>JANBPO010009603.1:34118978-34718978 GCA_024336825.1 Amorphophallus titanum
TTTGCGGTCTATTGGTCGACCATTTTCTTCTGCCTTGCAGTCTCATCAAGATCATTTTTAGTGTCTGCACCTGGGTTTTCTCTCCTGTGGGCGAGTGTGCTTCACTCAGCTTCTTTCCAAGGTACGTAGTGTAGTTTTACTGTATTATTTGCTTTGGTGGCGACCACATCTTTCTTCTTTGCGTATTTGTCATCATAGTCTTCTATCTCCTCTTATTTCCATGCTTTCTTTTAGTTGCTCCATACCTACAGTGTGCGTTTACTTTATTCCTTCCTTTGCTCCATGCCCACGACGTGTGTTTAGTTCTTTCTATTACTTTATTTTGCATAGTTGGAATGACATGCCCACATGCTTCATACTTGATGTTATTGATTGCTTGAGTTAGCACATATCACATCACACCTCCATATCACACCTCATCACTTCACACTTTACACAATCCATATCTCACAGATTTTTTGGTGATCACGGTGGGACATCTAGTGCCAATCGTGTTGAGTAATTGTTTGACCTGCTCATCTTTGCTTTTTCCAGTCGCCCTTGTGTTTTCCTCAATTCCCTGTCGTCTGCCCGTTTTCCTGTGGGTGTCTCTCGACATCCTATGAGGGCTAAGACTACGTTATAAGGTGGCCAGGAGTCTTCTTGCTTGTGGTAGGATTCTCTTTCCTACTGTTGAGTCGTCATTGTCTGGTTCCAGTCAACTCGGGGTCACCCAGTGGTTGACAGGTAACCTTGTGTGTCTCGACAGTTCTGTCTAGTTCGAGACATGGTTCTAGATGCCTCGAGATATCATCTTATCTCGTTCTACGTGTCCAGATGTGATGAGGGTCCTCGGTGTTCCCTCAGGTCTTTGCGTGTCGTTTCCTCTGATAGCGTCATTTTCTCTGGCTTAAGATTATACTGATTGGCTACTTGTCCTGCTGTGTACGACGATCTTGACTTAGAGTCGTGAGACTCAGGGATCGTTGTAGTTGCAGGTCTAGTTGCCTTGTCCTGAGTCTATCGGTAATTTTCTATACTGCCATTGGTGCTTTGTAGTATGGGTGACAATGCATGATTAGCCTGTCTGTACTTCAGCACTCGTACTTTGGAGTCAGTGTTTCATGAGCCTTCACTAGTCGTAGCCTTACGTCACGTTACGACGTGATGGCTCTTGTAGTGGGGCACCTTCTCGATATACAATTCTTAACCTAGTTCTGTGGGCCCCCGGTCCAACCATAGCATCCAGCAGAGGGGGAATACTAGCTAGAGGCCTGGCTTAGGCAAGAGACAGTGTGTACACACATGGTTAGGGGCTTTGGACTGACGTCGACGGGTGTTCCCCGGTCTAGTCAGTCACGATGGTACGTTGGTTCTGGTTCTGATAGTGTCTTGGTCTCGGCCTAGTCCTTGCGGTAGGGTACGCGGATAAGACACTAGTAGGCGCAGCATAAGACGTTAGTGGACGTAGCTAGCTATTCTTTTGGTGAGAGGCACACCAGTCACGTGGCACGTGACCCTTCGCAGTTCTCTTCGCGGTTCTTATGCGTCGCGACCTTCTGGGTTAGCCCTCTCAAGGCTGTGCTCGAGGTCAGTGTCCTATCGTATGCATGATGTTCTAGTCATGTGTGGGATAGTGTGCATGATGTTCTAGTCGTGTCATCGGTGTCTGCATCTGTCTAGATTTTTCCTAGGTTTCTTTGTCTACCTTGCAGGTCCCTTGCAACGTCGATAGATCGGTAACTCCTGACTTCGTCAGCTCAGAGTTGCCTTCCTATTGATGCCTGGAGTAGTTTGGGGTGCCGAGGTTAGTTTGGTAGCCGTTCATCTGGTACGGTTTCTTCCCCTCTTCTTAGACTGTTCCCTACTCCTGCTCCCTGTCTCTTCTTTTACTGCTTTTTAGCATAGTGTTACAGCTTTGTAGTTTAGTTTTCCTACTTTACTACCTGCTATTTTACTTGTTCCGTGTTGAAGATTGAGTGAAGACTTAGGAGTCAAATCTTGTCTAGATTGAGTCTATGTAATTTTCGTATTTCTTGAGTCTAGTGAAGTTGAAAGAAAGATTGGATTAATGATTGTATTGAATATTTGATTATTAATGGAATAAAGATGGAGTTTGACTAAATTACTTGTGCAATTGCATCTTAATGTGTGATTATCTTGCGCTCTGATTATTTCTTACTTGTAAGAGGCTTACCATGCCGACTGTACATATTTCCCCCAAGCTAGTCTTCCGCTGTAATTAAAGGCTCGGGGCATGACACTCTCTTCTTCTATTCCCTTCTTCTCCTTCTCCTTTTCGGCCTTCTTCTCCTCCTTCGTCGTGGGATGGAGAGACGACGCCGAACGTGCCGGCGAGGAAGGCTCCAGTCATGTCGGGCTGGGAAGGCGCGGGTGTGCTGGGTAGTTGGGGCGCAGCGTGCCACAGGAGGAGGCTGCACGCTGTGTCATTGAGGGATTGACACAGGGGACTGTGTCAGTGAAGGGAGCCCCCGGGCATGCTGGTGAGGCCGGGGGGCATGAGCGTGCTGGTGAGGGTGAGGACACAAGTGTGCCGATGAAGGTCCACGTGAGTGTGCCAGGGAGCAGTGCATAAGGTGTGCCGATGAAGCCAGGCACCGAGTATGCCGGGGAAGCACCACTGGGGAGGAGTGTGTCGAGGAAGATTCCCCCTACAGGCGTGCCGGGGAATCGCTCTTCCGGGTGTGCCGGGGAAGAACACCCAGGGTCATGCCGGGGAACTGCTCCGGGGTGTGCCGAGGAAGGCTATGGGAGCAGAGAGCATGCCGGGGAAGGGCAACCTCATGCTGTGTTGGGGAAGGCCTATGGGGGGGCTTTGCCGGTGAAGGGAGAGAAGCACACTTCTGTAACTGACGACTTCTGGTGTTGCCTCTGTGGGCCCATCGCCACTTTGTTGGGGCCGTCACTCCTTGTGGACGCACGCCCATATTTTTTCTTATGTCTCTGGCCTAGGGGAAACTCTGCCGAAATTTCGTCAGATATTGACGGAGTCCTTGCTCGTTTGATTATGGTAGAGTCCCCTTATAGTCTTCATCCCCCGTCATTTCCCATTCATCATCCCCTCTTCATTTTCACCCATTCATTTTCATCCTTGTGCTTGTGGCACCTAGTAGAGTTTGCCAAGGCTGTGCCTGGCTGGGGCCCTTGCAGGCGTGCCAGGGAAGAACGCTGAGGAGCGTGCCGGCGAAGGAATTGGGACCGTGCTGGGGAAGGGTAGCCAGGGCGTGCCGGCGAAGGGCAACTAGGGCGTGCCGGCGAAGGTCTGCCTGTTGTGCCAGGGGAGATCCTGAGGGCGTAACGGGGAAGCCCCCCCACAGGGTGTATCGGCGCAAGGGAGAGGCATACATCTACACATGAAGACTTCTGGTGTTGCCCCGCGGGGCCCACCATCGCTTTGTTGGGGCCGTCACTCCTTGTGGACGTGCACTCATATTTTCCCTTATGCCTCTGGCCTAGGGGAAACTCTGCCGAGATTTCATCAGAAAATCATCAGTGTTTTATTCATTACATTTGTAGTAGAGGCCCCTTATAATTTTCATTCCTCTTCGCCCGTGGCCTATTCTGATCTTTTATTTGTTGCACTTTGCAGATAGATGGCTGCCCCTAGCGGTTCTTCTGCTCCGACTGCTACTGGTGCTAGACGTGCTCCCTCACCCCTAGTGCCAGTTGTCACGTGGTTCAATGTGGATGACCTTGATCGGGAGTATGCCGAGATAGTGGCATTGGCTGACTCTTCAGGCTCAGACACTGAGAACATGGACGTCTAGAGGCTTGCGAGGGATGAGAAAGGCTTCACCTTCGATTGTGCCACAAGGGATTACAGAGTAGACTCCCCGAAAGATAGGCACTTCATCCGTTTCCTTAAGCAGGTGCGGTCTCAAGAGAGGCAGGAGCTGCAGACAGTGAGAGAGATGGAGCATGCAATTTTGTAGACTCGGGACAACTTGTCACATGTTGTCCCTAGAAGCATCCCGATGTATTTGGTGGGTGTGGCCCGCGAATGGGAGCTCGTGCTGGGGCTAGAGGCCGTGCTACCGACGGAGGACAAATTGGGCAGACCCCTGACTTCACTCTGGCCAAATAGGACATGGCCGCCGAGCGTGTTTAGGGTGAGCTGCACCACTCAGGCTTACTCTTGGCTCCTTTGAAGTGGGGCTACTATGAGGAGCCATTCATCTTGGACTGCTTGGCCATCAGATTCAAGCACAAAC
The DNA here is from genome assembly GCA_024336825.1 of Amorphophallus titanum. NCBI lineage: Eukaryota > Viridiplantae > Streptophyta > Magnoliopsida > Alismatales > Araceae > Amorphophallus > Amorphophallus titanum. The sequence goes on from JANBPO010009603.1 coordinate 34,123,190, forward strand.
TGTCACTGGGCTGGTTCGGAGAGCTGAAGCACCAAGATGCTCATAGTTTCAGAGAAGGGGCTGTAGAATTCATAGAGTACGTGCTATTCAACTACTCCCCACTACTCGTCCAGGCCGGCATTTATCACAGTGTCTACGCCTCCCATTCTGAGTATCCCATCTCCAAAGGACTCTGTTACGGCATGATAGAAGCATTCAGCGCAGAGACCAACACATTTTACACAGCGGAGGGCGAGACATCCTTGGACCTATGGAGCATCAGCCAACTCAGCTGCTTGCCCACTGATAGGGAGCCCTAGAAGAAGTCTGCCTCCCCGACATAATCAAGGATGAAACCAACGGGGATGGGTATTATCCCTTGGGGTATTCATATCGGTACTTGATGAAGGCATACCGAGAATTATACCAACTGTCACATGGTGAGACACCCACCCACGTTTTTGGTGCCCCTAGGGGTTTAAAAACCTCCAGGTGAATCCCCCATCCATGTTAATTAGTTTTGGTTTTGCCATTTCTAGCGTATACTGCACTTCATAGATCTAATTTGGGTTTTATTTTGCTGGTCACACTTTATTTTGCAGGTCAGCAGTCATTCAGCACGAGGCCCACTCTCTCCGACTGGCCGGAAAGAGTGGAGGAGGAAGTCCCCACGATTTGGAGGTGGGTGGAGTAAGGCGGTTGATTGTCAGCCGTTCATCTTCATCCTGCAGCTGGTCTGGAACTGCACAACCTGAGTTAGGTGGCCTGAAGGGACCCGCATAACTCAGACGGTTCATCATTAGCCGCTCATCCTCCCAGCACTGAGCAAAGGCGAGTGTCCCCCCTCTTTCTCAACACATGGCATGTCCATCACGTCTGGGGTCTTGGGTGGCGATCACACAGGTTTTGTCTCTACTTTGTTCTTCTGATTTCCTAGTTTCTTTCATACTTTTTTTTAGTTGAGGAGCAAAAAGTTAGTTTGATCTTATTGCCGGTGCTTTCAAAAGAAGGAAAAGCCACATTCTTTTCCGATCAACACTCTCCTGTTTCGAGACACACACACACACATACTTGGGCCTCTTAATATGTGCTCTCCTATTTTGACACACACACACACACACACATACACATGCTTGCTTGGGCCTCTTACTATGTGCTCTCCTGTTTTGACACACACACACACACGCTTGGGCCTCTTACTGTGTGCCTCTTACTGTGTGCTCTCCTATTTCGACACATACACACACACATGCTTGGCCCTCTTAATATGTGCTCTCACACATACACACACACACGCGTGCGCTTGGGCCTCTTACTGTGTGCTCACACACACACACACTTGGGCCTCTTACTGTGTGCTCTCTTGTTTCAAAACATACACTGTAATATCCCAGACCTTTTGGATCCTTGTTCTCGGGTCTCGGATCTGTTTCTCAGAGTGTTCCAGGTCCATTGTGTCTGAAGTTACGTTTCAAACATCTTTCATGTTCGGATCGGCGCGATTCGGGGTCGTTTCGGAAGCCCAGAGGCATTCTGTGACTTTTTCGCGTGTTTTTTCGATTCCTGACCTGATTTTCGGCAAATCCTGTGGAACTCCGCCGCAGGTGAACCGAGTCATTCACCCGGGCATGAGTGGTACTATTACGATCGGTGCGTTCCGAGGATCGCGGGAGCATGATTTTCTATTTTTTGGTATTTTTTTAAAAATCTAGATTTTCTATAAATAGGGACATTTCTTTAATCTTTTCACCTTTTCTTCTTCCCCCTCTTTCCTTATTCCTCCCCCAACGTGAGCGCCCATCTCTTCCTCCTCTTCGTCCGGTGAGCTCACGGCGGCGTCCCCTTCGACTGTAGACGGCGCGGGGCGGTGGCGTGGTGACGACGGCGACGGCATGGCGATCGTGGCGGCGTAAAGCTTGTGGGAGATCATGAAGGGGCGAGAGTTCTAAAAGCATTCTTCGTGATTTGTAGACGATCCGGCACGCCTCAAGGCGAGATAGAGGTCGGGTGACGTTCCCTAACTCCCCGCATTCCTTTCCCACGATTTCTAGCCCGAGGGGAGGCCGAGAGACGAGTTTCCATGCCGGGTTAGGGTTTTCCATGATTTGGGGAGAGTTCGCCCGATCTATGGATTTAAGCCGCGATTCCACGTTTTGATGGCCTAGAAGCATGCTAGGGGTCCCTAGGGGGCTTCCCCCTTATTTTTCCCCTCTCCCATGGAGGTATGGGGGCATGGTTGGTATTTTTGGTCATTTCCCGCTGGTTCACCGTCGGAACGGTGTGAAGGTCCTTCCAGTGACCGTCATAGATTGTGACGAACCAGGGTGGGTGCCTCACAGACTGTGACGCCCCATGGTGGGTGCGTCACAAGACGCTGTTTTGCCAACTGAGTGGCTCGTGGGCCTGACGGTCCCATGATAGACCGCCAGGGCGTGTGACGCGCCTAGGTTGGACCGTCAGAGTGACGATCCGACTGTTGGCATTCGACCGTTACGGTTTTCTGACCGTTGAGTTTCTAACCGTTGGGGGGTTAAGGCCTGTGACGCGCCCAGGGTGGGGCATCAGGGCCTTGTGACGCCCCAGTGAGGGAGCGTCAGAGCTGACGCTACCCATCGCCCTAACGCTCTTATGTAGGACCGTTAGAGACTGTGATGCCTCGAGGGGTGCACGTCATAGCTGATTTCATCGTGCCTCCTGACGCACCCAGGGTGGTCCGTCAGAGGCTATGATGCCCCAAGCAGTACGCATCATGGCTTATTTCTACTCGTCTCTTGACGCCCTGGGTTAGGCGCGTCAGGGACTGTGACGCACCAGGGTTAGCGCGTCATAGTGCGTTTTGCACCATTGGCCTGACGCCCCTGTGTTGGGCCGTCAGACTGCTATGACGGCCCAGCGGTAGACCATCAAAGCTTGTGGTGCGCCTGGGTAGGTCCGCCAGGCTCTGGACTGCACCGGGTGGTTGCTATCCCGTTTCTTCTCCGACTACCCATGCGACAGTGCTGGTACATGGGACAGTCCCCGTACTTCATCGAGTTCGGACGTTATTTTCCATGGCTTGAGAGTCTACTCCTTCAGTGACACTCCACTAGTCGTAGCCCGCCAGTACGCGTGTGCTGGTATCCACCTGGGAGTGGTGGGACGACAACCCTGAGGATGATTTTTAGACTAGGTTGCATCGGGCCCCACGTCGTCAGCCAGAGTCCGGCTGAGGGGAAAACTAGTTAGAGGCCAGACCTAGGATGCATGGTCTATGTGTGCACATGTGGTTGGGGACAGTGGACGCACGCTGACGAGCGTAACCCCAGCTAGTCACTCGCTTTGTGGTTACTCGAGTGTGTCTGAGTCTCACGCCCGGGGCGTTGTAGCTAGACACTTGTGACGCGGTATAAGACGTCTGTGGACGCATCCGGTCGTTCTTCTAGTGAGAGGTACTCCTGTTCTGGATAGGGAGTGATAGACTATTAGTTTCAGTGATCTTGACCTTGAGTTTTGGTCGTGTTGACCGGTGAGTTCCAATTGTTTCACCGTGGCGTGTGTGAGTGGTTTTCACACCGTGAGACCGGTGTTGTAGTTGTAGGGTTTTACCTTGTATTACTCGCTTAGCTGCTAGCGTAGCGATTTTTCCATGTTGGCGAGGTGGGGTTCGAGTGATCCCTACTGAGTCTTATTTTAAGACTCATTCCCTGCATGTTTTTACCATGTTTCAGGTGAGGCGCGACTTCAGGGGAGTGCGTCTGAGGCTCAGCGTTGTTCAGGTGCCCGGCGTTAGTTGCCAGTGGTGAGTACCGGGGTATGTCCCGTGTAGCTGTACTTTTCTTTTCGTCTCTGTACTAGTTGTAGACTACTGTTGTTATTTATTGTTATATTGTGGACCATGTAAATTATATAATGTTAATTTAATTTCCTGCTTAATTATATAAACTGTTTTAATTTCTACAATTATTTGTGATACTTGTGTAGTCTCCGCACCATCCTTTTAACCCTTCCGAGTCTTCGGGTTCGTGGGTGGCGATTCGAGTCTCGGGTTATCGGGCCTTCCCCGTAATCGGATTCTCAGGTCGTTACACTTACGGTCGGGCCGATCCGAACCGTGCAATCGAGGGCCGCAGTGTTCTCCTCGCACCTTGCTTGCTTCTGTGCCAAGGCGAGGAGGTCCATCAAGGTTGCCGGGGCTTCGACTCTGAGCGATAGTCGGAGAATGGAATCCCTGGTTCCCTGTGTTAGGGTGGTGGTAGCGATGCTGATGTCGAGGTGGGGTATACGGAGTGCCTCTGCCTAGAAGCTGGATACATAGTCCCAGAGGGTCTCCTCATGTCCCTACCTGATAGCGAGCAAACTTATTGCAAACTTGACTTCATTTCGACAGCTCATAGAGTTCTCCTTAAACAACTTCTTCAGCTATTGGAAGGAGGTGATGGTCCCAGCTGGCAGTGACTCGAACCATGTCTGGATGTTCTCTGGGAGAGTAGTGACGAATGCTAAGTATTTTACAGCGTCCGTGGCCCGGTGAAACATGAGGTTGGACTCAAAACTGTGCATATAGTCAGCCGAGTCGGTGGTGCCGTTGTAGGGGGTGCAGGACGACAGTTAAATTTTTGGTGGGATGGTGGCTTCCATGATCTCCCTGGAAAAGGGAGCGTGGAAGTCTAAGTCGTTGTCGATAAGGTCGTGGGTCTCGGCGGTGAGCAAGATGGCGTCCAAGTACCGAACCTTGTCCTCTATCTCGTCGATACGCTATAACTACATGGCCATCTCCGGATTGGAGTGCAACTGGCTGCGTGCCCTTAGTACGGGTGAGCTGTGCGGGCGCCTGGCATGCACAGCGGAGGCATGGGAAGGCTCCCGCATCCGGCGAGATTCGGCTACAGATGGATCCCCCCCGGTTCTGAGGCTGCTCTGAGGGGACACGCTCCTGCCCAGTTGGTCTGTTGAGGAGACCTTGACAAAGGTCTGTTAAGACCTGGAGCTAGTGGCGCATTTCAGTGAGCTCGTCGGTAGCAACCTCCCGACGTGGTCGAGTGGAGGAGGAGGCTTCTTGCGATCCCAGGCGGGAATTGGGGCCCTGGCGGGATCCTCGGCCCCAGTTACTCGTGTTGCGGTAGCTCCCACGGGGTGCCATGGCTTTTTGATTGGGTTCCCACAGACGGTGCCAAAAATTGTAGAGGTGGAAAATTGGTTCCTAGCCCTCATACAACACTTTTAAATTTATTTGTTGTGAAAGATCTTCTAGTACCCGTGGAAGCCTGCAAACACCAGAGAAGAGATGTTAGAAGGAGCCATGGGCGTTATCCCAAGGGACAACCTTTCGATGCTTAAGTCAACACTTGGGGAGATGGAGAATAAAGAATAGTAGATGAGAGAGAGTGTGCTGAAGGTCATTTATGCAGGCTTGGAGGGACGGACTGTCTTTCGGTAGAGTGCTCACCGTATCCAGTGGACACTCAGAGAGTGCTCGCTGGATGGTAAGGGTGTTCAGAAGACAACCTGTGCTCTCCTTCGTGGAATCCACTCGGAGAGGTAGATAGTCGTGGCCTCTCTTGCTGTGGTAATAAGTCGATTCTCCTATCTCTCTCCGTCTGAGTCTCTGTCCCCATTTTCCCTGTCGATGTCCTTCGAAGGCCCATTTATAATGGTTGTCCTGGTGGTGAGAGCATGTCCCTTAGCAGGGAAGGGCGCAAATAGTGGAGTAATGCCTTTCCGCGATCGTGGGAAGTTTCTTATTGAGGGTCCGTTCCTCGGGAGTCAGACGGTTCTCTGGCAAGACTTACAGCGCTTGTGAGACGTGCTCGTCCTTAGTGGGGTTGAGGCCGACACAGTGGGAGGTAACGTTCAGTCGTCGAAGGGTCATCCGTCATTCGTTGTGCCTGGGCTGATGTCCTTCGTGCGCTTGTGAATCTGAGGACTATCCGTCCTGAGTTGTCCATTGTGGGCCGTTGTTGTTGGGGGCCCGTTATGTGCGTTGAAGAGGTCTAGTCGAAGTGGACTTGCCGAAATGGGCTTTACGAGCTGAGCCGATTTTCCCCTCAATTTCTAATCAGTTGAAAATAAAGGAGAAGAGGCCCCATAGTCTCCCTTTCTCTTAAAGCTGTGGGGTCATACTCGTTTCATTATTTGAAGTAATATAGGGGTGAGCCTCGTGTCACTGGCTCAGTAGGGGTCACACGGATCCCCACTGAAAAATACGTAGTAACACGCTAAAATAGCAGGTAAACAACAGGTAAGCAACAGGCAACAACAGGTGTAGTAAAGCAGGAAAACTAAACTACAAAGCTGTAAAGAAAGGGTCGCAGGAGTAGGGAACAAGCTAGGAGCTAAGGGAGCTAAAAGGAAAGGGAAGAAGCCGTACCAAACGAGCACGACTATCGAACTAACCTCGGCCCCCGAAACTACTCAAGCAGACACTACACCAAACAAAGACAAAAGGGTGAACTCTGAACTAGGAAAAAGGTAGAAGCTTATCGAATTGTCAACGCGACGCTAGGCTCCAAACGAAGACCTGCAAGAACAACTGACAAAGCCTAGGAAAACCTAGACAGACTCAGACTCAGATGACGTGACTAACATGTCATGCACACTACCCCACGCATGACTAGAATGTCATGCAAGCGACAGACACTGACCTCGAGTACAGCCACGAGAGGGCTAACCTGGGAGGTCATGACACACAAGAAATGCGAAGAGAATCACAGAGAGTTACGTACCACGTGACAAGGCAACGCCTCACTAGAAGAAAGGTCAAACGCATCTACTGAGCCAATGCCTAGGAAGGCGAAATCTCAGCTACGCTCTGGAAAGAACCAGAAATAAAACTATCATATCGAGAACTAGTCAGGGTCATGCCCGTCGACGTGAGTCCAAAGCCCCTAACCACATGTGCACACACTGGCCATAGACCACTAAGCCAGGCCTCTAGCTAGTTTTCTCCCTCCGCGGATGCTGTGGTCGAGGGTAACAGTACTGCCAAATCAGGAGCCTACGAAAACTAGCTTAAAAATCGCATATCGGGAAAGTGCCCCGCTACAAGAGCCGTCACGCCGAAGCGTGCCGTAAGGCGACAACTAGTGAAGGCTTACGAGACACAGAGACTCAAAGCACAAGTGTAGAAGTACAGATAGGCAAAAGAGCACTATCATACATACTCCAAAGCACCAATGGCAGTACAGCCACTGTCGACAACTCAGGACAAGGCAGCTAGACCTATTCATGTAACGATCCTTGAGTCAGATGACTCAGAGGCAAGATCGTCATAGATAGCAGAGCAAGCCACCAATCGGTCTACTCCTACGCCAGAGGAAACAACGCTTCACAGAAAATGACTCACGGAGACCCGAGGGAACACCTAGAACCCTCAGCACACTTGGATACGTAAACCCGAGGTAGAACCGTACCCCAAGATAGAACCGTCGAGACATAGACAAGGTCACTTGTCAACCCTTGGTCTCACCAGGTTGACCAAAATTTGACACGACACATACACAGAGACACTCGCAAACACACACATTGCATGCACAAGCACTCTTGACCGTCCCATCATGGTCACTGCCCTCATAGGATGTCAACAGACACCCATGGGTCACGGGCGAACCACGAGATCAAGCCAAGACAAGCAGAAACTGGAGTGGTGGACAACGACTACACTCTGGGCAGAGTGAACCATCACTCAACCGCTAGGTGAACGCAACAGTCAAGGAACAACCGCTACGAAACCAGAGACAAAGACACTGGCAGTTCTAGATCAAATCATTAGGGAACTGTCACAGTCAAGGAAAAGAGCACACCCAGCCACCTAAACCGACCGATCAAGAAATCACCGACACACAGACACTGCCCTAAAACACAACCTAAGACTGACCAACACACGAACAGACATAGAACATACCAATGGCCATCACGGCCAACAACAGGACTTTAATGCACCAGCATGGGGGCGTTACCTACCATAACGCACCAGAGTAGGGGTGCCAGGGTAAACTGACCTGAAATCTAATGCAGACCATGTAATGGACCAAGACAGGCGCGCCACATCAGCATAACGCACCAGGATAGTGGTGTTATGGCCAACAGACTAGAACTCAAATGAAAGGGCATGCAACGGACCTCCATAAGTGCGTTACATGAGCCTAACGCACCACGACAGGGGTGTTAAGGCCAACAGACCCAAAATACTAACACGGACAAGAGGAATATAACGGACTAGGATGAGTCCGCCACAGCCACATGGCGCATGGGGGTAGGCGCGTCACACCAACCACTATAGCCAGACAAACGCCAGTCAAACACAATGTAACGGACCCACACAGGTGCGTTACCTACCATAACGCACGGGGAGAGATCTATTACAGTGAACCAACTGACACGGTCTTCGAGGTAACACGATCGTCGATGGTCTGACACAGCAGTAGACCTCAAAAACCACAGCACGTAACGCACCAAGCCAAGCACGTTACAGGCATGTGACGGTCCTAAGTTGGTCCGTCACACCAAGGGCTTAACGCACCACCAAAGGCGTGTTATAGTCATGTGACGGTCCAATATTGGTCTATCACACGACCCCAACCTCGAAGAAAGTAAAATGACCACGATTGTGGCGGTCTATCAGGGGACCGTCACACAGTGTGACGGTCACTGGAGTGACCGTTATACAAATCCGGCGAGCAAAATAGGGAAACGGTCGAATCGGCCTATTCCACGCCCCATTCACGCTGAAGCGTGGGGGAAATAATGCCACGTGATGAAAAATAGCCCCTGGAGGCTAAAAACACCACATGCATCCACTAAAATGCGAGATCGGGGCGATTCCAACGAATCGACATACTCAAGAAATCAATTGGCGGGCAACGCCCACACGGACAGGTTACGATCAACAATTCAGTCGGCTTTTCCAACCGAAATGGAAATTGGAATAGCAAAGGATCAATCATGATAAGAGGTGAATGGGGAACAAAATCCAGCTTTTGAAAGATAGAAATAAGATGGCAAGGAGACCAAGATAAAGCAACAGGTGAGCTCCCCTCTTCTCGTGGATGTTGGGCTGGCTTTCTGCGTGAGTACTCCACAATCCGCACCTCGGGTCTTCTTAAACACTCTTCTACATGAAATAGCTTTGAAAAAGCTTCACAAAAATCACCAACATCATCAATAGGCCCCTTTGGTAGCAATGGAGGGTCGAAAACTGTATGAGCAGCATCATGGCGGGGTGGCATCTTTAAAGTACCAGGTTGTAGCGGCCCCTTCACGAAGTGTTGACGATAGTTCCACGTCAATGGCAGTGCATCTTCTAGAATAGACAGTGGCGACTCCTGGTAGCCCAGGCCTCTTCTACTCATTTTTCTGCCCCTTGGGATGGGCTTGGTTCGCCCCTGCAACTGAGCACCGAGACCCATGCCTAGCTGATAGCCTAGCTTTAAGATCATGTTCTAGCCCTTGGGGTCTCTCATCTTGGGCTTCAACTTGATGCTGACTGGTGCAATGACGGGCTTGCATGGCACATATGCCGATGGAAAATCAAGGTCCATCATGGAAATGGCTGGCTTGTTGCTAGGCCAGAGACTCGACAATGTTTTGTTAGAAATAGTTTCAACAGACTGGTCCGTGGATATGCTCTTAACCTTTACCACCCTCCCCAGGAATGGGAATTTGAGACACTGGTGGGTGGTAGATGGTATAGCATTAAGGCTGTCGATCCAGAGATGACACAAGATCGCCTTAAACATCGGGTCAATATCTGGCACATAAAACTCTACGGGCATCATCAGTGGCCCGAGCTCAGCTTAGACAGTAATCACCCAATGGCACGCCTTCCTTGAATTGTCATAAGCTGCAATAGTGGCTGGAGTAGGCCTTAACATATCTTCAGAAATATTACATGCATGTAGGGTGCTTAGGGGGCAGACATTTATGGAGGCCCCAGTGTCGACCAAAGTCGCATCAATAGTCACCTTATTCAGGGTGATGGAGATGCATAACGGCATTTGGCATGCCTCGGGAGGTCCTAATTCAGACTCAGAAAAAGAAATGGCCTGCCCCTTAGTGTAGCCAAAGCCGATGGTAGATTGTCCACTACCATATCTTCATTTACTAGGACCTTCTGAAGGAAATATCTCAAAGCATCTTGGTGTAATTTGGACCATTTAAATAATTCCAAGATTGAAATCTTGGCCGACATCCGATCCAAGTGGTGTAGCAAGTCATACTACGTGCCAGGCAACGGATCCACTTCTTCCTACTCAACAGTCTGCGTCAGAAACTGGGGGTTAGGTGCAGGTGCACCAGTTGTAGGATAATTCCTATGGAACAAACACCCACTCCATAGGGTAAGGTTTTGTGTCGACACAGCATTGGATGGACTCATGAATGGCGTCTTAATGGGCCTGGTGGGGTGAGTAAGGGGTGAAGAAATGGGGGTGGTGAAGGTGGAAGCAGGCCTAACGGGCCCCGTCGGGAGGATGATGGGTGGCAGGTTAAGCAAGGGGGTGGCAATGGAGGGTGTGACGAGTGCTGGCGCGAGGATAGGTGAAGCGATGGGCAATGCGGGACATAGATTGAGGGGTCTGGAAGGGATGGGAGGTGTGGTAGAGGCTGTGATAGTGGGTCAGAGGATAATGGGGGTAGAAGTCAATGGGGAGTTGCGGTAGGTATGGTGGAGGGCCATGAGGTGAGCAGGAGTCTCATCATCAGAAGACCACCCAGCGTTAGAAGCCGGGCGGTGAACAATGTTTACCTAAGCTGGTGCCGACAACTGAGGTTGCGGAGTGGGAGGATCGTTCGGCATCGGATTCTGATGAATCCCCAAATCTTGCGTAGCCTACTGCTGCTACTGGGGCTGCGGTTGTTATGGCTATTGTGGCTGCGGCGCCTACTGCTGCTGTCTCAGCACCTATCTTCTTCTCTCCTTGATCTCCATGATCAATTTGTGCATCTTGGCCCAGTCGATGCGCTACCCTTCATGTAAATCATAAACAAAACCACTAAACTGAAAACATCTCTCAATCGTGTGCCTGGGATGCTAGTGGAAAATGCAGTATCTAGATTGGTCGACGGCCGGGTTCCAATTCGGCCACTCCGGAGGAAGTTGCAAGTCACCAGTGTACATAAGGGCAGAGAAGATGTTTGGAAGGGTTTCATGCAAGGGAGGGTAATAGGCTCTCCTAGGACCCGGGCGTGCAGGTGCATAGCCGTTTGGTGGAGGGATGTTGTTGGGTCCCGGGGTAGGCGAGCGGACAAGAAGGGGGGTTGAATTATCCCCCACACTAGATGGCAAATTAAAATACTACTCAGTGGAATTAACAATATTAATGAGATTGAATAAATTAACTAAACAAGTAAACTAAATTCTCTCAATCTCTTCGTTCACACACAATCACACAAACAGAAATAGCATGAAAACTACACACTCTTGCTCACCGATCACACATGTATAGATTTAAACCACAAATAAGCAAACCACAAATCACAGCACAATGCACAAGAATTTTTAAGGTGGTTCGAGACTACGACAGGACTATTCAGGATGGGGAGGGGAGTATAGAGGCCTGTATTCTACTTTCTCTGTTTGGCCATAGCGCAAGTGTGCCACTAGGCCACAATATGAGTAACATCCCTCTCCAGGCTAGGCCAATAGAATCTATGCTCAACCACCTCTATAGTCTTGTTCCGGCTGAAGTGGCCAGCAAGACCTCCAGCATACATCTTCCGCGTAAGAAAGTCACGAATAGAAGTCCGTGGGATGCACAACTTGTCAACCTGGAATAGGTGACCCTACTGAAGCACAAACTCGCTATAGTCACGTGAGGTACTCGCTCCAAGGGAGGCATAGATTGGACCGAAGTCCAGGCAATCAACATAGGCATCCTTCAGGCTCTCTAAGCCTACCACCTCAACACTCATGGTGGTCAACATCATCATCCACTGACTCAGCTACCTTGTTCTCTACCCCGGCCTTGTGCCTAAGCACAAAGGTATACTCCTGAAAGTACTCCACCCATCTGCTATGGCGTGCATTCTGCTTCTTCTAGGTGTGGAGGAATCTCAAAGCCTCAATGTCAGAAAATAACACAAACTCTTGGTTTAAGAGGTAGTGCCTCCAATACCTTAATGCTTGGATGACTATGTAAAATTCTTTATCAAATGTGGAATAGCGCAGTTTGGCATCATTTAGTTTCTCACTGAAGAATGCAATGGGGTGGGACACCTGGCTCAACACTCCTCCTATGCCCACTCCAGAAGTGTCATAGGTGACCGCAAACACCTTAGAAAAGTCAGGTAATACAAGAATAGGTGCCTGGGTCATATGCTCCTTGATGTTCTGAAAGGCAGTCACTGCGACCTTAGTCTGTACAAATGTCCTCTTTATAATGCAATTTGTGATCAGGGCGGTGATATAACTGAAGCCACGAATGAAGCAGTGATAGAATGTTGTCGAGTCATGGAAGCTCCTGGCATCGTGGAGTGTGTGGGGCTCGGGCAACTCTCTAATGGCCCTGATCTTCTCCAGATTAGCAAAGACCCCATCTCTAGACACTCTAAACCCGAGGAAGGCAATCTGATCTGCCATGAAAGCACACTTCTTTGGGTTAGTTAATAAGCTCTCTCGCCTCAACACAACACAGACCTGTCTAAGGTGGTCTAAGTGGTCCTCTATAGTGCGGTTGTAGTTAAGAATGTCATCAAAGTTGATGACCAAGAAGACCCCTATCATAGGGCGTAAAACCTGGGTCATCAACCGCATGATGGTGGTAAAACCTGGGTCATCAACCGCATGATGGTGGTGGAGGCATTGGATAGCCCAAAGGGCATAACCAACCACTCATATAGACCATCCTTGGTCTTCAATGCTGCCTTCCACTCATCCCCAGGCCTAATCCGGACCTGGTGATAGCCACTATGAAGATCCAACTTTGAAAAGATAGTGGCTCCTGACATCATGTATAATAAGTCATCCAATTGGGGAATGGGAAAATGATACTTCACCATGATCTTGTTAATCGCACGGCTATCAACGTACATCCTCCATATGCCATCCTTCCTCGGAGCCAGTAAGGCAGGAACATCACATGGGCTTTTGCTGTCTCAAAGGGATCCCCCACTCATCAACTCCTCGACCTGCCTCTGAAACTTGACATGACCTGTAGGACTCATCTGGTAGTGCGGAAGGTTGGGAAAAGATGAGCTCAGGATAAGGTCGATCTCATGCTGTATATCGCACATAGGTGGAGGGCCTTCAGGGAGGTCCTCCGAGAAGACATCTAAAAAGTTACACAAAATTACAGCCAACTCGGGGGGGGTGCTCATCCTGAAATCTTGGAGCTACACCGCTCACCCCATAAACAACAACAGCAAAAATGGGGCTACCACTAGCAAACTCTTGCTCCATCTCTCCGGAATTAATCACCATCATCCTCCTAGTGGGAGGGTCTCCTATAGTGAGAGCAGCAGAGGAGGTAGTAGCCTGCACTGATCGTGGGGCAAGATGACTGGCCTTCCCCTGAGTAGCGGTGGCCCTGGCGCTGGGGCCAGCTAGTCCTCGAATAGTAGGGTCCCTCGACTGGGTGGGGTGGAGCATGATCTGAAGGCCACAATGGTCAAAGGTGTAGGTGTTCGACTGGCCATGAAGGGTGGCATCTCTATCGAAGAGCCAAGGCCTTCCTAGAATGATGCTACCCACCTCCATCGGCAGCACATCGCACTAGGTCTCATCGTGGTAGGCCTGCAACTGCAAAGGCACCTAACACCACAGCCTGACCAGGATGGAAACAGAGTCCACCCAAGATACTCGATATGGGGCAGGGTGATCCACAGTCGTCAATCCGAGACGAGTAGCCGTGCCCATGGAGATAGCGTTAATGCAACTCCCGCTATCTATAATCACCTTACAGGCCTTTCCTCCCAGCCTACAAAATGTGTGGAAGATGGAGGTATGACGCCAGTCATCACTCACCTGAGGCTAAGGCAGAATGCACCTAATGACCCCTAATTGAGCATCGTCCTGATACTGGGTACCTAGGATGTCAACTTCCTCTCCCTCCATCAATTCATTAAAGAACTCCCCCTCTAAGTCCTGGTCAGCCTCGTAACTGACCGACACAAGCTTAGGTGTGGGGTTGATAGCAGAGGGGGCATAGGGGTTTGAAATAACAAGCGAGTCCCAAGTGGGACACTTGGACGCATAATGGCCAACTCTACCACGGACCATGGACCAACCCCTATGGGCCCTAGAATCTAGGTGGATTAATGGGAGAGAGGGTGGGGGCCCCGCCAGGCCAACATGACTTTTTGTAAAGAAACCCACTAATTCCTAATGACTAATACTTTGGCTTATAATGCCATACAATTACAAACCCAATTAATCTAAGGATATAAATACAAACATAAAGGATACAAGTGAAAATAAAAAAGTTAGATGCCTTGCTCTGATGTCCCATTACGTATCGGTCGTCGAGAACCATGGAAGACCTGGTCTCTGTAGCACTTGGCATAGGCCTTCAGGTAGGCCTCATCACTGGTAGCTCGGGCTCGTGCCACCCGACCTCTCCGTGTCTAGTCATGCACCTGGTCGATCGCCCGGGTGACCCAGTCTATCTCCCCGCTCAACCCCTTCGAGGATCATCCTACACGCTCATCATCTCTCGCTGGGAATTCCACCTCTGGCTAGTGGACGCCTCTGGTCCTCATGATGGGGTGGTGGTGTAGTGGCTCGATGATGTTCATGCAATGATGCCATATGTCTCATCCCGTGTATGCCTAGGCCACCTCCACCCACGGCTGTCCCTCGTGACCCTCGTCATGGTACGGTGTCTAGCGCACCTGAAAGGGTAGGCATTAGAGTTAGCATCAGCATGTAAGAGCATTTAATTGCATTTTATGTTTAGAGTTTGGAAGTCTTACCAATGCATAAGGGAGTGCGTCAAGGTCGTCTTTGGTCGCTCACGCTAGGCGTCGTAGCGACCCCATGTCCCGAACCGCCATCCATCACCTCGCGATGGGTACCAGGTCCGAATGTACCTCCTTTCCTCTCCCTAGGCTGGGGAGGTATAGGTAGCACTGCACCTACATTTGTCAAGTGCCAGCATATAGCAGTTATAATCATAATCACATTTGCATAAGTGTTTGAAGGTAGGGCATTTTACCTGGAGCAGGGGTGAGAACCCACCCAGCATCGTCTGCCGGTCAGTAGTGCTGAGTGAGTCAAAGAGGAACACCAATGCAGCGGCACCCCACGCATAGTCTCCCACTCCATCCAAGTCTCGTAGTAGTGGGAGGAGCTTACAGCTCACTCCGTCCGCCCTCGCCGCCAAAAGGAGCTTCCCGAACAACAGCATCTGGAAACAGCGGAGGACGACATCTCCCTCTGGTCCCGACCCTGCTGCCACTCTCTGTCTGGCTCAGTCTATCAGCCACCCTAGGTGTAGCTCTCCTACGGCTATCGCCACTCCTCTCAGCCCCAAGCTCTCCTGGAGGGTCGCTCATGCCAGCATGGACGAGTGGTGACCTGGTCTCATCAGCTCCAGCTCTAGCAGCTCCCGCGCTAACTCTCGGTAGTCAGCGTACGTCATCCCCATCACTGGTGCTCTGCGCACTCTTAGCCCCATGTACCTCGCTACGTCCTCCAGTGTAGGGATCATGTGCCCCCACAGGAACAAAAATGCCCTATTGACTGGGTCCCACCAGTCATGGAGCGCGTACAACAAGGTGGTGTCCAGCCTCATCACCTCAATGCTCAGGAGCTCAGTGAATCCCCTCGAAGCTAGCCTCTCCCTCTGAAAGTCCGGTAGTGCTAGGTACACTGCTCAGACCTGTAACCAGAAAATCCTCGTCCGACGCTTGCCCTGCATTTATTTAAACATTTAGGGGTCAGTCATCCATATAATAATTAACTAAAAATTCATGCATTGCATTAAAAAAATCACTCTCAGAACCCCAAACGGTCCCCTTTAGACCGTTTGTCTAACCCTAGTGGTCCGGGCTAGACCATTTTCATTCCCTAGCAGTCGCTGGAAGGACTTCTAGGCTCCCACCATCGTGGTGTTTTTCTCCCGTTTCCCCAAGCCTAGAAGACGGCCCAGATGGCCTCTACAACACTCTTATGGGTCCCCTGACCCATTTCCTTCCTCTCCTACCTACATGCACGCATTGAAAATTAAAAATGTAGTTTTTTAGGAGTCCGGCCTACCTCGGATGAATGGTGTTAGGTCATCGCCACAGGGGTCTCCTCCACCATGTGTTCCTCCTCTTCATCCCCGATGGCCTCCTCAGGCACGGTCGCCGCCGTAGAAGGCTCTCCCGCCTCAGTTTGGGCCGGCGGAGCCTCTTCCACCTCTGGTTGGTTCGTCACCACCGAAGGTGTTCCTTCTTCCTCTAAATGATGCATAAAATGTCTCATGGCCATCCTTTTCCTCCCCATCGTCCTCTGGGTGAGCGAGTGGATCGGTTGGTGGTGGTGGTCGCCGGTGGGAGCTCGTCGCCGGTGAGGGTTGAATGGCTCGGTTAGAATGGGTGAGAATGGGAGAGTGAATGGCCGATTCTACTTTTGAATTCTCCCAGATCCTTGCGATCTATCATGAGAACGTTAGGATGTGCTTGGCGGTCCTCCCTGGACCATTTTTACTCTGGGTCATGCACATCGGGGAATGTGAACCACCATAGGGGTGGTGTTCTAGTGGTAGACCATTAAGCTTTCTTTGCGGTCTAGCTCGTGACCATTTCTTGATGCTGTAATACTTGCAATGCTATATCTGCTCCATTCTTTGATTCATTCTTTGATGGTCTATTCCTTATTTGATGCTTAATGTCTATTCTATGGATTTAACTATTGATGGCTAACCTCTTATTGTCAAAATCATAAGTGCCATCGCATCACAATGCTTCTCGCCAGGAGGTCCGAGGGCTCTAGGACGACCTGGACTCACTACCCTATGCTTCGATACGACTCTAAACTCAAACTCTTTAATTAAACACAATGTATATGCTTATGATGCTGATGTGTCTTTCTGTTTCAACAGGTTCGGTGGACTCCTTATGCAGATGAGGGGCACGAGGGTCAGCCCTAGGTAGTGGGGGCCCTCGCCTTCTCGAGGCGCGATGTGTGGCTTCACTGCATGAATGTAGTGGAGCCACTCCATTTCAAACTGGTGATGAGGACGATTGGCGTCCCTCAGCCAGCAGTAGAGTTCCCAGCTCCGGAGAAGCTGGGGAAGCGTATGGGGCGACACCCACGAAGCGTGGCAACGGTCCTCGACTGGACAGCGCGAGCTGCGGAGCAGATCGTGGACTAGACGGCACTCGGATGGGTTGTGACCGCCCGAGCGTAGAGCAACGCAACGTATTACACGGCGTACGCCAGGCACTACCGGGACTAGGTGTTCTGGGGTGCCCACCGATCGATACGACTTCTAACCATAGCACTCTTTCTATTATGCTTATGATTTCTATATGATGATGCACTAACATTTGGATTTCTTAAATGCAGATTGACCCTCAGGGATGGATTGCGGAGTTGCAGGGGCTCCTCCTCTCCTCAATTCGAGAGCGCAACGAGGCCCGACAAGCCCTGGCCCTATTGGTGAGTTTTCTAACCCTTAAACTTTAAATGATGCACTTTGATTATGATTATGCCATGAAATGACTGACCCTGGAGTTCCTAAATGCAGTGAACCGAGGGGACCCAGTGGCAGGGGACTGATGCTCCTTCTTCCTCCTCTCAGATGCCAGCCGATCGTTCAGAGCGGGAGGCGGAGTTTGCACAACTAGTGGCTTGGGCCGAGGCAGCCAAGGCAGCACTCTCCGAGAGGGTACATTCACTACACTTTCCCAGTTAATTATGCTTCTATAAAATGTAATTTGACTAATGATGATGCATGTATGCAGGTGACAGAGCTGACAGCCGGTCTAGGCGAGAGTGCCCAGCTGAGGGAGGAGACGGCCCGCCTCTAGGAGGAGTCAACTCAGAGTCGGCCAGCGGACGCAGTGGAGATGGCACTCCTCCGGGCCGAGCTAGAGTGGCTCCGAGCTAGTGCGGAGGAGTTAGTGCAAGTCCGTGCTGAGGCTGAGCGCCACCGGTCTGAGGCAGAGCGAGCCCGGCGACAGGTGGCAAAGCTTGAGGGGTTAGTGGAGGGCCTCAGAGAGGCGAGTCGGGAGCGCAGCAGGGCCGCCCCGAGTGGCAGCCACGGCACCCACAGTTCCTTCCGCAATTACTTTACGATTTCTTCCGGCCACCGGAGGAATGCGGAGGACGAGCGACGCCGACGGCACCAGCGGGAGGAGGAGACCAGCTCTGCGATGGCCCCGCCATCGAAGAGATAGGAGGGAGGAGGAGACAGGGACAGGCCAGAGGGATCGGCCTGACCTTGTACCCTGACACGCTTTTGTATGTGATATGACATGATGCGATATGATATGGTTGATTTTCTTTTGTTATGAATGAATATGAATGTATGAATGGATGTAGATGCTAACTAACTGACTCATACTGACCCTAGGGAGACACGGGAGATCGGTGAGCAGAGAGAGGCCCTGATTGAGAGACGCGTTTACTGAGTGGTGAGGACGTCCGACTTAGGTCAGAGAGACGAGAGAGAGGTGAGGACGTTCCGACCTTCGTGAGAGATGCGAGAGAGGTGAGGACATTCCTACTCAGAGTTGAGAGGCACGGGAGAGTAGTGAGGACGTACTGACCTATGGGAGAGACGAGAGAGAGATGAGGACTTTCCGACCTACGTGAGAGATGCGAGAGATGTGAGGACATTCCTACTCAGGGTTGAGAGGCACGGGAGAGTAGTGAGGACGTTCTGACCCACGGGAGAGACGAGAGAGAGATGAGGACGTTCTGACCTACGTGAGAGATGCGAGAGAGGTGAGGATGTTCCTACTCAGAGAGAGACAGAAGGGACTGCAAAATGGAGTGACATGGGCTTGAACAGTTGTTCAGATTGCCGCTCAGCAACTACATGGTCTGCCCTGTACCGCGTGAAGGCAACTCAACCCGAATCAGCAAAGGCAATTGAACGGTTAGAGACAAGCCACTCAAATAGATGAACGGTTTAATAATAACCATGTGAAAATAAGCATGGCCTCCACCAGTTCGTCTAACGGGCCAACGATCGAACCTTGTAGAAGGTTATCAATGGTCCCTCTCATACCCTCCCACATGCAGAGCGGTCTATCGATAGACCGCGCAATATTACACACAGGGAGTTCGATTGGGACTCTCTTGGAGAGTCTTAACCCGAGGTATGGAGTTTCAACTCAACCCAAACTCTAGCTTAGACTAATCTAGACTTATCTTAGCTCAATTCTAGTGGGTTTAGGCTTCTACCCAAGCTTTATAAGAAGGAGGTGATGTGACACCAGTAGGGAGAATGCAGCAACTAGACCGAGGGCCCTTGGACCTACTTCGTAAACACATGTACAAGAGTAAGGAATCCTCGCAAATTATCGAACCACCGTGGCACACACGATTCTCGGGGTGACTCGGCGATATCGAGTGAAGGTAATGGAACAAGTCCCTTGCTGGTAGAGGGCCAGCAAGGTTAAGGTTGCCCTCCCGAGGGTACGGTGCCCACACCTCCTTCTTCCTCTCTTCTTCTTCTTCTCTTCTCTTCCGCTTGGCCGCGTCACGGTGGTGGCTCTCTGCCTCTGTCTGTGTTGTTGTTGTGTTCGTCGGAGAAGAGGGTTTTTTTTTATACCCCCAGTGGCGAGGGCCTTCGAGCACAAACGGCGGTGGCGGGAAGTGACCGACATTAAACGGGGATTTGACTTTCCCCGTCCTCGATGGTAGGAGGTAGCCTGCGTGCCTTCGTCTCCGGTTGACACATCAACCAGCCCACTGCGCGCCAAGGATCCCGAGGGGATGGGCGTTAGATTTTGTCTGCCAGATGCACCGGGTGAGGGCAAGACACAGTGTGCCACTGAAGAGCTGAAATGCTGTGCCGCGGGAAGATCCAAGAAGCGTGCCGCTGGAAGCCTGCAAAAACATGCCACTGGAGAGCTTGGAAAGCGTACCGCTGAAGACACCCAAGCTGGGTGTGCCACTGAAGGGGCCGAACGAGTGTTCCGGTGGAGGAAGCTCCGCCGGTTGTGCCGTTGAAGGGGGCACAGGGTGTGCCGCTGGAGTGTGCTGGCTAAGTGTGCCCCTAGACGGCCCTGGGGGCGTGCCGGGTAGGGCGCGCAGATGGCGTGCCGGCGAGGGCCTTTGGGGTGTGTCGGATGGAAGACACCGAGGGTGTGCCAGCCGGGGAGTGTGTCGGGTGGAGCATACCAGCGGGTGTGCCGCTGAGGGCCACCCGAGCATGCCGTTGAAGGCTCCAAAGGGGTGTGCCACTGGAGGTCGGCCTGGCGTGCCGTTGGAAGCACATTTAACCCCTTTGTCGGCATGAGTTGCGGTCTATTTGATTCTCTTCCGGGCTCATGGGTTGTGAGCTTCCCAGGGGTTGATTTCTCTTCGTTGTCGTGACTCCGGAGACGACTTCATGGCAGTGTACATATTCAGGGAGTCTGGGTGGCCAGCCCTGGGGGTTTCTTTGCTTGAAGTTGTTGTTGATGTGAGACCGGATGGGCCATACGGGCATGCGATTTTAGATGTCCACAGGAAGCTGTCGGCCTAGAAGCCGATAATGGGGTAGTTGTTGGCTTGGAAGCTGATAATGGGGTAGCTGTCAGCTTAGAAGCTGATAATCAGGAAGCTGTCAGCTTAAATACCGATGATCAGGAAGATGTCGGCTTACATGCCGATAATCAGGAAACTGTCGGCCTAGGGGCCGATGATTGGAAAGCTGTTGGCTCGGGAGCTAAAAATAGGGAAGCTGTCAGCTTGGGTGCCGATGATCAGGAAGCTGCCGGCTCAGAGCTGATGGTTGGAAAGCTGTTGGTTGAGGAGCCAATGATGGGGAAGCTATCGGCTTGAAGCTCTAATGGCTGAATGTTTTTTGGTTGAAGCCCCGATGGCTGAGCATCTTTCGCTTGAAGCCCTGATGGCTGAAGATCTTATCAGTGTAACGCCCCGTTGGCAGAATGCTTGTCGGCTTAAAGCCCCGATGGCTGAAGATCTTGTCAGTTTAACGCCCTGTTGGCTGAATGTTTATCGGCTTGAAGCCCCGATGGCTGAATGTTTTGTCAATTTAACACCCAATGGCGGAACATCTTGTCAGTTTAACGCCCCGTTGGCGGAATGCTTTTTCGATTTAACACCCCGTTGGTGGAATGCTTTGTCGGTTTAACGCCCCGTTGGTGGAATGCTTATCAGTTTAACGCCCTGTTGGCGGAACATCTTGTCGATTTAACGCCCCATTGGCAGAACATCTTGTTAGTTTAACGCCCCGTTGGTGGAATGCTTTGTCGATTTTACGCCCCATTAGCGGAATGCTTGTCAGTTTAACGCCCCGTCGACGGAATGCTTTGTCGGTTTAACGCCCCATTGGCGGAATGCTTTGTTGGCTTAACGCCCCGTTGGCAGAATGCTTGTCAGTTTAACGCCCCATTGGCAGAATGCTTAAGGTAAATGACTGTGCCTGCCTCATGATTTTCTTTCTTCTCTTCTCTCCTTTCTTTGTGTGAAGAGGTGGGTTCAAAGACCACCTCTATCTCATGACTTTTCTTTCATTTCTTTCTTTCTTCTTTTCCTTTTTGTGAAGATGTAGGTGCAAAGAGCACGTCTGCCTTATGACTGTTCCTTTCTTTTCTTTTATGCTCTTCTCTTCTCATTAATGCCCCTGGACTGGGATGTATTTCTCTTAATGTGCCCCAAGGTTGGGGTCCAGCTTTTCTTCATCTGCCCCCTAAGTCAAGAGGTATGCCTCTTTGCTTTTGTGCCCTCAGGCGGGGTGTATTCTTCATGGCTTCTATGCCCCCGGGCAGGATGTAGCTTCTTCAAATGTCCCTAAGTTGGGGTGTATTCTTTTTACTTCTTATACCCCTGGGCTGGGGTGAATTCTTCTGCTTCATGTGCCCCAGGGCGGGATGTAGCTTCTTACCTCTTATGCCCCCCCACGATGAGGTGTATTTCTTTCTTTGTGTGCCCCCATGCTGGGGCGTAGTTTTCTTTCACATGTCCCGAGGCGGGGATGTGTCCTGCTTCTAATGCCCCCAAGGTGGGGAGTATTGCTGCTTCTGATGCCCCCCCCAAGACAGGGTGTGTTTCTTTCTTCTTATGCCCCCAAGGCGGGGTGGATTTCTCTTTAGATACCCCTGAGTCGGGGTGTATTCTTGTTGCACGTGCCCCCAGGTTGGGGTGAAGTTTCTTGCTTCTTATGCCCCGCTGGGGTAGTTGCCCCTAGACACCCAGTGCTAACCATAGGTGGACACTCTTGAATAAGTAACTTCTCAGAATGATGAACAACAAACCACAGAGTCTTGTCTCTTGGCACAAGCAGCATGAGATTCGACAACTCCACTCGGCAATCAAACTTGAAGCATAACTCCCTTACTAGAAGAGAATAATGAAGCTGAAGGAGAGTGATACACGGCAGTGTCATGGCCGGCTTGCTAATGAACTGAGGGAGATTGCATCAGATGAGCAGACTGTCCTTGAAGAATACAAAGAATATGGCCAATTGCCCCTTGAACATGGAATTCATCAAACACCTGGCAGGTGTATGGGTTAGCACCATGCAGGTGGAGAACCCTCCTTGGCTAGTGAACTGAATAGCAATGGAGTGAGGGGTAATAATAGGATCAATGATAGATCCTCCGGCAGGCAATGAGATTGCCATCGGCCTTGCTCTTGAAGAAATTGGAACCAATGCGAAGGAACTCTTCTTGACCACCATCATAGGAAATAGTGGCTCATTATCCCTGAAATAGCTAGGGACCAGGACACGGATTGGCATCTGGCAAATAAACTTTTGAATCTTGAAATGTATAACCGACACTGAATTGTCCTAACTTGGCTCATCGTCTCCCTAGGGACTAGACCCAAGGGGCACCAAAGGTAGCATACACCCGCTCCATGGGGTGGAAGTGAATGGTGGAGAAGGTTGAGATGGGGTAGATGTTTCCATGGTGGGGGTGTCGAGTGATGGCAAAGGGGATGTAGTAATGATAGGTCCGAGTGGAGGCGAAGGTGGAGGTGTAAGTGGGGGTAAAGGCGAAGGTATGTCTTGCTCAAGCTCAGCCAAGGATGGTGGCAGAGGAGGTGAAGGTGGTAAAGGTGGGTGAGACGAAGGCAGTGGTGATGGCGATGGGTTAGATGATGAGGATGATAATGAGGGTAATGGAGATGGTGGTGGAGATGGAGATAGTGGAGAGGGTGAAGGTAAAATTGAAGGCCATGGGGCCCAACGTCGGTGTATTGATATGACACGTCAAGCAGCGTTGGGAGTGGAAGTGGCGGTAACAGGTTTGGAGGAAGGAGGGATGGCACGAGCCTGAGCGGGGGCGTGGGTTGGTGGAGGTTGTGGAGTCGGGGTAGGAGATGGAGATGGAGCGGGCGAAGATGATGGAGCGGGTGCCATATTAGATAAAGGATCAAGGGGGTGCCCCGGGTCTTGTAGTGATAGAGACGACTGCCTGGGTGGCGCTTCTTACTGCTGCTTGTTGCGGAGATGTATAACAACTTTGTAAATAGTGGACCAATCAATCCTCTTCTGATCTTCCAAGTCATAAACTTGCTCTTGGAACTCATAGCAATCCTCAACCAAATGCCCTTGTTGGCGATGAAATTCACAGAACTGAAGCATATTCTCACCCATGGGTCGGCAAGGCACAACTGGAGGGATCTACAATGCGTGAGTGGCCATCAAAGCACTGAAAATGTCAGTGAAACACTCTGGCAACGAAGGACGAGGAGCCCGCTTCGGGCAAGGTGGATGCCGAGAGATATGGGAAGGTGATGGAGAAGGTTGTGGTGATGGAAATGGAGGTTGCGTAGGTAATGGCGCTTGGCCAGCGATGGAGGGATTTGGTGAAGGCATATGTGGAGCAGGATGAGGGGATATATAGACGGCATCCACCTGCTCGGGGTGCGATATTTCCTTGACCATGGGTGGAGGCAGATGTGGGTATGAGGAGGCAGGAGGCTGACTCATGGAGGGTTGATACGTGGAGGTGGAGGTGGCATAAGGATATATGGTGGAAGGCTGACTCATGGAGGGTTGACTCATGGGAGCATATGGTTGGCTTGTGGAGGGTGAGGTGTAAGTGGAGGTAGAGGGTGGAGAAGACTCAGGGTCAAGGGAACCCTGGAGCTATTGGCGGATGAAGTGGGCTCGGCTGTATAGTTATTGCCAGGAGGTTAGGTCATTAAAGGCTATGATGAATCGATACTCAGGAGTTGCATAAGAAATTAACATCTTGATTTGCTCCGGCTCTGGAATGTGCCCTGGGAACTATGCAGCAAGGCGACGCCAGCGGTCGGCAAAGGTGCAGAAATCCTCGTCGGGCTTCATCATCTCATGGGCTAGATCCATAACAAAGAACTTATGCCCAACCTGGTCCTGAAAATGCAGAATGAACTTGTCTTGAACGGCTAGAAAACTCACAATCTACTCTTGCGGAAGAGAAAAGAATCAATCCCGAGTCGGACCTTCCAATCACAGACCAAATAGATAAGTCATCAAGCGTTGGTCATGTCGAAACTAGGCCGACTCATAAAGAAACTCCTTCAAGGGCACATATGGGTTATCGACTCCACCATAATGGCGATATGCGGGAATTTGTGAAGGTGGTGGGAGCCAAAGATTTTGGAATGTAAATGGCATGCTTAAGGATGATTTGGGATCAATTTGACATTGAAGTTCATCAAGCTGGCGTTGGATTTGAGCTATCATCTCCTGGGTAGGGAGAGATTGGGAGTAATGTGGGCCAATTTGAGCAAGAATTTATGAACTTGGACCAGGAGCAAGGTAATGGGCCGGATGAGAGGATTCGGGCTGAGAAGGAGAAGAAAAGCCCATTCCGGGAGTACAAGGATATGTGGACCTGGAAGGAACATAAGCATGAGCATGTGCTATGTTGTCTTCTGACGGTACACGCTCTACCATCACATCTCCATTCTCGCTGTTTCTTAGCAGATCTGACTCCCGTCGGAGTCTATGTGATTGCCAGTGTGATTGTGGTTGTATTCCCCTTCGTTTCAGAATGAACTGGGCATGGAAAGGCCACGATCGGGCCAATCCCAAGGTTTGCTTGCTGTAATGCCTAAACAGCTTTACAGTGGCCGTTTAAGGCTTAGGGCGGCTACTTTCTGACCGTTTAGAGTAGGTCGGTGGGTGTTTGCGTGGTTGCACAATAGACCGCCCAGTGGATTGCACGGCCAGGTCTGAGCCGTCCAATCCTGTTGAGTGGCTGGGTTCCAGCCGTTCTGTTTCTCTGTTGGGTTGAGCGGCTAGGGCTTAATCATTCATCCCAGTTGACCTAGGGTCAACATTTTTTGAGGCAGTTCATAGGGTGGTTTGCCCCTAATCGTTCTATTCCTTTGGGTGGTTTGGTTAAAACCATTCTGACCGGTTACTATAGTAGGTCGGTTGGCTTGAGCAGCTAGCCCTTAACCGCTTTATGCCGTGGGGCGGTCCAGCCCTAACCATCCAGCATTGTCCCCCCGTTGTCTGTGAGCGGCCTGTTCTAGGCCGTTCTATCTCCCTGGGCGGCCTTCTCTGGACCGTCCAGTCCATTGAGCGGCCCCTTGGTGACCACCCAATGAGTGAAGTCCATAGTTGAGTCGGTTGGCCATGATGGCATATTTCGTGTCCTGTCTATGTTAGGTCCGTATTCTAGGGCGGTGTCTGAGTGTCAGTGGTTCTCTAGATAGGTCGGTTCAGGTAGACTAGGTGTAGTCTACTCTTTGACTGCCACAGTTTCCTTAACAACCCAATCTAGGTCTGCCAGTATTCTTGTCTCTGGTTGCGTAGCGGTTTCTTCCTTGACTTCTTGGTTTCCCCTAGCGGCCGAGTGTTCGATCGCTTATGCCCAGAGTGTCGTTTCTCGACGTTCCGATTTTTGTTTGTCTTGGCTTGACCTTATGGATTGCATGTTGTCCCGTGGATATCTTCTGATGTCCTATGAGGGCTAAGCCTATGTTATGAGGTGGCCAGGAGTCTTCTTGCTTGAGGTAGAATTCTCTATCCTACTATATAGTCGTCATTGTTAGGTTCTGGTCAACCCGGTTAGATCCAATGGTTGACATGAGACCTTGTGTGTGTCTCGACAGTTCTATCCAATTCGAGACATGGTTCTAGATGCAGTGAGGTATCATCTTATCTCGTTCTATGTGTCTAGGTGTGCTGAGGGTTCTCGATGTTTCCCTCAGGTCTCCGTGAGTCGTCTCTTACGGTGTCGTTTGCTCTGGCTTAGGATTAGACCGATTGGTGACTTGTTTCGCTGTGAGCGACGATCTTGACTCCGAGTCGTGAGACTCAAGGATGATTGTAGTTTCAGGTCTAGTTGCCTTGTCCTGAGTCTGTCAGCTGTTTCCTGTGCTGCTATTGGTGCTTTGTAGTATGTACGATAGTGTTTCTTTACCTGCCTGTACTCCAGCACTCGCGTTTTAGAGTCTGTGTCTCATGAACCTCCACTAGTTGTAGCGTTATGGCACGCATTTCAGCGTGATGACTTTTTTGGCGGGGCACTTCCCGAGATATGATTTTTAAGCTAGTTTCGTGGACTCCCGGCTCTTTACGGTAGCCTTCACTGGGAGAGAATACTAGCTAGAGGCCTGGCTCTAGGCAGGAGCCAGTGTATGCACACGTAGTCAGGGGATTGGACTGACACCGATGGGTGCCCCCTGTCTTGTCACTCGTGACGGTACTTATATTCTGGTTCTGATAGTGTCTTGGTCTTAGTCGTGCTTCTTGGGCGACAGGCAGGCGAGATGTTAGTAGGCACAGCATAAGACGTTAGTGGACGCAGCTGGTTGTTCTTCTAGTGAGGAGGTGCTCCAGTCATCTGACACGTGACTTCCACGTGACTCTCATGTTTCTCGAGCATCGTGACCTTTCTGGGTTAGCCTCCTTGTGGCTTTGCCTGAGGTCTGTGTAGCGTTGTGTCATGTGCACGACATTTTAGTTGTGCATGTGGTCGTGTCTAGATGAGCGTGCACGGTAATCGAGTCGTGTGTGCTTTCTATCTAGTCTGTCTAAACTTTTTCTAGGGCTTTTGTCTTTTCCCATTTTCCTTGCAGGCCTTCGCTTGCTTAGCGTCTCGTCAACGGATCGGCAACTTCTGACTTCGCCAGTTCAGAGTTCGCCCTTCTATTGCTGTTAGGAGTAGCTTGGGAGCCGAGGTTAGTTCGACAGCCACGCTCGTTCGGTATAGCTTTTCCCTTTTCTTTTAGCTTCCCTCTTCCTTACTTGTTCCCTACTCCTGCTTCCTCTTCTTTACAGCTTTCTAATGTAGTTTTCCTGCTTCGCTACACCTGCTGTTTTCTATTTCTATGTTACTGCGTATTTTTCGATGGGGATCTGCGTGACCCCTACTAAGCTAGTGGCACGAGACTCACCCCTACTTTTCAGGTGGGTGGCATCATTCTCCTTCGTGGTTCCTGGTGTGGCGTGTCTGTAGCTGCCAACTGTACCTACGTCGGGCTTCCCCGGACCTTAGTGTACGTCTTTCTTTTCTATCGACTGTACTTGGACTGCACTGTTCGTCTTTCCTTTGGACTGGACTCTAGTATAATTGTTAGATTAAACTATTAATTGAAACAAAGGAAGAAAAAAAAAGAAAAAAGAAGAAGAAGAAGAAAAAGGGGGGAAGAAAAAGAAAAAAGAAGAAGAAAAAGAGGGAGATAGACCAAGTTCCCCGCGATTAACGCTTACCCGGGTCATGAAAAGATGAGAGACGCACCAACCATGTCGGCCCTGCTACCTTGTTGGCACCGACGAATGAACGCCTTATCCGAGCCTTCCGTTTGGATTAGGAAATGAACCTCTTTCTTGCGTAGGCACCAACCCCGTGCCGACGAAAATACCAAGAGACGAACAAGCCACGGCAGCCCCGACGCCTTGTTGGCACCGACGTACGAACACCTTATCCGAACCTTTTGTTTGGATTAAGGAATAAACCCCCCTCCCTACGTAGGCACCGACCCGGTGCCGATGAACACCTCAAGAGACAAATAGACCACGTCAGCCCGACACCCCGTTGGCACCGACGAATGAACATCCCATCCGTCCCTTCGAGCGATGAATACCCCTTTTGATTTGGACCTTCCGTTTGCATCATTGAGCAAACAAACTCTTCTCTCCATCCCCTCAGGTGACGAATACACCTTGTGATTTGGAATTCTCGCCCAGATCATTTAAAGAACAAACTCTTCTCACCGTCTCTTTGGGTGACGAACAACCCACTTTTGACTGAGACCTTCCATCTAGGTCATTGCGTGAATAAACTCTTCCCTCCATCCCTTCAAGGTCGAATCAACCGACTCGGGTCAAGCGCCCCGGTGACACCATTTGGTAGACCCCGCAACTGGCATGGTAGAGTGATTCCCTCGTCTCTCCTCTAGAGAGACGAGCACTCTCCTATGCGCCCTCGCGAACTCCATCGGGCTATCCTCGAATGAACTACTAATAAGAACCTACACTCCATTATAATGAGATAAAAGAAAGGAATGATTTCGGAATGCCATATGCACAGAAGAGACGCATGAAGTAACAATATTCTATTCCTCATAGAAAATAAGCTACATGTGTTTCGGGGCATACCCCTGTGTTACATGTCAAAAAAAAGGAAAAATGGAAGAAAAAAAGACCATGGGGATTGGAGCTTAGTCTATACCCCGGAAGATTTCCTTGAGAGGAAGGATCCCGACACAAGGGAAGTTTGCCATCTCACGCAGTCGATTCTCTTGTCCTTCAAGGCACTCCAGCTCAGTCGTTACGGAGGCCACTTCAACCTCGGCAATGGCTAGTTCTTCGCTTTCAGTGACCATGGTCGTCTCAGCATCGGCAAGGTCAGACTCTACCACAGCAAGCAAGCCCTTGAGCTCCTCAATCCGACTTGCCAAGGCACGGATACTGTCGCGGCACTCGTCTACAACTCTCTGGTGCTGCTCATGGCTTCCCCTCCACACCTCTAAGGCCTGCAGATACTCGGCCCTCTGGGCATTGATGGCTGCGATCTCAGTGGGGGCTTGTGTCGTGAGGAATTCGTGATGGTTTACATATTTTAACAATAATAGGACCCGTCGCGACCACTCCTCCAGCGGGCAACCCATCATCTGCAGGGCCCCGGTCAGCTGCATGACCACGGTATACACCCCCCGGTACGTGAGGCAGGGGTCAGCAAACATCATGGCCTGCAACATCAACAAGGTCTGGCGGACCGGCACGTCCGAAGCAGCATGGCCTATCGAGGGTACGGCCGGCGGGTTGAACTCGACGCTACTGTCCACAACTACCCATAGCTCGATGTCCACCACGGCCGATGAAGATGGGAGGTCCAAGGACAAGTGGCGAGATCCTTCGGCATCATAGGAAACTTCCTGGCTGGCCACTGCCAAAGGCGAGAGTGAGACCGTAGCAGGAGCACTCGATGCCGCCCCCGTGAGAGGCTGCTCCACCTCCACCAGTTGGGTAAGACCCGTGTCCGTTGTTGGCATCGGCACCACCGGGACCGGAGCCACGGCTTCGGCCGAAGAACAAATGGCCGCAGGGACTGAGTCAAGCACCACGGCGGACGAACTCGCTTCCACCTCCACCTCCTCGGTAAGACTCAGACTCATCGTCGCTTCACAAGCCGGGAGCGCAAGAGTTACGACCTCGGCTGAAGGGAGGGTGTCGAGCAGAGCTGGGCCCAATACTGCTCCTGAGGGACCTATGGCCTTTTCTGCCTGGGACTCCCTCAAAGGTATAGTGATGCCTGCCAATATCTTCCCCAGGAGCTGGGCTTCCTCTGGCACAATGAGCTTTCGGAGAGGCGAAAGCGGGATCGTAAGCCGCGGGCTGGCTCCCAATTGCCCAAGGGACGTGGAGGGCTCCGCATCCGGTCCCAGGAGTGACGTCAGCCTTCGCGTCGCCAGTGGACCGAAAGACGACCTCCATTTGGGAACAGCCCTACGGTCCCGGGTGGCAGGCACTTCCTAGGGCACCGTCGTTGCCTGGCCGTGCAAGGCAGGGTTAGCCACTCACCGCATGAGGCGAACTGCTGAATTTTAAAGAAATAAAGGAGGAGCCAAGAGGTCCCCATGCTTACCTCAGCCACCGGCACTATGTTGCTCTTCGGTGTTATCTCTACTTCTTCTGGGATTTCAACCATCGATGCGTGAGTCCCCACAACCCCTTGGGGGGCATGATCCTGCCCAGCTCAAAATAAATCAACAGTCCCGAGGAAGATTCAAGAAGAAAAGCCTATACTTACAACTGCTCCCGCTTCTTCTTATTGTGGGAGACCTTCACAACAACTGACTGCATCGTGGGCCGGGTATCATTAAACGTCATCCATCTATGATGTCCAAGCCTCCTGTCAAGAAGGACGGCAAAGGCCTCCGGACAAAACGGCCCTGTAGTGAAGGAGAAAAGAAGATCCATGGAGAACACCATCCACCCTCAAAGCCCATGTTCATCTTCTTGCGTGTGTGTGTGTGCGTGTGCGTGTGCGTGTGCGTGTGTGTGTGTGTGTGTGTGTGTGTGTGCGTGTGTGTGTGAGAGAGAGAGTGAGAGAGAGAGAAAGAGGGTGAGTCTCTTACATTTGCCTTCAATCGGGGCCTCCGCTCCTCATTCAGCTTCCAGACCTCATATCGGATCCTCCTCTGGAGAAGACTCGGCTCCTCCGCTCCTCCTTGTGTCTCATCATACTCGCCTCCCTCACCCCACCGCCCGCCGCCGCCGCTTCGTCGGGGAGCAAGTCAATCTGTGAACGCTCGGCCTGCCAAGTAAACAGAGAAATGGGAGTTTTAGCGAAAGAAAAGGCTCATCTCCTTGCACGTATTGACCAGTTAACGAAACCACCCATCTCTTACGGATCCACCAAATGGAGGGCTGGCAGAATCCACCCGATCCTCCTACCCGAAACTTTGTGCACTCTTTGGACTACCCCACTGTGGCACTTGAATTGGGGACCCCCACGAAGAGATGGGGCTTCCCAGATCCATCCACACTGCCCACTTTCCCAGGTATTATGATCACCATTTCCTTTACCCCTATAACAAGCGGGCGACGCGGTGGACTTGAAGTGCCGTGTGCGTCGTTGACGATTGAGGTTTAAATATATGGAAGTAGAGAGGTCAACGTTTTTGTGAACTTCTCTATTCCAATCGACTTCTGTCGATGTCTATGGCCGACCGACCGACCGACCGATTCTTGCTCATGTAGAGAGAGAGCAAACTATGAGTCTATCACCCTTGCTCATGTACAGGGGAGGCGGGGTCAATATGTTTGTGAACTACTCAATTCCATTCTAAAGAGTAATAGACATCATGGGTAGATCTTGAACACATTAAACACGTACCGGCTGGATTTATTTCACCTGAAATGGCAGAAGACTTACGTCCAGAATTTTTTTTTTTTAAAAAAAAGAAAATTTCACGGTTCAGAGTTCAGAGAAATATGAAATTATGGAAACATGGAGGCCAACGTCGTCGGTGATAGAACGTTTAGTTCTCTCACGGCAAATGCGAGGGGAAGGAGGTGACAAGAATGGAGATGGGGTGGTCAGAGACTTGGAGCTGGAGACGTACAATGGCGTCCACCGGGGACCCGGAAGAGTCGCCGGCGTCGGAGAACGGCGACCCACGGCCGGACCACGCCTTGAGGACCTCCTCGTAGTCCAGATTGAGCCCCAGGCCGGCCTTGTTGTCCACCGCCGCCCACTGCAGTTGCGTGGGGGAAGACGACGCCGTCAAACCCAACGCAAGCTCACTCTTCTGCGTCTTCCCCTCCTCCTGCACCTTCTTCTTCTTCTTCTTCTCCTTCTTGTTGGTCGATGGAGGATGCGGCGGCGGCTTGAGTTCGGCGGTGATCTCGAGCACCTCCACAGTGCGACATCGCCACCACTCTCCGTCGTCGGCGCCGCGCCGCAGCGCCCGCCGCATGTTACCCCCGCAGCCACCGTGGCCATACGCCATGGGGTTACACAGGTAGGGGATGGCCTGGTCACTGCTGCTGGTGCTGTTGGAGTTCACGTCGAGGTTGCCCATGATGCTGTCGATGCCCTCCCCAAGCTCCTCGTCCAGAATGGAATCCACGTCGAAGCCGTCGCCAAGTCTGGCCGGCGAGCTGGGCTCCTGGAACTCGGTGCTCGCCGGGCTCGGGCAGGCCCAGGACCGCTCAGAGGAGCTTGTTGGCCTGGCGGGCTCGAGGAGGAGTCGCTGTTCGTCGGGAAAGTACTGATGGAGGAGGAGAGCAGCGTCGCCGAGGACCGGGCGTGCCGGGAGGAGCTCGGCGGTGGGTTCTGCATAGAAAGAGCTAGCGTTCTTCTTGCAGAGCTCTAGGAGGCCCTTTGCGGAGAAGACGCTGGGGTAGGCGGTGGCGAGGAGGGCGGCGGCCTCGTCGTATGCTTGGTTGGGCCGCTTCCGCGGCGCCCGCGCCCTCTTGGTGGAGATGGCCAATGGATGGCTCCTGGATTCGGACAAGGTGGAGGAAGGGGAGGAGGAGGAGGAGGAGTGGGTGGACCTGGTCGACGTTGCTGGAGAACACGACGAAGACTTGAGGACGGCGTCGAGGTCGATGCCGTAGGCCCGGCCGCCCCCGCTTGGGAAAGAGGACATCTTGATTAGGGTCGACTTCCAGAATTCAGAGAAAAGAGAACAGGATTTGTAGATGAACACATGAAAAGTTTATTAGATTCCGCTGTTCACAGACACCTAAAGAAGAAGAGCAATGGAGCCCAAAGGCTTAAACCCTAAACCCTGCGAATAACAATCTCCACAAACACAAGGAACCTAGGTGAGAATTGGAACAGGGGAGCCCTGTAGGACCTGTAAAAGCTTGCAGCCTTTGTGGACAGAAGAACTTGGAGATGTGGTGCTTTTGCTAAATCCCTGACGCGCCCACAAGCCCAGGTGAGGAATGGGTTAAACGAACGGGACAGAAGTGAGAAGATGGAGAGACCCAGAACACCCACAACATTACTAAAATACGCAGAACACAATTCTTGCACATTTGTGGAATCTGCAGCTCACCGACAGGTGCTATCTTACACGCTCTCTTTCTTCCTTGTTTCCCTGTGAGCCTGTCTATAGGTGGCAGGGAAATCCCAGTAGCAGAATCTGTCGAATTTTTTGAATTTCGAGTCCAAGTCCCTGCTGAGGTTCCAGGTTCCAATCAAACCCGGAAGCTTGCACCACGGAGAAACCGAAGGAACACACGATTCTCCGAAGAGGAAAACAGTGCGAGGACGCTCACCGGAGGGGGCAGACCCGGAAACGTGCAAGACATGGAACAAGCAGCGAGCTTTACGTCCCGGTGGGAACCGGGAGGGTCTCGGAGAGGGTGTAAGCGATTGGCAACCACATTGGGCTTTTAATTCCTTTTACACCCCCGCCCCCCCCCCCCAACACACACACACACACAGATGGAAAGAGCGAGGGGAGAAAGGGGAGGAGGGAAAGGGGCGTCAGATGTCACGGGATGGGGATAGAACGGGAGAAAGGGCCCATTAAAGATCTAATGACAGTGAAGAGATGGCAGAGAGAGAATGGGAGGGAAGGACCCTCGAAGGAATCCATAACAGGGAAAAGTGGGATGAAAGATTAGGGGAGCTTTTTGAGCAGAAGGGGCCGGTTTTGAGGAACAGAAGAGGGGGAGGAAGCGACGTCTCGTTTTGCATCATTCATGAGGCGGCGGGGGGACCACCCTGCTCTCTCCCTCGACCGTGTACTCGATGTCCTTTTGGTTTCATTCCTGACTCTCCCCTTTCTTGAACCACCCCCTGTGTCTCTGGCGGATGGATTGCCGGGGGCTGGGAGTAGCCACGTTGCCCCACCCTTCAAATGGCTTTCTGGTTAAAAGCTTCCTCCCATTGATGGGTCTCTGGCCTTCCCATACATGGTTGGCACCTGGTCCACCATTTGAACCGAGCAGACCCGGCTGCTTGCCTCCCGAGGGGCCGCTGCGTTAACCAGAGAAGCAGAGAGTGTGAGAGGCCGCGGTGCTCGGGGAAGTCACCGTGATGAGCTCAGGTTTGGGAGGGGGAGGAAGGGGGCACTCCCTCGTCTTGCCGATGAGAAAGGTGTCTTCACTATCGCATCATTGGTTATTGTGAATGTTGCCACGCATTCCCACGTCATCCTGAACTCTGATCAACCGAAACGATCTGGCCCCATTCATCCTGACCCCATGGTCTGCATGGGACTGTGCTTATCCGGTTACGTGGCAGACCCGCATTGGTCGGAGCAGATTTTAAGGCAGGGCGTGGCCCACCCTTACTGGTTTGGGTGCATCCATCCTCACGTGTCCGACGGAGGAAGCATGGGAGATGTGAGGCATGTCTGCAGAATGCGGGGGACATGTTCTTTCCTGAACCCCAAACAACCACCACAAAATGATCCAAAAAAATGATCTAACAATAAATGTTGACAAAGACCCAGCACGTGAAATACCCGACTTTTTGTACACGAATGATGGGGCATGCAAAAAGGACTGCCACGCCCGACCTCGGCTCAGAGGAAATACACAAAACCTAGGAGGACGTGTAAAAATGTCCGCTCCCTCCTAAGCCATCGAGAGCAGCATTGTTCATTTGACCACTATCGGCCTAACCCAGTCAGTGCCCACTAGTGGTACTAAAAGTAAATGCAACGGCAACAATGATTAGGAATCTTGGCCCGAGCGTGACCGAGAGACCGGGAGTCGGCCTGGAGGTGCCCGAGAAAGACGATCATATTACATGACTGGCCCGACCCACATGGCAAACCCTTCTGAATGGTTCAAATTTACCCCCAAGGCCATACATAGCTGACTGGCCCGACTCACATTTTAAATATCGTTTGTTGCAGAAATTGATTCACAAACAGGTATTTCAGGTGACCACATTTTTGAGTATTTATCATTTATAACAAGTGCCAGTGATTCATTTATAACAAGGCCACCCCCCTATAGCCCCATTTCACCCCACTGCAGCCCCCTGGGCGACGAGTCATCATCATCAAAGAAGCCAATTTTTCCCTCTCCCGTTCGCAGCTGCTTTCTGTAGTTTCATTGACTTTCATCTGCTAGTTCTAGGATTGTTATCCCATCAACATATTGCCAAAATGACAAATACATGGAAGAATAAAAATAGTGGATTGAATTTACATATGATGAAAAAGGGTTAACGATGCTTGCCAGACTTTACAAAACCTCGTTACATGCTTATGTGATGTTCCGCAACACTGTAACATACAGCTGTTTATCTATGAAATTACGTGACACATGACAGCATTTGATACCTGATATGAGTGGGAATGTCGTTTACAATATATAAGATAAAGTTTGTACACATCCACGATAACAAATAAACATTTAAATGGCATAGAAGATGACATAGGCAGACGTGAGGTGGAATAAAGCATTGAACTTTTCTAAAATAAGCATTGATACATAGAAGTCATTTCAAATCAAAGATTAAAACTTGAAGCAAACTAGAAGGATTAAAGAAAGCAGCAAATGTTCTGCCATTATAGCCGTCATAGGACTAAGTATAGACATGCACGCACATCCATCATGTGTATACCATAGAACAAACTAAACTATATAAACCAGCAAGATCTAGATTCCTTGCCCCCAAAAAATCAAGATCTAGACTAAATACAACATTCCATGTCTGTAAAAATTGTAATACTCCTAGTTTTATAAAGAACAAAGCTCACATACGAAGCCAAATCCATGAAGACATGAACCTATCATTCTAAGCTTCTCAAGATTAAGAGTAACGCAGACTTCAAGATGGTTTGTTACCCATTTGGGAAATATTCCAACAATCCAAAGTCTCTCTTGTCATGGAGCAATAGATGAGGATCATTAAGTTTAGTTTATAGCAAAATGCGTGAAACTAAAATAGGGAAATAAGATGAAAAGTGAAACATTTCAAAGGAATAGCCAAGTTGCAAGAACATTAACAGAGATAATCCAAAGAGAAAAAAACACCCTGCCACACTTGGCCAGGACAACACATCCCTCGGCAACACATGCCCCAGAACCCGTAGAAACCTAAGGGTAAGGGTAAAACCATGCCTAATTACCTACACTCTCCAATTTTTGGATACGTCCCTCAACAGCATCTCGTTACGGATAAACATCCTAAAAAAAATAAATAATATCAAAATGGGGTTCAAAAAAAATATATAGAGATACCCCGGTGGCCTTAGTTGGCTCCCCTTGCGGGACCACTGGGGGTAAAAATTGCCATCAGCCCAGCTGGGGTGAAAACCTGCAAGGGCGTCCCAGGTAAAATCGGGTAACCCCTCGATATGAAAACTCATAAGGGCATACCGAAAAAAGCTAAAGGGGGCTAGCTCTGGCGAAAACCCAAAAGGACAGTAGGGTTGGTAAAGAGAAAAAAATAAAATACTTCTCTTTCTCTACACCTCACTGACAGGGGCCGTCGATTCCAACATTCTGTCGATGGCTATCTCCAGATCACCCCGCAGCGAGGGCGACCACTACTCCCTCAACGACCGGACAAGGCCCAGTTCCAGTCCTCAATCCCAGCCTCGTGGCCTCAACGCCTTCACAGGCCGGCCACCCAGCTCCAGCCCCAGTCCTCTAGTCCCAGCCTCGTGGCCTCAGCGCCTTCACAGGCCAGCCACCCAGCTCCAATTCCAGTCCTCAGTTCTAGCCCTGTGGCTTCAACGCCTTTCCAGGCCAGCCACCCAGCTCCAGTATCAATTGCTAGTCCCAGCCTCGTGGCCTCAATGGCTTCACAGGCCGGCCACCCAGCTCCAGTTTCAGTCCTCAGTTCCCGCCCTATGGCTTTAATGCCTTTTCAGGCCAGCCACCCAGCTCCAGTATCAATTGCCAGTCCCAGCCTCGCGACCTCAATGCCTCCACAGGCCGGCCACCCAGCTCCAGTTCCAGTCCTCAGTTCCAGCCCTGTGGCTTCAACGCCTTTCCAGGCCAGCCACCCAGCTCCAGTATCAATTGTCAGTCCCAGCCTCGTGGCCTCAACACCTCCACAGGTCGGCCACCTAGCTCTAGTTCAGTCCTCAGTTCCAGCCCTGTGGCTTTAACGCCTTTCCAGGTCAGCCACCCAGCTCCAGTATCAATTGTCAGTCCCAGCGATGTGGCTTCAACGCCTCCATAGGCCAGCCACCCAGCTCCAGTTCCAGTCCTCAGTTCCAGCCCTGTGGCTTCAACGCCTTCCCAGGACAACCACCCAGCTCCAGTACCGATTGCCAGTTCCAGCAACGTGGCTTCAACACCTTCACGGGCCAGCCGCCCAGTTCTAGTACCAGCCTTCAGTCCCAGCACCGTGGCTTCAACGCCTCTATAGGCCAACCCCCCAGTTCCAGTCCCAGTTCGTAATTCCAGTATCATGGTTGCAACACCTCTATAGGCAAGCCACTCAGCACCAGTCCGAATGCCAATTCAGTAATTCAGTCATCACGCTTTCATGAGCTAGTTACCCAGACCCAGCACTAACATCCAACTCCCGCATTTTAGCTACCATCCCCTCACGGATTAGTTGGCCAGTCCCAGCCCCAGTTTTGGCCTTTGGCCGTCATACCTCTCAAGGTCATTCAACCATCACAACCTTAGCTTCTCAACCTAATGTAAACCACATTTTTGACTAACAACATGAAGACAACCAATGCCCCATGCGTCAGCCTATGATCGATGCATCCTAGAACCAGCCCTCAATCTTCACCTCGTAGGACGCCATATCCTAGAAAGTCTACGCTAACCCTAAACAACAAGGGCTTTCCTCTTCAAAAGACTAGCCCCCAGCACTTGGCCTATGCCCCTACTTCCCCATGTCCAGCTCTCAGTTCCCAGTACCTGAAATCCAGTCGCACTGGCCCTCTAGTCCAGTTCTCTATTTTGATGCCCCCCCAAATTGGGTGAACCTGACCTGTTACACCCTGTACAAATACGTGGTAGGGAAGAATCAAGCAGACTAACAGTAAGTGGTCTACATCCCCTGCACTCAACACTGATCCATGGAACAAGAAGTGGGACAACTCAGCAAGTAACAATATCAAAATCCAAAAGTTGTCATTAGTACTCTATAGAAGGGGAGCCCAAGACATGCCCTTGGGGTAACAAAAAATGTACAATCTGGATAACAAAAAAGGGAGGGGGAGTGATACAATCATAGCCTAGCCTCGCTCCCCTCCAGCTCCGCTAAGCGGGACTCCGTGGCAGCCAGCTCCGCCTTCAAGGCCGACGCAAGCTGCGCGCTTGCCTCGGCACTCATCTCGGCAGTCTACCACTCAACCCTAGCGAGCTCCACGTCTCACTACTGCTCCTCCAGGGCCTTCGCCAAGGCCTTGGCTCTACTCTCTGCATCTCTCAGCCGAGCAGCGCGGCCCTGGGCAAGTGACATAGCCACATCAGCACACCTCCCCTGCTCAGCGGCCGCCAGTGCAAGCTGATCTCGCTGCTCCTCTAGCTCTCGAACGGCTGCTAGCTACCGAGCCCTCTGCTCCTGAACCTCTAGAAGCCGCAGGTACTCCACCCAGATGCCGACCAGGTCGGACATCCAGAGCTCGCGTGGGAACCCAAGACCGTGATAGCCATGGGTGCACTCCCTCAACCGCTAACGGAGCTCCTCTGGGGAAGGAAGAGGATCACCTCCCACGTAGCCTCAAGCTCACTAGAGCAAGGCCACACCCGTTAGGTGGTAGGGTGCCGAGGTGGTGGTTGGGGTAGGGTGGGTAGAGAGCCGTGGCGATTGAGCCATGTGAGTGGCCTTAGGCGGGCCGGGTGGGGATTGGAGCATTGTCGGACTCCTTGGATTATGGTTAGCCTCGTAGGAGGGAGAGGGTTTGGGTGCATAGATCTTTCTAAGATTGGCCCTCATTTCATCCCAAGAGTTGATGGGCTCTTGCCTTCTGACTTCTCTTAAACCTACAATGTTCCGCCACTCATCCCTAACTTGGTGCGAGAGCAAACTCCGGGCATAATTAACTTGCATAGGCCCAGACATGGTGAACCTCTCAAAGTGTTTTCCTATGTAGCTCTCCCACTCTAGATATGTACTAGGGTGGGATCCGTCAAACACAAAGGCCTCTAGTGGGTCTAAGAGTGATGAATATGCTAAGTATGAGGTAGCCATGAGGAGGTGGAGTTGCACGGGAGATAAATATAATGGTCCTAGGACTAGACTTAGTAAAGACAAGTCTAAAACTTGCTCTGATGCCAATTGATGTGACATGACCTAGGGATGATAGTCACTGGGATGAATCGAGTGCACCTCGGACCTATGACACGCAAGCAAGCCACTTTGAGTGGCGAACCCACTCTAGCGGACTCACCTGCGTAACGCACACACATGCCCGTGGGCAACTCGGCGATGATGGAGTGGGTCTGGGGCAGGACCTTGATGCTCTGGGGAATTGGCTTGCTTAGGGATGAACCCCTAAGGGCCTGCGATGCCCAACTTTGTGGGTAGCCAGCACACCAAGGGCGTGGGTTGTAGGGTCACTCTCGCCTCACTCCGCGATGACCACTCAATTGGTGGGAGATTTGGAACGGGTGCTCACTCGCCGTCCGACGGAGCTAAAAGCAATACTAACTAAGCAAAGTAAACCTGTAAAGGGCTGTGACCAGGTGCTCACCTGATCAGCATGAAGATGTCGATGTCGACCGGAGAGGAGGATGAGCGGGGAGGCGAGGGTACGCACCCGCACGCTGCGATAGTGTAGCTCTAACCTGAAAATTGGCAAAGTTTAACACTATACCTCTTGTAGGATGGTGATCGTGGGGTGAAAAAATTAATTATTATAACCAAAACTACCTCCACGCAGGGAGGGGCTGTCAGCCGGCTAGGCATGGGGCGGGGAGAATGGGCGGTGACGGCCGAATTGCTAGGGCACTCTCAACCAGTTTTGGTTCTGCAGAGGACAACAAGCTGAAGATGGAACCGCCATGATTGCCTCCGGGCACTGGAAAGAGTGGGGCTGGTGCTGGATAGCCGAGGATGAGGTAGCTGATCGCAACAGGGACCGGGGGCCTTCTGGAACTCCTACTGTGATGCTACAGCTTGGTCTTCCCGCGCTGCTCAGGTGCTATCTAGTCAGACCCTGCCTGACAGGGTGTCAATGTCAGGACGACCACGAGCTATCCCGGTCACTATTGGTGGCGACACTAGTGTAGAAATGTCTGTGATTGTTCCAGGGAGGTGCCAGCTAGGTTGTGGATCGATCAGGGTCCAGTCGTGGCCATGGCAGGCCCGAGATTAGGGCAGGTCCGATTTGGCTCTGTCTAACCCAGAACCACAGGGGCCTGAGAAAACGACTGCCACGAACTCCCCCGGGATCCAATGAAGGCGAGGCTAGTGTCATTGTGACCGAGGGAAAGTCCTCTTCGAACAGGGACTAACGGGACTCTGAGAAGATGTCAGAGTAGAGCGTAGGAAGTAGAAGAGTGACAAGTGGTCTGACCTAGTGCTGCTAGAGTCCATCTACGCAGTCCGGGGATGAAGGCTGGAACAAGGTGCTCCGGAGCC
Organism: Amorphophallus titanum; assembly: GCA_024336825.1. Taxonomy (NCBI): domain Eukaryota; kingdom Viridiplantae; phylum Streptophyta; class Magnoliopsida; order Alismatales; family Araceae; genus Amorphophallus; species Amorphophallus titanum. The sequence goes on from JANBPO010009603.1 coordinate 34,163,675, forward strand.
CGAACGATCGCCTTCTTCTTGGGGCTGGTAGAGAACTTTGTGAATCTTGCCTCAACCAAAAATTATGCCATGATCTTCTGGTGGCGTCTGCGACTGGCTTTAGGTGTTTTGCTAGAGATTGGTTGCGCAGGCTGACGAGAATCAACCTCCTGGTCAGCACGGACATCGGATGAAGATGGAAGAGCCCTCGTTGGAAATCTAGCTCGGAGTCAAATCGTGTTGCTATTGGGATGTTCATATTGATCTTCTCAGAGGAGGAAGGATCGACGCTGCAATTTGAATCTAGTTCTACTGAAGTGGTGGACAGGGTGGTGGGTTGGGATGGGAGGTGCTAATGGGGGAAGTGAGAAGGGAAAATGGAGGGGAATGGGGGTTGGGGTGTTCTCTGGTGTAGAGGGACCAGGGAGGGACGCACTAGGCCTAGAGAAGAGTGGGGAGGAGGCTAAGGGAGCAGTGCTAGCAGGGGGAGGGTGAATGGTGCACTAGGTTGCCTAGGGTGGGGTGTTCTCTCAAGTATGAATGGGGTTTAATAGTGCTGGTTAATGTGGTCTTGGGGAGGGAAAATGGTGTATTGGGGAGTGGGGAATTCTCCCTTAGGAGATGAGAGAGTGGCTTGGGCGAGTGGAGAGGTGTGTGGGGAATGCCAAGGGGTGCCTTGGAAGAGGGAGGGATTAAATGGGAGAGTTAATGTAGTATTGGGAGGTGAAAGGGTAGGTGAGGTGGCAAGAGGAGAGAGGATGTGGTGGTAGCTGAGGTGGACAAAGGAGAGGAGAGAGAGGGGTGTGACCTAGGGAGGAGGGGAGGGGAGAGAGAGGGGTTCGCCCCCTTTAGAGAGAGAGAAAGAGAGAGAGATTCATTCGACGGGGGCCAGAGCCAGGTTGTTCTTTTCCTTCTGGGGAGAGGGTTGGCCGTGTTGATATCTGGAGAGGGGGAATTCTACCGCCCGGAGAGAGCGGCCAAACGAGGTCCTACCAGACCGAACGAGGCCCAGCTCTTTTGAGTGACAGCACCTCCGGGGCCCACTAGCTTCAAGCCCAATAACCCACTCGGATCAAGCGCTTCCTAGGCGGCCTTCAGGTTCGGAAGTTTGAGTGTCAGATCGATCGGGAAGGTCCCTTCGGGAACCTGATATATGCCGCCCGAGCCTTGCACCTATCGCTCGAGAGCCTCCTTGAGCTAGTGCCCCATGCTCGGGTCGACTGATGAAAGCTTATCCGCGCGACCGTTACGTACCCTTTAAGAGCAGGGAGATCAAGGGGATAAGGGAGATCAAGAGTCCTCGTGATATAAAGAGCCCACGAAGAGGATGTAACCTCCCCTGAAACTCCTCGGCTCATAGGGCTCTTACGTCCCATGAGCCACTATATAAACCTAGGAAGCCCTCCTACGAAAAGGTGGGCGCTACTAAGCTACTCTAATCCTGAGCAAGAGCCACTTCACCACTTGGTGGAGAGGGATCTCGCGCCCCAACCTCCTCCTACCTCTCTCCATGGCACCGGAGCTCTACCTAATTTGCTGACTTAGGCATCAGAGGGTTTTCCCCAGGGAACCACCCCTGGGCACCCCTGATCCATTTCCCTTCTTGCAGTTCTTACAATCATGGTCGTCAACCTCAGCTCAGGAGCGACGTGAGATAACCCCTCTTCATCTGGCGCCATCTGTGGGAAACGAGCAAAGAGCCAGCATGGTGCGAAGAAGCTCCAGTAGGAGGACCACCGGCGATAAGGAAAAGGCTGTGGCAATGGAACAAGGTTCACCTTCCCATCCGACAGGGGATACCCCCTCTCACGCCAGTGACCCAGTCGGTAGACTGCCCCCACCCGCGGTGGAAGGGCAACCTCCCACCTGGAGTGCGGATGCTCTTCAAACCCTCAATGCCAAACTGGATAGCCTCATAGATCTGATAAGGACCCAGGTGGATAGGGAAGAGAAGTCGTGACTCCCTCAGGAGAGCCCCCCAGTAGGGATGCCTCCCTACAAGCCGCCAGGGGACGTTTCACACTCCGGGGGCGACTGCTCATCTGCAATCGGTCAGGAGGACCATTGCATGCCCCTCCCCCAGAGAAGGAAGCCTCCTCCACCTTGAGGAGGGAGAAGTCTAGAGCACATCTAGCATTCCCAGAGACTGAGGCCCCCGAGGGGTGCCGGGGTAGCCTGCAGGAGCGCCACCATAGCCCCTCGGCCCAACAACAATCGGAGCTGTCCCTCTGGCTGCGAGACTTTTAGAGGCATTTCATAAAACAAGAGCGCACTCTCCACACTCTACAGAAGACCTCTACTGTGGAGGACGAGGAGCAATCCCCGTTCTCTGACCATGTCTTGAAGGCCGAGATCTCCCCCAGGATCTTGCTTCCAACCTTCAAGGCATGTGATGGCCAGGGAGACCCGGTCGACCACTACGATAGTTTTGATGCCCTAATGACCCTACATGGGGCATCCGACGCCATCAAGTGCCGAGCGTTCGTGACCACCCTGGTCCAGCGCGCTCAGGTGTGGTTCCGAGCCCTCATCCCTGGTAGCATCCGTGACTTCTGGCAGTTCGGGCGAGTGTTCAAAGAAAGCTTGCCGACAGCGGTCCTCCCCGGTCAGTAGTGGGACTATTGGCCCTCAAATAGGAATAGGGGGAGAGGCTCCAAGCCTACATTAACTGGTTTAAATCGGAGGCCCTGCGTATCCCTCGCCTAGATGTTACCTCAGCCATCACCGCGTTGACCGGAGGCACCCGCGACGAGAACCTCCGACACGAGCTGGTGCTTCATCCCCCTACCTCCCTCGTCGAGTTAGTAACCTAGCCCTACCTTACGCGGAGTGCGAGGAAGTCCTCAGCGCCTATCACAGCACGATGGATTCGGGTCGGGAGGGGGACAAGAGGCAACTAGCTGAGCAAGGCTTTGGCTCTGGCCCAGGTAAGAGGAGGAACTGGGACGAGGACTACAAGGATTCCTCTCAGAAATACGAGCGGTACACTCCTCTGACCGCCCCTATCTATGAGATTTATGAGGACATCAAGGGCTCGGGCCTCCTCCGCCACCCTGAGCCTATGAAGGCAATGCACCGCTACTGCTACAAGCATTGTCTGTTCCATAGCGACCACGGGCATCATACCAGAGATTGTCATCAGCTCCAGGACGAGATCGAGCATCTACACCATCAGGGGCACTTATCCCGGTATGTGACCAAGCAAAAGAAGGATGCAACTACCCCCGAGGAAATCGACAATCTCCCCCAGAGTCCACATCAACGTCATTGCTAGCGGCGCGGCATCAAGCGAAGATAGCAGCCGAGGAAGGAAGCGCCACACCGAGTGGGCGAGCTAGGCCTCCGAGCCCCCCAAAACCCCACAGGTGAGTGAACAATAGGCCCTGGTGTTCTCCGACCAAGACCTGGAAGGGTTAACTACCCCGTACGACGACGCTCTCGTGGTATCGGCTACAATAAATCATTGTAATGTAAATAGGATCTTAGTTGACAATGGTAGTGTCCCTGATGTACTTTCTTCTGACTGTTACCCCAAGATGGGTGAAAATCCATCTAGACAGAGAGCTTTGCACACCAAAAAGTGAACCGAAGGCGGTGACACAAAAGATCCGCTTGTCAGAAGATGTTAGTGCTGTTTTGATGAATCATCTACCTAAGAAGTTGAAGGACCCCGGAGCTCCATTGATTTCATGTGATATAGGTGGGGTTACATTTGATAAAATTTTGCTAGATCTTGGAGCTAGTGTTAATCTATTACCCACTTGTATTTATGAGCAATTTGATCTGGGAGAGTTGAAGCCCACTTCTATAATCCTTTAACTGGCGGATCGATCTGTGAAGACACCAAGGGGTTTGGTAGAGGATGTGATAGTGAAAGTTCATGAGTGTTATTTTCTTGTGGATTTCTGAATCTTAGACATAGCCTCATCCCAAGAGTTAAAACACGCACCAATTATTTTGGGACGTTCGTTCTTAGCTACGGCGAAGGCCAACATAAACTGTGCCACTGGGATGATGGATATTTCTTTTGGAGATGAGAAGGTCTCTTTAAATGTTTTTAAAGCATCACAATATCCGGACCATGAGGAGGAATGCAATGTTATTGATATGTTTGAAGAATTAATTTAAAAATGTCTGGATGTTAGTGAGAATTTGATAGAAGAGGGTAGCATGCTTTAGGATTCACCTCTTTCTTATGCACCCTGCTCTAGAGTAGAGCCACTCCCTCCGCTTCAAGCTGAACCCATTCTTCCATCTCTCGAGCAGCTGCCCGTTTTGGAACTAAAACCTCTATCGGACTCTTTGAAATATGCTTATCTAGGCCCGGACCAAACTTTGCCCGTAATCATTGCCTCTAATCTTACCTTTGCTCAAGAATCTAAACTCTTAGAAGTTCTTAAGGAGCACAGGGGGGCGATAGGGTGGTCGGTAGCAGATTTGAAGGGCATAAGTCCCGATATTTGCTTGCATTATATATATTTGGAGGACAATGCCAACCCGAGTAGGGAGATGCAGCACCGGCTGAATCCTAATATGAAAGAGGTGGTTAAAAGGAAGTTGTAAAATGGTTAGATGCTAGGATCATTTATCCCATTTCTGATAGCAAATGGGTCAGCCCGATGCAAGTGGTTCCTAAGAAGTCGGGACTGACTGTGGTAACAAATGAGAAAGGAGAAGAGGTGCCCATGCGATTGCAAACGGGGTGGAGGGTTTGTATAGATTACAGGAAATTGAATTCAGTAACTAAGAAGGATCATTTCCCACTCCTGTTTGTTGATTAAATTCTGGAAAGACTGGCTGGGTAACAATATTTTTACTTTTTAGATGGTTATTCTAGATACAATCAAGTTGCTATCTATCCGGAGGATGAAGAAAAAACTACATTCACGTGCCCCTATGGCACGCTTGCTTTTAGAAGGATGCCTTTCGGGCTTTGCAATGCTCTCGCCACCTTCCAGCGGTGTATGATGTCTATATTTTCTGACATGGTGGGGGAGACTTTGGAAGTTTTCATGGATGATTTTTCGGTGTTTGGTGATTCATTTGAAGACTGCTTGGAGAATTTGTCTCAGGTTTTAAAAAGGTGCATAGAATCTAATTTGGTATTAAGTTGGGAGAAGAGCCACTTTATGGTGAGAGAAGGTATAGTTTTAGGCCATGTAATTTCAGAAAGGGGAATAGAGGTCGATAAAGCCAAAGTAGACTTGATTTCCAATCTACGTCCCCCTACATCTGTCAAGCAAATCAGATCTTTTCTTGGCCATGCTGGTTTCTACCGTAGATTTATTCAGAACTTCTCCACCATTGCTCGCCCTCTCACACAGTTGCTTGCTAAGGACACTCCATTCCATTTCAATGACTTTTGTCTAGAGGCGTTTAATTCTTTGAAAGTGATCCTCACTCAAGCTCCGATTCTTCAATCTCCAGATTGGTCGCTTCCTTTTGAGATTATGTGCGATGTTTCAGAATATGCCATTGGAGTTGTCCTAGGTCAAAGGATCGATAAAAAGCCCGTGGTGATCTACTACGTGAGTCGCACCTTCGCCGATGCTCAATTGAACTACACCACCATGGAGAAGGAACTTTTAGCTGTTATTTTTGCCCTAGAGAAATTTCGCTCATATCTATTAGGGGCAAAGGTTATTGGTTATTCAGATCACACTGCTTTGAGATACTTGCTCTCCAAGAAGGATGCTAAACCCCGACTCATTCAATGGATTTTATTGTTACAAGAGTTTGATTTGGAAATAAGAGATAAGAAGGGGTTAGCGAATGTTGTAGCTGATCATCTATCCAGGATAATGATACCTAAAAGTGTCCCGATGTCTGATTCTTTTCCTGATGAGCATATTCTTTCCATCTCTCATTTTTAACTCCTTGGTATGCTAACATTGTCAACTACCTGGCGGTAGGCTAGATTCCGGGAGGATGGACTAAGCAGGAGAAGGATCAATTTTTTGCAAAGATTAAACACTATTTTTGGGAGGATCCAGAGTTATTTCATATGGGTCTCGATCAGATTATAATACGATGTGTCCCAGAAGAAGAAGAACAATCTATTTTGAACTTATGTCATAACCTTGCTTGTGGGGGACACTTTTCTGGTAAAAAGACTGCGACGAAAGTGCTACAAAGTGAATTTTACTGGCCCACGTTGTTTAAGGATGCTTATGAAATCTCTAAAACATGTTTGAGATGTCAAGCTGTGGGTAATAATTCAAGGAAAGATATGACACCGCTGAATTTCGTCTTTGGAAGCTCCCTCCGCAATTATGCAGATGACCGGTGCTCCGTCTAGCAGATCAAAGAGGCCAATTGTGACCTGGCAAAATGTTAACAAACTTGACAAAGGGCAAGCTCTCCTGGCAGCAGTGGTTGACTCCTCTGACTCAGAGACTGACACGATGGACACCGAGAGGCTGACACTTTTTGAAAGCAGCCGCTTTGAGTTTGACCGTAGTCTGGGCAACATAATTGACTTCCCGAAGGACAAACACCTTCTATCTTTTCTTCGTGCCTTCAACATTTTGGGCAAGAGGGATGTTCATGTAGTCTGAGTGGCCGAGCAGAGCACCCTTTTAGGCCGAGACAACATGATAGACCTGGTAGTGAGGAGCGGGCCCATATATTTCCCTGGGGGACCCCGAAAGTGGAATGTCATCACTGGGTAGCGGAGCTGACTCATTCATAGGGCATGTTGACAAGGGCCCCTGAATTCACCCCTACCATGTGGTATTTGTCAGCCAACAATGTCCACAGGGAGAAGTCATCATTTGGTCTATTTTTTACCCCGTTGAAGTGGGGGTTCCGCGAAGAGCCATTCTTGTTGGATTGTTTGGCGATACATTTCAAGTATCAGATCATCGTTGGATGGTTTGCCGACTTCAAATCCATGGACTCTCACTAGTTTTGGGCGGGAGGTGTTGAATTTAGAGATTATGTGCTTCAGAACTACGGCCCGATTCTGATGACCATCGGGGTATACCACAACGTGTATGCATCCCACTTTCGCTACCCTATCTCCAAGGGACTTTTCTGCGGCATGATAGAGACCTTCTGCCCTGAGTTCAACACTTTTTATATGGCGGAAGGTGAAACTTCATTGGACTTGTGGAGTCTGTCATAGTTGAGTGGCCTCCCGATTGACGGAGAGCCCTTTGAAGAAGTTTGCTGGCCGGATCGTTTGAAGGACCAGACGAACAGGGAAGACCCTTACTTGAGTGGGTTTTCTTATCGGTATCTATTAAAGGTGTACTAGACTTTATGTTTGTCGCATTGTGACACTATTGAGACTTCTTCTTCTCGCACCCGCTCTCAAAAAGAGAAGAAACGAGTGAGGATGGGCTTATGGTTGCAGTACTTCTTTGCGGGCGACCAGAAGTACAAGGATTTTCTTTCCGTTGCTGTAGCTCCGAGCAAGTTGATAAAGCGTGCTCAACGGAAGACCCACCTCGCATCTTCTTTGTAGAAGGGATAATGGGGTTGTTGTGTCCCCTGGTTTTGATGATAACAAACCATAAATCATTATGAGACATTTTTGGTTAGTCTAACAATTTTGTTGAAAATCTATTTTGGACAAGTAGATGTAATGTTCATTCATAGTGTCGACCGATTAGTAGGACGTGTCGACACTTCAAGAAGAAACGTGCATTTTATGTGCTTCTGTTTGGGGTCAGTTGTGCACAGTGTGTCGACACTCTATGCAGAGCATGTTGACACTTCAGTTCAACAAGGAAGATAGTTTCTCTATTTGGCGCTCAAGCCTCGGCACATCTAGTTGATGCCTCGACACGGCGGTACGAGCCGCAAGCATTTGCGGGACCCGTGTCGACCAGTGGCCATGAAATTGTCGACCTATTGGTGATGGTTTCAACCTTTCCTCTAGATAACAATGGGAAGTGTCAACACTTCAGCTGGATGTGCGGACACCATCAAGTTTACCTAGAACGGATCTGAGTTCGATAGCATCCACTTTTCAAGATCCACAATAGTTCGTTAAGGATCCGTTCGTACTCAAATATCCTTCTAGAAGTTGCTTTTCTAGAGGAAATCATTTATAGACAAGGAATCTTCCAGTGTTGGGGCCCACATCAGATTTGGTGCCCTTATCCACTCCCATTTTTGGCGCGCATGGAAGAAGAGACAAAATGTTTGTATGAAGCTAATGGAGAAGGTAGACAACGATGTCCGGCCATGCTATACATGCAAGAGGATAATGTGTAGAAGATAGCTTGAAGAAGAAGCACATTCAAGCTCTCCTCTATGTGAAGAAGTAGAAGAATTGGGTGGGAAGTGGAGCAGTGCGGAAGAGCGCAGGAGTTCTCGTTATCCCTCTTCTACCGGCGTGAAGGCATCATGGCGTGTGCTTTCCTTCACATCCTAGAGCCATGACTGCAAGGAAGATAGCGTCCTCAAACACCCGTGCAGCAACTGGAAAGCATGTCCAACATTCCTCTTGAGTTAGCAGTGAAGAACCCAAGAGAGGAGCAAGAGCATCCAAGCGTCGTCCAGTTTTCCAGACATGATCTTTTCTTCCTCTGATTCTCATAGTCATACCCTATTTTCTCGTTATCTTTCTAGTTTATTTTTCTTCTCAAAACTCATATACACACAGTGATCCCTACCTGCGTGTGGGAAGACGGACTGAGAGATCTCAGGTCCATGATTTTTGGGTTGTGTACCCGCAAGCTATTGGACAGTGATTGGAGAGTGTTTTTCTCTTGGTTTGAAGCTGTGAATCAGCAGTAGTGCTCTTGCACTAGTGAAGCCTCACTCAGTTGAGTGAGGGGTGGACGAAGTGTAGACACGCCAAAATTGACATCATATTGAGCACATCTCATATTACCCCGGAACGCCCCAATTTGACCCTCAGATTGGCCTTATTTGAGTGTTTTTTCCCATTTTTCTAGTTTTTTTCCTTTTCTTCTCCATTCTACATCGGTTCTGGAATTGGCCGTTTAGCGGCTCAATGACTTCACCAACACTTCTTGTAACGGTTTATAACAACTCCCAGAGCTGGTCTGAGGCCCGGAGCCTGAACTGCGCCAAACAAATGCGAAGAATGAAGCTTTAACTGGCGTGCTCCTTAACCGGTGCGCTCCCTTCTCTAGAGTCACTTTACCCGGTGCATAAAAATGCCCTGTTGAGCCCCTTAGCCTGCGCACATTCTCCACGCCAGGTAGAGTCACGACCCGTGCATGCTATATAGACCAATGGCCTTCGGCCAACAAAAAAGAGAGAGAAGGAGAGGAGCTAATTGTCTGAGAAGAAGAAGGTTGGGGAACAAGAAAGGGGATATATAAGAGAGTGAGTCAAAGAGCCACCGTCTCTTCAGTCTTCCCGTCCATCTGTCTGGAGGAGCCTGACGCCAGGGAAGAAGCTCCCGTTTTCGATACTCTGTTTCTGTCGCGAAGGATTTAGGTGGGTGACGGAGCGTCCCTCCCATCCCCCTCATTTCTCCTCTCCGTAGCCTATTTATCCTCCCCTTGTAATAAGCTGGGTGATGATACGAGCCCAATCCCCCTCTTCCTATGATGAATGTATCTTTCATTCTACCTTGCCCTCGCCGTTCACCATGGCAAAGGGATTGTAATCCCTGATGACCAGCTGCCAGGTGACAATGCCGGGCCATGTTTTCTTATACATATTGAATGGACCCTCCATTGGCAGCTTAGCATGGTGTGGATGAGTTGATAGCCTCTGTGGATGCTTCTTTTTTTTTACATTCCATAGTTTATATTGAACAGGGTTTTGGTTTCCACGCTACAGTAGAGAGATGCCCCGGGCTATCCTAAAGGGCTATAGCAAGAACTCCTCCCCTGGGGTCCTCTTTGTTATATATGCCACCTCGCATACTCTGTCTGCCTGCATGTCCCTCCTATGCCAGGGGCATGCACATAGATACATCTCCCTTCGGCCCTGGGAGCAACTTCTCAGTATCTTCCTGTTCATAGCTATGAGCCAGGGAGAAAGGAGTCACCCCTGCACCCTTTATGCTGCATGATGACCGACTGTTCGATCATTTGCCCCTTTAAATATCCATAGTCTGCATGCTAACTCTCATGCTAACATCTTAACTCTTATGCTAATTTGCTAATCTGCTAACTCTTATGCTAATTTGCTAACCCATTATTTGGTATGACCAATCGTAGTTGGTCCCTTGGCTGAGTGTACTCTATATATGCATTGCATGCGACTATTTTTCTCAATGGTCTGGTGGCCCCGGGGGGGGGAAGAACATTCCCATCGATGTTTCTAAATCACCACAGGGCCTAAAGGGACATGTCCATCAGTGACATGCATCTCCGTAGGCTGCTAGAAGGTGAACATTAATAGGGCTCCCAGCTTGATATTAAACCCACTGCTCCAAGGGGAACAGTGGTGGCCATGGGTTGTGTGCCCCTCGTAGGCTCGCCCTCGGAATTTCCTCCCTTACTAGTCATCCCTTTTAATCACGTTTTGGCCCATGGAAAACTAGTGCCCCTTGTAGGCTAGCCCTCGGGGTCTTCCATCCATTTGGGCCTGTCGGCCGCCATTGTGCCACCCAGTATTAAGGAGCTTACTCCAATTATGTGAGTATGCCTCCACTTCTCCCTCGCAATCCTTTGGATATGGGGAGATGCTACCCGAATTTCACCAGACTCTGCTAATTAATTGCCCTCACAATTCGGACTTAATAAAACATGCTTCTACAGTAACAAGTTCCCGTGCTTGAGTATGAACTTCGCACGAGCTCTGACCCTACTTTCAGGGCACCTAGGACTTCAATCTACTCACCAATTAACTCGATTAACATCAGAATACCCACAAATAGCTTGATAGCTCAAATAAACTAAAAAAATACCTTAAAATTTTAGCTAATCTAGCGTGGCCTTAATCTGGCGTGCCCAAATACAGAATGGTACCCCATCGTGCCGATTTAACGTCACACTCAAATCCACTAAAATTTAAATGGCTTCCACCCGGTGCGACCTAATCTAGAGTGCACCGAGCAGACTACTCCAGCTAAGCCCATTTGCTTTCCCCTGCATCATTTTAACCCTGTACTTACATTATCCCGCGTCGTGGAATGATTTACCTATGCCTAATCGCACCGATTTTGAATAAAACACCCCCTTTCGCGTCGTCTCAACTCTTCACTCATTCTCGAGCTAACACTTGCCTCCCATGGTAGGGGCTAATCAATGTGACCTACCATAAGTCAAATAAGAAGAGATTGATTAAGTTCAAGCTGTCTGCTATCATACTTTTGCTAATGCATGCATCATGTCAAAACATATGTCTGCAGTTGCCATATTAACGCATGCTCACCTGGTCAAGTCCTCGGTATCTCAAGTGGCACTGACGGAAGGCTGGGTCACGCCCGACCGAAAGCTTTCGCTATGCGTGATGGTGGTCTCTAGACCTATGTTCTCTGCCTCGCACCGGGGTTTGAATTTAATGAACTATGCCTACTCTGCATGATCAAAAAATGATAATTGAACCATGTTATGTGGTTTTCTAAATTTCACCATCACATGCATTCTTTTACATTCTATCTCAGCCTCGGACGGCTCGTTATCTCGACAATTAATCAAAGATTTTCCTTCTTATTGGAGGATGTAATTAACGTCATAGTCTTTGAGTTATGCGATAGGATTGGTGATCCGCTCTGATTACAGGTAAAAGGATTAGAGCTTGCACGACTGAGATCTAGAGCGGGGATGAATGGATCCCAGTGAAATTTTTTACGGAATTAAAAATCAACTACTCTTACTGATCTAAAATACTAGCAAAGCTCCTCCCACGGAATACACACCAGCAATTCCCACTCGAATGAAGATAGTGCCAAAACAACCAAATGTCATACTAGGTGGAGGTTTGATCTAAGATCTCCACACACAAGAGGCGACATTCCAGATAGGCCTGACCTATCCTTCCTGTCACACCTTTTGATATACTGCTTGGTTGTTGAAGCACTCAGATCATACGAATGTAAATGCATTCAGAATTACATTCCTACTGATAACGATCTGAATCATGCATTTAAGCAGAGCAATACACAGATAAACAATCACACAAGGGACCAAGGTGTTTTTTAGGTGGTTCAGTCTCAGCCTCAAGACCTACATCCAGCCCACACTCAAACCTGAGTGTGGCTTCTGCTAACACACAGCTTCGGGGATGAATCCCTACAGCCACTGACTAACAGCTTAATCTACTGAGCCTCACAGCTTGCTAACAACTGAGCACCAAAGCTTGCCATCCGAGGAACAGATCCTCACCGCTGAGCATCACAGCTTGCTCCGCTGATAAATAGCTTGAACAACAACGATGAAAGAAAAAAAACATAAAGTACTGAAAACTTATAATTAGATGTATCGTGAAAATAATGTAGCTCAAAGTGAGCAAACGATTCTAGATCTGAACTAAAAATCGTAACTTCTACTGCGATCACTTCTTCTCCTCTTCCCCGATGCTCTGTTCTGAAACTCTTTCACCTTTCTACAGCCAACTCTCACTCTCCTGCACTTTTCTCTCTGATGCTCTCACTGCTCTCAATTTACTCTTCTTCTTTGATTACCTCCACTCAGTGTATCTTCTTCTTTCTTTTCTACGTCACTTAGCTTCTATGAACTGAACTCCTCTTTTATCACTTATCTCTTGTTCACTTTTTCTTCTCGGTGATCCCCCATTATATATACTTGTGAACTAGATCAAGTGGTCCCTGCAGGTTTCACTCTAGTGCGTGGAGGGAGAATTTTCGCTAGTGGCTTTCTCAGAAAAGTAGCTTGATAAGTCCACATGTCAAATCTGGAAGATAAGGCGAGACCAAGTGGTTGAGTCTTTCTTGGAGAGTTGGTCGCCTTGGATCACGTGCCAGTTTAAGTAAGTTCTGGGATCACGTGATTACTTAAGTCTCTACTACTCTCAGTCCTTTAAGTGTCTGACTAATTCCCTGTCAATAAGAAATAAGTCATTTTGTCAAACACATTTTTCATCATTATTGCATAGGAGAATTTATACTTAGCCAATTTCACAAAGATATCAGATGCTCAGATCAAAGGTAGGTATGATAATGCTGATGCCTTAATGTATAGACTTGATGCATAGACATGATGACCTGGCTTCTATATGTGCATCGACCCTGGACTCTACATGTGCATAGACCTAGACTCTTCATGTGCACCGACTCTACATGTGCACAGACCCTAGACTTGCAAGTGCACAGACCTTACAAGGCATGTTAACGAATATCCATCGACCTTGTAAATCAAGCTACAATACATGCATCGACCTGATGTACATAATACTCGACACCTTCTAGAATGAGTGTAAGGATGTGCATCGACCTTATTTTACACAAGGTGGAATGTGCATCAACCTTGCTTTACACAAGGTGTAATGTGCATCAACGTTTCTTCACACAAGGTACAATGTGCATCGACCTTGTTTTGCACAAAGTACAATGTGCATCGACCTTGCTAAGTATAAAGTCACTCATGCACCGACCTGATACACTACTAGTGTATATATATGCACCGACCTATGTGACTTCATGCGAGTACAAGCATCGACCTTATGTTCAATGTAGTACAAGGAGCCATCGACCTGACAAGATGAAGATATATGCATGCATCGACCTGACAGACGTAATATGAAAATGTCCACCGACCTGATAGACTTAAGACTAAAATGTGCCTTGACCTAACAAACTGAATGCAAAAATGTGCACTGACTAGATGCGATGAAGACGTGAATGTGCATCGACCTTATCTAACTAAGACCTGAACATGCATCGGCCTTATATGACTAAGACATGAACATGCATCAACCTTAATGACTAAGTGCCTAAATGTGTATCGACCTAGAATTGACACTTAGACAAATAACCGGCTTGTTCAACATGAAAGGTTCTTATGCATTTCAGTCTCAACATGATTCATAATATGTTATCATCAAAACTAGGGTTCCAACAGTCTCCCCATTTTTAATGATGACAACTATGAGTCATGTACATGTTTGCACAAAATGAAATTATTCACACATTCAATCATTCAACCATAGGAGCAATCATTCAGTCAAAATTTCATTCATTATCGACAAGGAGTTACACAATGTTTCTATATTTCCATTCATTAAACCAAAACAAATACAAGACTGACAAGCAGACATAACAAATGCAAAACTAACATGTCGGCTAACTATAATGCTCAAAACCAACACTCTGTGTACAATAGGAAAAAAATGTTGTTTATCTAAAACTCAGAACACACATCACAGCTCAATTCAGTAACTTCAGAACATACAATTCTTCAGCACATCACAGGGTCTGCCTAAACCCCCTCCCCTAGGGGGTTTAGGTGGACTGGAGAGGGAGAGAGAGGGGGGGCGGTCCCACCTATATAAAATTTGGGTTTTTTCCCTATTTTTATCCTACGTTGACCAACAACAAGAGGACAAATGGATACTAGGAGGATACTCGCTGCTGGAGGATACCATAATCAATATTGCTCACATGTGTGGACCCAACGTGTGATGCTTGCGTTGTCCTTGTCGAATCCTTCCGCGCATGGTATGTTGGTCAACTTCGCATGACCTTTGCATGCACTGGGAGCAACTGGGATTGGGAGGTGGCCGTGAGGATGCTGGGCTGGGAGGAGGGCGCGGCCCTTAGAGAGGTTCGCCCTCCTAGGGGGCGCGACCGCGCCATGGGGTAAACTGTCCCCGGGTGAGTCGTAACCCTGAGGGATGGCCCTCAGGGGTCTTCTCTTATTGTCTGGGGGTGTCCTTTAAAGGACGAGGTGCTTGGAAATGTTGGGATTAGCCCATGGGGGCTTGTTGTTGTTGCATCATAGCTGCTGCTCGCAAGGTGTTCGGGTAAATGCCCGACACACCCTGGGTCTTCGAACGGCCTGGATAATTGGCTGAGGGGCCTGGGAATGGGCCTTGGGCTAAGGATTTGGGCTGGTAGTAGCCGAGGGGAGGCACTTGGGGCACGTGGGCCCGACCTCAAGGAACGTGCCGCATTGTACGGCTAGTTGACAGGGTATTCTTCGGGTTGGCCCGAGAGCTAAAGATAAGTGGCTCATCGCCACATGTCTGAGGGTCAAGGGTGGCCCCGACTTGCTGGAGGGTTGTTGTAGGACCTGACTAGTGTGCTGGAGCTGTGGGTTGACCCGTGGCTTGCTTTAAAAGGGCTGGACTGTAAACACTCACGAGGTGTTCGGGGAAATGCCCGACACACGTGCGTGAGCCGTATACACGTGTCGTGGGCCTCCGAAGCCTGTGGTTGACTTAATTTAGTCTTCCTTTGACCTTGGAAGGTTAAAAGGGGGTATCTTGGGATAGGCCTCGGCCTCACTGTTGGGTGCCAAGTGGCATGTCTTGTAGTCGGAGTGCCCCTGGGTTGGCCCGGGTGGCCGTGTAAAGCAAGGGCATAGCCCTCAACTAAGCGGTCGGGAGTGGTCCCGACTAATTGTTGGTGTAGCCGTATGTCACGACTAATTGGTTAGGGCCCTGGGTCGAGCCCACTGGGTTGTAGGAAGGGCTGGGTATCCCATGCCTTGAAGGTGTTTGAGGAAATTCTCGAACCCTTAATCCTGAGTATTTTAGTGGGAAATTATCCGGGTACAACAAATGCCCCCCACGGGACGTGCGTCAGAGGCGGAGACGAGGGCGTACGACCCGTGAGCCCCTCATTCTGGGTCGTTGTAGTCGTATTTTGACACTTCATGTACCAATTGTAGTTGTATTCTGACACTTCATGTGCCTTCATTTTGTTGCATTGTATATGTTGACTTTCTGGTGTACTGATTATCTTCGTGCTTTGTCATGCAGCTATGGTACGATTTGATAGAGATGAGTGGGTCCCAAGGCGTGTGGCTCGAGAGGAGGATCACTGGGTATGTAGGGCTGAGCGGTCCACGCCTCCCTTGGGCCCACTAGTTGTTACTATGGTGGGTGCAGATCAGCTTGACCTAGGATGCACGGCAGTAGCTGAGGGCTCCATCGGTGAGGGGGGAAGCGGAGTTGGGGCCATAGAGGAGGCCCGAATTTCTGGAGCAGGTGGATTGTACACCTATGATCGCAGCGGAGGCAACCATGTTGAGTTTCCCTTGGACAGCTACTTGTTTGAGTTCATCAGGAGCTACGTCCCCTCCGGTATGGAGGAGGGAGATTCGCAGGTTGCTGGAGCGCGTTGTTGGCTTGAGCAGGCGATTTTGGTGGGCAGGGACAGCCTACATGGGGTTGCTTTTTATCGCTTTTTGAGCTTTTCTGGGGATTACTGGAGGCAGTGTTAGTTCCCCAGTGTTGAGTGCTTGGGCTTCTTCAGCAGAGCCGATCAGCTTGGGGTCCGAGTTAGACCGATGGGTCTCGCTTCCTGGGACTTGCATGGCCACCACCGGACTGAGAAAGAGGGCACGATTGGGCTGGTGCTGGAGCCGTCTGGACTGTAGTACGCTGGAGAGGGATACAACGACCACAGCCTTTTAGATGGGATTATAAGACAGACCGTAGTCAGTTGGTATGGCCATTGGGCAGTGATCTCTTCGCACTGGTACCGTCAGGGAGCCACCGAGTGGCTGATGGGGATAGTGCACCACTACTGGGTGCTGCTGGATAGAGCGGGCATCAGATATGCCGTGACTATGGCGTTGTATGCATACCCGTGCTATACAAGGCTGTTGTAGGGATTACTGGAGCACTTCAACTACCGATGGAACATAGTAGCGACGGCTGAGGGAGAGACCTCGCTTGACTTGTGGTCTTTGTTCTGGATCTCTGGACTGTCGATCAACGGGGAGGGATATGTGGAGGTTGTGCTGGATGACCTCCACCATAGCCATACTGACAGGCAGGTGCGATATCAAGTTCCTTGCAGTTATCAGTATCTACTGAAGACTTGGAGGGATTTAGCTCTAGTTGGGAGAGACAGAGCGGCACCGACTCCTAGGGTGCCATTGAATGTGTGGGTCTGCCACTTCTACAATAGGCCCTTTTGCTACTACCAGGCAAACAAGGCCTCCAAGGAGTCCACGGGCGAAAAGATCAGAGTTCAGGATATTCTGGGGTCACATCCCGACGCGGAATATCGAAACGCGGCAGTAGAAAGAGTTAAAATATGTTGATTTTCAGACATGCTGTGCTTTGGGTTAGCAATTAAGTAACTTCAATACGACGCCATGGCAACGAGAAGAATAATTCCCAAAATAATCATTTATTTCAACTGCTTAAACACAAGAAGTTTCACATCCACCAATGACTAAAAGTAACAAGGAGTTCTCAACATCCACTTACATCATTACATAACAACTTTAAATAAAAATACAACTCTGAACAACTATAACATAATGCTACTCTTGACTCGACTATGTAAGGACATCACTATAAGACTTCCTAGCGGCTCGCTCCAAGGACTTCACTCCTACCCATCCCCATCAGTTTGAGAGTCATCGCCAGAACTACCTGAAAAAAGGGGGGGAAATAACTAAGTGAGCAAATGCTCAGTGGGTAAAAGCATGTAATGTTTAAGTAATTAACCAATTACATTAATGTCATGTGATAAAATAAAAGAATGACGATAATGAATTAATCAGAATTTAAAGAACAGGAACATAGTGTTTCTATGGACTGGCCGATCAAGCATGTAACAAGTACATCAAGTAGATAAATCCATGCAGGGATCAATAACTTGTAATCATAGAGAAGAAGAATGAAATGAAGTATGTGGATGAAATGTCATTGACATCACGCTAGTCATGCACTCGGTGCAATGCCTCATCATGTCATTACAACTCTCCGGGACACTAGTACTTTTTGGGCGCTCCTCCCAAGACCAGACCAGGCCCTTATGATGTGTTGGCATTGATTTGGTGGATCCAAGATCCCAAGTTATGTCTAGAAATTTACTAGACTCGGCCAGAAAAAGGAAGAAAAATCATCAAGTTATAATCTAGAATATTCGAGAACAAGCCAAGGTTTAATAGCTCAAGCCATCAATAGCTCGGCCATCGAAGTAGCAAGAAAGCACGAAAATCAAGCTCTGGGAATTACGTGGTCACACCAGGGCCGCTTAAGATATACACGGTCTTATACTGGACCATGGGAGATGAACTGGCCAAGGGAGAACCCAGTTCGGTGCCAAGGATAAATGGTCCCATATGGGCCGCGTAAAGGATGGAACGGTTTGGAATGGGCCACTTGTTAGATACAGACGGTCCATAACTGGCCATTTAGAACAAAAGGTATTGAGGCCCACGATGAGTGGTACACGGTCCATACTGGGCCGCTCCAACACCAAACGGTCTCTCGATGGTCCGCTCAGTGGGTGAAACAGTCCACGTATAACTGTGTAATAAATTGGGCCAGTTAGGCTAGAGTAGTCAACCTAATTGGACTCCCAGGCCGCCCGGGCATGGTGGAACCGAACCAGGGTTCAGCCCATAGCTCTCAGGTCAGTCTAGGGGCTTTAGGTCGACTTAACATGGCTAGGTCAAAGATAATCAAGGGAAAATCGACCAACAAGACCTGGCACTTAGCCAGTAATACACGGTCTTGATCGTGCCGTTCAAGGGATCGAACGGTCTGATGCAAGCCGTGTAGTGACTCAGATGGTCCCCTGTGGGCCGTGATTCTAGACAGAGTCAAACAAGCGATCCAATCGAGTTAACAGGTGCAGGATTTGAGGTATAACCTGCCCGGTGTCCTAGTGGGAATCCCGGGCTCGCGGGGACTGATGGAGGTCTCGTAATGGAGGTCCTAGTTCGACGGAAGGAATATCTGGTAGAGAGTCCCAACCATTACAAGAATTGAGGGTTATAAAACATCAGAAAATAAATGTATGGCGGTCAGTCAACCCCACCGGAGTGGAATGACTGTCAAACAATCCTAATAATGCTTCCAATTCCCAATATAGACATGATTACACATTATACTTCTTTGCTTGATGAGAACAAAGGAATGTATGCTTGGAAAAGAAGAGCAAGGATAATCCAGCCAAGATTTACATTAATAGTTCCACATGTTCCAATTAGTTTTATGGGTTGTAAAACCTACTTACATGCATAATTGGACAAACATGCTTGAACTATGGCAAAATCAATTCTGTGGGGCGTACGCGGTCTATCCAGAGCCGCTGGGCATGACCTAGCGGTCTGTCTCTAGGCCATTCAGACCATGCAAGTAGGAAGACCATGCACGCCTTACGCGGTCTATCGAACAACCGCTGGATCTTCCAAGCGGTATATCGTTGGGCCGCTACTGATCAAGGGGTTCTTAACACAATAAACAATATAAACGGTCAACTGCCACCCTACACCATATGGTCTATCGCGGGGCCGTTCAAAGTGAAGTGGTTCCTGTTAGGGCCGCGTACAAACCGCCATGCCCGATCTCTGGTGATCTCGATAGACTTAGAATGAAACGACTAATACACTCGGTATGGTGCATGGAAATTGGGCAAAAAGCTACCAATGTAAAGATAACGAGGAGATGCATAACATGGATTAATCAATTGAATCTTTAAGCCTACTAAACCCTACATTAAGTCGAAAGGAAAGGGTAAACCCTAATTCTAACATGCTCTGACTAAACCGAATAATATGCAAATGATACTCCATAGAATTTTGGGATTTTAAATCAAATGAAAGAGGGCTTAAAGATGCATCCAAGGGTATATTATACTTGAGGTTTGGTCTACTAGAATGGAAGAAATATACGCGGCATCAAACACCATTCATTCCATCAACACATATATATATCATTCATCCTATCCACAAGAGGCGAAGGACGAATACAAAAGAAAAAGGTGCAGCCGACGTTGTCACTTAGAGGCCAGTGATCACATAGACCGAGCTATCGAAGAGCAAAGATGAGGAGATGGTGAGGGGGGGAGACGGGCTCATATCATCGCCCCTCCCCCTCACTTACATTATATCAGAAGAGAGAAATTGAAGAGCGAAGCATCGAAAGAAAACCACAAAACCCACCTAAGCTTCTCCTCCAAGAATAGAGTGCCAGATTCCGGCATCTCTTCTCCGACTTTGGAGCTATTCAGGCTAGACAGGGGAAGACGACGGTGAGAACCCACTCGGTGGAGACCCTGCTTCTCCCCTAAGGCTTCCCTCTCCTTTAAATGAGCAGGCTCTGATTGGCTCTCAGATGCTACCCCTCTCTCTTCCGTCTTCAGATTGCTCTCCCTAATTAGATTCTTTTTTTGTTCGCTCAATTGGTCCTCCTCCCCCCTTTAATTGGTCAAACCCAATAGAGTTTTATAGCCGAAGCCTATTCCGACGTGGAGAATGGCGCGCCGAGAAAGAGGCCTCTTGACCATTTTGCGCGTCGGAACAGGGGGCGCTGGGAAATAGGGCGCGCTGGTAAGGGAGCGCGCCGTATAAGTTTCACTTGCTTATTGCGGGTTAGATGGTGGGTCCCAGGCTGGTTCCGAGAGTCATCGTGACCATTCATCCTGCTACGGTCCTGCAGAACCTTGGTGAGAAGTCTTGACGAAGCTCTCGAGTCGACGTATAGCCTTCTTTGGGACTTCGTGTATCTTTGGTTTGAGCACGCGGGTTTTTCGCTGACACAGCCTTCGGCAATGTGGTTCATGCTACCGGCTTGGCTTGACTCATGCTCGAAGCTTTCTTGTGGGGTAGAATACCACCCAGGATGCTTTCGCCTTGACTAGGCTATCATTCAGCCACTAACGGACCCAGTATGCTGAGAAGTCGTACCCATGTCGGGTCATCGGGGTCTTCTACTGACAGAGCCTTCGGTCCCTTGTTCTGACAGGCCAAGGGCATTCTTTCATCTCGGGAGGATCTTTCATTCAGGTGGCGGGCCACCAGGTATACCCTTATCCTTGGTCGGACAACGGATGTGATTTATGCGGCACGACCGAGTCGAAGCTGATTCATTGGGTAGGCTTGATCGCACTGCCGGTTGGTTGTAGATCCATCTCGATTCTCCTGAGGTGAAGTCCCCGGCATTCATACTGGGTGACTTGAGGCTCTGGCGGCTTGAGAAGGCTTCAATATATTGATCTCCTTCAGCTTCTGTGCTTCAGTGGGCCATATCATTCGTCTTTGAGGCTTGATCGCCATTGAATATATTTTGAGTGCCAATAGAGTACTGCCCACTAGAAGTAAGTCTGGATCCATCCCCTGGTGACTTAGTCCGCACTCAGGTGTCTCCCTACTCACTCTAGGCGAACACTGAGGCTCTGTACCAGTAACCACAGAATAAGGACTAGCTGGGGTCGGGCTCGTCAACGCAGGTCTGTAGCCCCCAGTCACGTGTACATACACAGACTATGCGCTCTATGTCGGGTCCTCTAGTTGATTTTTCCCCCAGCCCAAACTCATGCTACAAAGATGAGGGGCACTATGGTAACCAGCCTAAAAATTGTCTCTCCCAAGTGTAACTTTTCACCTACTCCCAAGTGGGTCGGCACACATGTGCCCAGTCAGCCACAACTAGTGGGGGGCACTAAGTAGACGACTCTCAATGGAAATCACCAGAACATGGATAGGCTTTGCACAAGCCTGTCATGATTAGCTTAGACAATAGGTGGCACGATGCCGCCAGACTCTGGGCAGTCCACTAGACCTACTAAACCCAACGGCACATGGGTCACAAGACTCAGGTCAAGGCCGTTGCACAAGACAGCTCCCTGCCATCAATTTGGCCTATCCCTAGGTCAAAAACCAAGGTAAAATAATTGATAGGATGATGCACGACCGCCAACCCTAATCCTTTTCCAAAGAAGCTAAGAAACCCTCTAGCCCCAAGCTGGGTCACAAGACTCGCAGTCATCAGGCCATACGTATGGCCCACATGGAAACCACTTTTCAAGAAAGCCAACGACATGCGAGAATAGCCCTCTGCACTCACACTGACACATGGGGGCTCGATTAAGCATAACACGAAAGCCCGAAACACGAAAGGGTCACCCCGACCCTAAAACACACGGGCATGCTAATCGAGGTGAATTGACACCTCTGGACCCCCAAAAACACGGTCATGGTCCCCATAGGGTGTCTGGGACAACCACGGGGCCATAGGTCGACCATTGGATCTGAACCGAGTCGATCGGGGGCCAAACAGGCCAAGATAGGGGATTTCAGTCGACCAAAACCCCTGGGTCGATCGACCAGCCCCAAATGGGTGGTCAACCACCCAACAGCCCCTGGGAGCCTAGCCCAGGTCGGCCGACCAAACTAGGCTGGTCGGTCGACCAAACTAGCCAGGGATCCCTCCCGTGGCAAATGCCGTTCGATCGATTGGCCTGAACTAGTGTGGTGCGGACAACCCGCGCGATTGAGAAGCATGATACGCCGAGCCACCGGTACCGTACGCGGAGCACCACTCGAGCCACTTCGGCGTCCATATCACGAGGGCACATGATGACGATCCATCCGGGCTTCAAAAATGTGGCGGGGTAAGTGATGTCCCCATCAAAGTGCCCTTTCAGATTTTTACCGGAGCCAGCCCCCTCTTGCTTTTGCCCACGCGCCCTTTTAGGTTTTCACTTGGCGGGGTACCCGATTCTACCTGCAGTGCCCCTTCAGGTTTTCGCTACAGTTGGGTTATAGCCATTTTTTCCCTTGTTCAGGATGTTTAAACAAGTCCGGCGGGGCACCTCTATTTTAAGCCTCATTTTTTTTAGAAATATAACATTTGAGTTTGCATGTCGCCTTTTGATCCTGCAAAAGCGTTCATCATTGATGCGGGGGTCAACATCAACGCAAAGGGAGATAAGGTTTCATCATCCATCCAGACGGAAGGTCCAGATTGACGTTGGTATGCAGTAGCTTAGACACGGAGCCATTTGCTGAAGGGTGTAAGTTTTATCGTTAATGTGGGGATTAACATCAACGCAAAGGGATATAAGGCTTCATCATCCACCTGGACAGAAGGTTCGGATTGATGTTGGCATGTAGCGGCTTAGGCGCGAAGCCATTCATCAAAAAATGTGAGTTTTATCATTGATGTGGGGATTAACATCAATGCAAAGGGATATAAGGTTTCATCATCCACCCGGACGGAAGGTTCGGATTGATGTTGGCATGTAGCGGCTTAGGCACGAAGCCTTTCGCAAAAAAGTGTGAGTTTTATCATTGATGTGGGGATTAACATCAACGTAAGGAGATATAAGGTTTCATCATCCACCCGGACGGAAGGTCCGGATTGACGTTGGCATGTAGTGGCTTAGGCGAGAAGCCGTTCACTGAAAAATGTGAGTTTTATCATTGATGTAGGGATTAACATCAATGCAAAGGGATATAAGGTTTCATCATCCACCCTAGCGGAAGGTTGGGATTGACGTTGGCATGTAGCGGGTTAGGTGCAAAGCCATTCACTGAAAACTGTGAGTTTTATCGTTGATGTGGAGATTAACATCAACACAAGGGGATAAAAGGTTTCATCATCCGCCCGGATGGAAGGTTCAGATTGATGTTGGCATGTAGCGACTTAGGCGCAAAGTCGTTCGCCGAAAAGTGTGAGTTTTATCGTTGATGTGGGGATTAACATCAATGCAAGGAAAAATAGGGTTTCATCATCCATCCGAACAGAAGGTCCGCATCAATGTTGGCATAGTGATAAAATGTCAATCATCACAGTCTCATCGTTTCATCTTTATCATCATTCATCATTTTTTTAAGACTCAATCATTCGTCACCCCTTCAAAGGGTAATGGCGTAGGATGATAGAACTTCAGATGCTTCCCATTGAGAGGCGAGAATTGCACTTCTCCATGATGGTTGACAACCACATAGGCTCCGCCCTCGTAGACCCTTTGGACCATATACGAACCCAGCCAGTTAGCAGCCAATTTACCTTTTGGGTTGGAAGCCATGACTTCTTTTTTCTTGACCATAACTAGGTCACCCTTCTTGAATTCCCGTCCTTTCACGAGCTTGTTGAAGGCATTTGCCATGCGGGCTTGATATACTTGGATATTTCTCTGTGCCTAAAGATGTTTTCTCTCTAGCTCGGCTAATTCTTCAAATCTTCTTTCAGCGTTTGTTTGTTCATCACGGGCCAGG
This sequence comes from Amorphophallus titanum, assembly GCA_024336825.1. Classification (NCBI taxonomy): domain Eukaryota; kingdom Viridiplantae; phylum Streptophyta; class Magnoliopsida; order Alismatales; family Araceae; genus Amorphophallus; species Amorphophallus titanum. Next base: position 34,187,683 of record JANBPO010009603.1, read on the forward strand.
CCATATTGAATAGCGACCCTGAGTGACGGAACTTCCAGCTCTATGGGGACTACCGCCTCGGAGTCGTATACAAGTGAGAAGGGTGAACAACCCGTAGGGGTCTTGCAGACAGTACGATATGCCCACAATGCTTCATACATCTTCTCCCCCCAGTCCTTTTTGTGGGAGCTAACAATTTTGGCAAGGAGTGTGCATAGGGTTTTGTTGAATGCTTCAGCCAATCCGTTTACTTGCGGATTGTAAGGCGTGGAGGTTCTCCAATCAATCTTATACTTCTCGGCGAGCCGATATATCTTTTGATTCTTGAAGTGGCTTCCGTTGTTAGAGATTATTCGGTTGAGAATACGAAATCGAAAAATGACATTTTGCTTGATGAATCTGGCGACCAGTTCACCAGTCACTTCTTTGAGTGCTATAGCTTCTGCCCATCTGGAAAAGTAATCTATTATTGCCAAGATATACTTGTGGCCAACTGAGGAAATTAGAAGAGGTCCAACCACATCGGTTCCCCATTAGGTGAAGGGCCAGCTGGGAACTATTGGGTGTATGGGTACAGGGGGCTTCCTGGGCACAACAGCATGCTCTTGGCATTTCTGACATGATTTTACTAAGTGACAGCAATCTTCGAACATAGTAGGCCAGTAATAGCCTAACTTTTTTATTTTAATTTTCATCTTTGGTCCAGCTTGGTGCGCCCCAGCCATTCTGGCGTGTATTTCTTTCATCACTTGCCAAGCTTCCTTGGTGCATAAGTAGCGGAGCAAAACCCTTTTGCGGGTGTCTGCCATGATTTGTAACAGCGTCCCGCTTCTGAGCTCGTAGGAATCTTTAGTCCTAAGGAGCTTCATCCTTTCTTCTTTGCTCTTGGGTAGCTGTTGGTGATGGAACCACTGTGACAGATACTGTCTCCAGTCGGGCTCCTGTGCTTCTTCAGCCATATTAGCCTCACATTCCTCAGGGCATGGTTCTAGCATACTAGGGACCCACCGTCGATTTATCACAATAATGTTGAGTCTTTCATCTGGCGCATCACGGTTCATCAGCGCGCCTTCGAAATGGCGCGCCCTGAACCGGCGTGCCCTTAAAACGGCGCGCCTTGAATCGGCGCGCCCTCCAGGGGGCGTGCCGGTTCAAGGCCCCTCCTCTTCATTGAGTGGCGCCGTTTTAACCCCTATTCCCGCGCGCGTCGCGCCGTTTTAATGCTAACGACGAGCCATTTGCCGTCCGATCTTCCCCATTTCTCCCGGATCAATTTCCTAAATCAATGACAGAAGTAAATAAACCTCGTTAATCAATAAACTAGGTGATTCGGTCTATTTGAACTTGAGATCACTTCATCTTCTGTCTTTACCCCTGTGTCCCCGTTTAAAGTATTCATGTCGCATTGATGTGTGCCTGAGTGTGCGGGCTCTCGGTATATCAAACGACATTAGCAGAAAGCCAGGCGACGCCCGACCGGAAGCTACTGTTGTACGTGATGGTGGTCCCCGGACCTAGGTTCTCCGCCACGTACTGGGAGTTCTGCCTTAACAAGCTGCGCATGGTAGATTGCAACAACTTGCATGATCATTCGCATCCTTTATTTCGGCCTTGGCAGCCCCTTTTTTTCGGTAATTAATCAAAGGTTTTCCCTTCTAGTGAGGGATGTAATTAACGCCATAGCCTTAATGGTATGACGGACTGCTGGTCCCGACCGAATCACACATTCGCCCGATGCAAGTCAGGTTGAGCACACAATAAACTTGTCACCTTGGTGACTGGCACGCCAATAATAAATGATCAATAAACAAATAAAAAAAATACGTCTCCAGGCTCCCGGACTCCTACCGGCCCCAAATGACGACCAGTCGGCACGTAACTGGTGGGGTTGGGATCCTGACATCTCAGCGGTTAATTTGACACTAATTACATCGAGAATGGTTGCCGTTTTCCTGCGAACTCTACAAACCTCAAAAACTACGATTTTCACTAAACTGGCCCGATCTCCCCCGATCGAGCACCATTCTACGCAAAATTACAGGGAAAATGTAGAGGATGAAGTGGCGATCCATCTCCCTACCTCCAACGACGAAACCGAGCACCGAGGCGACTAAACCGCGCCGAAAATCACCACGCAAACCGAATGGTCAGCTTTGAATCCACCGTTCGGGATCGCGCCAGAACCGCACCGATCCTCGCTCCATCACGCGTCTCAGCAGCTTCCCGGCGCCGTCACCTTGCCCACGATCCCCTCCGTCTGCAGCCAGAGGCGAGAAGGCGAGAGAACGAAAGAGAACAGGAGAGAGAGTGAGAGATGGCGTGAGAGAAGAGAGAGAGAGAGGGTGGGAGGGTTAAATAAGGAAATTAGAAATTTTTCAAATTTCTAAAAATTCGTAAAATGTGTCGAAAATGTACTAACTCAGAAAAATATGTAAAAATAATTGAAACGATCCTCGCGAAGAGTACATCGCAGCAACGTAGTCCGCGAGTCGATGAATTGAGAAATAAACTCACCGTAGGGTTCCGTAGATTATATGGGAACAAAACCCACACAGATCGTAAAACTCAACTCGGGAGCTACAAAAGTGATCTGAAACTCTCCAAAAAGGACCTGAAAGACCCAATAAAGATCCGTCAAAGATCTAGGGCATTACATCCTCCCCTCCTTCAAGAAATTTCATCCTTGAAATTTAAGGACTAATAAGAAGGAAGAAGCAGAGAAGAACAACCCAATAGCATAACTATTAAATGACACTAATATATAGAAACGCAGTTTAGAGGAACATAGTCATACCATAATCACGAGCACACGCTCAGGACTAAGCACGACACAAGTGAACACAAGTCCAACACCTCTAAAACAGGGCAACATCACTTACGTCTTAGGACACGACACACGACTGTCACGACAACAAATCACGAATAATGAAACGACAACTCGGCAAGCACCATCTTACACAAGGAAACACAGTCCTCATAGTTGACCATGTGACCGCATCGTCGGCTCTAGTGCCAAAGGCGATAGGGAACACCTAGCACATAGGACGCCAACGATAAATTCATGGAGACAATAACACTTACAAAAATAACAACAGTAACACGGCAGCACCTGTAGGATTCCGGCTCCGTACAACACACAGAACCAAAGAACACAACTGCAAGTAGGGTCACATCAAGGCACAATAGGAGCTGAACACATGACTACAGGGAATGAGTCATGCTTTAGACAGCTCACCAAGAAAGACCCACGACCGTGGGAAATGACACAAAATGCAATCCCAAGGTATGCATCTCAAGGACCAAGACAAAACCTCGAGAGCATAACACCCAAGAGAAAGGAATGCAGAGTAGAGGGTATTCAATCAGCAGGAAAGCCGACATATTCCACAACACTCGTAAATGCCAATGCCAACACAAGAAAATTATCAGCAACAGCAGGACAACAGATGACATCAAGGCACAGGAAGCCAAGATGAAGTCATATCAAGAAGAAGTAATTCCCTCGATCAGTGAGAATCTCATAACAATGATCCTCGGCCAGTGGGTAATTAGCTCACACGCTTCCACTACGCACTCTAGCATGTACATAGGCATCATAAAAGACCTCAGTAATCTCATCTCCACACATGTTAGGCACCATCACAACTCATCAGAATCGCAATTAACACGCTACGAGTACTGATTTAGTGAACAACCAATCACAAGGAGCCTAAGTGCAACGAAGGAGAGTACCAGCTTCAGCTATGAAGCTATGAGCATTGCCATTCCCAGGTCTTCCCTGGTCGTTGGACCACATCATGGGAAATCGGGATCTGATAACAAGTGTTATGCGGAAGGATCAGATATAGAGGGGGGTGAATATATCCCCTGATTAAAGACAGCGCTCAATTAAAACAAAGACTGATGCTGTGCAAAAACAAACTTAATGAAGTAAAATGCAAGCAAGCATAGAGCATATGGGATGGATGCTTCAACTAGAACAAACTTCGAACACTTAGCAACTAGAAACGAACATGGCTTAGAATCGAAACCTATGAAGAGGATGGATGAAATGGATCACAGACACAAGGCAAACCACCAACACAGGATATTTTTCGGTGATTCAGCTAGACACCCAGTCTGCTTACATCCACCCCTCACTGGACCCAATGAGGATTCGCTGCCTAACAGCTTGAACCACTGAGCATCATAGCTTGCTTACACTGCTGAGCCTCACAGCTTGCTTCTGCTGAGCCTTACAGCTTTGCTAACAGAGGAACAAATCCTCCTATAGCCGAGCCTCACAGCTTACTTACCCACTGACTAACAGCTTGATGAAAGAAATGAAGGAAAATGAAAGACAAAAAGTGAGGAAAGAACATAGCAATGGTAGCTATGAAGATAAAAATCACACTAGCTTGGATTTGATCCAAAGGCCAAGAAGAACACACAGACCTTCACTATAAGCTGGATTGCACACTTTTCTCCACGGACTCTCTCTTTCTCTTCTTCTTCTCACTTCTTCCGATACTCTGTTTTCTCTCCTGCACTCTTCTTTTCTCTGCTCGTCTTTCAAGTATTTGTTCTAACTTCTGTATCTTCTCTCTTCTAACTTGAGCATTTCAAGCCCTTTTTTTTATCCTTGCGAGGGCGAATCTTGTGGTCCCCACAAGATTCCTTTTGGGGTGTATGGAGGGAACACTCCCACCAAAAAGATTTTTGGAAGGTGCTTGATCCGAGAGTCCACGTGTCATAATGAGGCGAGAAGCTTTCCATGTGGTAGATTCTTTCTACTGGATAATTCACCTCGAATCACGTGCCAATACTTTAAATCGACTTCACATCATTCCCTACTGAGTATTTCTGCTGTCACCTAAGTGCTGCTACTGTCTATCTTGTGTTCACTCATTTGCCAACCTCAGCTGCTTGAAGGTTCTTCACAACATTTGCTTTGTCAATTCCTGGTGCATCGACCTCTTCTGTGTACAGATGCAAGATGCATCGACCTGTCTTTGGAATGTTCCAACTTTACTTTTGAAAGGTTTGAGGTGCATCAACCTTTCTGTTGAATGCTCAGACCTTGATAGTTTGACCCTTGTTCTTTTTCCTCAACCTTCTTCTTAAGTGCACCAACCTTCTCACAGATATAGCACTTTATAGTCTTGATGCAGAGACATGTTGGCTTTGAAGAGTCTTGATGCATCGACCAGATAAGCATAAAAGCTTTAGATGCATCGACCTTCTGTTGAGTGCTCAGACTTTGTTGGTTGGAGCATTGTTCTTCTGCCTCGACCTGCCTTTTTAAGTGCACTAGCCAACACTACTGCACCGACCTTATACAACAATCTCTGGCTCAATAGCATCAACCTGTAAATGGTGTGCACCGAACTTAAGATACAACATCTGGCCTGTAGTGTTTAGCAACGTCGACCTGACAGGCATAAATCTTCAGCTGCACAGACCTGACTGCCTTTACCAACACTGAAGTGCATCGACTTGTTATACTTGAACGACCAATGTGCATCGACCTGTTGAGCTTGAACAATAGATGTGCATCGACCTCGTTGACCAACACTAACTTTTCTTCTTTTCTTCAGACTTTAACTAGCTTTCAGCTCATTCTTTATGCAACTGTCAACATGTTCTTTTGGCAATTTAGACATTAACAACTCAAGCAAAAGCATGAGAGCATATGCATGATTCTTTATCAACAAAGCACATTGATTAATCATATTAAAGAGTATACATGACTCATGGTTTTGACAACATCAAAACATTGGGACACAACACTTCTGACACTCGATTTAGTGGTTGCAGGTTTCCTCACAGTGGTCAGGTATTCTTCCCCATCCAACAAATCTCGAAGGTATAGTACGAGATAAGGGGGACACTTTTTAGCCTTTATAGGTGCCAAAAGGCACAACGATGGAATTAGGGACAAAATTTTTGACCGATTGAAATTTCTTATGCTAGGAAAAGGGATATAGAGATGGAATTTTTGATGGCTTTCTGACAAAAAAATCCATCTCTAACCCCCAATAACCCTCTCCTCAAACCCCCTCCTTTCACTCACAATCATCTTTGCCTCTCTCTCTCATCGTGAGCATTGGCCACTACCCACCACCATCGTCGAAGCTACTTCCCTCACCACTGTCGACACCTTCAGAGCTGCCTCCCACCACCGCCATCGGAGTTGCCTCCCCCCACCACTGTTTGAGGTGCCTTCACCCACTGCCGTCGAAGCTGCCTACCCCATCGTCATCCACCTCCTTCACCAATCATAACTGCTGCCGTCCACCTCTCCCCACCATCATCCACCGATGGCCACCGCCGTCATCCACCCCTTGCCACCAGTAAGTTCCTTCTCCCTATCTCTCTCTCTCTCTCTCTCTCTCTCTTTGTCTCTCTCTATCTTTCTCTCTTTTTATCGCCATCCTGGGTGGAAGTTATTCACTCTGCTGATGTCCATCCATATTACCATTGGTAGCACTAGCTGCTGGTTGAATCTTCTGTTATTTCTGGTTTTATATACTCCTGTAGAGATTGATAGTTATGTTATTGATGGTGAAGTTGGCAATTTTTTGGATCCTTTCTAGTACTCTTACACTTGCAGATCACCCACGCACAAGCTGTGCAACTTGGATATATGTGTCTGTACCTTTTATCATCAGTGCTGAGAACTCTTAAATCTTATCCACTCACTTCATAGTGACTAAACACATGGCATGGGATACTACATAACCTGGAAACTGTTCCTTGTTTCAAGTGCATCTTTGCTGAAGAAGCAAGTTCCTAGTAAAGTTACGTAGTTCCAGTATGGGTTCTACCTTGACTTTGTTCAATTTCCTGTGGCTCCATTTATATACTTAGTATTAGGAATATGATAATTTAAATATAGAAAGGATCTTGTTTCTCAAAATTGTTCATTAAACTAGATTAAATTTGTTGTCCATGGTATTAGGAATCTGAATATTTGAATATCATTATATATCTTTTTCTTTGTTGAATCAGGAGAAAAACTCAAAAAGCTAGAAAGTGAAAAGGGCATTGTGATTCGATTCATGATTGGACACAGGTAGTTACTTTTTCTCTCTTTTTGAAATTTAGATCCTTTCAGGATTTCACATGTACTTTGACATTTGCGATTTTTTCTTCATATGGGTTCACATGTCTGCTAGATTTTCTCAGGCACCCATCTATTCAGTTTTCCCTCCCATCCAACACAAAATAGATGGAGGAAAGTATGTATTCCATTGTTCTGACCAATCACCAATGCTCCAATGCCACCTAAACTTTTTGAAAGCCATTTTTATGAGAATATCAAATCTTTGAAGGTCAAGGATATGCTCCAGTCAATCAACATTGAAGAATGCCAAAACATAAATTAAATGGGGCATGCAGATCTTGTTTTCTAGCCAGCACCATGTTGGCGGGATAAGGGTTATGGTTGACTGACTGACTAGAAAGTCTGATATCATTAGATATTTGAGAACTTAGAACTTACATTCGGCATTTCCCACAGTCTGATTTTCAAATCCAACAGTGAAGTAAGAGTGGCGAATAGAGTGGCAAAAAGTGTGATGCCATACCATTCCTATATTATTATTGCAATAATGATGCCATAGCATTCCTATATTATTATTGCAATAATGATATTTGAGCTGCTTGGTCTGTCTCCTTCTGAATTCTATGCATATTTACAGGAATAATAAATTGTAGAAGATCGAGACATGATTTTGGATACCTTGAGATGTAATTTTACCTCGATTTGCGTGTCTAAGTGCTTTAAGGGTCTTGGTGATCCCTTAGGTCACCGTGATTTATGTTATGCGGATGTGTGGATCTGGTGATCCAATGTCGTTTCTTTTAATGGCGCTTTACCATGACTTTGGCTTAGGGATTAGGCTAAATGGTGGCATGTTACCGCTTTTGTGCACGACGATCTTGACCCCGAGTCGTGAGACTCAAGAATCGTTATGTCAGCTGGTCTAGTTGTTGTCCTGAGTCTGGTAGCAATTTGGTATGCTGCCTTGTGTCTTGTGCTTGGTGCTTTGTGGTATGTGTGACAGTGCATGCTTAGCATGTCTGTACTTCAGCACTGGTGCTTCAGAGTCTCTGTGTCTTGTGAGCCTCCACTAGTCGTAGCCCGATGACACTTTCCTGTGTATCGGCGCACCTGGGAGTGGTGGCGGGGTGAGTTCCTAACAAATGATTTTTAGGCTAGTTTTCGTGGGCTCCCTTGCCTTGCAGTAGCGTCCTACTGGGGGAGAAAACTAGCTAGAGGCTTGGCTCAAGGAATTGAGCTTGTGTGTGCACATGTGGTTAGGGGCGTTTGGACGAGCGCCGACGGGCGTGACCCTGACTAGTCACTCATTACAATTGTTCCTTGTACTTGGTTCTACGAGTGTCTTAGTTACCTCCATTCCAAGCGTGTGGGAGATACTTGAGGCGTAGTGTAAGACATCAGTGGACGCATCTGGCTGTTCTTCTAGTGAGGAGGTGCTTCTATCACGTGACACGATGACTTGTGTTTTTGGGACTTTTTCGGATAGTATGTTCTTGGCTTTGTCCAAGATCAGCTTAGTGTAGCGTGCACGACGATCTAATTGTGTATGCGTTAGTGTTTCTTGACCGTGTAGGTCTTTTCTAGGGCTTTTGCCTATTTTAGTAGGCCTTCGCTTTAGAGCTAGTGCTTTGTTGACGGATCGATAATGCCCCACTTTGTGAGATTGGGGTTCGCCTTTCTGTTGCTGTTTAGAGTAGCTTAGAGAGCCAAGGTTCGTTTGGCAGTCGTGTTTCTGTTCGGTACGGCTTTACTCTTTCTTGTAGCTGTTCTTACTCCTGTGTTTACAGCTTTACTGTTGTAGTTTAGTACTGCTGTTACTTTTGATCCCGCTTTACTGTTTAGCACTATTTTCTTGTATGTTGCTGCGTTGTTTCCAGTGGGGATCTGTGTGACCCCTACTGAGCCAGTGACACGAGGCTCACCCCTGCTTTTCTGGTGTGTTCGTTCTTCTTCCTCGTGATTCGTGACGTGGTGTGTCAGTTCGTAGTTGCCAGGTCTACCTGCGTCGGGCTTCCCCCGACTTCAGTGTACGTTCTCTATTCTGTTTAACTGTACTTGTCTTTAAATAATAAAAAATAAATTTTATTTTTAATTAATAAATTAACTACAGAGTCCAATTCAACAAAGGACAGTCTACGGCGAAGGAAACATACTCTCATTGGGTACGCCCCCGACTCTGGCAAGCTGGCAACTACGAACCTCTACCCTGCACCTCCGAACCTCGAGGAGGAACCACAACACCTGAAAAGAAAGGGGTGAGCCTCATCTCACTGACTTAGCAGGGGTCCCGCGGATCCCCACAATAAAACAACAGTGGTAAACAATAGTGATAATGGAAATAACAATAACAACAGTAATAGGAGTAGCAACAACAACGATAACAATGGAAGTAATAGTCGCAATAGGAACAGTAAAAATGACAGTCGATGGAACCATGGCTCTCTAAGCTACTCTTAATGGTAATGAGAAGCAAACCACGATCTCACAGTCGGGGACTGTCGAACCAACAAGAAACCCTGGCTACACTACCATAAGGGGAAAACCACGATAACTCCATCGTGAAGACCCGTCCTCACTGACGAAGGCCCAACCTAAGACCACACAGTCCAAGAGTACAATCACAATCTCACCACCATGAACACTACACTGTCTATGGGTAAAACCTCAATAACTCTACTGGAACCTTAGACCTCAACATCAGGAAACATACACAGAAATCACCCGAAGAACCACATTCTCACTGATGGAAACCAAACCTCGCGTTGTGAGAGTCACGTGTCACGTGACGAGAGTACCTGCCCACTAGAAGCAAGGTTGGATGCGTCCACTGATGACTTAGTCTGTAGCCTCAGGTGCCTCCCTACGACGCCCCAGGAAGAGACTGAGACACCGTACAGTAACCAGGAAGACCAAACAAGGACTAGCTGGGGTCGCACTTGTCAGCGTGGGTCCGACGCCTCCAACCATGTGTGCACACATAGACCATATGTCCTAGGTCAGATCCTTTAACTGGTTCTTCCCTAAAGCCTAGACTGAGGCTGCACAGAGCGGCCCTACAGTAACCAACCCAAAAATCGTCTCTCTCGGGTCGCACTCTCCACCAATCCCAAGTGGGTCCGCATACACGTGCGTAGGAAAGCTACGACTAGTGGGGACTCACAAAATGTGAACACTGGAAACCATGCACACACCCCTCGCGAGTAACGTGAAGTAACATGTGGCACAAGACCCCCAGACTCTGAACAGCCCACTAGACCTAATAAACTCAAAGGTCCTTTAGTCACACGACTTGGGTCAAGACCATCGCACGTGACGACACAGTGCCATCAATCTAGCCTAATCCCTAAGTCTGAAACCATGGTGACGTGATCTCCAATACAGCTCACCAGCTGCCAAGTTAATTCCCTATCTAAGGGACACACGAGAAACCTCTAGCCCCAAGTTGGTTGATTGGACTCATAGTCTAAGGCCACACACATGGCCCACTCAAAAATCACCTTCCGGAGAAACCCATAACATGCGAGGAAGACCCTCCACACACATACCGACTCATGGTGACTCGATCTACCGAAAGCACGAAAGCCCAGAACACATGAGGTCGCCCAGACCCCCAAAACCCATGGCACGTTAAGTGAGATAACTTGAAACCTCTGAACACCCCAGAAACATGAACACAAAACCCACGGGTGTCCGTAACTCTCACAAGACTGAAGGTCGACCACTGGGTCACAACCGGGTCGACCGGGGGCCAACACAACGAGAGCGGAGCACAGCTAGCATGAAAAACCAAGTGGCAATCCTCCCTGGACCGTCACACCAAATGGGAGTCCTATAACAACTGCAAACCTAGTATAGTGGTCCACTCTAGACCGCTAACTGTAGAGGACACTAGGAAAAGAAATGGTCTTCCTTGAGATCGCAACCCTAGTGGCGGTCCTGGCCTGACCACTAACATCATTTAGTGGTCAGCCACAAGGCCGCTACTATATGAGGACTCAGGGCACAATGTGGTCATGCCCTGGCCACAACTCGGAGAAACGGCCATCCTCCTAACCGCTAGCTCCGAGGACTCAACGAGAAACGACCACGATTGGCTGTCCTGCCCTGACCGCCACTTGCTCCATAGCAAGTGGCAGTCAATCGCAAGACTGCAACTACCCTAGGTGGTCACCCCCGGACCACTAAACCTGTCCACACTTTTGGGTCGAATAGCGGACCGCATCAATGCAATGGCAGCTGCTAGTAGGATCGCTACTTCCTCTTGAGCTCGAAAATGGCGAACATGGTAGAAAACTCCATTCCATGCCCCATTCACAACCATGTGAAGGGGAAAATAAGGGGAAACCAGTCCCCAACCTCTCTAGCACTGAGAGGACCCATTTAAACCCCAAAAACGTGGTCAAAACATGAAATCTGGCTCACACCCTAAAACATACATTTTTCCCCAAAATATGGAAATAACTCTACTCGGCTCACCACGGCCTACAAAACTCATGGGAAAGGAAGTACAGGGGTTAAGGATCTGTCCCCCTACCTCCACCGAAGATTCCATGCACCGAGGACGCCGATCCGCATAGAAAATGTTGTTTAAACCCTTACCGACTTGCGAACCCACGAACCGCCTCCACCATCGTGATCCTCATCCCACGCCTGACGATCCTCGCCCCACACAGATCGTCGCCTCTGTCAGCTGCCTAGAGTGAGAGGGGGAGAGGGTAGAATGTGAGAGAAGAGAGAGGGTGAGGGTGAGGCTCTTCTCACTACTGGCTCTTTCTATTCTCCGAGTTTCTTTTTCTTCTCTCTGTCTGTGTCTCTCTCTCCCACTTTCAATCTTCGAAACTGCAGGCTTTATAGTGTATTTTTGCCTTTGACAAGGTAGCGAGGATGGCATACGATGGCTGGAGGGTGCGGTGCTTGTTTGGCCACTGGGTCTGTTGTGGGCCATTGGGTGGCTGGTATATGAATACCAAATTGTGGCCCATTTGTTCCTTCTAGCCCATTCGAGCATCTCTACTTCGTTTGCCCATTTGTTCTGCTCATGCTTTGCTTATCTTTGCAACACTTGGCCCATTGTCTGGCATGCCGTTCTCCTTTGAGAGCCACTCTCTCGGAGGTAGTTGCAGTCATATCTCAGCTATTTAAACAGCTAGGAGGTTGACAGTGAGTTTTAAGTAGGCAGATGGTTGCTAGGGATGTTTGACAAATGGTTTAATGATTTGTTCGGCTTTAGTTGCCTTGGTGATGGATGATGATCTATAGGATAGCAACTTTGCAGAAGAGATAGAGCCGGGTGTGATGTATTTGTGGTGTAGTTAGCTCCTCCTGATATCCAATAGTACTGAGATTGACAGAACTAGTTCTTCATGCAGTCTTCTGAACTCCAGGCAGCATGGGCAAAGATTCCATGGGCTTCAGACTTATCGTCCCTCCTTCTATATAATCATTTTCCAGGTGTCAACACCTATCTAATAATTAACCGCATGCTCCTAGATCATCATCATTTTTGGTAAAGAGTAACATCAGATCCCAGAACACACGGAGAACCAGCCAGTCCTTGAGAGGCTATAATAACGTAGATACCATATAGTAATGTAACAAAGAGGAGGGATAGAGAGCCATACCTGACTTACCTGCCAAGTGAAATGATATTTTTTTTATTTTTTGATTTCTTAATTTTTATGGGTTTTCATATAAGACAACATGAACATAACATGAGCATAATAACAAAGATGAACGAAAGATAACACAACGCAATGAAGATGGATATAAAATAACATAAAGATGAACCAAACTGATACGGGACGGAACGCTGACTCAACGCCGAGTTGGGAATGCAACCTGAGACTCTAGCAAGCTCACACTCGTCCCTAGCGAGTGAAGCATTCGGACCTGCCCGGTTGAGAAATTGGCAATGAGTCAAGGGTGGCCAACTCACAACTCTCGTGCCTGGGTGGGGTCACAGGATGGTTCGCTCTCACAACTCATAGCGGTGATCAACTATAGTGACCTAGGTGCCTAACATACTCACAAGCAGCAGCATCAAGAGCCTATACTAGAAAAGCAAGCAACTAAAGTGGGGGTGCGGGTGTACCTCCACGCACCGGGCGTGGGGAAGACAATCCCGGCCGAACTCATACTCCCAGTACAACAATTAATAATAATTACAAAGGTGATGATTTTTGCCCACTCCACGCAGGGAGGTAAAGGGCTACACACGGGACCTAGGAGTAACACGTTCGGGTTGACGGGCAGCACTCGGGGCCGCTTTGACGGTGGCACGTGCTAGTACTCATGGGGCCCACGTCCTGGTTGGCGGACCAGGGACGCAGAAGGCTGCTGCTACATCGGAGACTCCTGGTTGGGTGGTGCCGGGGGCGGGGGCATGCTGGTTGGCCTCGCAGAAGGTGAGGCGGCCGCCTCAGGGGTGGTCGTCGGGTGCCGTCCACGAACCGGAACCGCTGTTCTGCTGCACGCTACCCGGCGAGAATTATTGCTGCCATCAGCATCGACGTTGGATCGATGCAGGGTTAGTGGCGTTGGAAAGCTATTTCAAAATACTATCACCCCAGGTGGAGAAAGGAATTTATAATCTTCTGTGCTGGTCGTGGCTGAATTTAAAGTGTGCTGGTTCACAGATCTGGGGGTAACAGGGCTGACGGTGAAGTTTCCTGAGAACTAGTGTAGACCGTGGAGTAGATGGCGGATCTGGGTGGTTCACCCTTCATGAAACTTGTGGAGCTTGATGTAAGGAAAACATTGCTCTTTTTTATAAAGGATTTTATGGAGGTATGGATTTTTGGTGGATTTTCTAGTGGTCATAGGTCGGGTCTTGGAAGCTGGGGATAGACAGAAAATGGGAGATTGCAGGAATTTTTAGGATGGGTTAGAAAACTCCTAAATTCGTGGGAAACATATATGATATGGGATTTGATGGGCAAAAATGTCAGCTAAATTTTCATGGGATTTGGTGGAGGTTAGAGGGGGTTAAGGGTTCGCATGGTGGCTTGATGGACTGGGATCTGAACATTGGACAGATCTAACATGGGGGAAAAGATGAAAATGGGAAAAATCAAAATGGAAGGATTTTGGGGCTGGGTTTTTTTGTGGAGTTCGGGGTGGATGTGGGGAACCTACTATGAAACTTTCAGCTTCAGGAGACATGAGACTTGAACACGAAAATTCCTGCTTTGAGGATCTCATCAGTAGGATAGTACTCCAGACAGTAACTCGAAGGAACGATCACGGCGGCTTGTCAGTGGCACGAATGGCGGCAGCGGCAGTTGCAATTGAAGGGGGAGGGATAGGGGAGAAGATAGAAGAGGGTCTTACACCTTGGAGATTAGAGGAAGAGGAGGAGAGAGGGAGAGGGGCTGTAATACCCCGTAATTTATTACCAAACTTTTAATTAATTTTTTTGTGTTAAATCAGAATTTTTAGGAGCCAGGTGGTGTATTGATTTTCTTCGACAAAGCCTACGTCAATCAACTTGTCGACTTCTTTGCATATCTGGGTAATGAGCTCTGGCCTCATACGTCGTGACAACTGCTTCACTGGCTCCACCTCAGGATTTATAGCCAACTCATGTTGTGAAACTCTGGGGCTGAGTCCTGGCATTTCTTTGTAGCTCGATGCAAAGCAATTCCGGAACTCTTGTAGAAGCTGGATGTATAATATTTACTCTTCTGAAGAGAGCTGGGCACTAAGAAAGGTAGACCGGGGGTCATCTTCACTCCCTAGGTTAACCTCTATCAATTCATCAACCGCGGCTTGACCTCCATCTTCAATTTCTGGAGGCGCTGGCTAAAGATCAATAAAATCTTGCATATCATCATCGAGCTCTAGAACCTCGATGTCATCATTATGCTGCCTCCGGATTCCTTCAGGAGATTGCAACTCGGGCAATGACAACAATGCAGGTTGCCCCTCTGGTAGATCCTCTTCAGCTTTACTTCTGTATGACTGATCATTGGCTTTGTCAGGACGGGATTCATCCATCGTTAAGCCAGCAGCATGATATTTCAGCTCTGCCAGACACAGGGACAGCCTTACTTCTTCAGCGGCTTGAATCATAGCAACTTTGGCAGGGATAGCTTGTTCCCCATTGGCTATGTCTTCTTCAGCAGAGACCTTTTGACCAATCGCGACAGCAACCTTATTGATGGGTTTGGGGCATATCATTACCAAAGGAGGGCTGTAGGAATAGCTGGCTGCTCCTTCTTTAATGTCTTCGGCTTCACTGTTGTTAGCCGTGTCAAATTTGGCATGTAAGGCCATTTCTTCATAATGGACCTGTTCCCCGCATCTATAGGAGGTGGTGACTTCTGGCCCTTGGTCTTGTAGTTGAAGGGCTTGGCCTTGTTTAGTTTCTGTCGGGTCTTCATCATATGTTACCCCCGGCAAGCCTTCATCTGTTGAGGGGATGGTAGAGATGGTGTCTACCTCATAACGTCCACTATAGTAATATTCTTCTAGCGAGAATCCCAGTCCCGGATGTTGGGATACATGCCTCAGCTCCTTGTCCAGATTGGCAGGATACCAAAGCTCCTGGAAGGCTTCTTTCTTTTTCTGGGGCTGTTTAGAGGGAACTTGTTGCTTCATGAACAGCTTTGCCACCTTGTCAGAGATGAAGGTCAGTCCTTGGATGGGGAATGTGGGATTCTCCAGATCTTCCTGGAGGCGGCAATCAGCGTCCTCCCGTGCAGCATGCTCTTCAGCTGTGTAAAGTAGACTGGTGGGGCCTTTAGGCTGGGTTCTATCCAGCATCTTGATGAGCATGACCGTGCAGTGGTCGAGGCTGACTATCAGCTTGGTGAGGCCTTTCGGGACCCTAATATCTCCATAATGCTTGTCAACCTCAAGTTCATCCGTCTCTAGATGTATGGTGGGAGGTGCAATTGTACCCGCATCTTCTCTGTAGGCAATGTGCAACACCGCCCGAGGGTTAATATAGCCTGGTGGTGGCGGTGGAAACCAGTCATCGTTGGAATTTGATTTTGTTGACTTGGAGGAAGTCTTCATCTTGGGGGTCTTCTGCGGCTGCTCCATATAGAAGGGTGCATCCAACATATGACATTCAAAAACTTCGAATGGGTGAAGGTCAGCAAATATCCTCTCATCTTTTCCTTCATGGTTGTACTTGATGCACCAGTGCAATGTAGACGGTACCACCAAGTTCTCATGCAACCAAGGGCGGCCAAGCAGAGTCTTGTAAATGGTATTGGAGTTAATGACATGGAGCTGGACTCTTGTAGTGAAATCTGCCATGGTAAGAGTAAATTCGGCCATGCCAAGTGGGGTTTCACACTTCTGATTAAAGCCGAAAATCTGCATATCCCCAACGTTATCGAGGTGCACATTAGAACAGTATTTTTGGTATATTCTATAAGGCAGTATATTGACAACTGCACCTGGGTCTACAAGAATCCAGATTAGTGAATGGCCGTTCAGCTGCCCCCTCATATACAATGGTCTGTTATGGTTGAGAGTAGGTAGTAGCATATCTTCTCCGGTCAAGGTCGCATTCGCTCCCGACAATGCTTCGGCCAGGCAACTTTCATATTGAGCAGGCATTTGTAGGGCAGTAATAATTCCCTGCCGAGTTTCTTCACTCAGAGAACGAATCTCCCAGACGGTGAACCTTGTCGGGAGCTTTTTTGGTAACTTCACTACCCCGCTTCCAGCCCGAACATTTGACAATTTCATCTCCTCCGCCCATCTTGGTTTAGAGGAGTCTTGTGCAACGGCCCCAGATGGACCTGCTTCATTGGATCTTGGGTCCGATTCTTCTTGCAGTGCAGCCATGTCACTTGACTGTCCCCCGATATTTACTGCTGGCCTGGCCCTTTGTTCTTCTTGCTAGCTAGAAGGCTGATGAGGTGGAGAGGATACGCTCCCAGATGAAAGGCTGGCCTCCTGACATGCCTACTTGCCCTTGGATGCCTTCAGGAATTCCAGGAAGGAGGGAGTGTTGCTACTGCCCCTAGCCTGATTGTATAATCCTGGCGAGGGAGGGACTTGGACTCCCTTGACTTCTAGTGCTGGTATCTTATAAGGTTGCTCACCTCTAAAAATGATGTTATGGTTAGCAGGCGATGGGCACCCCCATTTTCAACCCGAGCGGGTCGCGCCGTATGGTGCCAATATCGGGCCAGACCTACACAACCGATCGAGTCTCCCGACTTTTTGCCAAGATGCAGGTCCCCACTCTTCAACCTCTCGGCAAGAAGGAAGCATTCAAAAGGTTATGGTATCCGCCCAACACCAACAATGAACTCCTGAAGATCACTCGAAGCCCAGAACTAGGGTATACCCTCTAGGAATATTATGAAATAGAGGTGGATGTCATTTCTACCATCTTCATAGCTAAAAGCTCACCGGGAGTGGTTTATGACGACTACCCGATTAATAATGAAGAGACAGAGTACCACCCACCAGAGGGTGCATTATTCTTTGATAGTAGTCTGGGCTCAGAAGAGCATGATGAGGTCACTGAGTGCAAATGCTAGGAGGAAGCATTCCTGGAAGAGGCACCATTTCAAGCTAGGATCAGGTTTGGTGAAGTCATAAATGAAGAAATCCAAGACCTCGAGGAGGAAAGGAAACGCCCTGAATTCGAGCGCATCCTTGAAGAGTGTCGAGCTCTGCAACAGCAGGAATGATCTACAAAAGAGCGGACACCGATATGTACCAAGGAGCTGAGTTTGCCAATGGGGGCACCAGAACAAGAAGGTGAAGATGATAGCAATCTGGCAGTAAAAGGACTGATATTCCATAGCAAAGCTGAAGAGAACGAGGCAACCAATGTCACCCAACAGAGACAGGCTCTTTATTACCCAAGAAATGAAGCCAATGAGAGCCAGCCATCACCTCCTCTAAGTTGTATAGCTCAAAGTGGAGCTTTGTTGTCAAGACATCCTGACACCTCCGCATTGAACTGGGCCTTACATGAAGAAAATGCAAGAGTCGTAGAGGATGAACAAGAGGATATTGAAGATTTTGTCGACTTATAATTAGTAACGCCTGAAATTGAAGGTGGAGGCTAGCCCACCGTTGATGAACTAATAGATGTAAACCTGGGAAGTGAGGATGATCCGTGACCCACCTTTCTCAGCGCTTTACTCTCTCATGAGGAGCGGGAGTAGTACCTATAACTACTAAAGGAGTTCTGAGATTGCTTTGCCTGGAACTACAAAGAGATGCCTGGGTTAAGTCCCGATATGGCACAACATATGTTGGCAATAGACCCAAAGGTAGAGCCGGCAAAACTGTCTCCCCGACACATGCGACTGAAGCAGATTGATCAGATAAATAAAGAAGTAGACAAGCTCATTGATGTCGACTTCGTGGAAGCGAACCAGTACACCATGCGGTTGGCTAACATAGTGCCCGTAAAGAAGGAAAATTGGCAGATAAGAATATGCGTTGATTTTCAGGACCACAACAAGGCATGCCCGAAAGATGATTTCCCGGTGCCAATCACTAAAGTAATGATAGATGCTACTACTGGCCAGAAGGCTCTATCATTTAAGGACGGGTCGTTCGACTACAATCAAATATGGATTGCCGATCAGGATAGGGTCCACAGCCTTCCGAACTCCCAAAGACAACTTCCACTACAAGAGAATGTTGTTCAGCCTTAAGAATGCTAGTGCTACATATCAAAGAGCTATGACAAAGATCTTTGATGATCTACTCTATAAAAAGGTGGAAAGTTATATTGATGATCTTGTGGTCAAGAACAGAAAAAAGGAGGACCATCTACAAGACCTACGGGTGATATTCTAAAGGCTTCGACAGTATGAGCTGAAGATGAATCCAATGAAATGCACCTTCGGGGTGTCGAGTGGCAAATTCCTCGGGTTCATTATCAGATACAGAGGAATTGAAATAGAATCGGATAAAATAAAAGCAATACAAGAACTACCTCCTCCATGGAGCCTAACTGAGCTGCGGTCTCTACAAGGCTTGCTAGCCTATATCCGCCAGATCATCTCCAACTTATGAGGGCAATGCCATTCTTTTCATAAATTGATGATGAAAGATGTACCCTTTTACTAGGACAAAGATTGTCAGGCCACATTTGAGAAGCTAAAGGATTATCTGAAGACCCCTCATGTGCTTGGGGTGCCCATATAGGGAAGGCCGTTGATGTTATATATAGTAGCTACTCACTACTCGCTGGGGGCAATGATGGCCCAGAATATTGAAGAAGGAAAAGAGCAGCCCTTGTATTATCTCAGCAAGAGATTGGTAAGGATTGAAGAAAAGTATACATTTATTGAGAAGATCTATCTGGCCTTGGTCTTCGCTGTTAAAAAGCTCCAGCACTACATGCTGTCCCATGAAATAAAATTAATATCCAGAGTAGATCCACTCAAATACATATTGTCCCAACCGGCACTTAAGGGCCATTAAGGAAAATGGGTAGTGATTCTTATGGAGTTTGCTATCTCCTGTGAGCCTCAAAAAGTCATCAAAGGGCAAGCTATCGCCAACTTCTTCGCGGCGCACCAAGCTCCAGAAGATTATCCCCTAGAGGCAGAAATTCCTGATGATGAAACCCTAGAAGCATGTCAAGCTCAGCAGGTTACATGGCAGCTCTACTTTGATGGAGCTTCCAAAACTGAAGACTCCCAACTAGCCCGGTCAAAGTCAGAGCAGGGGAGGGCATTGTCCTGAAATCGCCAGAAGGGGAGGTTATATATACTTCTTGCTCAATTAACAAGTCATGCACAAACAATGAAGCTGAGTACGAAGCACTCATAATCGGCCTCCAAATTTCCCTCAACATGGAGATCCTGTAGCAACCCTGAGGTTCCACGATCATGGCAGCGAATATTGTTGCACCCTTGCACCAGGCGGCAATCTCTCGCTTAAAACTTAGGTTTGCGGCGTCGGCTGCTGCAGGATCGACGTAGACAACCGGGCCGCCGATCATGGGAACGCGGCTCCCTCCGATGATTGCGCTACTTGAATCGCCGTCCTTCAGGCGCCCGATGATGATGGCACGTGCATTTTCCGACCGCGCACGGTCGTTCACTGCACGATTTTTCTTTTTGAGGCCCCCGCCAGGAGGAGCGTCGGAGACAATAAGCGAAAGCCCTAGCAGCACTTTACCCCAACGAATGGTGTTCGCTGCTCTCAGAATACGCGAAGCGATCCCCGATCGATCAAGCCGATACGCTGCCCATTCTGGTCGATATTGATGTAACCCAGCTTGCACCCAGAGCAAATCCATCAGGCCACGCAAGGTCATTTCCGGGAGCGAATGACGGCATCCGAGCTTAGCTCTCGTCGAAATACTGGCCTCTACTTTCCCTTCCGAAATCGAACGAGCGAAGCTGAGTTTTACATGTAGGATGTTGCCATCTAGCTCTTCTACGACATTCTTTGCGTAGATGTCGTGAGCTTGCTTGGAGCTAAATCCGTAAAAACGGCAATCAATATGATGATTCGGCCCTGTGTCGGGGAAGCGCGCGAGGCTGAATTGAAGGCCGTCGGGAGAAATTCTAACGGACAACTGGCGGGAATTGATGCCGTTGCAGCACTTGCACTCGATATGAGGTGGTTGGCTACGCGAATTCTGTCGCGCTTTGCGCGCGTTTTTTAGTACGCTTTGCCAGCTGTCAGCGTGCTTCGGTTCTGTCTGATACTCTTCGCTGTAAGGTGCGCCGTCGATTTCCACTTTGAAGTGCACTTTAGTCTTGCCAGAAGGTACCGCCATCACTTCAACCTCCATTTTGCGTGATTCCGGATAGCGGATTGAATCGCTTAACCGGGTGTCTGTGGAATAAGGGCAAGATCATCCAGGCCTGGTGCGCCTTTCTTGCTATCCGAGACAAGCGCAGGGCGCAGCCCCCTATCTTCTTCGCCAGCAATCTTTATTGTGCGTTCCGACATGAGCTTGTTCAGGGCTTCATCTTCTCTAATGCTCTTAGCAAGGCGATCGATCTGAGCCCCCAAGTCATCAGATCCCACAGTGTGAGTGGCAATCGCGAGCATTTCATCGTAATTACCGGGCCGCCAATTGATGGGATCTGGATCTTCAGTCTTCCAGACGTCACGCATGAACTTTCTAAACGCCAAATTACCGCCATCAGCTGTGCCTATCGCGGCTTTGAAGCCACCGCGTAGCGTTTCGTAATCGGTCTTGGCTTCCCGAGTATCACTGTTCTGCGCAACAATTAACTCGAATGCTTTAACTATCGGTTCGCGTAAAGCGGGAGGCAAATCACGAGCATCCTGTGCGATCCGTAGAATGCGAGCGCTATCGCGCTTGTCAAAACTGAATCCACTGTTCAGATAACTGCTCATATCGAATGTCGACCTACGTACATTGCCTTGACGCTGACGTTCGCGAAAACCAGGCAGACGCCGATCCATCATTTCGACATGGCGATTGCGCAGTCGCCTAGTGTAATCGCGGTCAGCCCGGACGTTACTGCGGGGACCATTGCTGTGCAATTGCCTCACCAAATTCTCTATAGTAAGCGGGCCGCAGCTTGTGCCGTCGATCTGAAGAATGCGATGCGCATTTTCCAGTTGCGCATTGGGATAGCACTCGCGAATCTCATTGAGTATCTCGGGTGCTATGTTCCGCCCACCGAGAAGTGGATCGAGATAGCGCACGATGGTTGGGGCGCGTTGAGTCACCACAATCATGACGCCGACCCAGTGATAGTTTCCGATATTTAACGGCACCAACAGAGTGATAGATTGGTCGATCGCTGGTGGGGGCACTCGCGCATCTAAAATCGCGCTCCTGAGCGCCCCTGCTTGCATGAGAGTTGGCGGAACGACGTGCACGTTGGCCAGGCCTGCGACCTCCTCCATCAAAATACCGTACATCTCGGCGTCCTCGTACAGATAGCCGTCATTCACGTCGAGGGGAGCATGTGTCCTGCTGGCAGTTGCACCGGCAAGCGCTAGCGATGCATCTTGCGCACCGAGCATGCTAGATGAAAATGTCGAGGTGCTCAGAGGGCTTGCGATGTCGCTGTTGCTGCTCGATGCAACGGACGCATCAATGGAAATGTCAGATGCTTCAACTCGCCGGCGCTTTGTTCGGGGCGCGGGTGTTATGTACGACGGCACTGTGTGCGACTGTTGATTCAGATACGCCAAGTTAATCAATTCTTGGTGATGCTGAGTTGCTGCCTCTCGAAGATTGTCGTCTACCTTCGTCGCTGCCCCTAACGCTCTCAGATCGAGTAGTCCGGCGGTTGCGGCTTCGACATCAGTCTCTGACAATTTTCCGCCACTCTGCTTGTGAAGCAATCGTTCCCTGTGGTGAGCCTCGCCGTGACCGTCCGTGTTGGTGGCATCTAACGTAGCGCCCGGTATGTTGTTCTGAAAATTGAGCATTTCGCGCAGCAGATTCTGCAGTATCGAGAGCGTCGCCCCCGTCCCCAATTTGTCCATTTTTTTTAGCCGAGGGGCGATATAGCTACTGGCCTTTTCCCGGTTGTGTTCGCCGAAGTCGGTATCGTCAAACACATACATCTTGTCCGAGATTTTATTGATCTTGATCCATAACGTGTCCACAATGCTCGCCGCGTTAGTTAGCGATTGCCCGACGAGTGCCGAGCGAATTACGTCCTGATAGACGATCCACGCCGTGGTGTGCGCACCCATCTTCCCGCTCATTAGCGGCGAAGGGCTGCGGCCCGAAAAGTCGATCTTAATAATCTGATCAGCTTTGTTTACATGTATCTGCACGGCCGGTCCAACGACAACCTCATTGCCCTCATTGACGGTCGCAGCTTCCTCATTGTCGAGATCTTCACTCTGTTGATCATCCGCGGCTTGGCCAGCCTCACCGGGCTTTACACGCGCGACCTTCGGTTCGGCCCTGTGGACGCGCGCCTTTCTAGAATCCCCAGTGGACGTAGCCAAGGCGGTACGCGGTGCTGCTGACACGGGGAGAAGGGGAATAACGGGCTGCGGCGCCGTTGGCCCATAGCCGCTCCGTTTGTCCACGATCTGTATCCTCTGAGTTTCTTTTCGGGTTATCTCAGCGTTGTCTTTGATAATTTCATCATTAAGTTCTTGTTTTTTTTTCGTGGCCGATCCGTGCAAGAGCTTAATGTCATTTTGTTTGTTAACGATTCTTTCTCCTGCGGCGGCTATATCTTTGCCCAGCAAAGCGAGCGTGCTGGTCCACTGTGCCTGCAAGTGCGGGAGGGCGATGTCAGCGAGCCGCTTGCGTAGCGGCCCCCAATCACCGAGTCGAGCCATGACGCGTGGGAAACTCTGAGTCATCGTTGTCAAATGATGCGATATCATCAACGTCACGCGATCAGCCACCGTGGAGGTCGCGAAGAACGGTACACCCATTTGCGCTAATGTGACCTCATCGATTTCGGTAGCCACGTGGGCGGCGGCGCCAAGGTCGAACAGTCCCGACAATGCGGCCGCCAGGGCCTCATACTCAGCAGCATCAGCTGCTGTGGCATCGCTCGTACCACCGCCCGCTGATACCGTCTTGCCAAGGGGAGGGGATGACGCCGACGGCCTCAGCGCGATGAAATTTTCCTCCGCCTCCCGCAAGCGCTTCAAGTGGCTCGATTCACCCTTGCCTTTGCCTGCTGTACCTTGGGATTTCGCCGCAATATTGATGGTTGAAAGGGGAGTGAGTTCCACCACCTCAAAGTAGGAGGAGATCAACTCCTGGAGCTGCGACAATTCGTGCGCTGTCATCGGGGTATTGGTATCGATGTTCTGCAATGCAGCCGGCGAGGGTAGCGTTTCTCGAGAGGTCCGCAGGCGATCTCTCGCTTCAATCCATCGTTCGTTGCGAGCTTTCGTCGTTCCCTCTTGATCGAGCACCATGCTCTTTATGAGCTTGTAGCCAGGAAGATCCTCCAAACCGCTTATCAGCATGTCGAGTTCCCCTAGCGCTCGCCAGACATTCTGTCCGCCCATCTCACGGACAACCGCCGTCTGCCGCGCGGAAAACGCGGTGAGGTGGTCACCAGAACTAGCTCCATAGACGTTTTCCGGACGACCCACTATGCGTACCACCAGGGTGTTTCCGTCCCCAAGGGTGACCTGGGTGGCAAGGCGCTGGATGGGCGGAGCAGCGACATCTGCAAGCGGCCCGCCGCATGTGTTGTACGTGACTGCATCCATAGGTGTTGCGCCAGACAAGCGCAAAGCACGCGCGGCCATGGTGTCTGCTTCGAGCTCTAGTGATGCATCGTCATTGACCTGCTCTCCGCAGGCCAATTGCATGGTCGGTTGGACGCGCCCCTGAGCTTGCTGGACAACATGCCATGCCTCATGAGGTAAGTGCCGTTCCTGTCCAGGTGCCAAGTGGATGTGCCGCCCTTGGGCATAGGCCAATGCGCTCCGTTGTATTGGCAGCGTAGAGTTGTAGTGCACGCGAACATTATCGAGAGATATGCCAGACAGCATTTCTATGCCGTGCTTGAGGTCGTCTGGCAAGCCAGTCTGGTTTGGAGTAGACGATTGATAGCCGCCTCGCCGCATGCCTTCTAGTTGCTGGCGCTGTGCTGCGATTCGCGGGCTCAATTCGATATGCTCCGCGCGAACGCGCTGAGCAACTGCACCAGCGCCCTGCTGAGCGGACGCGGGCAAAGCCGATTGGTGGCGGACTTTCGGGCTTTCGTTTGCCATCGCTTTTAATTACATCCTTAGGTTCTGGAATAGAACTTAAAACTTATTTTCCCGATAGTGAGGTTATCATAGAAGGCCACAATTTTCTTGCAAATCTCGTATGCCTTGACATGGAAGGCTATGATGCCATATTAGGAGTAGATTGGCTTTGTAACCATTATACCGACATTAATTGTCGCAATAGGTAGATTTCTTTTCTTAAATCAGATTTTCTAAAGTTTTTTCCCTTGGCATTAAGTATAGGAAGCATCCTACCCTTATTTCTTCTCTTCACGCCTGTAAACTCATCTTGTAAGGTTGTGAAGCTTTTCTTACTTTCGTAGTCATTACTGAGTCCAAGGAAATCCTTATAGAAGAAATCCACATCATAAAAGAATTTTCTAATGTCTTTCCTTCTGACTTACCCGATCTACCACCCGAAAGTGAAGTCAATTTTTCCATTGAATTCACACCGGGACTAGCACCTATGTCAAAGGCCCCTTATAGGATGTCCCCCACGGAACTCAAGAAATTGAAGAAGCAACTTCAGGAGTTGTTGGAGAAATGCTTCATTCGACCTAGCACTTCACCCTGGGTGCGCCAGTCCTATTTTTCATGAAGAAGGATGGATCTCTTAGACTGTACATTGATTATCGACAGTTAAATTAACTCACTATCAAAAATAAGTACCCACTGCCATGTATTGATGAGCTGTTCGACCAGATCTCTGGTGTAAAATATTTCTCCAAGATTGACCTCAGGTTCGACTATCATCAATTGAGGATTAAGGAGGAGGACATTCACAAGACGACTTTCCACAGTAGATACAGACATTATAAGTTCGTGGTTATACCGTTCGGGTTAACCAACACCCCAGCAACATTTATGCAACTCATGAATAATGTTTTCAGGTCGTATCTTGACCAATTTGTCTCGTATTCATTGATGACATCCTTATTTATTCCAAGACAAAGGAAGAACATGAGGAACATCTGAGAATTGCCTTACAAACATTAAGGGAACATTAACTATATGCAAAGCTAAATAAATGTGAGTTCTGGTTAAAGTAAGTCTCTTTCCTTGGCCATGTTATCTCCAAAGAAGGTATTGCCATAGATCCTTCTAAGGTAGAAGCTGTCAAGAACTAGAGTTGACCAACGACTATATCTGAAATTAGAAGTTTCTTTGGCCTGGCTAGTTATTATCGATGGTTCATCAAGAATTTTTCCAAAATTATCATCCCTCTAACAAGAATTACTAGGAAAGAAAATCTATTTGTATGGACCACGAAGTGTGAGGAGAGTGTCTTGACTCTCAAGGACCATCTCACCACTGCACCCATTCTAGCACTGCCTGTCGAAGGTGGTGGGTTTGAAGTATATACGGATGCATCAGGCGTTGGCCTTGGGTGCGTTCTTATATAAAATGACAAGGTGATTTGCTCTACCTCAAGACAACTAAAGCGTCACGAGAAAAATTATCCAGTTCATGATCTGGAGCTAGCTACTGTTATATTTGCTTTGAAGATCTTGTGTCACTATCTTTATGGAGAAAAGTTTACTATATATTCAGACCACAAAAGTCTGAAATATCTTTTTTCTCAAAAGGAGTTAAATATGAGACAAAGGTGATGGCTGGAGTATCTTAAGGATTTCGATTTCGCCATTCAACACCATCCAGGCAAGGCAAATGTTGTAGCCGACGCACTTAGTAGGAAACAAATGGGAATGCTATCAAGCCTTATGATAGGTATGACTAATCTTATTGTTAAATTTGCCCAGTTAAATCTAGATATTAATGCAGAGAAAGAAGAATGCTTTATTGCCAATATCCGGTCACAACCAACATTAATAGAAGACCTGATCAAGTTGCAAGAGAATGGCCCTACACTAATGGTGATCAAGGATAATGTTGATGAACTACTAGATTTCTCTATTACAATTGACAGAAGATTGTTATTCCGAGGTCGAAATTGTATACCGGATCATGTTGATACTAAAAAGTTGGTTATGGATGAAGCACATAAATCAAGGTATGCTATTCACCCTGGTGCTACCAAAATGTACCAAGACCTTCAAAGGAATTATTGGTGGCCCAATATGAAGAGAAAAGTGGCAGACTATGTGTCATGCTACCTCATTTGTCAACAAGTTAAGGCAGAACATCAAAGACCCGCTGGGAAGTTATGTCCCTTGAAAATTCTCGAGTGAAAATGGGAAAGCATAGGAATGGATTTTATCATGGGTCTACCTAAGTCAAGAGGAGGACATGCGGTATTTTGGTGATCATTGACCGCTTGACCAAATCGGCTCACTTTATACCTATTAAGAATTGATGGTCTGTAGATGTGTTGGCTACCTTGTATCTAAAGGAGATTATAAAACTACATGGAGTCCCTATCACTATTATATCTGATCGAGACCCTTGATTCACGTCTCAATTCTGGAAGGGCCTACAACATGCATTAGGGACCCGATTGAATTTCAATACTGCATTCCATCCACAAATCGATGGTCAAACTGAAAGAACCAATCAGATGGTGGAGGATATGCTTAGGGCATGTGCAATTTTCATTGGTGGAAGTTGGCACGACCACTTGCCTCTAGTGGAGTTTGCCTACATTAATAGCTATCAATCTAGCATCCAGATGGCACCGTTTGAGGCACTGTATGATAGGAATTATCATTCACCTATATGCTGGGATGAGGTTGGATTCAAACCTGAAACATAAAGAAAAATCTCTTGCATTAGTTCACAGCAAATTGTCTTGATTGCTTAATTTAACTGAGCCACATTGTGATATCTCCTATTTCCACCCAACACGTGGCATCTCCTCTTACCACTTGATATCTCTTGACTTTTATGATCTTGCTGATTGTTAGACATTTCTACTGCTCCTATCAAACTAGTTTTTTTTTTATGATGTCAAAGGGGGGGATTGTTTGATGAGTCAGTATGCTTACTTGATCTGGAAATTTATCAAAGGCAGATGATAGTGTTTGATTGTCAAAGGGGGAGTATAGTGCTTGATATTGCTAGGGGGAGAATAGTGCTTCAGGGTGTTGTGTTAACTTGTTGTTAATAGCTATGATGACTCATAGTGTTGCCATCATCAATAAAGGGGAGATTGTTGTATTGCCATGGTTCATGAAATGATTTATGATTTTCATGATGTCGAACACTATGACTTATCATGAGTTTGTAACTGTGAAATCTTTGATGTGATTGTAGTTCATGAATCTTGATGAATCTTGCTTGAATCATGTGCATATAACACTACCTTTATGATGATGAGTTCATATGGTTCTCTTGACAGAAGTTTCACATGAAAAGGGTCACTTATGTTGAGCAGTCTGAGCAGTGGAGTGGAGTCCAAGTGAATAGGAAGAGGAAATGAAAATAAGTCAAGGTCAGAGCAAATAAAAACAAGCCAAAGCCAACTCTCCAGTTTCAAGGTGGGGTCGACGCAAGAACATCATTGCATCAATGCACTCATGAGATCTTGAAAGGTCAAGTGTGCGGCATGCCTCGCACTCATGAGATCTTGAAAGGAGGTCAAGTGTGCTGCATGCCTCACACTCATGAGATCTTGAAAGGTCAAGTGTGTTGCATGCCTCCAGCATGTCGAAGTAGGGCAACTACTGCTTCGACGTAGTTATGTCATAGAAACACTCTCAATCTTGTGTCTTTGTTGGAGCATCGATGCAGAAACATCAAGGTCGATGCAGGTATGGAACTTCAAGAGAGCAAGTCCTTCAGTTTCTAATGAGTACGTAGAAGCAGGACAACGACTGACTTGGCGTAGCAATTCGAATTCCAAGGTGAATTTAACCGTTGATCTACACAAGTGGTTCGATGCAGCAAATGGCAGCTTCGAAGCATATACTCTTCAGCTAGTTATCATGGCATCAGTAGGCTGCTTCAGCACTGAAGAACAGATGGAAGCTTGTGCTGCAAAGTCAGGTCAACGCAGCAGGATAATCCTTCGATGCATTAGAACAAATGGAAGCATATGCTATAGTGACAAGTCGACGCACCAAGTCAAATATTGGTACTTGAGGCACGATAGCTAATGGGCTACTTGTGAACACTACGTCGATGCAACAACAAAGCAGGTTGATGCAGCCTCAGTAATTTAAAGTATTGCTTACATGCGGATCTTATGGAAGTGCTTTGACCTATCGTCTTGGCACAACGAAGCAATAGTACTTCTCCAGTAGGCAATGATCACTTAGGCGTGTTAGGTGCGTTCGAGCTTAAGCGAATCTAATGAGGTCCTGAGGTACTTGGGACTTTTTCAAAATAGCCTTGGAAGAAGAATATTCAATTTCGCCAGCTGGACCAATAGGAAATAAGAATATATTTACTTTATCCACTTTGAAATTCGGAGCTCTATTTTTCTATCAAAGGCAACTTGTCTTTATTCGAAGGAGAGAGATGAGAAGGAGAAGAGAGAAGAGAAGCTATCGAAGAAAGCCTACCATCGCCAGAGTGAGAGAACATCTGCTAGGGTCAAATCTGAGAGAGAAAGAATTTTTGCAGAAGAGAAAGAGAAAGGAGAGAGAGCTAGTGTTAGTCCATTTCGAAGAAGGGTCGGCCAAGAATAATTTGTAAGAGAGGTCGTACGAAAAAGGAGAAGAGAAGAAGGTGGACCATCGACTGAAGTTCTGGTGAATTCATCAGTTCGTGGATCAGATCCAGAACTGATTCACTCTAAAGGAGCTACAGTTTTTTTTGTGTTGCTTTGTGATTTTTCGTTTGCTCTATTTTCCTTTTTCATTGTCACTTTTTCGATACCTTGTTTAGGGATCAGGGCTCCCTCTTCGTAGTCAGAGGAAGGGAGAGTCTATCTTCAGGTTCCTTCTATGCTTACATAAGAAGGGAGAGTCTATCTCTGAGTTCTCTCTGTAGGTTCAAAGGAAGAGAGGTTCATCCTCTGGTTTGTGAACAACAAGGCGTTGTTCACGGATTCCTTCCTCGATTTTGGAGGTAGGGAGGACAGGGTCCTCCAGTCACTACCTTGTAGTGGGTTTCTGATCTAGCTGGGTGCTAGATCAAGGGTTGAGGGATTTGTCTCCCTCATTTCAAGCTGTTTGTCAGCATCTTATCGCAGACTGAGTCTCCATCTTGTGTTTGCAAGGGAAGCCTCACTCAAGTTGGAGTGAGGGGTGGACGTAGGCAGACTGGTATCTGGAAGAACCACCTTAAAATCTCTGTGCAGTGTGATTCCTTGTGGTGTCTTTATGGTTGCTTATTGTTTTACAATGGCATGGGTGATGCGCTTGTGAGTTCTGCAATGGCTCCCTGCCATGTGCTCGTAGTAAGTCTCACATGAACGTTCATAGTGTAATTGAAATCGACTTAAGGTCTGCACTGCTATTTGTTTCAATTCTCATCTTATCATCTATGAACTCAACAACGATGGGCATGCGATAGTTAATCTATGAACTCAACAACGATGGGCATGCATCAAGAACAATTTAACGGGCTAGGGCAATAATCCCCCTACCTCAACCGTGCCGAGACCTTCAATTCCGACCGAGAGCAAGCCGAGGGTCACCGTGGTTCGTCGTTTCCCAGCCTTCTCTCCACTTCACAGTTCGTCCCGAGGTGATGCCACAGTGTTCCTCGTCACTCCAAACGAGGCTAGAAGGCCGTCCCTCCGCCAGATCTAAGCCGAGGGAGCCGATCCTGCCGTGAGAAGGGGAGGGAGAGAGCCACCGATGCCGCCTCAGGTTCACATCACCGTGGCGGGGTCGGAGCCGACAAGGGTGCCGCTGCGATCCTCCACCTCGCAGGTTAGTCGACGGAGCTCTAGCACCTCCGCCAAGGCCATCGGGTTATCGGTGCACCTAGAAGACGGAGAAGGGGAGGGCGGTAGGTTCACCGTTCGCGCGGGTCCGCGGGGTGAGGACGTCGCCACGTCCCTACTTGCCAGCGCATCGCCCTGCCCGTCAGTCGCTGCCGTCGCGAAGAGGAGGAACGGGTGGGGGGGGTTTCACGTTCGCTGTCGTCTGCGGGTTCCGCCCCCCTGTGTGCTTCCATCTCGGGTGAAAAGAGGGGGAGGAGAGAAAAGAGGAAAAGTAAGAGAGAGGGGAGATCGATTGAGGTTAAAAAAATGAATTAAAATATATATTTTTTATTTTTAACCTTCTTTGACACTTTAAACCCTCAATTAAGTGAAATTGCCAATATGCCCCTTAAGTTCTTTAAAGGCTTTAATCTAATTAGAATAAATGCTAGAAAAAGCCCATAAATCTCAAAAAAATAGCCGAATTTCATGGATTAAATTCTATTATATTACCGGTAAAGATCCATTAAAAGACGGGTCTCACATCACGTCTAGGCCAAGTTGGTTGGGCTTGGTGCTATATCGGGTCAACGTACATATTCACCTATGCCACCCCTTCTTAGACCTTCTATCTAAGTAAGGATTGTCAACCTTCATGCAGCATCAGGTCGACGTCTATATTCGGCCCTAGTTTAGACCTCATGTCTTTGCCGGGTTGGTTGACTTCGACATGACGTCGAGTCGGCATCTATCCTACATATCATGTCCTTCTTTTAGACTTTCCGTCTGAGCAAGATCGTCGACTCCAACATCTCGTTGGTTGACGTCTATACGTAGCCCCGAGTCTGGGCTTCTCATCCTCGCCAAGCTTATTAACCTTGATATTTTGTCGAGTCAACACCTACATTCTAGTTTACCCTCACCTCAAACCTTCTGTCGAGGCCGAGCCCGTTGACTTTGACATTCCATCAAATCAACACCAATATTATCATATTCCACACTGCCTTAGACCTCACATCTTCGCCAGGTTGGTCAACTCTGATATAACGTCAGGTTGACATCTATTTTATAGATTGTGCCATTGTTTTAGACCTTCCGTTAGAGCAAGGCTGGTTGGCTCTAACATGACGTCGGGTCGACATCTAAATCCCATATTCTTCCCTTGGCTTAGGCCTCATGCCTCGGCCAAATTCGTCGGCTCTGACATGACGTTGAGTCGACATCTATATCCTATATTTTTCCCTTGACTTAGGTCTCACGTCTCTATCAAGATCGTTGACTTTGACATGACGTCTAGTCAACATTTATATTCCATATTCTTCTCTTGGCTTGGGCCTCATGCCTTTGCCAAGTTCGTCGGCTCTGACATGACGTCAAGTCAACATCAAAATTCCATGTTCCTCCCTTGGCCTAGACCCCACGTCTTCACCAAGTTGGTTGACTTTGGCAGTCTATCAAGTCAATAATTGTGTTCCACCCTGGCCCAGACCCCATGTCTCTCCCAGGTCCATTGACTTCGACATGACATTGAGTCAACATCTATATTCTACATTCTGCCCTTATTTCAGACTTTCTGTCTGAGCAGGGTCCATTGACTTTGACATGATGTCGGGTTGACATCTAAATCCCATACTCTTCCCTTGGCTTAGGCCTCATGCCTCGACCAAGTTCGTTGGCTCCGACATGACGTCAAGTCGACATCTATATCCTATATTTTTCCATTGACTTAGGCCTCACGCCTCTGTCAAGATCGCTGACTTCGACATGACGTTGAGTCAACATCTATATTCTACATTCTGCCCTTGTCTTAGACTTTCCATCTGAGCAAGTTCCATTGGCCCCGACATGCCATCAGGTCAACATCTATACTCTACATTCTGCCCTTGTTTTAGACTTTCCGTCTGAGCAAGGTCCGTTGGCCCTGACATGTCGTTGGGTCAACATCTACATTCCATATTCTGCACTTATTTCAGACTTTTCGTCTGAGCAAGGTCCGTTGACTTCGACATAATGTAGGGTCAACATCTATATTCTACATTCTACCCTTGTCTCAGACTTTCTGTCTGAGCAAGGTCCATTGACTTTGACATAACATCGGGTCAACATCTATATTCTACATTCTACCCTTGTTCACACTTTCTATTTGAGCAAGGTCCGTTGACTTCGACATAACATTGGGTCAACATCTATATTCTACATTCTGCCCTTATTTTAGACTTTCCATCTGAGCAAGGTCCGTTGGCCCCGGCATTTCATCGGATCGACATCTATATTTCATGACTTGCCCTTGTTTTAGCATTTGGATGAAATCACCATTTTCCTTGTCGTTTTATAGTTTTCTAGATCCCTTCCGACTTGTGGAAGGTTTATGGTGGGTTTGTGACTATTTCCCTATCATTTTGAGATGATTGGGGCGTGGAATGACTGAGTTTTGCATGATGTTACGAATTTCAGACCGAAAGTAGGTTGTGGTTCCTCAGAAATCGCATTCTGCTCTCGGTGCTGATGGTGGTCCAGTTAGAACCATGTTTTCCTTTCATTTGGTATAGGGAAGGTAGCTGAGGTCGCGGTCGTTGATCAACCGCTACTTGTAGATAGTAGTTGGGTGGGAACCGTAACCTGAGAAACCAGCCTGATGATAGCAGTTAGTGGATAACCGCTACCTAGAGATAGCGGTTATCACTCAACCGCTACCAGCCTACCTGAGTCACCCATTAGATGGCGATCTTCTGAGAACTACTATCTGATGTTAGCGGTCATCTCACGACCATACCGTGTCTGCGTCAACTCCGCTCCGTGAAGCATCGATGATGTCTTTTTTGCTTATGTGTCCCCCATTCGTGGCAGATAGCGATTTACTTTCGACCGCAACATGGCCATAGTGTGGAGGTAGCGATCCATTTATAACCGTGTCTTTCTTCCCCTGTAGGTGGCGGTCTGGCCTTGACCGCTACCTTATTTTGTTGGGAGAAGGTGGTTTGGTCGTAACCACTACTTGGTTATGTTTGGTGATAGCGGTATGGTGACAACCTCTATCTGGTTTGCTTCACCGTGTTTTACCGTTTTGGTATCTAGCCATTCCAGTTGTGACCCAATGGTTGACTTTTGGCCTTGTGAGTGTCTCGATTATCCTATGTGGATCGAGACCGTGTTTCAAACGCTCAGAGGTATAGTGTTACCTTAGTTTATGAGTACATTTAGTTTAAGGGCTCGAGTGACCTCTCGTGTTTCGTGCTTTCTCATTATGCAAAATTGTAAGTTCGATAGGCAGCCAAGGGGCCAAGGACTTTCGATTGATGAATGGATCCAACTATTATGTGCCACTTCTATAAGGCTTTACTATGATTTTGACCCAGGGACAAGGCTGATTTGATGGCATGTTGTCGTATTGTACAACTATCTTGACCTGAGCCATGTGACTAAAGGATCATTGTTTTAGCAGGTCTAGTTGACTGTCCTGAGTCTGGTGGCTTCGTGCTCCCTGGTGTAGTGTTACTTATGGCAAGTGAGTGCGTAGCCTATCCGTACTTTGGTGTTTTCCTTTAGAGAGCATATATGTCTAGTGAGCGTCCACTAGTCATAGACTGATGACTTTTCATGTCGGCCCACTTGGGAGTGGTGGCGGGGCAGTCTCGACAGAGATAGTTTTTAAGCTAGTTTTCGAGAGCCCCTTTGCTTTACAGTTAGAGTCTGACTGGGGTAAAACTAGCTAGAGGCCTGGCTCAAAGTATTGAGTCTGTGTGTACACACGAGGTCAGGGACGTTGGACCCATGCTGATGAGCGTGACCCTGACTAGTCCTTAATTCTTGGTTACTATTATGGTGTCTCAGTGGCCGCATTCGACGTGAAGAGGAGACACCCGAGAAGTAGTGTAAGACGTTAGTGGATGGATCTGGCCTTTCTACTGGTGAGACAGTACTTCTGTCACATGACATATGACTCTCGTGACTCGTGTGGTTCTCATGCAGTGTAAGCTTCTTGGCACGATTCTTCGGGTAGTTCGTGTTCTTCTGACACCGTAGCTTTGCCTATAGTCTATGGAGAGTATACGACGGTGAGGTCATGTATGTGTTACTACTCTTAGACCATGTGGTCTTGAGTTGGGCTATGTTACTAAGGACGAGCTTGCACGATAGAGATGATGTGGTGTTTTCTGGCTGGGTATTCAAAGTTTCGTTATGTTGGTACGATGATTCTTGTCACGCCCCGAGATATGGAGCGGAATTAAGTCAAGAACATGAATAGTCGGCAAGATAAGTCTCATGCTAGAAAGATAATTAGAGCGCTAAACATTCACACACAAAATAGTGAATACAAGATAATATACTCAAAATTCTAACTTTATTGAATCATAATAATCCTATTGTACAAAATACTTGACTCACTTGACATCATAAGCTACTAGACTCAAGAAAAATAAAAATACATAATCATGTCTTTCCATTGACTACAAATAGACTCGTGACACTTGACACACTAGGGCTTCTCTTGATCACCACTCGCTCTTGAATCCGCCACTTGCATAATCAGAATCCAACCCACTAGAGTCTCCTGCAAAGATTGGAAAGTAGGAATGAGCACACTTGCCCAGCAGATATCTTTGTATCAACATGAAGGTAATATTTAAGTGATTAGCATTTTAGCCCTAGACGGTAAGGTAATGAAAATATGATAAATTAAACGAATAAAACCAAAGTGACACAATAGGCATGATATGATCAAGATAAAAGATACAAGAGTATGATCAAGTAAGACTATAACATGAAGGTAAGTTTGGCCTTTCATAAATGAGAATATACTAGCATGTATCGAGAATGTACTTTTCATAACCATAAAGACTATGCACTAGAAAGTAATGTAATAAGAATGTATAATTTCATGATGAGTCTTGTGGATTTCATCCATTTATAAAAAAAATACTCCCGGTGTAATGCGACACCGATGTTCATCATACACCATGGTTTATAATATATTTCTGGCCCATTGGGGTAATTAATTTTTATTGGCCAATCAATTCACCCCTCCCCTCTTGATTGCCCCCTTTTGGGACACAACAACTCTTCTAGTGGGAAGCCCAGCACTTGTAATGCCCCGGTCAGCTGCATCACTACTGTATGCACCCCTCGGTAGGTGAGGGAGGGGTCAGGAAAAATGATTGATCGCACTGCTAGCAGCATCTGCCTGACTAGTGTGTCTGACATGGCATGACCAACTGAAGGCATGGCCGGAAGGTCAAACTATACCGCGCAGTCCACGGTCGTCCATAGACCCACATCCACCGCGATCGAGGAGGATGGAAGAGTGGAAGCCAGGTCGCTCAAGCCCCCGACCTCAACAGACAACTCCTGGCCGGCCACCGCCAGCGTAACGGGCAGGATCGGGCCTGATCGCTCGGCCCCGCTATTGTGAGGGGTCGCTCCGTCTCTGCCATGGCCGATGGGCCAACGTCCTTCTGCACCTCCCCGGTGAAGCTCGGACCCGTCGTCGCCTCGTAGCTCGACAGGGGAAGGATCTTGCCCTCAGCTGGAGGAAGGGCGCCAAATAGAGCTGGATCGGACGTTACTGCCAGGGGACTAACGGTTCCCTCTGCCTGTGCTTCTTCCCCTCAGGGAACAACGACGCTCGCTAGGGTCTCCTGTAGGAACCGAGTTTCCTCTGGCGTGGCGAGCTTTTAGAGAGGCGGAAGGGGAATCGCGAGCTTCAGGCTGGCCCCCGCTCGCATGAAAAAATCCAAGAACTCTACGTCCGATCCCCAGATAGACTTCAGCCTATCTACCGCTGTGGGGCTGAGGGGTTCCCTCCACTCAGAGACAACTTTGCGGGCCCTAGCAGCAGATGCTTCGAGGGGTACCATCTCTTCCTGAAGATCCAAGACAGAGTTAGTTGCTCACCGATCGAGGTGAGCTGTCCAAATCCTGAAGAGATGAAGGAGAGGCCCCAGGGCCCCATGTTTACCTCGTCACCGGAACTGTGCTACTTCCCGGTGCTATCTCCCCCTCCTCCAGAGCCTCGTCCGCCGATACTGCAGTCCCCACGGCCGCTTCTTGCCGCAGGACCTCGAGCAAGGCTGCCAGCTTGTCCAAGCTGGCGTCAACTCCCCCCGGTCACCCCACCGATGCGTCCGGGGCAGGCACCTCTGCGACCTCTGGTGGGATTTGTTCCTGAAAATTGACGAAGAGTAAAAATGGAATCAGCGGATGCCCTCGAGGGAAACCCCCATGAATAAACATACACTTACAACGGTCTTCTTCACCAGGCTCAAAGAGCCAACCAGTAGAGGGGCCTTAAAGACCAGCACAGGAGGACCAGACTCCTCAGATACGTCCTTGCCCGAAGCCACCTCATCAGAAGAGTAGTCATAGTCTACCTTCTCGCTTGACGAGGATTTGGTCGGAGTGGGTTTTTCCCTTGCCAGTAAGGGGGCTTTCGGCTCAAGGCTGACAGCCGGCACACCCCTACGCGGGCTTGGCAACGGGGATCCCCCAGACTTTAGCTTCTTCCTCGTATATACCTTCACCACTGGGGGGATTTCACTAGCCGCCACCCACTCGGGCACGGTTATGACCGGGCCTGCCAAGGAGGGGTGATCTAGGTTAGATTAAGGCGTATAGGCCCATGAGATGTGAAAAGGATAACTGTGCCGGCAAAGATGATTACCCCCTTCGACTTCCACAGTCGGAGGTGGTGCATGGGCAATCTCCTCGACAAATGGTGCTACCCCGGGAGCTGTAGCTTCGCCCACACCAGGGGTAGGGGCAAGTACCGGCTTCTCTGCAACAGCTTAAACAAGAAACATGTGTAAGGGGCCTTGTCCTGGAAAGCAAATGAATACTAAAGGGCACCGGTGGCCGGAGGGCCTAACCTATGAGCTGGCTTGGCTCGGCCTGAGCCATTGTGAATTCCTCGAAAGATGAAATCGAGGGGATTGGAGAGATAGTCATCGGGGCCTTGGCGGCCTCTGCCCTTCTCCGCTCGGCCTCCTGCCGCCCGGGTGCCTTGGCGGCACCCAATGCCTTCTTCACAGGTGACTCTACCTGGGACCTCCCCCTGGCCTTCGGAAAGGGAGTCGGGGTAGGAGTTGGCTCTGCTACAACCATGGCCTCACCAACATCGGGACCGAGCGCGGGAGTTGGTTCCTCCGGGGCAGCTGAAAGAAGAGACATATGTCAGTTAGGGCCTTGTCCCAAGAAGAAGATGAGTCCTGAAGGATGCCAGTAGCTGAGGAGCCTAACCTGTAGGTTGGCTTGGCTCAGTTTGGGTAGCGGCAAACTTCTCGAAAGATGGGATCGGAGGCACAGGGGGAGTGGTCGTCAGAGCTTTGGTGGCCTCCATCTTTCATTGCTTGGCCTCCCGCTATCCAGTCACCTTGGCAGCGTCCAATGCCCTCTTCACCGGAGACTTCGCCCTAGACCTCTTTGCGGCTTTGGGTAAGGGAGTCATCGTCGGAGCCGGTGGTGCCACCTCGAAAGACGGAGGCTTCTGGACGAACCACAGAAGATTCCAATACGTCGCTACTTGGGCGCTGTCGGGGTGATCTGTTAAAGGGAAAGAGAAGAAGAAAGAAGCGAGGAAGAAGATTTGATCAGCGTCCGATACTACGAGAGGGCCATAACAATGAAGGGAGAAAATAAAAGAACAAAGGGACATCAAATACCATGAGGGCCGGTGTACAGCCGAAGTGTTATCGGCCAGTAGCTCAGGGAGGGCTCCTTGTCTCGGTGGGCAGCCTCCCGAACCAGCCAGCACACATCCCCGATCTTCTGACAACGGTCGACGAGGATGGCCAGGTCGGCATGCTTCTTAAGGGCTAGGTGGCAGAAGAGGTTGAAATGGTCCATGCCCCACCCATCCGCATAATAATATGAAACATGCAGACGATTATCCAGGATCACGGCCGTGGAGTCATCGATTTTCAGCCCATGTGCCCAGAGGAGGACGTACAGCCATGTGGTATCCCTATAGTTCTCGGCTTTCCACTCCTCCCTTCTCATGAATGACTGGTATGGGCATATCGAGTCCCTCTCTGGACGCCAGCTCTACGCAGGGGTGCCTTCTTCCTCCATGGGGAGTGGGTAATTGATAAGCTCCAGACGGTCACTCCCAATGCGGCAGAGGTCCCTCAAGGTCTTCTCGTATTCATCCTTCACCACTGGAGGGAGCTTGACCTGCGGTGTGGGCTTCATCTCTCGGGCTTCCCGGTGCGCAGCCAGATATGCCGCCACCTCCTTGTCCTTCTGGTTCTTGAGCCAAAGGAGATGATCCGGGTCGATGTCAAGGACCAGCACTGGCTACTTGCTCAAGAATCTTCTTTCCGCTCCATCCCAGCAGTCGGTCTTGCATGACTGATAGAAGGCCGTCTGAGCATTCCACCATTTTACATATTTCGGGGTCACCCATGGAATCCGACCAGGGGCTGGCACCCTGAAGTGGCAGTGTCTGCCCGATGGAAGAAGTCCCAACAAGCTAGGGTATTTTCAGTAGTTAGACTTCCCCAGAGGCTTCGCTGGGGTAGGCCGAATTGTGCACTGTAAATCGGGATATGCTGGTCATATCCAAAATTTTGACTGAAGCAGAAGAGGTAATACGGCTCCAGCCATGCGGTGTCCCCCTTTCTAAAGACCAGCACGCTCGGGCAGACTGACAACGCCCAGTCTCTGAGCTCTGGTTCCAACAGCAGGCGGACGACGTTCTCCTAGCTGATGGGGTGTACATACTTCTCCACTTGGTCGTCCTTGCACTCCCGCTTGCTATTCACCAAGGGACTCAAATGGGCAGCCAAGGTCCAGAAGTGGATAGTGTCCGCCGCGTTCTGAGGGACCATTGTCAACCAACCCCGGATGTTGTACAACTGCAGGGACTGATCTAAAATAAGATCACAATCAAATCATACAAAATTAAGACAACTTAAGACAAAAGTGACCAGAAGTGTGAGCTCACGACACTCCTTATCAATGCTTCCACATTAAGAATAAGACCACAAAGGTTAATATATCCATGAAAACGTTACATAACGCAACCTGTGACAAGAGCGGGTTGTTTTACATGTAGATTAATTAATTATGCTTTGGTAATTACCCCCTTCCCATGCTCCAACTCCTCAGTACACCATCCATCTACCATGACCCCACCTGACATGACATGTATGTATAGAAGTTCTGCCGCCTCTCTCTCTCTCTCTCTTTGTCTTCTCCTACGCCGAGGAGGACCTCCTTCTGCCTTCCTCAGCAAGCCATCAGAGCCCTCCTCCCTCTCACTTCCGTCATCAGTTCATCACCCATCATCTCCCGCCATCGCCAGCTGCAGAGCTCCTGCTGCTGCTGCTGGCTGGAGAAGCCTTCCGGACCACAGAACAGAGGAATCTGCAGGACCCCACGTCCGGACTGGAGCTCCACGGCCGGCCGGCCGGCCGGCCATCCATCTATCCGTCCATGGTGAAGCGCTTCCGCCTCCGCATCTCCCGGGTGATCCCCTCCTTCCACTCCTGCCGCTCCAAGGACGACGCCACCGCTGCTCCCGCCAGCCCCGCCATCCTCTCCGCCCTCGACCCACGCCGCGACCCGGCCCTCCCCGCAGGTGGGGACGCATCGGCGTACCTATGGCAGGAGGAGGCGAGGTGGCACGTCGTCGCGAGGGTGGAGGCGCCCCCGCGCCTTAAGATCGACTCGGACGACGGCGGGGGGGAGCTCTTCCCACCGTTGCGGCTTCAAAGGCGGCCCCGGAGGGCGGCGCCGGCTGGTAAGAGGAAGAAGAAGAAGAAGAAGAAGAAGATGATGAGGAACGCCGGGTCGAAGCCCCCCGGTGCC
Source organism: Amorphophallus titanum (assembly GCA_024336825.1). Classification (NCBI taxonomy): domain Eukaryota; kingdom Viridiplantae; phylum Streptophyta; class Magnoliopsida; order Alismatales; family Araceae; genus Amorphophallus; species Amorphophallus titanum. Next base: position 34,227,918 of record JANBPO010009603.1, read on the forward strand.
TGCCGCGGCAGCACCTCCTCCGCCAACACACGCTGGTTCAGCAGCGAGGACGACGACGACGACGAGGAGGAGTACGAGGAGGACTACGACTATGAGGAGACGGAGATGCTGGTGTCCCCCTCCAGGAGCCTCTCCACAGGTTACTCCTCCCCCGCCACGTCCGAGTTCAACCCCAGGCTGCGGCTCATCCGGGAGCCCCCCACCCCCCAGCCGCACCCGCCGGCGGTGGCGGCGGCCGAGGGGAGGAGGTCGTCGTCCGCCTCGTCCCTGCTGCGGCGGTTCCTGATGATGGGCCAACCCTGCGCGGGGGTTGCCGCGGCGGAGGGGAAGGTGGCGGAGAGCTTCGCGGTGGTGAAGCGGACCGAGGACCCATACGGCGACTTCCGGAGGTCGATGGTGGAGATGGTGGTGGAGAAGGGCATGTACGAGGAGGGGGAGCTGGAGGAGCTCCTCCGGTGCTTCCTCTCCCTCAACTCCCGCCGCCACCATGCCGCCATCGTCCGCGCCTTCTCCGACGTCTGCGCCGCCCTCTTCGCCCCCTCCTCCCGGAGCAGCTGCGTCTCAGCTGCCGCGACGCCGCCACCCCCATGGACCCCTTCCTGAAGTTACCTGAAAAAGGTGGCTTCTTTTTTTTTTTTTCCTCAGACCTTCCTGGTTCTGTTTGTTCAAAGCTGGAGAGGAAAAAGAATGTTGTAGCTGCTGCCGTGGCTCCTGTTGTACTGTGAAATGTTTTAACTCTCGTTTTTTTGGATCAAAGAGTTTGTTTTATTAGATGTAAGTTACTCATTTAATAATGTTCGTTTGATAGATGTAAGTTTATTTGTTATTTAATATTTTACTGGTCAAAAGAAGCGGCAGCATAGTCCGCGAGTCGATGAACTGAAAAATAAACTCACCGTAGGGTTCCATAGGTTATACGGGAGAAAAATCCACATGGATCGTAAAACTCAACTTGGGAGCTACAAAGGTGATCCGAAACTCTCCAAAAAAGATCCGAAAGACCTAATAATGATCCGACAAGACCCAATAAATATCCGTCAAAGATCCAAGGCATTACACCCTCCGTCCCATCGCTCACTGATGCCCCTGTTTCATCTATAAAATGCCCATTTCGAGCGCTACAGTGAGAGAGAAGAAGGAAAAAAGAGTATCATCAGAGAAGGATCAGAGAGTAGAAGGAAACCTAGAGAGTGAATCCTACGAGAGAAAAGAAAGGTCAGAGAAGTTCAAGCTACCTCTTCCAGTTCCAACTTTCTCCTATTACAGCATCATGAACGGAGTGAGCCTTTGCCCAGTTCTTAGGTGGGTTCCCTCTATAATAAGTCCCAGAAGGGCCAATAGTTCTCTCATCTTCGTTCTTTTGTCGAGTCCCTTCCCCCTTGTTTGTAATTCTATGGCTTTTATCTTCTCTTTGTATGTTCTATAATTGGTACTCATGATACCCTCGCTTTGAAGGGAATAAAGATCCACAAAGCCCTCTGGGTGACATGTTTTCTTTTCCCACTTCCTATTTGTAGTTATGTGTGAATATACTTGGTATTTAGGAGTTGTACATCGTCTGGCTTGTTTCCTTTTACCTTCCTTCGCATGGTCCATATGATCGCATCCGATCAATAGAATGCATACATCCTAATCGTGAGGAGGCCTCTCGAGGCTACACACTTACAATCCTTTGATCGTTTGGGCAATGCTAATATCACGGGTTGAATCTCGCATTTGAGTGGCCATTGGCCATGCCATCACAGGCGATAGTAAATCTATTCCCTCCCCAATGCATTAGACTGGTCTACTTTGCTCACTGTGGTGTGTGTCTCTGTGTTATTTCTATGTTGATTTGGGGTGTACGAGTCCCTACCTATGTCTGGCATATCCATCGCAGCGATGGCCGTAGGTCCTCTAAATCGCAGCCATGAGTTATGAGGGCCTCACCATCCCTTCCTCAGTTCTTTGGAAGTTTATGTTTGATTGTATTTGTTAAGTCACTGATGTTCATATATGTGATGATCGCCTTGGCCTTGAGGTTAGTCATGCAAGGGCATCACTCTGTTTGTTAGAATGCTTGTTAGGGATTGCAGCTGTAACTACCCCTCGTGTGTATGCCAGTGTATCCTCGCCGTATGGGGGTTAATATCGTTGATTCAGGATACTAATCGACATATGAGTCTCAAACTTCATTGGCCAAAGCATTGGTTATGTCTGGGTCTTAGTGGGGCTTTCTGCTAGGAACTACCTATTAATGTGTTCATCGAAATGCCACACTCCCTATACCTATCAAGGTTCACGAGTTTACTGTCCTCCATATCAGGATTCACATCTCTCTGCATCTGAGTAGTGTTGCATCTTTCTGGATTTGTCTGATTTCCATAACGAACATGGACCTGTACTTTCATGGGACGGAATACATTCTTTTGTTAGAAGCAGTTACATCAACTATCGATGCGTGTTTACATTAGATTTTTTTTTTTTGGCGACTGGATTTCCCAAATCACTCCGGGTCTTCAAGGACTTACCTCTTCATGGTATGGTCTCTAGGGAACCCCCTTTTTAGGGTGAACAATAACAGTCGTCTGTTCGACAACACAAGGAATCCATGTCTCAAAGCTTTGGATATTATTGATTGCGGATTGACGGAACTCCTTGTAAGCTAGTCCTCGAAGCCTCCGCATCCCATCTTGGTCACGAGGTCGCCGTCTTCAGCTTACCCTGCAATTGATGAGACTGTCCCAGACTCCTCCGTGGGCAGATCTCTATTTCTCTCCCTTACAGCCTTCTAGGCAAACAGGAGATGCTATCAAAATTCACCCGGCATCATTTTTGTTTTTTTTGTTTAATTCACTTTACCTGCTTCAACTGAAATCAGAATCAATAACAATAATAATGGTAATAATTGTATGCACGCTAACTATCTTTAATTCATGATATTCTGTGCTTGAGTATGAACGTCGCACGAAGAGCAGACAGTTAAGCTCACATCATTTTAGCAAAATAAAGGCAGAGTTAATGTATGAACTAGGAGGACCCAGGCATTGCAGTCACTTTGAACTAATAATAAAATGCTTATTCTCCATAATAAGTCGAGGCCTGAATAATCCTATCTCCATGAACGCAATGAGACCTAGGTCGACCCCAATTGTCTTAGCGTCAACACCCTGGCCTTTAATCCTCTTTTACTAATTCACCTAAAACTGGTTTGGATACCCCTGGGTCGACCCCAATTGTCTTAGCGTCAACACCCTCGAGCTTTCCTAGCCCCTGCATCGACCTCGGTGCCTGGTGGTGTCAACTCTTTTTGCCCCTGAAGCGACTCTACATCGACTCCAAACCACTTTGCATCAACCACTCTTGTGGGTGTGTTAACACACGGATACCTGCAACTTAGGACTGAACTCCTTTTAAAAAGATTTTTCTTGGCACCTGTGGGGCCCATTAAAAGATATAAATTTAGATATTTTGGGACACCATTTTGGCTTTAATATTTGATTCATCAGGTACTTATTTTCATTAAGATTTCAAGATTTTATTCCAATGATTCATAGTTAGACTGCTGCAGGCAAAAAGTGTCAACTCTAAGAGTTGACACTTTCTACCCTGTGTTCTGTTTCATGGCTTTCCAGTATAGGCCGTCTGCGAGTGTCAAATCAAGGAGTCGACACTTTTCGGCAACCGAGTTTTTCGTCGGTTCGTGCGGGCTCGACACACTAAAGACATTCCACGCTTTTTATGCCCCTCTATGATTGGTCCATGGGTGAATGTCCCCTCCACATGTCCCTCCTTTCATTGGGGTATATATATGCTTTGAGATTAGGGTGATTGATGGAAGAAAAAGGGCATTCACGTTTATCCCGTTTTGGTTTTGCAGGGAGAGCGCAACGGCGAACCAGCCTCTCCTCCCCTCCTTGTAAGCTAAAGATCGTTCAATAGAGGAAGATGTCATCATCCTGTACCCTTCAGTGATACCTACAGCTTGTTTCGTCAAGGGGACGCGGCTAGAGCTCTTCATCCGACCCACCGTCTCCGACTTCAAGAATGGGAACTCAAACTCCATCAGAAATGTTGAAAGGGGGAGCTAGATATATTTAGAATCTTTTAGATCTTAATTTCTACACATGTTGCTCTTATGTTCTTGAATATATGTTTTACATCCTTCAACTCTTGAGAATATTCTATGTGTGGTTGTGCGGCCAAGGTCGGCCGTGTCTATGTGTGGTTGTGTGGCCAAAGTTGGCTACGCCTGTGTGTGGCTGTGCGGCCAAGGCTGGCTGCGTCTGTGTGTGGTTGTGCAGGCAGGTTTAGCCGCTCGTGTAGTTGTGCCATCTTCGGCGTGTGTGTGTGTGCGCTTCACTCTATAGTGGAGCTTAATCCTCACATTATGAGGGGTGGATGTAGGGGACATGATTATGGACCTGAACCACCTGAAAAATTCTCGTGTTCGCTCTATGGTTTGTCTTAATCTGTCGATCTCGTGTGGGCTCTGCGGAGATTTTGAGTGAATCCTTTTTATGCTCAGAAGTGAATTGCCATCGTTATTGTTGCTTCAACAAGTGTGATTCATATCCCGGTGAGTGTGAGTGGTTGTTCATGCTTTCTACTTGCATTCTCTGATCCAGGTTTTGAGGGGTGTTTCTCACTTAATTTTTATAGTTAAAATTTTTATTAGTAACCAATTCACCCCTCCCCTCTTGATTACCATTCGCCTAGGTACAACAATTGGTATCAGAGCTTTAGTCTCTGCTTTCATTGACCTCAAGGTCACAGAGTAAGATCCTAGCAAATGGCGAATAAGGTGATGTTGCACGAAGGGCACTCAATTCATAGGCCTCTATTCTTTGATGGTTCAAATTATCCTTATTGGAAGAATCGGATGTATGTTTTTCTCCGTGCACAAGAATTTGATGTCTGGCGTGTTATCAGTAAAGGTCATTATGCATTGCCTGATGATGAGGATGCTGAAGTGTGTAGCAAATTTTAAAGTAATGAACATAATTCAATATGTGATTCACCCCAATGAATACTCAAGTTTCTCTATATGTACTTTCGCGCAAGAGATGTGGAACAAGCTTCGATTGATATTTGAAGGGACATCTAAAGTCAAGGAGACCAAGGCAAACTTATTGGTTCATGATTATGAGTTGTTTATGATGAAGCCAGATGAGTCTATTTCGGAGATGTTCACGAGGCTGATGGAGATCACAAATGGGCTGAAGGCACTTGGCAAAGAATACACTAATCAAGACCTTGTAAGGAAGGTACTGAGATCACTATCACCACAATGGCATACAAAGGCCACGGTATTTGAAGATTCGAAGGATCTTAGCATCTTGACATTGGATGAGTTGATCGGCTCCTTGATAACGTACGGAATCAACATCAAAAGGAGTAGGGAAGATCATAAGAAGAAGGAAGTGGCTACAACACTGGCATTGGAGACAAATCCACAAGAGTCAGATGGAAGTGAGGCAGACTCCACCACCAACAGTGAAGATGAGGAGCTTGTGGCCTTGATAAAATGAAGAGATAGAAAATTCATTAAGAAAACTAGAAAAGCAAGAGCACCATTCAAAAGAGTGCCAAGGAAGATGGTAGCTAAGAAGGGAGAAAATAGCAAGAAAGAAGAAGTCATCTGTTATGAGTGTAAGAAGCCAGGGCACATGCGTGGAGAGTGCCCTGAACTTCACAAAAAATTCAAGAAAGAAAAATTCAAGAAAACCAAGGCAATGGTGGCAACATGGAGTGATGAAGATGACGCCGATGACCAATCAGAAGATGAGCTGGATGAGATCATGCAAACTTTGTGCCTAATGGCAAATGAAGAAGACTCCAATGAGGTACACTCTGAAACTGAGGCTCTCTCATGTGAACAATGGAAAATAGCCTATGAAGCCTTGTATGAAAGATGTAAAAAGTTGAAGTCTGAAAATAAGATGTTGAAGAAAAAGGTTGAACAAAGTATGCTCAATGAATCTTCATGTGTGAGATGTGTTGAATTAACCTCCAAGATTGAAACATTGTCTCATGAAAATGAATTGCTAAGTTCTAAAGTTATTTTGTTTGAAGAAGAACTAGCATGCCTAAGACAAGTACAACAAAATGATGAAAAGTCCATGAAACAAATTGAAGAAAATGAGAAGCTTAGGAAAACCATTGAGGAAGTGAATGTGAAAGTAAAAAGCTTGGAAGAGGATAAGATGGAAATTGAGAGAGCAAATGAGATTCTAAAAAATGAAGTGGAGATGCGGGTCAGATCGACCCAGAAGTTGCCCAGCCCTTCCCCGCGGTTGGCGGCGAAGGCCCGCGCCACCGCGGCGGCGATCGACAGGCCCGCGGCGGCCGACAGGAAGTTGTGCGTGGTCAACCCGGCCATCTGCGAGAAGCTCGAGATCGCGGCCTCCGGCACATAGGACTGCCAGTTGGTGTTGGAGACGAAGCTGATCGAGGTGTTGAAGGCCAGGTCCGGGCTCATGCCCGCCACATGCTGCGGGTTGAAGGGCAGCATGTCCTGGAAGCGCAGCGTCAGGTACAACAGCACGAAGCTGGCGGCCGAGAAGGCCAGCACGCCCATGGCGTAGGCCACCCAGTTCTGGCTCTTGTCTCGATCGACGCCGAACAGCCGGTAGGACAGGTCCTCCACCGGCCGCAGGACGGGATCCAGCCAGGTGCGCTCGCCCTGCCAGACGCGCGCCATGTAGAGGCCCAGCGGGAACGCCAGCGCCACCGAAAGGCCGACCGTGAAGACGATCTCGGCCCAGCCTCGCAAGTCCATCGCGAGGTCTCCTTTTCTTGGGATGCCTAGAACTTCTCGGGCCGCAGCAGGGCGACCACCATGTAGACGGCCACGGCCAGGGCCGCGGCGGCGTAGAGGGCGCCGACCAGCATCAGACCCTCCTCAGACCCAGCACATAGGCGGCGAACACGGCGAGGATGCCGATCCCGCCCAGGATGTAGACCACGTCGAGCATCGCTCGCTCCTTGGCGGCCCAGCCGCCTCAAAGGCCACGATGGAGCGGGTCTTCAGCGCGTCAGGCAGAACAGGGCGGCGACGAACACGCCCATGAGCGCCATGGCGATATCGGCCAGGACCCGTTCGACGATCCGGCGCCAGCCCCATCGGGACCGGTCCCGCGCATCGTCGTCCGTTCCCAGCTGTCGCACACCGAAGACCGACTTCATCAACGGTGGTCAGGATGGCGCCGATGGCCGTCAAAGCTCGACGGGAACGGCGGGGCGTCGACGTAAGGACGGCGTAAGGGCTGCGGCCCGGCAAACGGCGCTCAGGACTGTTCCAACCGCCGCTCCGCGCCGGAGACGCGCATCATCCCGCCGACATCCCAATGATGCAGGTCGAGCACCAGGCTGGTCGCCGCGTCGCCGAGCGGAAGCCGCGACGGCTTGTTCGCCAGCGGCCGCCGCAGGGCCATACGGTCGGAGTCGTCGAGGACCGACGGCGCCAGGGAGACGTTGAGCCAGCACGCCGCGCCCAGCCAGGCGGACGGCCGCCGGAAGGGTCCGCTGACCGGATCGAGGGTCACGAGGTTGGCCACGGCAATGCCGCGCCCCGCCGCCCAGACCGCCGCCTGATAGGCGTCGATCGCCCCCCAGCTATGGCCGACCAGGTTGATCACGGCGTCGCCGCCCGCCGCGGCCAACAGCGCACGGCGCAGGGCGGTCGACCGGGCATTGGGCAGATAGGTCGCGGGCCGCCCCGTCCGCGCGGCGAAGCTGGCGGCGTACTGGCGGACCACCCCGAGACCGAGCCAGTTCAGGTCGTCGCCACCCCCGCCGACAAAGATGTCCATCGACCGCGCCAATGGACTACCCTCTAGCCATGGCGCGAACCAAGCTGAACCCTGAATTCGAGATCGACGTGGACGGCGAGTCCTATTTCTGGCGGCTGCACCGCCGGCCCGGCTGGTCGAGCGACATCGCCGGTCATCACGGCATGGCGTTGGCCGTGCGCCACAGCGAGGGCCAGCGCGAGGTGGTGATCGAGTTCCCGCCCGGCCCGCAGCCGCGCTACGGCGCGCCGCAGATGAAGCCGTCGCAGGTCGCGCCCGAGCTTGTCGCCAAGGCGATCGGCTCGGCGCTGGCCTCGGGATGGGAGCCGCTGTCGCGCGGCAAGACCGTCACCGTCGTCGTCGACGCGACCGGCGCCTGACACGGCGGCCTTCGTGAGCGCGGCGCCCGCCCCTTACCCCGCCGAGGCGGTTTTGTCCTCGCGCCAGTCGGCGGCGGTGGCGGTGAACAGCTTCACCAGATCGTTGAGGCGCTGGGCCTGGGCGTCGATCAGGTCGCGGCGCACGCTGTTGAGGCGGCGCTGGGCGGTGACGATGTCGACGTAAGGCCCGCCGCCGATGGTGAAGGCCGAGCGGGCGTCCTTCAGGTTGGCCTCGGCGGTGGACTGGGCCAGGGCCACGGCCTTCAGCCGCTCGTCGTCGTTGGCCAGGGCCGAGAGCACGTCGGCCACCTGGGTGAAGGCGGTCAGCACGGTCTGGCGGTAGCGCGCCAGGGACGCCCTCGCCTCTTCCTCGGACGCCGCCTTGTTGGCCTTCAGCGTGCCGCCGTGGAAGATCGGCCCGGTAACGCCGGCGCCCAGGGTGTAGCCGGTGGAGTTCCAGCTGAAGAGCTTGGCCGGCGTCAGCGCGCTCTGCGTCAGGTCGGCGGTCAGGCGGATGTCCGGATAGAGCTTGGCCGTCTGCACGCCGATGTCGGCGGTGGCCGCATGCAGGTCGGCCTCCGCGGCCAGGATGTCCGGCCGGCGGCGCACCAGCTGCGACGGCAGGCTGACCGGCACGCTCGCGGGCGGCGTGAAGTTGGCCAGGGTGAAGTCCGGCGCGGTCCACTCCGCCGGGGCCTTGCCGACCAGGGCCGCCAGGGCGTGGCGCGCTTCGGCCAGTTGCTGGCGGAGCGGCGGCAGCATGGTGTGCGGTTTTTGGTAAGCTTCTTCCGTGTAACTTCAACTGCAGCGTCCACGCACTTGAGCAAGGGCGTTGACGCTGCGAGGTTTCCATGTAACTTTGCTTGCAGCGTCCACGCACTTGAGCAAGGGCGTTGACGCTGTGAAGTTTCCATGTAACTTTGCTTGCAGCGTCCACGCACTTGAACAAGGGCGTTGACGCTGTGAAGTTCTTTTAGGCTTTCTCCATTAGGTTCCTGCCACACAACAACACACTTGGAAAACATGAGATTAGTTTATCAACCAAGTATCCTTTGGTTGTCATCATCAAAACCAGAGAGACAACAAAAGGAGCACAGCCAGTACGTCAGGTAGGCCGCACAATGCGTCGTTGGGTCCAACGCCATCGAATTCGGCCCACCCAAGCGCCCTTTTGATGGGATCTTCACGTCCAGCTTCGGCTTGGCACGCTTCTTTCGGGCGACAACGGTCCCGACACAGGGGAAGTCCGTGTATTCCTTCGGGCCGTCATAAAAATACTGCAGCCACAGGTTCATCCGCACCCTTTTCCGATCTCCACGATGGGGTTGCTTCTCACCGTGCGCCAGTCTGTACAGCCCCCGGTAAGCCTTCATCAGATACCGGTACGACTAGCCCAGAGAATAATAGTCGTCCCCGTTAGTCTCATCCTTGATCAAGTCCAGGAGGCAGAGCTCTTCATAGGGCTCCCCGTCAATGGGGAGGCCACTTAACTGGCTCAAGCTCCATAAATCCAGCGAAGTCACCCCCTCCGCTGTATAAAAGGTGTTTGTCTCCGCGCAGAAGACCTCAATCATCCCGCAGCAGAGGCCTTTGGAGATCGGATACTCGTACCGGGAAGCGTACACACTATGATAGATGCCGGCCCTGACCAATATGGGAGCGTAATTGAACAGCATGTAGTCCGTGAATTCCACGGCTCCCTCCCTGAAACTGTGTGCATCCTGGAGCTTCAACTCGTCGAACCAGCCCAGCGACAGTTCCTGTCTGAACCTGATCGCCAAGCAGTCGAGGATGAAAGGCTCCTCCCTATATCCCCATTTCAGCGGGGCCAGAAACAGAGCATGGCGGTGCTGCTCACCCTGGACGTGCCCCGCCCCATTGTTCCACTTGGCGGGAGTGAAGCCTGGAGTCCTCACCAGCTTGTCTTCCGCCGGCAGCACTGCCTCCAGCCCCAACACAGGCTCCCACTCGCGAGCCTCGCCTATTAGGTATGTAGGTACGCTTCTCGGGATGACGTGCGACAGACTGTCCCGGCCTTGCAAGATAGCGCATTCCACCTGCTTCACAGTCCAAGGATCCCGTCGGTCACGGGTCCGAAGGTGCTTCAGGTGGCGGATGAGATGCTTGTCCTTCGGGAAATCTGCAGGGTAGGTCCCCGTGGCACGGTCGAAACTGTAGCCCTTGTCAGCCTTGGCCAATCTCCGAATATCTAGGGTCTCGGTATCTGAGCCTGAAGAGTCGGCCAATGCTGCAATCTCCGCGTGATCTCGGTCCAGGTCCTCTACGTTGAGCCACGTAACGACCGACGCTGGAGGCAGCTGAGCGCGTCGGGCACCGGCAACAGGAGCGGAGGAACCACTGGGAGCAGCCATTAGTCTGCAGAATCACAGCAAGCGAAAGGTCAGGACAAGCCCAATGTAAAATGGAAGCAGTAAGACCAATAACAGTGATAAACTCTTCATCGGTGGAGAAGGAAGGGGGACGCCCCACGACGAGCAAAGGAAGGGAAAGAAAGAGAAAAAGGGTGTAGGGCCCACTGCGTGACGCAGGCCCCGGAAACAGACGGTGGGGTCCACGAGAGAACCGCTGTCAGAATAATTAAGACTGCTAATTTCTGGCAAAATTTTGACAGAGTTTTCCCTAGGCCAAAGGCGTAAGGGGAAACACGGGTGCGCGCCCACAAGGAGTGGCGGCCCCGACAGAGTGGTGGTGGGCCCCGCAGGGCAACACCATAAGTCTTCTGCTTGAAAGATGGCCCAGGGAGCCCCAACGGCACACTCTCACGGTGAAAGCCTCACCGGCACACTCCCATGGCGAGGGCTTCGCCGGCACGGTCACCCGCGCCTTCCCCGGCACACCCCGAAGTGGGGCTTCGCCGACACGGTCACTCGTGCCCCTTCCCCGGCACACTCCGAAGTGGGGCTTCGCCGGCACAGTCACCGCTAGTGTCCCTTCCCCGGCACACCCCGAAGCGGGGCTTCGCCGACACAGTCACTCGTGCCCCTTCCCCGGCACACCACTAGTGCCCCTTCACCGGCACACCCCGAAGTGGGGCTTCGCCGGCACGGTCACTCGTGCCCCTTCCCCGGCACACCCCGAAGTGGGGCTTCGCCGGCAGGGTCACCCGCGCCTTCCCCGGTACACCCGAAGAGGTCACTCACCGGTGCACTCATGCTCCCCTTTTGCTCACTGGCACACCCTTTTACCCTCTTCACTGGCACACTCGCCAAAACCCCCCCAACGGCATGCCCCGGCGCTCGTCCGCGGTACGCTCCTCCCGGCGGCCATCCCCGGCACCGGAGATAAGGAAGAGGAAGGGAAAGGGGAGGAGAAAGGAAGGAAGAGGGAGGGGGAAAGGAGATGAGGGAGAGATGGGGAGCCCTAGGGCTCCGTCTCCCCGTCGAGTGGAAAAGAAGAGGAAGAGGAGGAGGAAAGAGAGAGGGAACGAGAGGTGGCAAAGCCACCGTTTCAGGAGGAGGTGGCAGGGCCACCGCAATAAGGGGAGGTGGCAAAGCCACCATATCAAGGGAGGTGGCAAAGCCACCATAATAAGGGAAGGTGGCAAAGCCACCACTTCAGGAGGAGGTGGCAGGGCTACCGCAGTAAGGGGAGGTGGCAAAGCCACCGTAACAAGGGAAGATGGCAAAGCCACCGCAATAAGGGAGGTGGCCAAGCCACCGTATCAGGTCTCGCGCAAGCCAGGGGATAACATTGAAGAGGGTTTGCTCCTGAACAAGAGGCTTGGCACGGAGGAAACTGGACCTCGACCATGAGTTGGCGGCACTCAGTCACTCAAGCCCCCTTGCGTCCAAAAGCTTCGAGGAAATAACCAAGGTAAAGGGAAAACCGTGAAGGGGGACGCGAAGGCATGGGTTCCTTTGGGCTCAGGGGCGACCACTTCACCCGTGCAACTTAGAATCCCATAGGCCTTTGCAATCAACCTCCCCAAGGGAGAGACAAACCATTAGACTACCATGAGAAGATGGACGCAGAGGAAAAAAGGAATCCAGATATGTGATCAACAAACATTGACAAGCATATTCTTATTTCTTGCAAAAGAGATGACACAACAAAGGGAGCCAGAGGGCTATTACAATGCAGATAAAAAGGAAACAAAGAAAAGAACAGGGAAAACCACAGGGGAAGGCAAACTACTTCGGGAGGAGTACATTGGGGGAAGGGGACGGAGCACAGGCTCCTCCCCCTCTGGACCTCTCCACTCTACTCTCTCTCCCTCACCTTCTTCTTTTCTTCTCTCTTCACTCCGTAGTTGTTGGAGGAGTAGGGAGGTGGAGAGCGTCTCCCGTCTCTTCCTCTGAAACCCTTCCGCCCAGTCCTTCACTAGACTGAACTAGCATCAACCAGCTTTTTTTGTCTCTTCCCTCTCCCCTTTTTTCTCTCTTCTGCAGGGTCTTTTATATGGGAGCTCACCCCCTCCTCGTAGCAAGGGTCAACAACAGGGGGTCTTCGAAGCTTCAGCTCCGGTGGCCTTCATTCTTTCGGGGACTTCTCCTTTTGGAATGGGCAGCAGGGTGGCAGCACCATCATCCCCCAAGCTTGCACGGAAGGGGAAAGTCTCAATACCCAGCCCACTGTGTGCCATGGAGCTTGGGCAAGGACTCCCAGTCACTGGGAATACCCAGCAGTCATTGGCCAATTCATTTCTTCTCTTCCATTTTTTTTGTTTTCTCTTGCCATTGTCACCAGATGGGGAGTGATCACCTCGTCACCGTATGGGCAAGCAACAATGGCACCGTATCGAGCTCAAGGGGAGCCCACCATATTAGGGTTGGGAGGAGCACACCGTATCAGGCGCGCTGGGGCCTCACCGTATCAGCGGCAGAGGTGCTGCCATATCAAGGCAAAGGGAGCTGCTGTATCAAGGCCCTGTCGTATCAAGCCAAGGGGAGCTGCCGTATCAGCCCAAAAGAGGCTCACCATATCATGGCGCTTGGGGCTCACCTCCTCACCCTTCTTTCTTCTTTTCTTCTCTTCTTTATTCCCTTGCACATAAATATGGGGTGAGAATTTTTTTAGCATCCACAAATGCCCCCCACCCGCAAACGGCGCGAGAGAGGGACGAGAGAGAGGGGCCTACTGGTGTAATCTTCTGTCCGACAAATGGTGGATCTTGGAGAAGTATCTTCGAATATTTTGATCAGCTATCAACTTGACTGTCGGTGGTCGGAATGCTGTCGGCTTGGACGCCGATGGTCAAAATGCTGTCTGCTTGGATGTCGATGTCTAGATTGCTGTCAGCTTGGGCGCCGATGGTCAAAAAGCTGTCGGCTTAGGTGCCAATGATTTGAAAGCTGTCGGCTTAGGTGCCAATGAGTTGAAAGTTATCGGCTTGAATGCCGTTAATTGGAAAGCTGTCGGCTTAAATGCCGATAGTTGAAAAGCTATCGGCTTAGGTGCCGATGATCTGAAAGCTATCGGCTTAGGTGCCGATGATTAAAAAGCTGTCGACTTAAGTGCCGATGGTTCGAGAGCTGTCAACTTAAGTGTCAATAATTGGAAGCTATTGGCTTAAGTGCCAATAGTTGAAAAGCTGTCGACTTAGGTGCCGATGATTAGCACAAGGCTGTATGGTTTAATGGCTTTAGAAAACTTCAGCGTTGACGTTGGCAGATGGAGGCATTGACGCTGTGGAACTTCAACAGCAGCTTGTGAAGTAAGCCCAGCTGCGTCCACGCAGTCTCTATACTGCGTTGACGCCTTGGTGTTTGCTACCACAGCAACACCGACCTTCAACAGGCAAAGGTCGACCTTTGTCTTGAACTCAATGAAGACTGAAGGCTGCGTCCACTCAGCCAGCAAAGGCGTTGACGCACTTGACAGTCTTGAACGCTTGAGCGTCGACCTTGGTATATGAGCGTCGACCTTAGTACATAAGCGTCGACCTTGGTATGCATTTTTGCACAACTGCGTCCACGCAGCCAAGCTGCTGCGTTGACGCCTTAGCGAAGCAACTACAGCAACGTCGACCTTCAATCAGGCAAGGTCGACCTTTGTTGTTGAACTCAACAAAGACTGCGTCCACGCTGCCTGCCGGTGCGTTGACGCCTTGCATGCTTTGGCATCATCATTTGTTCATCTTTTGAACTACAGCGTCCACGCTGCCAGTGCGAAGCGTACATGTGACTGGCACACCAACCAATAATTAATCAACAAATAGATAAATAACTAATAATAAATAAATAAAAGATAATAAATAATAGATAGTAATAAGATAAAAAATCGTGTCAACAATCTCTGGCACGCCCGGTGGGACTGGGTCTCCCTTCATCTTTACGCCAAATTAGGAGGCCCGGCGGCCTCTCTTAAATTCTGACTGTGCGTTAATCTTATTTACAGGAAACAAGATGACGAATGGATTCGCTTCCCTCCACTTTGGCCAACAAGTGGTCGATGCTCATGTTCGTGAGGGCTACCTAGCGGTGCCCGTCATGTTCGGGTCCATGCCTCCTGCTGTCGGACTGCCCAGCTGCCTGGGCCTTATTTTTGTCGACTTGCTGACGGTCGACGACCAAAAGCCCAAAGACGCTGCTAAGACTTCACCAGCAACTGCCGGTGTAAGGAAGAATCAGACGACAAAGACTGCTTCCGTAGTCGTCTCGTGCCTCGTCCACCACGAGGTGAAAAGGATCGTCGCCCCTGCTACTGCTGGGAGAAGAAGGGGAGCTGACAGAAGGAGCCGGTTCGTCGCTGCGAACCGCCGTTTATCAAACTCTGGGAAGACCATGATGGTCGGAGGCATCAGGGTCAACCTCAACAGCCACCCAAGAGACATCAGGCCGGACGTGACCGTTCCGGCGATTCCAACTGATAATAGGTTCCGAGTGCTGGCCACTAGGAGGGCCGAGATGGAGACAAGAGAAAGAGAACCACTGGCACCCAGGCTAACCAGATTCAAACAGGTATGGAGGCCAAAGAAGGTCCAGAGCCGGGTCCCGGCTCAAGCTGAAGATGATACTGCTGCCCACCCCAGAACAGGAGGCAGAAGGTATGAGGAAAGACGACAGAAGAATGCTGATATCGCCTACCTCAGAACAGGAGGCGGAAGGGAAGGAGAAATACCAGAAAAAGACGCTGCTGCCCGCCTCGCAACAAGAGGCAGGAGAGATGGGAAGAGACAAGGAAAAGACACTTTTATCGCCCGCCCTGGAGCAGGGGGCAAGAGATGGAGGAGAAAAGAAGATGTTACCGATAGCCACCCATGGGTCGAAGGGATGAATTCCCGGCCAGGGAGGAGGTTTGCTGCTGCCAACCACTACGAAGATGGGAGCAGGAGATCTAAGAAGAAAGAAGAAACAAGAACAAGACATCCGGTCTCTGCTGCTGTACAAAAGAGACCAAGGGCCTGTGCCAGACAGGCCAACATCTTTAAATATCCCAAAGATGAATATGCGGCTGCCCGCATGTCAAGGCTAGCCTACCAGCCAAAGATTGATGAAAGATTGTCGCCCCAACTGGAGCTGCAAGGGCGCAATCAAGAAGAAATGAACCGGGTAGTTCAAGACTACTTCCACTACTTGAGAAATTCTTCTCTGGGGCAGAAAAGGCTATCTCGTGCCTTGGGCACCTTATATGAGGAAGGAAAAGAAGCCTCAGAAGAAACAATGCTCGGAGTCTCCTCCATCGACTCCAACGGTCATGAAGAAGGCCGTAGGGCCGTACATGAAAGAGACAGCCCGCAGAGGGAAGAAAAACAAGAAAGAATTTCAGTCTTTGACCGCCTTAGATATCCTGACCGACTGAAAAGGAAGGTTCATAGACAGAGGGGGAAGATGAAGATCTTCGCCTGCAATATGGCTGGCATTGCCGGAAGGCAGGGTGCATTACCAACCCAGTCGGAGGAGCTGATGAGACTGGCAAGCAGGCCGGGTGTCGTCACAAGAAGAAGCTGGGCGGCCAAAGAGAAACTAGGTAAATTTTGGTAGCATCTCCCCATGTCCCAGAACGTGTTGGGGGAGATGTATAGGAGGTCTGTTCATAAAAGGCTGACACAGCCTCCGTAAAAGATAGGCATGCCAGGATGATAGCCTAGACCCTATAACAGGTGTCGGATCTCTGAGGACTCGCCTAATAAGAGACTGGTGTCACCCAAGGGTTGTCAAACGTCCTGCCGGCTATGTCGACCCATTTCGGCACAATGGCATATACTTAGAGGCTCAAGGGAGCACTGGTATAATCATGGGTCAATGGGTCTAAAGATGTCAGGGCATTGTTCGCCAGTGGGGCTGTTCATTGTTCACTCGTGGGAGTGATCGGAAAATCGAAACATATGAAAACAGACGGGATGAAAATAGGTGCATATACCAATGAACCGGTGATATGCTAATAATCTATTTGTACCTCTTTAATGATGACTGACCAAGGATCATGCTATGACACCTTAGCAAACCCTTGGCTGGATCAAGGTTAGTCAAAGCGTAAATTAGAAATAAGAAGAAATGTAGGAATCAAATGGTGATTCAGAGGGGCCCCAACATGGGATGATCCCCTCGATCCAGTGGCATTAACAAGGAGAAGAACTTCCCCCCTTTATTCGGTGGCTTTATGTTGGCCCGGTTAGGAAGCACTCAAGAGGGGGGGGGTGAATTGATTGCGCCCCCTTTTTGTAGATTTAAAACTAAGATGGAAATGCAACGAAGAATTTAAGATGATGGTGTGCAGAAATATTAATATGAGATGATGGACAACTCTAAATTAAGATTAATGTGAACTAACTGAACAAGGATCATCCACCCACTCACAACTTCCCAACGCAGATGATAAACACTCGGACGACAATATCAATCGGACGGTGTGTGTGTGTGCATGAAACACACAATATATTAAAATCATCAAAACCATTGTCAAAGACAAGGAGGGGTACACAGAACCCAACACAACAGGGCCCATTGACGGCATCGCTTGGGGTGTAGCAATTGCCCCCTAAGACATCCGGGAAGATGGTAGCCGCCTGGGCAGTGTGCGTTGTAGCTGCTAAGAGGGGGTGTCCCCTGCATAATCATGTGCTACCTGAGGCGTGGTTGGCCTTGATGAGGTGTCAATTGGCTCAGTGCCGCTTCACAAAATCTCAGATGATGAGCTAGCTTGCCCGGGTATGGCTAGGTATAGCCCCATCTTGCATAGCTCTCTTCTCAGTGCCTCAACTTCTTCAAGCTTTAGATATAGCTCCGCTACCACAGCAGGGTCAGGTTGAGAACAACTTAATTCCTCATCCTCTTTTACAGCAGCTTGGCTCGTGCCAGGTAGAGCTGATAATGTATTACAGGAGAGGACGGTGAACTTTTTTTTATTCTTCGATTCTTTCTTTCTATTCCCATTTGCAGCTAGCCTCCACCCTTCACGTAGTTGCGGGTATAGAGATACCATATTGACCATCCTTTTTCGATCGGGCAATTCATGAGGGCGTGGAGGATCCACCATGTGCTCGTCCATTTGGAGCTCCCCCTTTTTGATCATCCTTCCAATGACATCTTTGAAGACGTAGCAGTCTTCAATAGGGTGCCTAATCATCTGATGATATGGGCAAAAGCGGGGGTCATCCCTTCTTCTGGCATCCCTCGGTCTCCTTGGTTCTGGGAGAGTGACCTTATTGTATTGAATGGCCCATTCAAATAGGGCCTTGGTTCTTTCCTTGGGGAAGGAGTAGGGCTACATCATCTTGGCTCACAGAGGAGGACCTTCTTGTTGTTCATCCAGCTTGGCGGGAGGAGGGTTGGGCACTCCTTTATCCCCTTATTTTTGTTGGTCAACCGTCTTGAAGTCGACAGTATGGGCTTCCTTAGGCACTAGCCACTTGTCAACCAGTCTAGCCTTTTGGCTTGCGGCAACAAGGGTAGAAGGAGAACTGGAAATGAAAGCTTCAATTTTTGCCACCACATTATTCAGCTGGTCAAATGACCTTATTGTAACATCCAAAAAATCATATCAATCAAAATATCATGTGTTCATCATCGTTATTAGTAGTCCTCTTTCAAATTGATTGAGAAGAATGAAAAATATATGGAAAGAGAAGGTGATAAACAATTAAACCGTGATCGCCACTGAAGCCAGTAACATGCCAAACATGTAAACAGTAGAGATAGGGCACGTTACATACCTCAGAAATTCAGAAAGGGGCCGAAGCAGGCCAGATGATGAACGCGCTAGGATCAGGGAGCGCCTTCTCAAGAACGCGCTATCTGTGTATAGCGCGACCATAAACAGTGCGGGATTTGATTGTAGGTCCGTTCCTTCCTTGCTCCAAGGCCGGCCAGGGTGCAAGGGCTTCACGTTTGTATCTTCTGGTGCCTGCAAAATAACTTAAACAACAAACAAAACGCCCATTAGATCTTAATTAAGCGTAGAATCTACCCCTACTATTGAATGAAAGCATGTAAAAGGGGGGTCGATTTACCTGGGGGTTTTGGTTTTTTTAAACCCCTTTTGATGGGCTAAAACAAGGTAAGGGTGTGTGCATGCATGTACTTTAATAAAAACACGATTTTGAAATCAATATGGCATGATATGCAAGGATCAAAAGGGGTATATGAAGAAGAAAATATGCATAAAGGAAGAACGAATCTTAAACTCAAAAATACTCCCTGGATCACAAAGGAGGAAGAGGATTAATGATCTGGAACGATGGACAGCCTCTCCACGATCAAATTCCCTGAGTTGCATCCATCAAAACGGCGGGGAATGAGACCAATTTATAGGAAAAGGGTTAAGAACAAACCCTAGGCCGAAGTTCAATCTAATCCGCGATTTGATTTGATAAATCGAGGCAATCCTGCCGATTAATAAGGGGAAACGAATCTAAGATAAACAAGGAACATTATCTTGGTCGATATCCAGATAAGAACGTGCCAAAAGAGGACTCTGGATCGAAAAACGGAGAGTCCAAGTCGGACCGGAGTCTGCCTGAGATCGCGCTATAGGGCCATAGCGCGAACAGGCTTGAACGCGCTATGACGATATAGCGCGACCAGCCTTGGTCAAAAATTTGATATTTGTCAGATGATTAATGCCCGATCAAGATTCTTGACGAAATGATTATTGAAAGTCAATCACAAATGACTTTGTAAGAGATAACGATTGAGCAAACGAGCATTCTAACTGTAATTCTTCGCGAATTATGGAGTTTAAATCCAAGGGCACAAAATTGAGCTCAACGGCCGAAAATATGAAAAATTCACCAATTAAGGACCAAATTGGGCATCACCGGGAGAACAAGAAAATGACTCGACTTATCGGTCAAAACGGGTGTCTACACACCCGTCACCAAACCCGGTGAGACTTCTCGCTAACTAACAGCTTGAGTGCTGAGCCTTACAGTTTGCTACAGCTGAGCATTATAGCTTGCTACTTCTGTGCATCACAGCTTGCTACAGTTGAGCCTCATAGCTTGCTACTACTGATTCATAGCTTCACAATGGGGACGATGCCCCCCCCCCCACCCGTAATGGTGTGTAATGGGAAGGGAAGCAAAGACAATTTAAAATAGAAACAAGGGACTCATTATGCTGCTATCATTAAAACAGCACATCATTATCAAAGCCCAAGGGGCACAACATTCTCCCCCTCAAAGCCCAAGGGGCACAACACTAAAGAATAAAGAAGAGGGCATCATTCTCCCCTTTAATACATTGTCAACCTTGCCTAGCACGAGCTGAACCGCTGCAGAAGAAGGTGAGGAATTAGGCCCTTTTCAACCTGACCCTACTGTGGTAGCGGAGCTATATCACTAGCTTCAAGAAGTTGAAGCACTAAGAAAAGAATTATGTAAAATGGGGTTATACCTAGCTATACCCGGGCAAGAGGCTTTGCAAAGTGGCACTGAGCCATTCAAAACCTCACCAAGGCCCACTACGCCCCAAGTAGCACATGATTACATAGGGGGCACCCCCTCTCATCAGCGACAGCACGGGCTTCCCGCACATCTCCTAGCTTCCCAAGCATCCTAGGGGGCAACTACCACGCCTCAGGTGATACCATTAATGAGCCCGCCTCTACAAATAGTTGACTCACATCTTAGTCCGACAGCTCTGGCGACAATGGCGGAGCTAAGGGCGAAGTGGGCAACAAAGATGAAGCTCGCCGAGGGAGAAATTATCGAGGCAACACAATACGTGACCGAGCAAGAGAATGATGAGTCTGCTTCGAATTATATTCGACGATGAAGGGATCTTAGTGCGAGATGCAGACACCCACCCCACCACAAGAAAGCTATCCAAATTTGCAGTCGTAGCATGAAGACAACCAACCTGACGAAGGTAATTGGCATCAAGATCAAATCCTTTGAGCAATCAGAGGATCTTGCCACTAATATTGAAGTCCTGCTAGCAAAACATTGCCCTGCTACTGCTACCCCAATTCAAGAGGATAAGCCAACTAAAGAGCGGCTAGCATAAAATGAAATAAACACTGCTGATTTTAAAACCTTCGAGCAACAAAGGAGCAAAATAAAAGAGGTGACCGTCCCTTCTCCCGCCCAGCCAGCCAAGTAGGGGCCTTCACTAAGGGACAAAATGAGGAAGCTCTACTCTTTTCCAAGGGACAAAGCTCAGCTCCTCTATGAGTGGGCCCACGAATATGGCAAGGTAGCGCTCCCGGAGCCCAAGAGACCGAGTGAGGTCGAAAGAAAAGATGATCCCCAATTCTACCTTTACCATCAAGGGTTGGAGAATTCCATTGAAGATTGCTATATATTCAAAGACATTGTAGAAAGCCTAATCAATAAAGGCGAACTGTAAATGGGCAAGTATAGGGTGAACCCACCTCACCCTCATCAAATACCTATCCTTAAGATAACGGCCAACACGGCCTCTCCATCTCAGTCGGGACAGCACATCCTTTGAAGTGCATTACGAACTCCCTCAACTGTGGCAAGAAGCCGATCAAAATGTAAATGTTGTTCCGCTTTGGGGGCAACTGCTAAAGAAAATAAACCCAAGGATGAGACGCTGCTCTACTTCTCAATGCACTGTCAGCTTCACTCATGTCGATTAATTCAAGAACAAAGTCAACCGATGGCAAGGCTGACAGCAAAAAGGGGATGTGGGAAGAATCTCTTTCCAAATGAAAAGACCCAGTGCGATGCAGTGGTTGCCTTGTATATTGTAACACATGATGAAGGGTGCTCGACTCTTTCTGACGGTGGTCTACTCCCAGTATCCACAGCCTCTTACAAGTTACTTCGAATGTGAGGGTACAACTCAATAGACAACTGTCAAACGGGGCTAGCTCACCCGGGAGACACTCAGCAACATACTCCTTCCCTAGACTCACCGTAAATTCTATCCCAACATACACCTGAAACGGGGGCAGGAATGAAAAGATATTCAGCTGTAATCAAACTTAAAAGTGCTTTTGAGCATAGTAGGAGTCTATTGCCTCTGTGGCCACTATTCGTCTACACATGTTACCCAATGCAAAAGAATGAGTAGCTCTCCTTCTACTATCTGCCCAAACTTGGAGGCATAAAAGGAGAATGAAATCTCAAACTATCCACCCCGACCTGGGGGGTACGAGAGAAGGGAAAGAGATGTAATTACCTAGGATACACCAAAGTTACACTGGGAAATGAGTAACCTGCTATAGATGCTAAAAGCTCAACAAGCTTGGCTCCTAAAGATTTCAAACTCCTCGCCTAGTGGACCCATTTACTATATCTTACCCAATGGAAGGATGAGATTTCTCCTTCTCCGAGAAGCTACTACAGATGACTTGACACGTAGGGCCGGGCTTCCTGTAAGAAAAAGAATATCATGGAGCAGGTATAATCCCTACCTCCTCTTCTACAAATGAAACTCCTACAAGTAGTGCATTACTGGCATCGTGTTTGGTGTTGAAGAGACTCTGCAACTGCATCTTCTAATACAAAGGGGCAAGAGCATTAGACTTGGCACAAGCCTCGAGAGCCTAAGCCGTTGTTGTTCAGAGTATCTCCTATATAAATCAATGGCAAGAGAAGGACAATTGTTGACCTTGCACATAGCTGTCATCAAATATCCTCTGGGGACAATGTCAATCAATAGTCCAACCAATGCTAAGAAGCCTTCATTGGCCACCAGGCTTCTTGTTTCAAATATGGCTCCAGGCCCCATGGGGGTACCCCTCTAATTCTCAACCTGGACCCCCGACCAAGTCATTAGATAAATCAGCCCTCGACGCCTAGCCGTGGTAACATATGAGCCCCATGAGGGGATGTAAGAACAAGTCCTGCTGGGTCTTCTACACCCTAGACCCCAGTCTCCTCTTCAAGCCAATAAACAAATAGCTTTCAGCCTCTAACGACCCACTATAGCATGACCTCCGGTCCTGCGGGGTTTGTGGCGCTTTACCGATTTCTCATCCTACAGGGATACTCCCTATTTGTCCCGCCGAGCTGGGTCTATAAAAATTTTCTTCTTGGCCTGAGGCACTCCACCCTCGCCGAGCTTTTAACGCCAATCCCTAGTCCCACTGGGCCGAGCTATTAAACCCTTTCCCTTGACCCTAGGCATTCCTCCCCAGTCAAGCTCTCAAATATTGCCCCTAGTCCCACTAGGCCGGGCTTATAAACCCTTTATCTTGGCTTGAGGCACTCTGCCCTCGTCGAGCTCTTGGATGTTGAGTCCCACCGGTATTTCGTAGCAGACCACTTTTAACAAGTACCAATCTCTAGTTCTGCCAACTGTCCATACTCTCTCCTGGCCTAAATCTTGTGTCTCTACCAAGTTTGTTGACCTTGATGTCCCACTGTGTCAACATCTGTACACCATACCTCTCCCTTGCCTTCAAACCTTCCATTTGGGCAAGGCTAGTTGACCTTGATGTATCGTCAGGTTGACCTCTATATTTTTGCCCTAGTTTAGAACTTACATCTCTGCTAGGATGTTTGACCTCAATGCACTATTGGGTCAAGGTCTATTTTACATATTCTGTCCTTGTTGTGGGCCTCCCGTCTGAGCAAGGTCGGTCGACCTCGACATCTCGTTAGGTCTACGTCTATATCCTCCCTTGGCTTAGACCTCACGTCTTTGCCAAGTTGCTTGACTTCGACATTCTATCAAGTCAAACAGCTAGACTCTATCCTTGGCCTAGACCTCACATCTCGACCAAGTTGGTTCACCTCGATGCACCATCGGGTCAACATCCACATTCACCTATTCTGCCGCTTCTTAGACATGCCATCTAAGTAAGGTTTGTCGACCTTCACGTATCATCGGGTCGATGTCTATATTTTTGCCCTGGCTCAGACCTCATGTCTCTGCCAGTTTAGTCAACTTCAACATGACGGCGAGTTGGCATCTATCCTACATATCATGCCCTTATCTTGGACCTTCCATCTCAGCAAGGTTTGTCGACTCCGACATCTGGTGGGGTTGATGTCTATATTTAACCCTAGGTTTGGGCCTGTCATCCTCGCCAAGTTGATTGACCTCGATACTCTGTCAAGTCAACATCTACATTTTGGTTTACCCTCGCCTTAAATCTTCCGTCGGGACAGGGCCCGTTGACTTTGACATTCTGTTAGATCAATGCCTATACTATCATATTCCACCCTGACTTAGACCTCACATCTTTGCCAGGTTGGTCAACTTTGACATAACGTCGAGTTGACATCCATTTTAAAGATTGTGCCCTTATTTTAGACCATCTATCTGAGCAAGATTGGTTGACTTTGACATCTCGTCGAATTAACATATATTCTTCCCTTGGCTTAGGCCTCACGCCTCCACCAAGTTCGTTGGCTTCAACATGACGTCGGGTCGACATCTATGTCCTATATTATTCCCTTGGCTCAGGCCTCATGTCTCTGCCTAGTTCATTGGCTTTGACATGACGTTGGGTCAATATCTATATCTCATATTCTTACCTTGGCTCAGGCCTCACGCCTCTGCCAGGTTGGTTGACTTTTACATGACGTCAGGTTGACTACTATATCTTGCATTCCTCCCTTGGCCTAGACCTCACGTCTTTACCAAGTTGGTTGACTTTGGTAGTCCATCAAGTCAACAACTATATCCTACCCTGGCCCAGACCCCATGTCTCTCTCAGGTTGGTCGATTTTGACATGATGTTAAATCGACAACAGTATGCCATATGTTACCCGTATCCCGGGCATACCCACTGAACAAGGTTTGTTGACTCCAACGTATCGTCAGGTCAACATCTATATTTTTACCCTGGCTTCGACCTTACATCGCTGCCAGGTGGGTTGATTTCGACATGATGTTGAGTCGACATTATTTCATTCTCTGCCCTTGTTTCGAACTTGCCATCCAAACAAGGTTTTGTTGATTCTGACCTCTCGTCGAGTCAACGTTCATATTCTGCCCTTGTCTCGGACCTTCCGTCTGAGCAAGGTTTGTTGACTCCGATATCCCATCGAGTCAGCATCTAGATTCTACCCTCGTTTCGGATCTACCATCCGAGCAGGGTTTGTTGACTCTGACATCTCATTGGGTCAACATCTATGTCTCTCCCTGGTCTAGACCTCACGTCTCTACTAGGTTGGTTGAGCTTGATGGACCATCAGGTCAACATTCACATTTACCTTCTCTTCCCTTGTGTCAGACCTTTCGTCTGAGCAAGGTTCGTTGACTTCTACACGATGTCAGGTTAACACCTATACCCCACATCCTACCCTTGTCTTAGATCTCCTGTCTAAGCAAGGTTCGTCTACTTTGGCATATCATCGAGTCGACATCTGAATATTCAATTATCAGCATCTGAGCCGATAGCTTTTCCACGATTGGCATGCTAGCCAACAGCTTTCCAATCATCGGTAACTCAGTCGATAGCTTTTCCAATAGCTTTTCCATCATCGACGTTCGAGCCGATAGCTCCCTAATTATCAACTTTTAAGCTGATAGCTTTCCTATCATCGGTATTTAAACCGACAGCTTCTTAATCAGCTTTCCAACCATTGGTATCCAATCCAACATCTTTACAACCATTGGCATATGAGCCAACAGCTTTTAAACCATTGGCGTTTGAGCCAATAGCTTTTCGACCATCGGCGTTTGAGGTAACAGCTTTACTACCATTGGCATCATAGCCAATAACTTTCCAATCATTTGTTAGTTTAGGTGCGCCGGATTCAGAGGGGGGGTGAATGAATCCTTCTCGACAATGCCTTGACCAATTAAAAATTTATCTAACTATCGACGATGCAGAATAAAATGAACTAATCAGACCCAATAAGTCAACGACCTGAGAGACAAGAATGGACTTCTTCCAATGCAAGACCCACTTCTTCCAATGCAACACCCAAGCGAGCAGATTAGCCAAGACAGTGTAGTCAAAACAGTGTTGAAGCTGCAACACAGACACAGACACTAGTAGACTAAGCAAGTGCAACACTGAACTTCATGGACCACTCAAATAGGGAGACATTATCAGCATATCTCAAAGGTCATTAAAAGAGTTATCAAGGAATGACTTATGAATATTGACATCATCAAAATCATAGAGACACAACAGAGGGAGGAGATGAAGGTGCGGCTGCTCCAGAGGAGGGGCCGACCGATCATGATGAGGGTGAGGAAAATGTGGAGGAGGAAGAAGGTTCCGCCTCTGATGGGGTTGAAGCCAATGAGGAAGGGGAAGCACTGTGTAAACAGGTAAGTTCCATGTCCCTTGAATGCTTCTCTAGCTGATTTGGATGTGTATGACATGGGTGATGTTTGGTGGGAGTGTTCGGCTGAACAGAGGAATGGAAATGTGGAACTGGCCCGTGGGGGGCTAGGGTTGTGGCTGTCCACGGCCTTGGGCAGCCAGGGTCATGGTCATCCACAGGAGAACCAGGTGGCCAGTGACTTGGCTATCTAAGGAGTCAGGCGACCAAGACCTTGGCTGCCCTCGTCTCTAGGCAGTGGATTTTCAGTTGGTTTTTTTGGGGATTGATTATGGGTTGAGATGGTTTGAGAATTGGAAAATTTTAATCAGCTATTGTTTTCTTTTCTATTGTGTATGCAGGGCTGGCGGAGAATCAGAGCCTAGGTGTCATGTGATTTAGTATGGGCTTGGTGCCACAGCTTGCCTCACGATCACCGGTGGAGAGTGGACCGAATGGGATTTGGTCCATTCTTCAGGATCTGACCCTTTCCTGTTGACGCAACCTTCCTAGCAGCACTACCCGAACGGTGGGTGGATGGATGCAGGGCCTTCGTGATGCCTTGGGGACACATGATCCCCACACTCGAAGACGTGGCCTATTTGACTGGATTGCCAGTAGTCGGGATCCCAGTGTTGGGTCAGGAGCTTAAAAATTACCAGTAGGAAGTTGAGAGCTTACTCGGGCCTCAACTAAACCAAACCAGAAGGCCAGTGACTACCCTCCCTCTTGGGAGGATCAGTGCCATGATGGGGTTAGCCAGAGTGGTTCGAGGGCCGCTAGAAGATCTAGATGTGTATCTAGAATAGGTAAATCAGAAGCTTCGAGTATGAGAGAGGAGCGATGCACAGGAAGTACGACTCTTTCTCCTCTACTTCTCCGTGAGGCTACTGTTGGCAATTGCTTCGAACAACGTGAATCTGAAATACCTGCTGCTGATATGGGATCTTGAGTGGAGACCCCAATTTACATGGGGAAGAGCGATGCTGGCGCACCTCTTCGCCCACATGGATCCTATACGCCCAGGTTCAGGGAACCTGGGCAACTTCACACCTTTCCTACAGGTACAAGTCTACCCTTCAAACTTGTTGACTTTGATTTTATTGATTGATTATTGCTTTGTGTATTTTCAGATTTGGGGGTACACCCGATGCCCTCTAGGTCTTGGCACAATCCCGCAAGCTCGGATGCAGGCAGTCTCGCTCATGGCAAGATGGGATATGGTTCAGGACCGGCGACTGGTAGCAACTAGGCTCTCTGACCTTCAGATAGCCCTGGATGAGTTTCCACCCCACCAGGTGAGTGTTTGGCTAAAAGGAGTTATGTGATGTTTTCAACATTTGTTATGTGAACTCAATTTTAACAAAACTTTCAATTTGTTGTGGTAGGTGATTTCTACGCCTTACACGACAGAAGACACCACCCCTCAGCCTTGGGTGAGGGAGGGGCGAGCTTGGTTCCGCAGGGATACAATGTTGTACTACGTGAACCTGTGGGAGCCACTTTATCTACTTTTGGAGTAGAGGACGTTGGGATGGCTCCAACCTCTAGTGGCGGTACCCGCTCAACATGGGTCAGACAGGGGGCGCCGACGGACCTCGGCGAGCGACTAGGATTGGGCCTCCCACTATCGTGCGAAAGTAGAGGCGTTGCAGAGGGGACCCTCCCTGGAGCAGGATAGGACCGTAAGGAGCAGTGAGACCTATCTGGCAGACTATCAGGATCGGTATGCCGGGTAACTTCGCCTCGACACCCGAGCATTGAGTTACTCTTTTGGCTTTTAAAATGTGATGTTCCCATTAAGTGTTGCAACTAAATGAGTTTGTGGATTTGATGTGCAGATGCCAGAGACCGAGGCCATCTGGGTTCTTCAGAACCGGATCACCGTCCTTGATCAGACAATCATAAACTTGAGGCACGAGCTTCGAGAGATGGTAAGCCAAAATTGACTTGACTGATTTGAAGCTTTGAGAACCCATGAATCTTGACTGACCATTTGCCCCTGACTCACCAGTGAGGTGAGTTGGTGTACGTTCGTATGAGGGCGGGAATGGCCGGGGAAGTCAAACCTTCGTTGTCACGCCGTGAGCCTTTAATTACAGCGGAAGATTAGCCCGGGGGAAACGTGTACAGCCCGCATGGTAAGCCTCTTGCAAGCAAGAAATGACCAGAGTACAAGACAATCACACATAATAATACAATTGCACAAGTATTTACTCAAACTCCATCTTTATTTCATTAATAATCAAATATTCAAATACAATCACTAATTAAAATACCCTTGACAACTAGACAAAAGACCAAGCATGTCCTAGACTCAATCCTATGGGCCCATAACTAAGGTACTAAGGCCCAATTAAGCATAATAAGGGAAATAGACTAAAACAACATGACTCAATAAAGGAAATTACATAAAAATGACTCAAAGAAAAGGAAAATAACATGTGAACATATAGTCGGACCTCCTCAAAGTGATGCAGGTGATCCAAGCCAAAGAGAGCACTGTGAGATGCCCTCATCAAATCTCCCAGGGTGGAGAGAACTCGACCCTGTCGAGTATGGGTCCACCTGACTGTGGTAGTGCTCCAAAATGTCTGGGTCAAGGCGCAGCAAGTCCTCCCGACTCACCCAAGTGTCCTCCATCAAGGGACGGTTCTTCCACCTCACTAGGTAGCGCTGGTACACCTTGTGCCTAGTAATGGTACTTTTCTCATCCAGTATTACCTCTACCTGCTCACATCGGCCTCTCAAGCTAGGAAGTGGAGTTCCAACATGCGTGTCTCTCTCAAGGTGGGGTAAAGGCTCAAGCTCCTCACTGGGTCCCACCACGGGGCCCTTGTAGGGTACTAGGTCCACCACGTTGAAGGTAGGGTGTACCCCAAAACCCTCGGGTAGGTCTAGCTCATAAGCATTACTGTCAAGTCGTCTCAAAACTCAAAAGGGTCTCGAACCCCGTGCCCTCAACTTGGAGACAGGCCTCGGAAGGAGCCGCTCCATCCACACCATCATCGAGTCTCCCACTTGGAACTCATAGTGATGCCGTCGAGCATCTGCCTGCCTTTTGTAAGACTCATTGCTTTTCCCTATATGCTTGCGGATGTCATCATGCAACTCTTTGATATGCTGTGCAAAGGACTCAGCTGAGATTGACACTCGAGCATGTGGGGGGAGGGGAATGAGATTTGAAGGCTTTTTAGGCCTATAACCATGCATGACCTTAAATGGACTCTTGCCTATGGACCTGTTGATGGAATCATTGTAGGCAAACTCAGCCTGAGGTAAGAGGAGATCCCAATTCCCACGGTGGTCCCCGACAAGGCAACGGAGTAAGTTCCCAAGACTTCGGTTGACGAATGAAGTTTGGCCATCTGCTTGAGGGTGATAAGTAGCGGAGAATTTGAGGAGGGTTCCCATTAGATGCCAGAGAGTTTTTTAAAAGTAACTGGTGGATTTCACATCTCGGTCAGACACAATGGTTTTGGGTAGTCCATGGAGTCGAACCACCTCATCAAAGAATAAACAGGTGACCCTAGAATCATCCGAAGTTTTGGAACATGACATAAAGTGGGCCATCTTAGAGAACCTGTCAACAACTAGAAAGATGGAATCATGTTTGCGCAAGGTCCTAGGAAGGCCAAGGATAACATCCATGCTCAAGTCCTCCCAAGGTCCGTCCGAGATGGGAAGGGGTGTGTAAAGCACAGTGTTTTGCCTCACTTGCTTGGCCGAGGCACAAATGGAACACTGTCCCATAATGTTGGCCACATCCTTCTTGAGACTGGGCTAATGAAATTTCCTCTCAACTAGCTCTATGGTCTTTTGCACCCCAAAGTGACCAGCTAGGCCACCACTGTGTAACTCCTAAACCAAGAAGTCCCGAAGTGAAGTCTGAGGTATGCATAGCCTAGCTCCCTTGAAAAGATACCCCTCTTGGAGTATGAATCCCTCATGTTCCCAGTGGGGTTGAGTGGAGAGGGTGCTATAGTGAGTCCAAAAGTCGGGGTAATTTAGATATTCCCCTTTGATTCTCTCAAATCCCGTGACTTCCACCTAGATGGTGGAAAGTAAGGCTATCCGCCTACTTAGCGCATCGGTGGTGCGATTCTCACTACCCATCTTGTACTTGAGGACAAAGGTATATGCCTGAATGTATTCTACCCAATCGGCATGATGGGCATTGAGCTTTTGTTGGGTGTTGAAGTACTTCAAGACCTTGTGGTCCGAGAAGATCACAAACTCCTTGGGTAGGAGATAGTGCCTCTAATGCCGAAGGGATTGAACCACGACATAAAGCTCTTTGTCATATGTGGAGTACCTAGTCCTACCCTCACAAAGTTTCTCATTACAATAGGCTACTAGGTGGCTCTCTTGGCTAAGAATGCCTCCAATCCCTACCCCAGATGCATCACAAGTGACCTCGAAGACTTTCGAGAAGTCAGGTAGGCAAAGGACCGGGACTTGGGTCATCATTTCATTGAGTTCTAGGAATGACTTGGACGCTGCCCTAGTCCAGACAAAGGTGCCCTTCTTGAGGCAATCCATGATAGGAGTGGTGATAGTGCTAAACCCACAGATGAATCTCCTATAGAAGGTCGCTAGCCCATGAAAGCTTCGGGCCTCATGAAGGGTCTTGGGCTCGGGCCACTCAAGAATGGCTTGGACCTTCTCGGGGTCGATAGACACCCCTTGGGTTGAGAGAATAAATCCTAGGAAGGCTAGTTGGTTGGTCAAGAAGTGACACTTCTCAGGGTTGGCAAAGAGGCTCTCCTTCCTAAGAACGGTGCACACTTGCTTGAGGTAATCGAGGTGGGCTTCCTTGGACTGGCTACATATGAGAATGTCGTCAAAGTAGACGACAAGGATGATGCCAATGAAGGGTCAGAGGACCTCGGTCATGAGGCGCATGAAGGTGCTTGGTGCATTGGAAAGGCCAAAGGGCATGACAAGCCATTCATAGAATATTCCAGGCCGACCCGGTCTTGGAACCTTTGTATGAACTGTTCTTTCACTGTCTTGAAGCTTTCTGCCTCCTCTAACGGCAATGTATAGAACCACTCCAGGGCTACTCCGTCCAGGGACCATCTAAATAGGTATGCCATCAGGCGATCGTCATGTTGGAACTGTGCTGACTCATAAAGGAACTCCTTGACATGAATGAACGGGTTGCCGTTCCCGTCATACTTTCGATAAACGGGGAGCTCAGGCTGCGGTGGAAAATGAATGTCCCTGAAGTTAGGAATAGAGACATCAACATGAGACTACGGGCCGACCATCTTATGGAGGAGGTCGATCTGCTGCTGTAGGGCGGCCCACCTATCAAGGCTTTCCCGTTCCCGAGCTGGAGGTGCAGAAACTGTATAAGGTGGCAGCGGGTGAGGAGCAAACAGATATATCGATGGAGGGGGAAGCCCATAGGACGGATGATGGGTCAGGGAGTGGCCCATATCGGAGTGAGCAAGCTGGGCTATCCCTGGCTGCAGACGGGCAAAGTCCACCGGGGCCACGAGGGCCTGCGGCGCTGGAGAAATGGTGATGGGGAAATTAGAGTAGACGGATGACATGACCTGGGCCTTCCCCTTGTCAAATTGCGGGAGGGCCGAGGTGGAAGCCTAGCCCGACTCTAGGTTGGGGACACGGAGGGCCTTAGGACGGACAGGAGTGAGATCAATGGCGGGCAGGGCGGGCCCAGATCCAACAGCGTGGGGGACGGAGGTGACGACAGTTGGCATGCCAGACTGAGGTACTGAAGGCTGGGCCTCTGCCCCTAGAGCTTGTCTAATCAGGTGGAGCTGGGTAGGGTGCAGCTAGGCCATCATGTGCAGGATATGACTCGCCGAGTTGGAGGAATCGGGAAGGGAGGACTGGGCACTCTCAACTGGGGTAGGCGGAGGAGGAGGGACAGACCCCTCCCTTGTCGGGAAGGAAATCACCGTAGATGGGTCAGCCAAGAGTCCCTGAGGAAGAGAGTCCTCATGGGCATAGGAGTGATCAAATGATGACATGGCTGTGACGAAATCGAACAAGGGATTGAAGTAGGATACGAAGTGAGACTTGCCCCTAGGAGAGGATCCTGAGGGACAGAGTCAACTCCACATACACTACGACCACAGTAAGGAAGAGAGAATAAACAGCTCTACCAATGCCTAATGCACACAAGCTAATCAAAGCAAACATAATGGTGGGGGGAGATGAGAGGAGAATCAGCCAATTACGCAGCAAGTTTTTAAATGATGCACGCAATTTTTATTGATTTCCCCTTTAGAGTTTTAGTGGATTAATTAGAATGCAAGTTCGCTCGACCACTAGGTGCCTGACCTGGGTAGGAAGGGGGGGACTAGCTAACTCTAAGGAACTCTCAGTCTCGCGTATGCAGACCCTAGACTGGGGGAGGCAACGGTACAACCAGCCCGACGTCCGTGTGGGAATCCACGGCTCACGAGGACTTACGGAGGTCCTCGGTAAGGTCCCCTAGTCGACTCCAAGGAATATGGAGACGAGAGGAAACCCTGCTTCGGTAGGAATGCAACTACTGATGGAATAATATGATCCTATGCGCACCGGAGTGCATGCAAGAGTCTAGCCTAGATCTAGCAGGCAATGATCAAAACAAGTATGAATAGATAAAGATAACAATCATGCAACAATAAACAAACTCAGGAGAGATTAACACCCAATAGCATGGACCAAATGTAACATGGTAATATATACTCAAGGCTCGGGTGCACTATAGCACAGATGTGCAGTCTTGCGAAGACCGCCAAGGAGGGATAGGCGGTTCGTGGTGAACTATCCAACGGTAAAGGGTGACGACAGGTGCAGAAGAAAGATGAAACGAGCTAGCAATACTACGCAAATAACAGCGCCACTGGTGAATGTACCTGGGTGGGCAGCCTGTCACCAGTAGGGCAGATCCTGGAGCACCCTGACACAATCGCAGATAGAATCATGCAAACGGGGCCGCATACCTGTGCCAGGAAGATGGGCGGTCGACTGCTGGCCGCAGAAGGGAAGAGCGGTCGCTATCTGGCTACAAGAGACAACAGGGTCACGCGGCGGGCGCGGTCGAGGATGATAAAGAGCGGTCAATATCGATCCGTACCAACCCTCAGGAGGCCCTTTAAGAACCGAACAACTGCCAGGGTACAGAACTTGCCAACCAGCGACCTACAACAACTGAACAGGAACAAAGACTAGCAAACACCAAAAGAACGGAGGGGGGGTTAGCAAACACCAACACGATGGGCACCAGGTGTCCCACCATGATCGCCAGAAAGTCTGTTGATTGGAAAAATGACTTTTCCTTCTTTTAAAAGTACTGACGATGAAATCAGACCACCTTTTGCTCCTCACGACTAGGAAAGCATGAAGCAAACCAGGAAGCCAAAAGAGCAAAATGGAGATAGAACCTGTGTGATCGCCACTCAAGACCCCGGACACGATAGACATGTCGTGTCTTGAGAAAGGGGAGACACTCGCCTTTACTTGGCATTGGGAGGATGAGTGGCTAAGGACGAACTGCCTAATGTTGTGCGGCTCCCTTCTGGCCGCCACGCTAGAAGTAGTGTGGTTCTAGATCAGCCGTAGGATGAAGATGGACGGCCGATGATCAACTGCACTACTCCGCCTACCTCCAAATCGTGGGACAATAAAGAACCGCAAGAAATGAGTTTCTCTTTTGAAACCACCCATGGCCAGTAATTTTGGAGGTAGTTTCCTATTTTAACTCATTAACCTATCGTGGACCTCCTCCATTCAAAACATGCAATGCATGGGAATTCATCTCCCACGGAAGACCACCCACGTAACTGCTTGCATGCGGTTTTCTCCATGGGTGAATTGTGAAGGGTGAGACACCCACGTAACAATTCTCCTCTTGGCTTATCTTCACAAGCCGCATCCGGTGTCAAGCTCTGCCACATCACCATTTCTGCCAACCCCTGTCGGGGCCACCTTATATGTTCTGCAAGCTGACCAAGCCCAGGCAATGCCTGAACTTCTCCGAAGGAATGTGCTTCGTCAACATGCCTGTGGGGTTCTCTGTTGTAGAGATCTTCTGAACAACCACAATACCCTGCAACACAATATCACGAACAAAGTGATACCTGACATCGATATGTTTGGTCCTCTCATGATACATCTGATTTTTAGTCAGATGTATGGCACTTTGACTATCACAGTACACCGGAGTCATCTCCTGCACATGACCCAGATTGCCAACCAAACCTCTCAGCCACAAGACTTCTTTCACTCCCTCTGTCACTGCCATATACTCTGCCTCTGTCATAGACAAAGCCACTGTAGACTGTAACACAGCCTTCCAACTAATAGCACAGCCCAAGAAAGTAAAGACATAACCTGTCAGGGATCTCCTCTTATCTAGATCACCAGCATAGTCTGAATCGACGTAGCCAACCAGCCGACTACCATCACTACTTCCTTTCTGAAATACTAGGCTCACATCTGAAGCACCTCTGAGGTAACGAATAATCCACTTCACAGCCTCCCAGTGGACCTTCCTTGGATTTCCCATGTACATGCTAACCACACTAACAGCATGAGAAATATTAGGTCGAGTACATACCATAGCATACATAATGCTACCAATTGCACTCGCATATGGAACTTTAGACATCAGTTCCATCTCCTTCTCTGTCTTTGGTGAATCTTCCGCAGACAATCTGAAGTGGGCTGCCAATGGAGTGCTCACAGCCTTACAATCTTTCATGCCGAACCGCTCTAGCACATTCTCCACGTACTTCTTCTGTGATAAGCACAACCTTCCAGTGTCACGGTCTCTGTGAATCTCCATGTCCAAAATCTTCTTTGCTGCTCTAAGATCTTTCATCTCGAATTCACCACTCAACAGAGATTTTAAGTGGTCAATTTCTGACATGTTCTTGGCAGCTATCAACATGTCATCTACGTACAACAATAAGTAAATAAATGAACCATTTGGAAGCCTTTTATGACACACACAGCTATCATAACCACTTCTGGTGTAATTGTGACTCAGCATAAAAGTATCAAACCTCTTGTACCACTGTCTAGGTGATTACTTTAAGCCATATAAAGACTTCTTCAAGAGGCACACATGATCTTCCATACCAAAAATCACGAACCCTTCTGGCTGGTGCATGTAGGTTTCCTCTTCCAGCTCACCATGTAAGAATGTTGTCTTAACATCTAGTTGCTCTAGCTCTAAATCAAGCAAAGCAACTATAACAAGTAATACACGAATAGCGGTATATTTCACGACAAGAGAGAATACCTCAGTGAAGTCAATACCCTCCCGCTGTGTGAAACCCTTCGTCACTGGCCGTGCCTTGAATGTAGCATCTTCCACACCAGAGATTCCTTCTTTCTTCTTAAAGACCCATTTGCACCCCACAATCTTCTGACCAGGTGGCACTTTCACCAGCTTCCATGTGTTATTCTTCTGTAGAGATTCAATCTCCTCTTGCATGGCCAACTGCCATTTAGAGGACTCATCTGATTCGATTGCCTCTCTATAAGAATATGGTTCTGCCCCGTCAATATCATCTGCAACAGATAAAGTAAAGGCTACCATGTCAACATGACTATACCTGCTGGGTGGTCTGATCACCCTTCGCTCTCTATCAGTTGCGATGCTGTACTGCCTTTGTGGGGCCCTCTGCTGTGCTATACTACTCTCTGGCACATCAACTGTCACATCTGGGACTGTCTCCTCTTGCACTGCACTTTCTGTTGAGAGCTTCACCTCTAGCTCCCCCTGCTTGCTGCTAACATGATCCTTGTCATCTGTTGTTGAATTCTCTCCCGTTTGGAGCATTGCAGACTCATTGAAGGTCACATCTCTTTTGACCATGAACTTGGGTGACTGAGGATCGGTACACCACAATCGATAGGCCTTCACACCCTGTGTCTATCCATATCCTACAAATATGCACATCTTTGCCCTTGGCTCCAATTTGTCACCTGTGACATGAGCGTAGGCAAGACATCCGAAAATTCTGAGGTGAGAATAATCAGAAGGAGAACCAGACCATACCTCCTCGAGGGTTTTCAACTCTATGGCTGTGGACGGAGATCTATTCACCAAGTAACAAGCCGTGTTGACAGCTTTGGCACAGAATTCCTTTGACAGACCTACCCGAGACAACATACTTCTCGCTCTTTCTAAGAGTGTCCTGTTCATTCGTTCTGTAATACCATTCTGTTGTGGTGTTCCTGCTACAGTGCGATGTCGAACGATACCTTCGTTCTTGCAGAAATCATCAAATTCTTTCGAGCAGAATTCCATACCATTATCAGTACGGAGGCGCTTGATCTTCTTACCAGTCTGCCTTTCGTGTCCTAGGTTTAAGTCAAGTCAATCTTAGGTTAAGGTTTACTTCTGCAGCACTTCGGCCATAACATCTCCACGCTAGGAGTTCGACATTCTCACCCTGGTCATTAAAGGCGACCTCTTAGCATAGACTACACACACTACACGATGGCTCCTCGGGACGCCTAGTGGGAGCCCACCGTGACCCTCCGGTTGCTGACGTTGCAGTTGTCGATCCTTGGAGCCAAGGCTTGTGCTCTGTCCTTCCCACAGATGGTGCCAAGAAGTATATTGGTCGAGAAATAGTTGCCCACTTCTCAAAGCACACCTCCAATGATTTGTTAGTTGGGGGAGAGAGCCTCACTGGAGAAGGACCTGCAACTACCAATGGAAGGTCAGAAGAAGCCCTGGGAGTTATCCCAAGGGACAACCCTCTGACGGTCAAGTCAAGCAATGGCAGAGGAGGAGACGGGCACTCGTGAGAAGGAGAGGCAGAGTGAGAGGGAACACAGGTGAGCTCAAGGGAAGAATCTACATGTGAGTGAGCATGCTTGCTAACCTCCTCATCGTCGGGCCAGGGTCCTACTTATACCATTGCCAGGCGAGTCGACTGTTGGGTTACCGTAGCCAGAGGAGATGTGAGCCCCTAACTCGCGT
Source organism: Amorphophallus titanum (assembly GCA_024336825.1). NCBI lineage: Eukaryota > Viridiplantae > Streptophyta > Magnoliopsida > Alismatales > Araceae > Amorphophallus > Amorphophallus titanum. The sequence continues at coordinate 34,264,632 of JANBPO010009603.1, forward strand.
GCCTGATGAGACAGGGAGGCATGGGCGCTAACTCGTCGTCTCTCGTTAGGGGGGGAGCTCTGCCATTAATGCGACAGAGTCGTCGGTCATTAATGAGGCGGGACTCGCTGGAGTGGGTGTGAGCCTACACTGACAGGGAGAGTGATGTTGGTAGCATTCTCACCTCATTGCCAGACTAGAGCGCCGTTCGTCATGAATGCATTACAGCAGACGTACGCCGTGGCTACAGCCGAAGAAGGTGCACGTAGGTACGGAGCCTGCGCTGGGTCTACGTTAAGGCATGAGTCATGCTTGGACGGTCAAGCAGTGTAATAGGCCTGGAGAATTGGTCTCTCGTACGTGATGGGTTGGGAAGATAGACGCTTATTGGGCTGGCGAGATAAGCCCTCCTCATTAGCCAATCTCTAATGTGGTGTCCAAGAAAAAAAGGAATAAACGTAATAGGAGGTGGAAGATATAAAAGAGATAAAGTATATGTTAAGCCAGCCTCTGCTAATGTCTGTGGTTTTCTGGCACTGGCATAACGGGAAAGATGGATTACGAGTGAATCTATGCTCGTGATATATCTGAACCTTCTTCATATATTCTTTGTAGTTTTTCTCTGCTTCCAATTCTTGCGGAAATGGCCATGGATCTCCTCACCCCAAACTCATGGGTTATTGAGGCCCCAGAGCTAAGCCTAGATCCCCTTTTCCTAATTTTGATACTGTTCGACCGCTTTCAATTCCATAATCACAGGGAGGGCCTGAGACAGTCCATCTCATGGCCTCTCACCTGCGAGTTGGTAAGATGAATCATGCTAGTGTTGGCCTCTGCTTTTCGAATGATTGTCAGCTCCCAGCGGTACCCCCTGGCTGAATTCCTTTCCGGAAGCAACCTATCTAGTAGCAAATCTTGGACACCCCTTGAACACCATCTCTCAAAATCTTGTTATCCCTTGAAATCCCTCAGACCAAACCCCTCAATCCCTCAAATCTCCTTTGATCAAGCCCCCTAAGTTTCTACAGCACCAGAACAGAGCCTCGTTTCAAAGATCGTTTCTTCTATAGCCTCTCGGCGCCAATCCCTCTCGGTGCGAGCCCCCGCCCTCGGTGCGGAGGTTGCCGCGCCGAGATGGGCGGCCACGTCGAGTCTCCTTCCCGCGCCGAGGCCATGTTTTCCCGCCACACTATCGCCAAATGCGTGAGTTTCCCGTCGAGTCCGCCGAGGCTTTTATTCTCACGTCGAGCGTGAACCCCCCGCCGCATCACCCGAGCACACTAGCCGCTGCGAAGTTAATCCATGTGCACGTGTTTAAATGCTACCGTGTTACTGTTGCCCACCCACTCCGTTGTGAATAAGCCTCAATGATTAATATATTAGAGTGTTTAAACCCCACCCAGCCACCAACTTGAACCTACGTGGGTATTTAGCTTGGCATAAATGTGCATAGCCCACTTCACCATATATATGATACGCATGGGTATAGGAATCTAATAAAATACGCATGGAACCCACTCCACCATATGTCTGCCGCCAGCTCATTCTCTTGCATATATCCCATCATATATTCCATTATATATATAAACCTGCATGGTGCATAGACCCTACCCAACTGTCGGCCCATTTGCTATCAAACATGTATATATGCATATCTTCACCTGAGTATGCCTAGCCGCTATTGCTATACCCATCCTTGGCCGCCGTATCACACCAGCTACCTCAGTCGTCGGTTCACCTATATAGGCCCAGCCACCGGGTCAGTGATATTAATGGGGTTTACAGCCCTACAAAATGATTTATTTTTTAGGTATTTTGATCACCCCGCCGAGTCTCGGGGATCCACTATTTACCATAGTGTGTTCTCCATTGATTCCGTAAAGGGAATAAAGAACAAACTGCCTTATGGCGAACATTATCTTGTTCCGTGGACACTGTCTCATCAGTTCTCGGGCTCCGATAAGCCTGTTATTACGGATTCCGTCTCGGCACTCTGTGGACGATTTCTTATATACCCCTTGGCACAGTCCGAATATAGGGGAGATGCTGTCAGATTTTTGCCAGACAGACCGACAGGTTTTTAAGGTGGTTCGGGACCACGACGGGCTCCCTACGTCCACCCCTCACCCAACCGGGTGAGGCTTCACTCCATGCTATGAAACGTAGCAACACGGGGACGAACCCCAACCACACACGCTACATCAGCAGCAATGTCCACACACAGGGACAAGCCCCAGCAAACTGCCACTGCAGCACACACGCACACGACTTCGGGGAACACACCCCAGACTTGACTACCACACGGAGACGCAGCTCCGTCCACACACACAATAATATTCAAGGTTTAACAAACACAAAGGATATACAATGTCCTCACAATAAAATATCATCCAAGAATAAGCAAGCCTAATGGAGAAATTAGAAGGCAAAGCAATCTAAAAGTGTTAGGCTCTCCCTGACAACTCCTCTTTAGGAGTTGCAGCTTCTCTTCATAAAGTCGGAGACGACGGTTCGTATTTCCAGCAGGATGATGAGTTCTCGTCGAGTCTCCTTCATCAAACCACACAGATCCAAGCTTGGTTAGATATTAGATGATGTTTCCTTCCTCTAATGATCGATCTTTAGCAATCCAGTCGATTGGGGATCAGCAGGGTCGCTGTCTCGTATTCCCTGCGCCTAATAAGCAAATAACACATTAGAGCCCAAAAAACCCATTGTCTTCCGATCTGCAAATCGCAGAGCACATATATATATATTGCAGGTATTAAATGACTAGTCCAAACTTTAAGCTATGCTCAAATAAAAGCATGGAAATGAAAGATCTAGATACACCCCTTAGATCTGTAGTGAATCTCGTCCACAGAATAGGTAGGGTGCGCTGGAGTTGATCCCCGGAGTGGAAGCTAGCCAAGCTTGCAAGAGACACCCAAGGTAAAGGATTCAGATGGGCATGGTTTACAGACGGCCGTCTCCTGATCTTCTTCTTCCACCTCCTTCAGATGAGCACGCCTTGACCTTCTCGGTCTTCTTCTTCCGTGCAAGAACAGATAGACAGTAAGCCCTTGATCTCTCCCGATGGAAATCGTAGCTCTTATAAACCCAAGCCGAAGCAAGCACAAAAGACATAATACCGCATGTAAAAACCCTTCTAATCCACACCTAACCCATAGGAGAAACCCTAGGGGCAATGGGGTAAAAACCCCAAGCCAATCGGGCGTCCTACCAACACCACAAGTGTTTAACAAAAAAGAGAGGAGATAACACAAATCCAATGAAGGCAGTGAATTTTGTCTCATTCATGAACTCATGTCAGGAGCACGAGACAAACTTTCGGGGTGGCTGCATACAAATGAAAGAAGCTGCGCCAAGTGCAAAATGCAACGCCTTCTGAGTTGACCCCTTTTGAGCTGTCTCACAAGGCACCTTGCATAACCTCAATGGAAAGAAGAGGCTCCTAGTGAAGCAGAGTTTACAAATCAATAATGAGGATGACAATTGTCCTAGATCCCACAAAGGGCCACGCCTGTGGAGCATCAAGCCACTCAACTCTGAGGCTTGGAAAGTGTAAAACTATCTTGAAGCATGCTCTTGACCTGAAACCTCGGGGGAAATCTCATTGACCGAGTTTGCAAAGAATATCCTTTCAGCACATAAGAAAACTTAAGTCTTCCAAGCAAACTTGACATAGAAAATGTCTTGGGACGTTAATTCCCATATCCTGTTGGGCAACTAAAGACTTAACATGTTCATTACGGTCCCTCTAGTTCCCTCTTTCCCAGTGGTAGCGGCGAACTAATTGCCTTTGTTACCCTAGAAATCACCAATGAAGAAGAAACCACAGATGACATGTGTATCCCGTTGGACAAATCTTTAAATGCATTGGGGATTGGCCGATGAAGGAATCTTGCCAGTTCTCCTTAAGGCATAGAACATGCCCTATCACTCTAGATCCTGTTGATATACAAGGGCGTCGAATGAAACAAATGCAATAAAAAGGGATGAAAAAAATCAGGCCCCAAGACAAAAGATTCTACTGTAGCCCACGTTTTATCGCTGCCGATACACTTCAACCTTGGGGTCGGCTTGGTGGAGCGGGTCCATGCCACTTCTTTGAAGTGGTGTGTGCTCTCCTGAGTTCTTCTCTATGGATATTTTCTATAAAAAAATAACCTCCAAATCCAGAAAAGATTGGTTCAACCAAAATGGCAGTGCAAACCGGATATCCTAGCTCGAAGGAGATGATAGGGTCAGAGATTGGCCCAAATTCCAATGGGAAATTGGTGAGGACATCACACGATATTGAAGCACGGGAGTAATATACGATGTCTTTCAACCTCAATTCCAAGTTATTGCCAGAAGGTGTTTGTCCAAAGAATGCAGACAAAACTCCTTGCCATGTCACCAAGACTCAGGGGTGAAAAGGGTCGCGTATCAAAGCGCACGGGCTGTTTGCCATTGCCTTCTACAAAACTCCATGCCATGTCATCAAGACTCAAGGGTAAAAGAATAAATTCAGAAATATTCTCCGCCATGTTATCGAGACTTTGGGGAACGAAAAAGTTGCGAAGTGCACGGACCGCTGCCGTTGCCTTTAGCTCTAACGGACATTCTGTGGGTGGCATTTGTTGAACCTTGTAAAATCACATACAAAAAAAAATGGTGTGCAACCCACCCGGACCAAGTAGGTGGGAACCTACTTGGCCCAAGTTTGTGGGGACCTACCCAGTCCCTTCCCTCGTCTCTCTTCAACATATGTAAATGATATGTTTATACATGTTATGATTGGGAACTATGCTAGTCTCTTACTAGGTCTATTCGTAGACTCACATCGTTGAACATTTTCAGGAGGAGCGGTAGAAGAAAGCGAGGAGTGATCTCACAGTAGTCTGATCGAGACTTGGTCTTACTACGAGTATTGTCTTAGGTAGTTATGTCAGTTAGAAAAAAAATATGTGTGAAATTTTAGTTATGTAGTAAATGACTTATTAAATTGTTAATCTATATTACGATGTATGTGGATGAATTCATTTGAATGTAAGCTGATGAATCGAGTATTTTTATTTTCATTGTAATAATATCTCAATGTTTATGTAAAAAAAATTTACCATGATTGTACCGTTTAGGTTGTCCCACTGTGACATCTCGATCGGAATCCAACGTACGTCTTTACGACTGGACCGAGTTTACGAGTCGACGTGTTACAGGAGGACTGGGAAGAGTGCCCGGTTTGGCCTTCTAGGAGAGAAGATCTGTTCTGAGGGCTGAGACTGGGACCGTATGCCCTATCCAGTGTGGCATGCGAACTCATGCTCTGGTGTGTAGTACAGCTTTTTGTGCTTGCCATTGAGAGGCGAGAAGGGTCGGTGGCCCTTGTGGTCTTTGACAGTGTAGGCCCCACCCTCGTAGGCGTCGCCGATGATGTAGGGGCCTCGCCAATTCGGCTAAAGCTTGGCATTGGAACGGCCTGCCATGGCTTCTCTTTCCTTGATCATGACGAGGTCGCCTTCCTTGAAGGCTCGTTGCCTGACGAGCTTGTCATAGGCTCGCGCAATGCGTGCCTGATATATCTGTAGGTGTTTGTAGGCTTCGAGCAGTTTGCCTGCCAGATCGGCAAGCTCTTCTAGCCTTCTCTGGTATTCATTTTCATCAGGGCCAGCCAAGCCGGTATGTACCGCTACGCGGTAGGATGTAAGCTGGATTTTGACTGGGATGATGGCTTCCACCCCGTAGATGAGGGAGAATGGCGAGCATCCCGTGGGAGTTTTGTAGACCGTCTAATGTGCCCATAATGTCTCGGAGAGCTTTTCACCCCAGTCACGTTTTCAGTGGCTAACGATCTTAGCCAAGAGCTTGCAGAGAGTTTTGTTGAAGGCTTCGTCCAGGCCATTGGCTTGTGGGTTGTAGACTGAAGAGGTTCTCCAGTCGATGTGGAACTTGGACGCCAACTGGTATACGACCTTGTTCTTGAATGGCATCCCATTGTCAGAGACTATGCGGCTGGGTGTACCAAAATGGTAAATGATGTTGTGTCGGACGAACCTGGCGACGACCTCACCGGTGACTTCCCGTAGGGGAAGGGCTTCCGCCCAACGAGAGAAGTAGTCAGTGGCGGCCAGAATGTACTTGTGGCCTTTGGAAGATGGTGGGAAAGGCCCCGCGATGTCCATACCCCATTTGACAAATGTCTAGGTAGGGGTAGTGGGACGCAATGGATTGGGAGGCTTTCTGGGCACTGGGCCGAAGGCTTGGCACTGATGGTATGTACGAGCGTATTGGACGCAGTCCGCGTACATGGTAGGCCAATAAAAGCCTTTCAGTTTGATGTTGTGCTTAATTCTGTCTCTGGCTTGATGGGCACCGCATAGCCCAGAATGGACCTCGCGCATGATAGCTCGAGCCTCAGCTGGGGAGACGCATGTTAAGAGAATGGACTTGTCTTTCTCGTGGATGAGCTGGTATAGGGAGTCGCCAATCAATTCAAATGATGTTGTCTGGCGAAGTAGTCGGACCCTTTGAGCCCAGTCATAGGGGAGCCATCCCTTCTTGAATTTGGTGATGGGCTCGCGCCAATCTTCTTCTTATGGAGGAGTGTCCTGGTCAAAGCCTTGGACCTCATAAACTGTGAGACCGGAGTCACTTTCGAGTATGCTGGGCATTAGCCTTCGATGCTTGACTATGATGTCCACTTTACCCTCAGGCGGTAGCCTGATGGCCGCAGCCAATTTTGCCAGGGCATCAGCCTGGGCGTTGCCACTTCTGGGAATGTGGTCTATTTCGAAGAAATAGAACCTCTAGGTTAGCCAGGTGACAGCGGCGTGGTACGGGACCAGCTCTGATTTCCGCATGTCATAGATGCCAAGCACCTGTCAGACTATCAGTTGAGAATCTCCATAAGCATTGAGGCATTTGATGCCCATGTCGAGAGCCATTTGGAGTCTGATGATCAGGGCTTCATACTCAGCTTCGTTGTTGGTCAGAGCCTTCATGAGGGTGCATGAGTTGTACAGAACTCCGCCCTGAGGGGTCAGGAAGATGATTCCGGTGCCTATCATAATGCCTGAACTGAGATTGCTAGTACCTCGAGAGGCGCCATCGAAGTACAACTCCCAGCAAGGTAGACTAGCTGTGAGGGTGTCTTGCTGCCAGTGATGCAAGACATCTCCGGTCTATTTAGCCAATTGTTGGTGTTGAAGGTGGAGTGTGGGGTCATCTGGAAGCTTCGTGTTGAAGGGAGAATCATCTGGTACTGGATGGGCTGCTAAGAATTCAGACATGCCCTTTCCCTTGATTACTTTTCTTGGGACGTAGGTGATGTCGTACTCCATGAGTAGGAGTGCCCATTTCCCTAGTCGACCTGAGAGAATGGGTTGCCTGAGGAGGAACTTCAGGGGGTTGTGCTTAGATATAAGCTCAACCCGATGAGACAGGAGGTAATGCCGTAGCTTTGAAAACCAAGGGATGTGAGGGTATGCCCCTGCAAAATGGATAATACCACAAGGTGATTATGTAAACATGAAAAAAGTCATGAATGAAGGAAAGTTAGTCAGAACACAAGTAGGTGGATACAACGTAATCCAAATACAACAAACACATTACATTATAACAAGGTAAGAAATTGAGCAAGTTCACGAAACACATAATAATGCATAGCACATATCATAGTCTTGTTTCACCCCCAAATACTATTAGCAATTTCATTCCTACGATGCTCCAAGCAACAACCTCAAGGTGGCCGATGTGAAGTCCAGCGACCACCTCCTCATCACCAGCAATATCGCCTTGCACATCATCCTCATGAACTCTATTGAAGTACCAATCAAACCCTTGTTCTCGACGAATGAAATTCTACACCACACAACATGCAATGACTATCTTCCACTGTGTGGGCCTAGGATACAAGTTTCCCTCACACAATGTTTGAAAACGCCTCTTCAAGACGCCAAATGTACGCTCCACAATATTTTTCAACTAGGCATGGCGATGATTGTATTTTTCCTTCTTATTTTCATAGGGTGCATTACCACGACTATGAAATTGAGCAAGATGGTACTTAACTCCCCTATATGGGGCCAAGAAAGATAAAGTATTTCCATATCCCGAATCAACCAGATAATACTTCCCCTATGATACATAGAACCCTCCTTCATCTAAGCTCCACCTCAACACCCACATATCAACAGTAGATCCTTCTGATCCTACACACACATACTAGAAGAGCATATCAAATGATACTGCAGCCATCACATTTTGGGTAATGCACTGCTTACGGTTGTGAAATCGATCATGCTCCGATGTTGGTACATTTGTTGCAATGTGCGTGCCATCAATGGTACCAATCGTATCTTAAAGTAAGACATGGAACATGAGTTAAGGTACCAATGATGTGAACAATAACTGCTAAGGCAATAGAACTCACCTTAAAGTGAGGGTAGAATCATTTTTTGCCACAAATGTATGAGTGAAATTAGTGCACTTGTGCAACTGTGGGTTGTTGAATGTACTTTTCCTTCAATAAAGCCAAGGCAAGGATGGCTTGATTCACATATTTACTGATTGTTTGAGAAGAATCTTGGAAGTGCTCACACAAAGCACCAGTAGACACCCCATGACCAATGGCATATAAGAACATACCCAATTGTTTAGTAGTAGTCACACATTTGGAATTCTTTAATAACCCACGACCTACCAACATGTCCCTCAACCTTGTAAACATAGTAGGGTGTATTCTGAAGACTTTGTAACATCTCTGTTCATGTCCATTGACAATTGTTGTCACCCACATTTGACCTGTGTACTTTGATGAGTGCATCTATCTCCGGATAGGTAGTGCCATCTCCTCATTTTCTAGTTGGTCTAAAATAGCCTCCTCAATGTCGTTGAACATTTCATCGTCCTCCATTACGAATTCTATTACAATCCGATCAAAGTCTACACATCACACAAAGCACGTCCATCACCAAGACATCAAAGATGAAATAGCTAACTCATTGACAATGAGTAAAATGTCCAGTACATTATTTCCCTACGCAAACGATGCGTAGTATACTTCCTTACCTACAACAATAATAATAACAAAGTAACTAATATGAAGAGGAGCAACACTACTAGAGTACATAATAGAACAACAATAATACAAGGCACATTTGACATTTGTGTAGTCTGCTGGCGTAGTGCCTGGTTCCTTGAATCATAGTCAAGGTCGGGCCTTTCCTATAGTTGAGGATGATCAACATACGTATGGCTACTATTGGCAACCCCATTTATAGCAGCATGTGCTTCCTCTACCGAGTGAAAACCCTTATAATGAGCTCCAGGGTATCCATTCACTTGGGCAAGGCATTTGAGCCAACTATAATATACACCGGGTTCGCGACCAACCCACACTACATAGCATTTATACCTTCCTATTTTCTGAACCTCAAGTCCCTGCACTTTCAGAATAAAAAAATGACAATTTGGTTGGCAGGAAGTAGGATTAATAAAAATAGAATGTAGAAAATAATTGCGGAGGAGCCTTAAGAACTTAAAATAGAAGAGCAGGAAGGTGATTGGACAAGGGAAGGTGTAGGCATAATTAAGTTCCCCAACCACCCTTCTGACCTTGCAATCTATCGTGACGGTCACCGTTGACGTTGGCCCTGGGAACACACATCCACTGTGACGGCGAAGGCAACAAGCTACACTAAGACTGGCGCAGTGAAGCGGCAGCAAATGTGCGAGGGTAGAGCATGACGTCAAGGGTTTTGCGAGTGGAGAAAGGAGGACGATTATAATTGCTAAACCTCTCAATGGCTTCTGGCCTCAGAAATCTTTTTCTGCATATTCATGGGAAACCCGGTGTTACGCAACCCACATAGGGTACCACAGTTTATACCGTGGTTTGACGACAAGTCAGTGGTGACGGCGAGTATAAGGGTGACAGATAGTTGCCTAGTGCTGACAAATACCCGATAGCAATGACAAATAGCTGCCTAAGTCTGAAAAACAGCATGCAACGTTAAAATTGTGAAAACCTAAGAATGTCGACGCATGAAGCAAAGGCAGTGGGTAAGGGTAAAAAATACCCTATCAGTGACGACTACTAGATTGCAGACTAGACAAATACACTGGTAAGGGTGAAAAATAGATCCTATGAAAGCTCCTTGGACAATAAAGTGTGTCACCATAGGTCTGCACAGTGCATCGACACACCCTGAAAATCCAGTACCCATTATACGGGCCACTTTCTTCAGGGTGTGTCGACACCATCTTCTTAGGGTGTTAACACAGAACCGATTCCAGTAAGTAGCTTCCAAAGAATATTACAAAAGTATGTCAAAACACATATCTTGGTATGTCGACACATATAGGCCTTGGCTCGCAGTCCAACACGTAACAACTCACGTAGGCCGTGAAGTGTGTCGACAAACCTCACTAGGTGAGTTGACACACATGAAGACACAGAGCAAAATCTGTGAACAACTTTATAAGTGATCAACGGTGGTGTCAACACATAGCACTCAGTGTGTTGACACACCCTCAATGGTAAGAAACTCGTACAAGCTACGGGGCCCACTCATGGCACATGGTCCAAGGAACTTTTGGCAGAAAATATTCCTTTCACTACCTTAAAAAGATGATTACAAGGGACCCATAAAAGATTATTTGCTATGGAAATATAAAAGGAAGAATTCTTTGGATAAGAGATATTGAATTGTGTCTCTAGTTCAAGGGATGTGAGAGAGAGAGAGAGGGAGGGAGGAGGGAGTAACGCCAGCGACCAACGTCCTACTTCTTCCAGACATGGTGCCCGTTCTCCCAGCTCCGTCACTACTCCTTCGTCGTGGGGCCATTCTCCGTTGATAGGGAAAGGGCCTTCTTCTCATGGGAGGAGTCTGCTTGGAGGCTCAGGAGAGGAGACTTCTTCTCATCGAGGACCTCTGGCTCATCTGTACGGAGCTATTTCTAGTCCTTCAAAGGAGGAGGCAGGCATCCTCTTTAAGGCTCCGGCTTCATTTTCACCATTGTTTAAACAACATCCACAGTGTAATGCAACTAAGCATGATCTAATGCTTCCTCAGCAGAGGGAGATGCCTCCAGTCCAAGCTACAAGAGGTTACTCCAGGTCACGTTCCAGGGCTCCTTTGTGGATTTCCTCTCAACTGCAAGCATGGACCAGCCTCTTTAAAACTCCACAGCAAGCGCAGGATCTTAAGCTCGAATTCTTGCAACCTTCCTTCATTGATTCCAAACAGATGGCCATCTGTGAAACAAAGGATACAATGGAACTTCTGGAGGTATGGTCTCAAGCCCTGGTTGGCTATGTAGTGGGTCTATCCACCTCCTTCTTGCCGTTGCTGGCATTCATTAGAAATCGATGGAGTCCAAATGGGTTTCAATTACACATATTAGACAATGGTTTTTTTATATGTAAGTTTGATTTAGAAGAAGATCTGCAGCGTATTGAGGAGGGCTTCTGGACGATCAAGGGGCATCCTATGATATTGAGAAGATGGTCACCGGAAGTCAGCTTTGAACTTGATAGTTTGAAGAGCATTCCACTCTGGGTTACTCTGCATGGTGTTCCACTTCATCTTTGGACCAGAAAATTTTTCAGCCGGATATGTAGCCTTATTGGAACCCCACTCCATATTGATAAACTTACTGCCACAAGGCAAAGGCTAGCATTCGCTAGGGCCTGTGTTCTAGTGTCAGCAGATACTACCCTCCCAGATGAAGTTTACTTCAAGGACGTGGAAGGTAGGCAGAGGAAAATCAGTGTTTCATATCCTTGGAAACCTGGCTCTTGTACTGTTTGCAAATCATTCGGCCATTTAGATGGACAATGTCCTTCTGGTCTTTCTCAAATCTCAAAAGAATCATCACAAAAGGATAACTCTATTTCGCTGAAGCCAATGGTTAAAGCGAAGACATATTTCCAGAAGCCAGTTAATACCTCATTCAATAATAAATTCAGTTCTCTAGCTTCTCTTACAGAGCATGATGATGATTGTTTAGCTCAATCTGAGTCGGATAAAGTTCAGCAGTCAATTCCAGTGGCAATTCAAGCCAACTCTTTAGATCAATCAGCTTCAATGAGGAATAATGAAGATTCGCAGTCAGTGCAATTCAATTCAAATTCAAATTTGAAAAATATTCCTGTCACAAATAATGTAGATTCTTCAAATGGGCAACCTCAGGAGTTAATAGCCCCCGAGATTCCCTCAGATCAGGTTTCTTTAAAGGAAAATTCAAATTTGAATGTTGAGCGCTCTCCTACTTTGGGGCCTACTTTATCTCTAACAAATCTTCCGGGGGATGGGGAAATAGCTGATGGGGAAACTCTTTGTGATAAACCCTCCCAGTGGGTTACTCAAACTCCGAAGGGAAAAGGAAAGACAAGATTTAAACCAAGACGCTCCTCTAGCTCGTCTTCCCTCATAATCTTCTTCCTTTCTTTGCTCTTTGTTAGTAATGAAGATTGTCAGTTGGAATGTGAGAGGAATAAATAAAACAGGGAGGAGATCTCAGCTCAAAACTATTCTTCAAAGAAGCAAATGTGCCTTGGTTGTTCTGGTCGAAACTAAAGTCAAGCTAAGGAAGGCATGTATGTATAAGCAGAGTGTCTGGCCTGAGGCAGACTTTCTGCATACTAAGGAAGACAGGGGCAGAATTTGGATTCTTAGTAACCCGTCCAAGTTTAACATTCAGTTGGTGAAGGAAAGTGATCAACTCATTCATATCACTGTTACTGATATAGCAGCATCATTTTTTTTCCATCTAACAGTAGTTTATGCCTCTAATTTCTATTCTCACCGAAGATTGCTTTGGAATGATATGGGACCATCAGGTATGTAATTGAACACTGGATTCTTGTAGGGCAGATTACTTTACTTTGCCCACCCATACTGAGTTTTGACTGGGATTGATTACAGGTACCTTTTCCCCTCTGGAGGAGGGAGAGCTTCCTCGGGACATGGCTCGACTGTCAGGAGACGAGCCTCCCATTGCAGCTGCTACTGGGGGTGACGAGAAGTTCGTCGACATTGAGGGGGTTTCCGAGGGGGACGCCCCAGCTGGTGAGCTTCTTGCCTAGCACCTTTGGCTAGGAAGCTATCTTTATGTGAGACTGGGCTTGATAGTAGTCTAACTTAGCCTCTCGATGTGCAGGTGCCTCTGATTTACCCACGGTCGGGGGTTCACCAGCGACCTCGCCTGGTTCTTCAGGGAGTGGTAGTGCAACAATAGAGATCGGCGAGAGATAAAGCTTGAGCTCTTCTTCCTCTGAGGCCTCTTCCACTGGGGACGCCGAGATGGAGGCAGCGTTGGAAGGTATATGCCGCTCCTTCTCTCCTCCTCATTGGCTTCGATATAGAGTTTATGACAGGGTGCTGACATTTTATGTTATGTCAAGAACTGGAGTCTGAGGAGGAGCATGTGCCGGCTCCTATCGAGGAGGATCAGGTAGAGCCCTTTGTCTCTCCCATGGCTACTGAGGACGACCGGATTACAAGGGAGTCTCTACCCTCTCCGACTCTAGCAGGGGATACTGCCGAGGTGGAGGAGAGGTTACCCTCACCGACCCCGAGCGGGGAAGTTGCAGGCACGGCGGGAGCCACACCAGGTGAGAATTAGAACCTTTCTCAGGTTTTTCACCTTGTCTTGTTATAGGGAAGTCCTGAACGTTGCTGACTCATTTTGTGTTTGGTGGGGTTGTGTAGGTTCTTTCGGTGTGGCTGAGGTGGGTCACTCCTTCGTAGAGCTAGGGATCGAGTGGCCTATGTCTGTTTCACCACCAGAGCCACTGCTGGACGCTAGCGTGGGTGCGGCCTTGCTCCAGCGAGCCCAGGGTTACGTAGAAGGTGATCCCCTGCCTTCTCCGGAGGAGCTTCGACAGTGGCTGAGGGAGTGCACACACGGTTACCACGGCCTGGGATGCCCTCGTGAGCTTTGGATGTCTGGCTTGGCCGGCATTTGGGCAGAGTATCTACGGCTTCTGGAGGCTCAGGAGCAACGGGCACAATGACTAGCGGACATCTAGGAGGTGCAAGAGCAGCGTGTTCAGCTCGCATCAGCGGCGACCGAGCAGTGGAGGCTTGCCGACGCAGCTGTATCTCTTGCTCAAGACTGTGCCAGGCAGCTATGCGAGGTGACGAGCAGAGCTGTGGCCTTTCAAAGGCCTTAGAGGAGCAGCGGCGTGCCGTGGAGCTTGGTGAGGTTGAGTGGCGGGCTGTAGACACTAGAGCCGAGGCCAGCGTCCAGCTTGTGTCGACCTTGGAGGCAGAGCTGGTGGCTACGGAGTCCCACCTGGCGGAGTTGGAGGGGAGTGAGGCTAGACTGTGATCGTATCACTTCCCCTTCCCCTTTTTTGTTATCCGGATTGTACATCTTTTTCTTACCGCAAGGGCATGTCTTGGGCTCCCTTTTACGGAGTGTTAATGACAAATTTCAGATTTGGGTATTGTTGTTTACCGAGTTGTTCCACTTTTTATTCTATGGAACGGTGTTGAATGTAGGGACTAGCGACCACTTACTGTTAGTCTGCTTGATTCTTCCCTAATATGTACTTCGTTAGGATAGGGTGACCCATGGGGTTAGGGATGGGGATTGGTTCTGGAACGCGTTGGTTATGAATTGACGCCAGGGTACTAGTTGTCTTCATGTTGTTAGCTGGAAATGTAATTCATATTGGGTTAAGAAGCTGGGGCCGTGATGGTCGGATGACCCTAGGGGGTATGACGGCCAACGGCTTGGGATTAGAGACTGGGACTGGCTGACTGACCCGTGAAGGGATTGTAGTCAAAAGGCCAGAGCTAGACACCGATACTGGGTTTGGGTGACTGACTCACAGATGTGCTATGGCTAGACTCCTGGACTGACAACTGGCACTGGAACCGACCGGTTGGCCTAGGACAGCATTATAGTTGCGAGGCTGGAGATGAAGATCGGAATTGGGACTGAGCGGCTGGCCCACAGGAGCATTGTAGCCGTGACATGGGAACTGGTAACTGGTGCTGGAACTGAGCAGTTGGCCAGTAAAGGCATTGTGGCCGCAATGCTGGGACCGGGACTAGTACTGAGGCTGGGGTGGCTGGCCTGTAGAGGCGTTGAAGCCACGGTGCTAGAACTGGGACTGGGTGGCTAGCTTGTAGAGGCGTTGAAGCCACAGTGCTGAGACTGGGATTGGGTGGCTAGCCTGTAGAGGCGTTGAAGCCACGGTGCTGGGACTGGGACTGGTATTGGGACTGGGGTGGCTGGCCGGTAGAGACACTGAAGCCACAATGCTGGGATTGGGACTGGTACTGGGACTGGGGTGGCTGGTTTGTAGAGGTGTTGAAGCTACGATGTTGGGACTGGGACTGGTACTGGGACTGGGGTGGCTGGCTTGTAGGGGCGTTGAAGCCACGATGCTAGGACTAGGACTGGTACTGGGACTGGTGTGGCTAGCTGGTGAGGACACGAGAGCCAGTCGCCGATATCAGACACGCAGCATGACTCGAGCGACTCTGGCCTCTCTATGGTTGGACAATCTCCCCGCTTTCATCTCAAGGTATTTTGTGATCATCTTCTTATTTTTGAGGTAACCCCTCTGGCGATCACAATTCCATTGTAGCATCACATGCTTATGCCCCTCTTTTTCCTTTCCCTTATGTTATTTTTTGATCTTTTGATGTCTTTGAGTGACATTGTTCACAGGCTTGGGGGGGATAAAACGGCCAGATGGGGATCGTTAGGAACATAAATGGCCTAGTGACTGCCATTACAAGGATAACCACTTGATACGTTGAATAGTTTTTATTTGGCCATTTGGGAGAATGAACAGTCCTCAACAGACCGTCCACCAGGTGGAATGGTCAGTGGGTGACCATGGACCTTAGATCAGTGAGGGGGGCCATTCTTAGTTGTTCAAATGGCCAGAAACCAGCCGCTCAGGAACGTAAATGGCCCTATGAGAATCGTTAACCTGAAAAGAGCATTTTACTTTTCTTTATTTATTTATTGTTCATTTGTAATGCATGATTTATTATGACTTGAATGACTAATGCAATTCATTTAAATGTATGCAGGGAAAGCGCAGGACCCAGATTTCCTAACTCCAAGTCCGAGCAGTGTACCTCGCATTATCGGACTTCCAGCAGGAGAGGCTCGCCACGATGGGCTTCAGGGAATTTCTAGGAGTGGAGGTGAGGCGGCTCAATATGGCATTGCTCTACGCCCTGCATGACTGTTGGGATCCGGTGAGCGAGACGTTCCTCTTTCCATGGGGCCATATGGTCCCAACATTAGAGGACGTTGCGTGCATCACCAGATTACACGTGCACGGGGCACCGGTCAGCGGGAGGACTTTTCCCGACTATCGGCAGCTAGCCCAGAGCCTATTGGGCTTAGAGCTGCTGTGATCGGACAGACAGTCGACCACTTTGACTAGGGCGAGACTGTAGGAGAGCCTTGGCTTACGAGGAGTGGGGATCGCCACGGGGGAGCTACTGGAGCAGGAACTGTAGAGGCTCGTGGACATGGCGCGGCCACGAGTAGCAGCTACGGTGGGGCTGGAGGCGGACACGGTGCTGAGATGCTTCCTGATGCTACTATTTGGGAGGCTCCTCTTTGCCACCCGAGCAGTCATCGTCAGATGTCGGCTACTTCCACTTCTCGAGGATGTCGACCACATCGGCAAGTACTCCTGGGAAGCGACGATCCTCACCTTCCTCTTTGACACGCTAAGCTCGACCAGCTGACGGACGATGCTTGGCGAGTTCTCTCCTCTACTCCAGGTACGATGTAAGTTTCTAAAATGATTATGCGACTGCTATATGAATTCTATATGCTGACACTTGATGTTATGCAATGTAGGTTTGGGCCTATGTGCACCTCCCCGGGCTTGGGAGAGGGGAGGAGACCTATCCGGAGTGGCTGCCCATCGCGAGATGGTGGACGACACCTCGGGAGATCGGATCCCTACGATGCCAGGTCCAGGTGATCCAGGACAACCTAGACATACTGCCCTACGCCTCAGTAAGATCTAAAACTTAAACTTTGTGTTAAATGCAACTATATGCTATGTATGCTGATGCAATTGTCCTATTTGACAGGTCCGGTGGATGCCCTACCAGAGCGAGGGGCACGACGGCCAGCCATGGTTCGTGGCGGCTTTGGCCTACGCTGGGCGCGATATCTGGCTCCACTGCATGAATGTGGTGGAGGCACTCTACCACAGGCTCATGATGAGGACGATCGGCGTCCACCAGGCGGTAGTCGTGTTCCTGACACCTGAGAAGTCGGAGGAGCGGGTCGGGAGGCACGCTCAAGGACTGCCAGTGAAGATGGATTGAAATGTTCTAGTGGCCGAGTAGATCAAAGATTAGGTGTCACTTGGGCGAGTGGTGGCCGCCCGAGCAAAGAGCGAGGAGGCCTATCTAACGACCTATGCCAAATGCTATGGGGACTAGGTCTTCCGCAGCTCTCGAAGGCCGATATGACTCCTAACCTTATGCTTTCTATTATGCTTATGATTATGATGCACTGACATTTGACTTCCTATATGCAGCTCAACCCCCAGGGGCAGATTGTCGAGCTCGAGGGCCTCCTCCACTCCACTGTCTGGGAGCGAGACGAGCTCCGGCATGCGTTGGACCTCCTGGTGAGTTTTGCCAACCTTGAGACCTAATTATGCACATATTTATACCTATGTGGCTAACCTAGACTTCTAATAATGTAGCGAGTCGAGGGGGTTCAGCGTTAAGGAGTTGACGCTCCGTCCTCCTCCCAGACACCTACAGACCATGCTGAGCGGGACGTGGAGTTCGCGAGGATGGTAGCACAAGCCGAGGTGGCCGAGTCTACTCTCACCGAGAGGGTAAGTGGGCACTACGCTTTCCCAGTTGATTATGATTATGAGATGTGATTGACTAACCAGGATGCATGCACATGCAGATGATTGAGCTATCCCGGCTACGAGAGGAGCTTGAGCGGAGCCACGTAGCAGCGCGGGAGGAGGCCGCCCATCTCAGGAGGAGATGGAGCGTGTTGTGCACCCCTAGTTTTGAGGATGACAGTCCACAAGTCATTGGAATAATCACTCAAGCATGAGTTCAAAACTCCTCTGAATCTTATCAAGCATAAGGTACCAACGATGAATGCAGGTCATGATGAATGCTGAAACACACCTAACAATGCTCAAAATCTTGGTGGAAGATGCAGGTGAATAACATTGACAAAAAATGTTACAAAGGAAATTCCTTACTTTTGTTTATTATGTGGCAATCAGTTGGTTTCTATGATTCTGTCTTATATAGCAAAAGAGAAAATATAACCATTTATGCAAGAAAAGTGATACAGTAAGCCATCATCTTGGTTGCTTTGTCTAGGGTTACCAATCAAGCCATATTTTGCATGGTCTTTTGTCTGCTAAACTGTATTTCTTGGCGCATGGAAGTTATATGCTACCTACATAGTGCCTTCACTGCTTATCACTTGACGTGAGACCTTTCTTGCATATTGAAGGTAGTTGTCTGAATCAAGTCAGAGTTGATGTTCTGAAAATGTCTGCTTTCTTGATGTATAAACTGCTAGTATGACTGTTATCTAGTTGCCATAGTCTGCATCTTTGGGCAGTGTTTAAAGTTCATATAGTAAGTTTCATCTCCACTAGGGATCTTTCTGAACTTGTAGTTTGCTAAACTCACAGAAAAAGAGTGCACCTAGTGAGTCTCCACATGTGAAGAAAGACTCTATTGATGTTGGTGACTCTGTTCTGGAGGGAGAGCCTACCACAGGCACTGCTCAGGCAAGTTCCAATTCTACAGCTTCGCCAACTGCCTTGCAGGTTCCCATTCAATCTGAGCAGGAAAGGAAAGAGGAATGGGCTGCAACTGTTATACAAACTGTTTATCGAGCTTTTCTGGTATAAATGCTTTCTCCTTCTTTTTGGTTATAGTATCTCTAAATGTGTCCTTGAAGATAATATTATTTTGTTTGGACTTTATTACTGCTTTTATTGCATACACACATCTACAAGACCCTTTGTCGTTTCAGCTTCTTTTGAATGAGTGACATGAGTGTAATAGTTCCTAATGTTTCCCATTGACTGATTAAATTTCTCAGCTTGTTTGGAGCAATGAATTAACTGTTCAGATGATGTTTAGCCTCTTTTGCCTGTCAGGCTAGACGAGCACTGAGAGCATTGAAAGGACTGGTGAGACTTCAGGCCCTTGTCAGGGGCCATGCTGTGAGAAAGCAGGCTGCAATAACTCTTCGCTGTATGCAAGCATTGGTGAGAGTCCAAGCCCGTGTAAGAGCGAGGCGTGTGAGGACAGTATTGGAGGATCAGTTGGGGCAGCAAAAGATTCAGCAACAACTTGCACATGACGCTCGTGTTAGAGAGATTGAGGTACACAACTCAGCATGAGGAATATTTGTAGTTGATATGCAATTTTTTCTAAAAAAATAATTTTCGGCCGCTGCTATTGATCTTCATTTTCATATCTTCTAAGTGATGTGAAGTATCACTAAATCCTACCACCAAAAGATGGGGAAAAGATATGTAAGCACTAAGCAGAATAGAAACAGAAATTGCCATATTTGTCTGATGATAAGTACAAAAAAAAGATCCCTAGAATACATCAATTAGATTTTGCTCTTCGTCCCCTTTTTCTGGTCAAGGGAATAGAGAGATTAAATTCATCAGATCATCTGATCTAGTTTGGGACTGATGGTGCTCCAACCCACAGCTTCTGCCTTGAGATCAGGTGGTGGTGGTTGTTTTTCCTTTTTTGTTTTTTTCCAGTGTTTTAGGTGCCTTAACAGGTAACCCCTCAACCCACACACACATTTTAATGTTAACTCGTTCCCTGTCTATATATACTTGTACATGCCAATGTTTAAAACATGCCTAGGTGGAGTGACCTTTTTTTTTAAGTGGGTGGTACTACTATTGTATTAAAAGTAAAAGAAATGTGTTCCACACCAAGACCGTGTGACCCGCACTAACCCCCCAACAAAACAAAAATGGAAGAGTTGTGAGAATTTACATTACAAAGGAGCTCCATCCACTCTCTCACTCTCACAAATAAAAGAGACCAATCTTTCCAACGCTCTAGCTTCCTCTCTAAAAATTCTGTTGTTCCTGTCTCCGCACATTGCTCACAGTGTAACATGAAGGATAATCCACCAAGTTAGTTTATCCCCTTTTAGGGTCTACCTTCTACCCCATTGCCTAATCAGCTGATGCACACCCCTATGCAAACCTATAGCACCATGCGTCCTGCCAGTGATCTTGCCCTAAATATCTTGTGAGAAGGGGCATCTTGCAAAAAGGTGATTCAATGTCTCATCCTTCTCTCCACGCAAGCAACATATAGTGGAAATATTCTGTATAAATGGAGCAAGCCTATCGCACGTCGGCATCCTTTCGAGGGGTATCCTTCAGATCAGAAGTTTCACCTTCAACGGACTCCTGGGAGTCCAAATCTGCGAGACAAGGCGGTGGAGCACCCTTCCATAGGAAATGAAGGTGTAAGCTAACTTGACTGAGAAGGATTCCTGCTCCCACGTTGGTGCGGACACCGGAACGAGCGAGTAGCACGAACCGGCGAGCCGACGGTACCATACACGGAGCACCAATCGGATTACATCGGCTTTCCTTTGAAATGGAGGCAATTTGGCTTGACTTTGGATACTTTTAGTCTTTGTTTACATTGAATTTGGGCTTGTAATGTGTCTTTGTACTTGGGTTTTCATTTTGGACTGATTGTAAGGCTCTTAAAAGCCATTTGGTTTAAAGCCCCTTTAGAATCCATTAAGGAGGAGTGGCCTTGGACTATCATGATGGATCCATAAGCCATGTAAGGCCCAATTGGGCTTCCTTCGTTCATGGGCCATCTAGGCTAGAAAGGCCAGCGGTCCACCTTGAGGCCGTGTATAGTCTGGAGCGGCCGTTTGGACGACCGTTTATATCCCTGCTGCCTTAATTTTTTCCTTTTTTCTTTTGCACTCAAAGCTTTCTGTCCCTCTCTCTCACACTCTCCCGAGTTAGTGTAGGCTTCGTTGTTAGTTAGTTAGTGTCAAGCATGCATTCATTCGCACATAGCATTCATTTGCAAAAGAAAACTAAAAACATGCCATATCACTATCATATCATAGTATCCATATGTACATGGGTCATGAGGTACATTCGGCCTGTCCCTCTGGGCCTCCGCTGTCACCCGTCCCCTCGTGCCTCTTCTATGGCGGGGCCATCGCAGAGCTCGCCTCCT
Source organism: Amorphophallus titanum (assembly GCA_024336825.1). Classification (NCBI taxonomy): domain Eukaryota; kingdom Viridiplantae; phylum Streptophyta; class Magnoliopsida; order Alismatales; family Araceae; genus Amorphophallus; species Amorphophallus titanum. Next base: position 34,285,844 of record JANBPO010009603.1, read on the forward strand.
CCCGGTGCCGTCGGTGACGCTCCTCCTCCTTGTTCCTTCGACGGCCAGAGGAGCTCGTAAAGTATACCCGGTAGGAGCCATGCATACCACTCAGAGCTACGCTGCGCTCGAATCTCCGGCTCATCCCCTCCACGATCCCCTCCAGCTTCGCCACCTGAAGCTGGGATCGGTCCCACTCCGTCCGGATGCGCTCCGTCTCTACGGCACTAGCCCGGAGTCACTCTAGCTCTACACAAAGGAGAGTCGTCTCTACCGCGTCCGCCAGATGGCTACACTCCATCTCCTCTCTGAGCCAGGTGATCTCACCCAGCGTCACTGTGTGGCTCCGCTCCATATCCTCCCTCAATCGGGTGACCTCACCCAGGGCCGATGTCAGCTCGATCATCTGCATGTGCATGCATCATGGTCAGTTAATGGCATTTCATAATCATAATCAACTGGGAAAGTGCAAGTGTTTACTTACCCACTCGATGAGTGCTACCTCGGTCGCCTCGGCTCTTGTGACCATCCTAGTAAACTCCGCGTCTCGCTCAACACGGTCCGCGGGAGGCTGGGAGGAGGAAGCCGGTGCGTAAGCTCCCTAACGCTGGGTCCCCTCGGCTCCCTACATTAAGAAGTCTAGGTTAGTCAACATCGTAAGCATATGCACAATTGAGTTTAGAGTTCAGTGAAACTCACCAGGAGGTCCAATGCCTGTCACAGCTCATCCCTCTGTTGGATTGAGGAATGAAGAAGGCCCTGAAGCTCCGCGATCCGCCCCTGGGGGTCGAGCTGCATGTAGAAGTCAAAGGTCAGTGCATCATGATCATGAAGCATAATAGAAAGTATAAGGTTAGAGTCATAGCAATCGTCAAGCACCACAGAAGACCTGGTCTCCGTAACATCACGCGTAGGCCTTCAGATAGGCCTCCTCGCTCTCTGCTCGGGCGGATACCACTCGCTCGAGCGCTGTCTAGTCCTGGACCTGCTCCGCTGCTCGGGTGGTCTAGTCTGTCTCTGTCACTAGTCCTTGAGCATGCCGTTCGACCCGCTCCTCCCGCTTCTCGGGCACCGGGAAGTCGACCGCTACCTGGTGGACCCCGATGGCCCTCATCACGAGCTGGTAGTAGAGGGGCTCCACTACATTCATGCCGTGGAGCCAGATGTCCCTCCCCGCATAGGCTAGAGCCGCTACCACCCATGGCTGGCCCTCGTGCCCCTCACCCTAGTAGGGCATCCACCGGACCTGTCAAATAGGCAAAGTGCATCAGCATAAAGAGCATATAGTTGCACTAACACAAAGTTTAAGTTCAGGACCTTACCGAGGTGTAGGGTAGGGTGTCGAGGTCATCCTGGATCGCCCGGACCTGGTGTCACAGGGATCCCACCTCCCGGGGTGCCATCCACTGTCTCACGATGGGCATCTAGTCTGGATAGGTCTCCTCTCCTCTCCCCAGCCCGGGGAGGTGCACATAGGCCCACACTTACATTGCATCACAACAAGTGTTAGCATACAACATTTATAGGATTCATATAGCAATTGCACAATCATTTTAGGGATCTGAGTCGTACCTGGAGTAGGGGTGAGAAGCTGTCGAGCATCGTCCGCCAGCTAGTAGAGCTCAAAGTGTCAAAGAGGAAGGCAAGGATGGCCGCTCCCCATGCGTACTCTCTGACGCGGTCAACATCCTCTAGCAGTGGCAGCAGGCGGCAGCTGACCATGTCCGCTTAAGTGGCGAAGATAAGCCTCCCGAAGAACAGCATCAGGAACTGCCTCCGCACCACGTCCGCCTCCGGTCCCGCTATAGCTGCTACTCTCGATCATGCCCGGTCCACGAGTCAGCTCAGGTGCTGCTCCGGCAGCTCTCCCGTCGTGATCCAGATTCCTCATAGATCAAGACTCTCCTGCAGCTTCGCCTGCTGCAGGGTCGTCGACTGTCACTCCGATCGCAGTAGCTCCAAGCCCAGTAGCCTCTAGGCTAGCTACTGGTAGTCGGGGAAGGTCCTCCCACTAATCAGTGCCCCATGCACGCACAGGTCGGTGTTGCGTACGACGTCCTCCAGCATTGGGACCATGTGGCCCCACGGGAAGAGGAACGTGCAGCTCACTGGGTCCCACCTGTCGTGCAGGGCATAGAGCAGCGCAATGTCAAGCCGCGTCACCTCCACGCCGAGGAACTCGTCGAACCCCATCACCGCCAGGTGCTCCCTCTGGAAGTCTGGCAGTGCGAGGTATACTGCCCAGACCTAGAGCCAGGAGATCCAGGTCCTGTGCTTTCCCTGCATGCATTTAAATCATTTGCATTAGTCATACATGTCATAGTAAATCATGCATCGAAAAAAAATGCATAGAAATGAGCCTCATTTGTCAAACATGTCCATTCCATTCTATTGGTTACACAAGATTCCAGGGGCATACCCCTAGTGTACAAAAGTTAGCTGCTACATCCACTCTGTTCTCTTTCTCTCTCACTCATTGAGCATCATCAGTGTGAGGCCGACTATGCCGGCTACTCGTCTCACCCTCATCCCTACTCCTCCTCTCCCATGAGCCTGACGGTCGTGAAGCTCTCGAACCTTAGGCTGCCGGCTGGATCACCCTCTGCTCTACTTGAGGAGACTGCATCAACCCCAGGAGCTCCTCCATGGTGATCTCCATGTCCCCTCCGATCTGTAGTGACTCTGAGGGAGTGGTGTGCCCAGCCACCCCCTCTCCTGGAGCGCCTCTACCCTGGTACCTCTATAACACGTGTCGCCATAGAGCCTCCAACTGGTCGAGGGCCCGTCGCTCTCGTATCGCCATGGCCATCTCCTGAGCTCGTGCCTTGGCCTCTCTCTCTCCTTTTCCTCGACGAGGCATCCCTCTAGCCTCTCTACTGTCTCCACCGCTCTGAGGCGACGTGTCAGGTCCACGACACGTCCCTCTAACTGTCATCGAGAGGCTAGGGAGGCCTCCAGCTCTTTCCTCTGTAGGAAATTTGCCAACAAGTAAGTCAGGCAAAGATGAGTGAAAAGAGGAAAAGAACTGCTCCTAATCAAGAGTGCTCGGTCCTCATCATCTCGGCTAACTCTGCTTCTCTCTCCTTAGCCCGTTCGAGGGCTCCCACCAGGCAGTCCTCTAGCTCCTCGTTGCTATCCGCCTGAGATGAGTGTCCAGCTCCCCCGGTCATCCTCGCCCTCATGCGGACGTATGCCAACTCACCTCGCTGATGTACCCGGGGCAAATGGTCAGTCAAGATTTTAGGAACCTTTAAAGCCTTAAATCAATTGATTTTGACTTGCCAGCTCTTGAATTTTGTGCCTCATGTTCACGATCGTCTAATTGAGGATGACAATCCGATCCTGGAGGATCCGGATAGCCTCAGCTTCCCGCATCTGCATACCAAATTTCATAAAATCATTAGATGCAATGCTTTTTAATGAAAACATCATCCTTAGAAAGCTAAAAAGATTAACTCACCGCTCGGGTGTCGAGGCAGAGTCGCCCGACGTGCCGCTCCCGATAGTCCACCAGTTAGGTCTTGCTGCTCACTAGGCACCTATCCTACTCCAAGGTCCCTTCTGCAATGCCTCGGCCTCTGCACGGTAAAGAGAAGCCATGTCCTGATCTCTCACTGAAGTCCGTCGGTGTCCTTGATCTGATCTGTGCTCCGCTGGTACCGCCACCGGAGGCTGGTGCCACCCCAAAGTCCACTGAACTAAGTGTAGGTAGAGCGGCTCCCATAGGTTCATGCAGAATAGCATAGTTTCTCGATGAAACCAAGCGCGCCCCTCTCTCACCCATGACTGCGGGGTGATATCCTCACCTATATAGGGCATCCACACCACCTGCCACAACATGAACCCATAGTTTTATTAAAATTGAGATTGTCTAATAAATGCATGTAACATCATATAACTCATTTTAACAGAATGCTTACCTGGTGGTGTGGGAAGTCATCCAGGGCTAACCAAAGGTTATAAAGTTGAGTGGTCACTAATCGACAGTCCCGGACTATGTCCCATCTCACCATTAATGGGACCGCCTACATCCGATCTCGCGGGATCGTGTCGCGACCTAGGGGAAAGTGAGTGTATCCCCAAATCTGAAACTCACAAAAAAATAAAATGAAAAGTCAATCATAGCAAGCAATGAAACAAGAAGCAACAAGTTTGGGAAAGTGATAGACTCGTACCTATAAGAAAGGGGTGAAGCCACCTAGGTTCTCTGAACCTGGTCGAATAGGATCCATGTGGGCGAAGAGGTGCGCCAACATTGCTCTCCCCCACACATACGTAGGCCTTCGCTCGAGATCTTGTACCAACAATAAGTATTTCAAATTCACATTGTTTGAGGAGGTGGCGAATAGCAGCCTGCCAAAGAAGTAGAGGAGAAAGAGCCATATCTCTTACTACTCGTTCCTCTCTAGCACCCTGATCTTCTGATCCACTCGCTCAAGGTACGTATCTAGGTCCTCCAGCGATCCTCGGACCAGCCGGGCTAACCCCATCGCGGTGCTGATCCTCCCAAGAGGAATGGTGGTCACCGGTGTCTTAGTCTGAGCCAATCGCACCCTGAGCAGTCTGTCAATCTTTTGCTGATAGTCCTTGAGCTCCCTGCCCAACATTGGCACCCCGGCCACAGGCAGCCCTGTCAAATAAGCCACATCCTCGAGCGTGGGGATCATGTGTCCCCATGGCATCATGAACGCTCTGTAGCCGTCTATCCACATCTCCCGGAGTGCCGCTAGTGTTGAGTCTCTCCAAGTGATTTTGACGATAACAAAACCATGGACTTAGTTTCTGTCTTGTGCCGTGTCGAAGTGATCAAGAGCGAGCATTGAACGTGTTTAAGGCCATTTTGTGTAAATGTCAAATGCTCAAATGGTTTAAGGTTTCTAAATGCGTAAACATAGCTAAACCAATCCCAAAATGAATGAAATGAATGGGGACATAAACCTCTTCTGCTATGGATATGATTTACGGGGCTAACAATCTGTTTTTATAGGTCTTCCAGAGTTCAGTCGACCAATGGATAGGGTTCGGTCAGCCAATTTAAGAACCGGCAGGGCCATGCCTAGCCGCCACCTCCAGCCACCCCTCCTCTTTGCAACCCGTGCCCCATCCCCTTCCAAGAACGTCCACTGCGGCCCCGGCCTCCCTCGGCATCACCCCCGGCATCTGCGTTGAAGATCTCCTCATTCTGCTGCACCCAGACTGGTAGTAGAACCATCGACAGAGCTTGCAGCATCCATACCTCTGTATACTGCACGAATCAGCCGAGCCCCCTTTTGTGGGATCGTTCTACTCCGAGTCATCTTCGCAGCAGAGGAAGTCTCGTCCCGTTTCGTCAATAGCGTCGACTGCTACAGTCATTTCCGTGCAACTGCACCCGGACTGCGCCTATTCCTAAGTGCCCCCTGGCAACGCCGACACTGACTTCTCCTGTGTGGATCGGCCAGAGCCCTCTTCATGAGAGTTCTTCTTCTCCGAAGCATCGACGAACCAGAGTGGTCCCGCCTGGTTTCGACAAAGCCTCCGTCCAGGGCGTCCAATCTCCCTCAGTCGCACCAGACCCGGAGTCCCCTATTTGCCTAAGACAGATTGCTGCCAAGTTAGCCCCGAGACCCCCTCCTCCTCTCTGTTTCAGGTCGTACGGTCTTCAGAAAAGTTGCATATTTCGATGAAACAAAACCAACGCAAGTGGTTTTGTCTCATTCTGATGTCAGTACCAGAAGTTCCACCACAACCATCGGCGCCCTATCCTACTGTTCACCCAGGAACCTGACGCCGGCCATTCCAGCGAACACGTCCAGCAAGGTGATCGGACGGCTGCCATCTTCTAAGGGTTCATAGATCTCCCAGTCAACAACATCCACGACTTGGTCCCGCCATGTTTGGAGCTCGTCAGCGAGCGTGCCAGCCAACGCACCATGACTGCGCCAACCAGTCCTGCGAGGTAGAACCGCACAGGCTAACGGCAGTGACCACCTCCACCTTCCAGTGGCAACGGCTCGATGTTGGGCTTGCTGGCATCCTTCGGCATACCTCAAGCTTCATCCTGGCATTGGCAGCACCACGATTGGACTTCGGAGCGTGCTGTACGATCGCTGCTTGGCTTCCCCTCCCCTCGTCCCCCCTTCCTGCGCGAGGGTAGTGCGTGTAATTGATTGCCCCCACCCCCGTGAACCCTCCCTCCCTACGTGGAGCGTAGTACATGTATTAGCAGGGACTTCACCAAGCCTCTTTGACGCAGCGTGTCTGCCGGGTGCGCACACTTCCCGGCTCGCCATCGTCTTCGACCGGAGCCGATCCTTCGGACAGGCTAGGTACGTGCGTCTGCCCCTCCACCCTATGAGGAGTGCCTGGTCCATAATTCCACAGTCCATGAGTTCTTGCTACTGGTGAGTGAGTGCACATCTGAACCGATCTCCTCGGTATCGGTCCGCCCGATTGAAACCGGCGCCCGCGACTTGTCCCCCGGGTGGTTCCCCTCTACCCTCCTCGCTACTCGGACCGTGTCCGATCCTATGACGAGCCACAGCTCACCGATCCATCACTACGAGCCCCGAGTGGAGTTCGCAACGCGCGCGAGTGTTAGCTTTGTCGCTAGATGACATGTGCTTGTTGATTACTGGCTTAGGGTCCCGTGTCTCGACCGGGTTCGTCCCGCGTCACTTGGGCTTCCCATTCTCATACGGTAGTGCAAGATTCGCCTATAGTTATTAGGGATAAGTGCCCAGATGTGAGGAATTCACTCTGGCTCATTAAGGAGTCCCAATGATGACTCGTTAAGGGGTATTCCTCATACATGCAGGGAGTCCTAGCCTTAGGCATCCCTTAGGGAGCATTTTATTCACCTTTGGTTGGCTCAATCTAATCTACGCATGGGCTCTTCCTGAGCGTTGGGGAGGCCTTCACTCAGGAGACTGAGCCAAGGCTCGGTGGGCCTTGTTGGACCCTTTATCTTAGGTCTTTGTGGACAAACTTTTTACCGGTGGGGAATATTATTCATCTTTTTATCATTTTTACCTTTCATTGGTTTATTAATGTGTGGGCGTGCCAGTCACATAGTGACATTTTGTTCAGGCTCCGAGACTAGAGTGATCCAGAGCCAGTGGTGTGTGCCATCTGACTAATCAGACGATAGTGGGTATCAGGTCAGAACTGGTACCCACCCTGCCATAAAGATCACGACGTTAATTACATCCCCTAGGAGAGGGAAAAATATTTGATTAATCATCAGGAGACGGGGCCCTAAGACCTAGAATTAATATTAATGACATCGATGAAGGATACCTTGAATTGTATAAAAGCACCCCATATTTGGGGGTAAAAACATTCAAATCATGTCGCTCATTGAAAAGGGGTTATCTCGCGTCGCTCCTAAGCTGAGGTTGACGACCACGATTGTGAGAACTGTGAGAAGGGAAACGGATCAGGGGTGCCCAAGGGTGGTTCCCTGGGGAAAACCCTCCGATGCCTAAGTCAGCAAATCAGGTAGAGCTCTGGTGCTATGGAGAGAGGTAGGAGGAGATAGGGGCGCGAGATCCCTCTCTACCAACTGGTGAAGTGGCTCTTGCTCAGGATTAGAGTGGCTTAGTAGCACTCACCGTTTCGTAGGAGGGCTTCCCAGGTTTATATAGCAACTCATGGGACATAAGAGCCCTATGAGTCGAGGAGTTTTAGGGGGGGTTACGTCCTCTTCGTGGTCTCTTTATATGTTTCCACAGCCCATGTACGGATAGACCACCACACAAAACTCCATACTACGCCCTCTGTTATCTTTGCGGAAGCCTCAGTCTCGACCCATTTGGAGAAATAGTCGATAGCGACGATGATGAACTTTTTCTGGGCTTGGGCGACAGGAAACAGACCCAAGATATCAATTCCCCACCTGGCAAAGGGGTATGGCTTAGTGAGCGATACAAGTGTTGAAGCCAGTTGGTGAATCAAATGATCGATCCGTTGGCAACGCTCACACCCATGGACATAGGTTGTGCAATCACGCTGCAAGGTTGGCCACTAGTATCCTTGTCGTAGTAAAATTCTTACAACCAACCTTCCTCCTTGGTGGGCACCGCAAATCCCTTCATGAACCTCCTCGATCGCTTGCCAAGCCTCCTGAGGGTCAAGGCACTTGAGGAGGGGACTAGCAGAAGATCATTGGAAAAGTAATTCGGGCATCCCTCAATCGCTAGGTGACACATTAATAATGGCCACGAGCTCAGGGTCCACGCTGGGACGCTCCAGCTCTTCGAGGAAGATCGATTGGGTCCTACACAAACCAGTGGAGGAGGTGAGGCAAGAGAGTGCATCCGCTCGAGAGTTGTCCTCCCGAGCTATTTGGATCACCTGAAAACTCTCAAACGACCGAGCGATCTCCTTTACAACCTAAAGATATTTAATCATTAATGGTTCACGAGCCTCATACTCCCCACTGATCTGGTTGGCCACCAGTTGTGAGTCAGTATAGATCTTGACTCGCTCGGCTCCCAAACATTTTGCCATCCGAGCTCCTGAAATTAGGGCCTCATACTCAGAGGCACTGTTGGATGTCGCAAACTGAAACTTCAAGGCGTACTGCAGCTCGATCCCTTCTGGAGAGCTGAGGAGTATTCCCGCCCCGTTGAAACCTGGCCAGCCACAGATGGGGGGTCTTCATTAATAGGGGCACTATTTTCTGCGATGAAGTCTGTGAGTGCTTGTCCCTTGATGACAGTGCAAGGCCGAAATGAAATGTCGTATGCCCCGAGCATGATCGCACATTTAACAAGGCATCTGGATGTCTCAGTGTGAGCTAAAATCTTCTTCAAGGGCTTACTGGTAAGCACCATAGTGCTATGGCCCTGAGAATAAGGCCAAAGGTGCTTTACCGATGTAACCAACGCTAGCACAAGTTTCTCGATTGTGGGGTACTTTTTTCTGGCATCGAGGAGCACCTTACTGACATAATAGATCGGCCTCTGAGTCCCTCGGTCATCTCAAACCAACACCGAGCTAATGGTAGAGGGACTTACTGAAAGATATAGATACAAGGTTTCACCTTGTATAGGCTTCGGAGAGTATTGGCGGAGTAGTCAGAAGCTGCTTTAGCTCGGTGAAGGTCTTCTCGCATTCCTCGTCCCATGGGAAGTTAGGGGCAGCTATCTTCGGCTTTTTCAATAACTTGAAGAAAGGCAAACACCGCTTCGCAGCACGGGATAGGAAGTAATTTAACGCAGCGAGCCTCCCTGTCAGATGTTGGACCTCCTTAATGCTTGTCTGCTGGCATATGTCTAAAATGGCCTGGATCTTCTCAAGATTTGCCTCGATCCCACGCTGGGTCAATAGAAACCCCCAAAACTTTCCAGACTAGACTCCAAAGGCACACTTTGATGGGTTAAGTTTCATGTTGTACCTTCAGAGGGTCTGAAAGGGCTCGGTTAGGTCGGAGAAATGGTCTTTGGCCTTTGGTGACTTGACAAGCATGTCATCGACATAAGCTTCAATATTTCGACCGAGCTGGTGTTCAAAATTTGGTTGACTAGCCTTTAATAAGTTGCTCCGACATTCTTCACCCGAATGGCATCCGAGTGTAATAGTATACCCTGGAATCAGTGATGAACGTTGTTTTCTCGGCCTTTGGGTGCATCCTGATTTGGTGATAACCAGAATAAGCATCGAGGAAGCTGAGGAGTTCATTGCCTGAAGTGGAGCCAATGAGTTGATCGATACTCGGTAGAGGATAACAATCCTTTGGGGTGGCCTTGTTGAGGTCGGTGAAGTCAACACACATTCGTCATTTGCTTGAAGCTTTAGGTATCAGTACGATATTGGCTAGCCAGGTCGGGTAAAAGACTAGGTGAAATAGCCCAATTTTCTTTCCCCTATTGACCTGCTCTTTGATAATCTCCTATTTTCCTGGAGCATGCCCCCTTTTACGTTGTTGAATGGGCGTCGCAGTTGGATCGAGGTTAAGACGATGCATCACAGTTTCCTCGGGGATGCCCGGGAGATCGTCATCTGACCAGGCAAAGATATCGACATATTCCTAAAGGATTTTCTTATATTAAGCTTGAGCTTCAGGTGACAAATCTGCCCCAATCTTGACCTCGAGAGATGGATCATCTTTGAGGAAGATCGGTAGCAGTTCCCCTCCGGGTTTGCCTGCCCCTTTCTTCTCCTCGCAGATACTGGGACCCCTGGCTCGGGTCTTCGGGGGGTCTACTACCCACCGAGATCATATAGCACCTTCTGGCTATGACCTGGCTACCTCGGACCTCACCCACACCGAATTTAGTGGGGAATTTCATTTTTTGGTGGTAGGATGATGGTATAGCCTTTATACGATCGATGATTCCTCGATCAAATATAACATTATAAGCTGTTATCCCTTTAGCCACTATGAAATTTGCCACGAAAGCTACGACTTTCGGGGGGGTCCCGAGGGCCACAGGCAGGCTTAGGGCTCCCTCGGGGTAGGATGCTTGTCCATTAAACCCGCAAAGAGGGGTTCAGACTAGATGCAACTTTGATGGGTTTTCACCCATCTTGGAGAATTATCCGTACAACAAAACATCCAGCGCATTGCCATTATCAACCAGTATTCTATCTACATTATAATGATTTATGGTTGCCGAGATAACCAAAGCGTCATCATGAGGGGTGACCACCCCTTCCAAATCTTGGTCAGAGAAAGCTAGGGCTTCTTGTTCATTTGTTGAGGCTGCCGGTTGAGTAGTTTTGACAGCTCGGCTGGCTCGCTCAGCATGCCGCTTTCTTCCTCGGTTGCTGTCTCCTCCGGAGGCCGAGCCTCTCGAAATAACATTAATGTGTATCCCTCGAGGGTGATTATCAATTTTCTCTACGAGGACCGATGGGGTGTCTTGATGCTCAGCCACATATTGGGCTAAATGCCCCCGACGGATGAGACTTTCGATCTTGTGCTTCAACTGTTGGCAATTGCCAGTGTGGTGGCCGTGGTCATCATGGAACTGGCAGTGATTGCGCCGATTACATCGACGGGGGTCGGCCCTCATGGGCTCTGGCCGATGTAGGAGGCCGGAGTCTCGGATCTCCCAGTAGATCTCATAAATGGGAGTAGTCAGCGGGGTGTACTGCTCGAATCTCCTTGGAGGCTCCCCGCAGTCGCCCTCGTGATTCCTCCTCTTCCCCTGACTAGAGGCCTGTTCGACTGACCTCTTTTTCTCCCCCTCCTTACACTGGCTGGAGAGGTCGCGATGGGCAGTGAGGACGTCTTCGCACTCCGCACGGCGTAATGCTAAGGTCATTAGGTTGACGATAGTGACGGGAGGATGGAGCACCAGTTCTCGTCGGAGTCCTTTATCACGGGTCCCTCCAGTCAGCGCGGTGATGGCGGACATCACGTCAAGGCGGGGAATACCCATAGCCTCCGCTTTAAATTAATTTATATAGGCCCGCAGCTTTTCTCCCAGATCTTGTCTCAGTGCCAACAATCCAGCTCTAGACCTTGGGGGACCATTCCCGGCGAAGCTTTCCTTAAATAAACGTCTGAGCTACTGGAAGCTAGTGATACTTCTGGGAGTGAGGGCTTGGAACCATGACTGAGCGCCTTGTACCAAGGTGGTGACAAAGGTTTGACACTTAATGGCATCAGACGCCCCTTGGAGAGTCATGAGGGCGTGGAGGATGTCAAAGTGGTCAGTCGGGTCGCCCTGACCGTCATAAGACTTGAAGGCTGGAAGGGACATTCGTGGGGATAGTCCAGCCTCCAAAATGTTGGAGGAGAACGGAGATCGCTCCTCTTCCTCCTTAGTGGTAGAGTTCTGTTACAGGGCTCGGAGGGCCCACTCTTACTCGGCGAACTGTCGCTCGAACTCCCGGAGTTGTAGGGAGAGCTCCGGATGAGTGCGAGGAGGTTCCGAGATGTTTCCAGTGCTCTCGCGACCGCCATCGGGCCGGCGCAGACTGAGGCCAGCTACCTGAACCTGTGGAATAGGTGGGCGCACTTCACATTCCCTTCTACGAGGGTTGGAGGAAGCTTCTTGCTCGACGGCCTGAGGCAGGGGATGGGAAGGCTCGCTCGCCATGTTGCAGATGATCCGACCTTTCTGGAGAATAAAACGGCCTCCTGTCATGCGCCGAGAAGCCTCTAGACTGGAGGGGGGGGGGTTGACCGCGAATGCTGTGACTGTGAGTGCTCTTCCTTGGCTACCTGGGCCAGCATCAGGTCGACGAGGGTATCCAACTTGTCGTTGAGAGCCTGGAAAGCCGCGGGATCCATTGCGAGAATCGGGGCCTCCAAAGGCAGAGGGGATGGGGCGTTGACTTGATTGGGAGGAAAGGGGCTAGTCATAGAATTAGATGGTGCACGCCCTTCAGTCGCCGCTGCCGGTGCCTTCCCCCCATCGCCGGCTACCCTCCTACTGTTCCTCCTTCGCACCATTCTGACTTTTAGCTCATTTCCCACAGACGGTGCCAGGTGAAGAGGCGAGATCTCGTGCGAAATTGCGTACCGTCGGATCGGAGATGATCGTGGGAGGTAGCCACCTCGAGAGAGATTTCTGCAAACAATGGAACGAAAGCAGTGAGGGGGCCCGGGGTTGAGATCTCGGGGGAAACCTTCTGATACTTAAGTCAGCAGTAATAAGAGCTAAGAGTGAGAAGGAGGCAAGGGGGTGATGGGCACGAGATTGTTCCTCACTAGTGAAGTGGCTAAAATTGGCTTACCTTTCTTGAGAGCTTCCCTAGATTTATATATTGGCTCGTTTTCTTTCTGGGGCAGGGGGAAGAGGCAGAGCTTTAGGGGTGTTACCTCGTAGATGTGGACTCTTCACCGTTTGAGGGCTCTTACCCTTCTCTTATCCCCTGCGCTTCCCTCAGTCAGTTACGCTCAGTCACATTTTAGGCTTTTCCCGAGCACCGTTATAAGAACTTCCGAGTCAGGGAGCCACATGGGTTATGTTGACCCGAATGAGTTGGACCTCCTGATGAGTGGACCCGATAAATGGGCTATCACTCGTTGGGCTATGCGGGTCTCGTTGGGGCATATTGGGTCACATATCTTTTGGGCCACGAATTTATCTCTTTCCAATAAATATTTATTATAGTAAATATTAACATAAAGTCATGTGTAGTAGGGCATTATTTGTTCAATCGTGAAGTGGTAGTTTCGAAATTTAAGTTTGTCATTTGAATTTTAATTTCTCCCCTTAAAATAGTGAATTTTTTTAAAATAAAAAAACATAACGCGATTAGATTTCGATGACAAACGGTCATCCTTGACCAATTTATCTATCAAAAATATTAAATATAAAATAAAATATATAATATTTGAGTAGATATCGGTAACGTAATATAGATCAGTCGTATCGATCTTTGGGTGGTACAATTTGATACGTGTGATTCACTCTGTATCAGATCGATATATGAAGATAAAAAAAAACTTCATAATTTTGTCACTGCTTCTCTGAGATTAATTCAGAACTGTGGAGTTTGTTTAATCTCAATACAAGTTCTGGTCACTTCTGATGATGCTTTGATGTTTAGATAAATCAGATAAAGTATGAAAAAATCTGGCATGTCTCATGTGCTTTTGGTTAATTTCTATTGAGAGGTCATACATATTATTTTTCACAGAGTGGAGTGGCTAGTCTCTCACTTTCATACTCTTTAAACCACATAAGTTCAGGAATGCACTATCTACACTCTTATAATAGAAGAATCTGTGCTTTGTTAGCTTTGTTACTGAAAACCTAATTAGTTTGTCACATCAGATTTCTTCTTCACTGTGGTACTCTTCTTGATATCTTTCTATTATCCTTTCTGCTAATGGCAAAAGGGGAGAGATTTTGATGTTGATTAATTTTGATGTTGATGGGGAGAGAGTTTGATGGGGGAGTGAGTTTGATGGGGAGCCTTTTGCATTAGGAAGAAATGTTGCAATGCTGCATTTCCCGCATTCTGCTGTGTGCATACTGTGTGCATATTACTGTGAGCATATTTCTTGATTCTTGATTCTTAAAAAAATCATTGTTGTCATCAAAATGTAAACGTGTTGCCATCATAAAAAAGGGAGAGAATACTGTGAGAGCTTATGTGGGATAATGTGTATCATGTCATGTCTCCTTTGACTTAATTCTCTGAATTTAATTTCCTATTTTGTTTTGATGATTGGCAACAATACATTTTGTTTTTCAGCTCTTGGATTTTGATAATAGTGATTTTCTGATTCCATTCTTATTATGGCAACACTGTTAACATTTTATAGCTTCATGTGCATGCATTTCATACTAAGGTCCATGCATGATAGACTTTGTTCATAATAAAGGTCGACACATGTTTACTGTTCTACGCATGAAGGTCGATGCATGTTGCATAGTAAGGCAGAGGCAAGGTCGATGTACATTATCCCTTAGCCCTACTAAGGTCGGTGCACATCGTGTCTTAGTCAGACTAAGGTCGATGCACATCGTGCCTTAGTCATTCTAAGGTCTGCGCATTTTTTGCATCCTGCATACTAAGGTCCGTGCACATTGTGCCTTGTGCAATAAGGTCGGTGCACACTGTGCCTTGTGCACAATAAGGTCGGTGCACATTGTGCCTTGTGCAACACAAGGTCGATGCACATTATCCTTGAACATATAGAAGGTCGATGCATGTGTTTATGTTTGTGCACATGTTGCATCAAGGTCGATGCACATGTATAGACCGAAGTATGTGCACTTGTCAACGATGGCAAGCAAAGTCGATGCACATAATCATTTGCGCACACTAAGGTCGATGCACATTTTCATAACTACATTTAGAGTCTGAGCACATGTATTCCAAGTCAGAGCATATGGTTCATACAAGTCTGAGCACATGTATTCCAAGTCGGAGCACATGTATATCTAGTCTGTGCATTTCTCACACTTGTCTAAATAAGTCTATGCACATTCAGTGTTCAAGGTCTATGCATATGATATAACTAGGTCAATGCACATCTTCTCTTCACGTCAGTAAGTCTAAGCATCATAATTCATGGTCTAAGGCTTTTCAGAACATTCATGAAATGAGTCTGAGCCTATGAATTCTTTTATTATCGTTCATGAATGAACTTAAGCGCATAAAGTGTTTGATATAATGTCTTTGTTCTGATTGGTAGAGACTTAAGTCATACATGGACCCATAATCAAATGTATGAAAGGCAGCATGTCTCTCAGTTATCAAGGTCACGTGACTCGAAGTCTCTATCCTCAGACACATGTCTCAAGTTACTAGCACGTGATCCAAGAAAGGGATCCCGTCTAGAGATTTTGACACGTGGAAGGAGCATCTTCATCTCCTGACATGTGGACTTCCAACGAAGCCCTTCTTTTCCAGATTCCCTAAGCAGGAATGAGTTTTCCATGCACCCTATCCTACACGAGCCTTTAAATAAGGGGCCAGATCACTCAAATCAAAGAATGGAGAAATCAAGAGAAAAAGAGGAGAGCAGAAGGAAGTAGGAGAGCCAGAGTTCGAGAGAAAGAAGAGTTAGAGAGATTGAGAAAAAGAGTTTGCGAAGTTTGAGAGAAGAACAGAGTGTCCTGAGAGGGGAGATTGAGTGTGATTTGTAGTACTGACTTCTGGATCAAATCCAGAGTTAGTTTGCTCGATTGAAGAGCTACATTTTTTCTTCAGTTCTTATTCTCCTTCATTTCATGTTTTTCATTCTATATCTTTTGTAAGCCGTGTGTCAGCGGCAAGGAAGCATTCTTTGGAAGCAAGTTGTGAGGCTCAGCATAGCAAGCTGTGAGGCTCAGCAGTCTGAGATGAATTCCCCAAAGCTGTGGATCAGCAGTGTGTAGGGATTTTATCCCCGAAGCTGTGGATCAGCGTACTCAAGCTATGTGGCAGCAGTAAGCCTTACTCATTTGAGTAAGGGGTGGATGTAGATCTCTGGATAAAGATCGAACTACCTAAAAATTCTCCTCTCCTATGTGTTTGATTTGCGCTCTAGTGCATTTACAGTTCCAGTCTGCTTATCATTTAGATGAATGCTTAGGAGCATTTAAGAGATATCATGATTTCAATTGTTTAAGTCTTCCATCTGATATACATGCTTAAGTCCTTCATCCAGTAGGTATATCAAAAGGCGTGGTTGGAAGGATAGGTTACGCTTGGTATTCGTGAATCGAGAAGTTCACCTTGGCGCTTGTTACGGCTGCTCGCAAACTACGACCGTACTTCCTGGCCCACCCTATCATCGTCCTCACCGACCAGCCACTGCGACAAATCCTTCAGAACCCTGACGCCTCAAGGAGGCTGATCAAATGGGCCATTGAGCTGGGGGAGTTCGACATCAAGTTTTGCCCGAGGACTACGATCAAGGCACATGCCCTCACCGACTTCATAGCTGAATGCACCGTGCCCGCCGACTACCTGCCCGAGCAGTCCTCCGGACCCACATGGGAGCTATATTTCGACGGGTCATCCTGTGCTGCAGGAAGCGGGGTAGGATTGGTCCTACTCTCACCAGAAGGGCTCGAGCTTCAGTACGCCTTGCGGTTCAACTTCCTGACCACAAACAACGTGGCCGAGTACGAAGCGCTTCTCTCAGGACTATGCATGGCGAAACACTTGGGAGCGACCAGCGTATGCGCATACAACGATTCCATTCTCATCTCCAACCAAGTGAGAGGAGAGTTCGAGACACGCGAGCCAACCATGATCAAGTACTTAGAGCAAGCCGGGACCACAACAAAGGAATTCTCCTACTTTGAGGTGGTCCACATCCTGCGGGAAGAAAACGTCCGAGCAGACGCACTGTCTCGCCTAGCATCAGCCACCGCGGTCTCCAACTCACGCTCGATCTTGATAGAGGAATTGTCAGCAGCAAGCATAGATAAGCCGACACCCCAAATGCCATCGACTATGAGCCCTCCTAGATGGATCCCCTCCTTGATTTCCATCTTCGGCAATAGCTCCCGAGCAACCGCGCTGAGGCGTGTCGTACGTGGGCGAGAGCAGCTCACTTTACTATCGTGGATGGTAGATTGTATCGCCGCTCCCTCTCGACCCCACTATTGAAATGCTTGTCCCCCACGGAAGCCGACCAGGCCATCCGGGAGACTTACGAAGGGCTCCGTGGAAGCCACATTGGGGGATGATCACTCGCGAGGACGCTAATCCGGCAAGGCTACTGGTGGCCCACCTTGCAGCAAGACTGCCTCAATTATGTTTGAAGCTGCCCTCAATGTCAGAAGTTCTTGTAGCGACCTGGGATCCGAGTACCGGAAAGGAACCGGCGTGACTCGAATCTCGGCCCGCCTCCCATGAGCCCGAAGACTCGGAAGGGAAGAAAGGATGGTGTGAGGGTGTGTAAGAAGCTAAAGTGACTGTAGAGATAGCACAATGATCAACTAAATAATAATATAGAAATTAAATAAATAAATAAACTACTACAAGGTCCAGTGCATCTCATGTCTAAATAAAAGTACAGTCAATAGAAAGAAAGGTACAAGTACAAAGGAAAAGTACAAGTACATGGGGCATACCTCGGCTCTGGCAACTGGCACTAACCTCGGCTACTGGAACCACTTTGGAACTCCGCCGCGTCTCGTGATGAACCCACCTCACCTGAAACACAGTGAAAACGTGCAAGGAATGAGCCTCCAGAATGAAGGCTTAGTAGGGATCTCGCGAACCCCTACCTCACACAGAAAATCCGGTGCTATAGCCGTAAAGCTAACCCTACAAGACAGTAAAGCTACTCTAGCTAACCAGAGTATGGTAGGAGTAACGAGATGCGAAAAGTAAGCGAGAAAAATGTCTACTCTAACAGAACCGTACTACTAAATCTTGGTCTACCAACCTCGAGTCTGAAACTACCAGGAGACAAGAGCACTACCCACTAGAAGAACATCCGGATGCATCCCCTGATGTCTTACTCCGCGTCACAAGTGTCTAGCTACAGCACCCCGGGCGCGAGAGTCAGACACGCACAAGTACCACAACAAGGACTAGCTGGGGTCACGCTCATCAGCGCGTGTCCTAAGCGCCCAACTACGTGTGCACACATAGACCATCTGCTCTAGGTCGGGTCCTCTGGCTAGTTTTTTTCCCCACTAAATTTTGGTGTCAAAGGCAAGGGGCCCACAGAGACCAGCCTAAAAATAGTCTAACTTGGGTCAAGCTCTCCACCACTCCCGGGTGGGTCCACACACGTGTGCGCAGGAAACTACGACTAGTGGACAGGTCACTAGAAGGTAGACTCTCAAGTCAACAAAAAATGACGTTCGAACCCGACAAAGCACGGGAGTCATCCCACGTACCAGCACCGTCGCACGGTGACCACAGTCGGAGAAGAAACGGGGCTGCACGGCGCGTGGAATAGTCCAGAACATAACGGATTGACTCCGGTGCGTCATAGACTATGGCGAACCAACACAGGTGTGCCATGGTCACATGACAGATCACTTCTGGTGCGTCAAAGACCCAGCGAAAATCAGACTATAACGCGCCTGCTCAGGGGCGTTATAGTACTTAACGGACCGACACAGGTGCGTCAAGTCTCGTGTCAGCAGAGGGAACATAACACACACCTCGAGGGACGTTATGTACATAATGGACCAGCCATGGTGCGTTATGTCATAGAGTGAAAACAAACTATAACGCAATCCTCTAGGTGCGTTATAGACCTTAGCGGACCATCTCTGGTGCGTTAAGGGGAAGGCAAGTGTGTTAAGCATAACGCACCTTCCCTGGGGCGTCATATGATCATAACGGATCTCCCTAGGCACGTTATGTGACCAGGACTCCCAACGGTCAAAGACTAACGGTCGAAAATCCATAACGCACCAACACTAGAAATAAAATTATAATTTTAATTAAATAAATTAAACTACAGCTATAACAGCTAGTAGAGTCCAGTCCAAATAAAGACAAGTACAGTCCAACAGAAAGGGAAACATACCCTCAAGTCGGGGGAAGCTCGACACTGGCAAAGCTGGCAACTAAGAATCATACATTGTACCTCCAGATCACGAGGAAGGAGAGCAGCCACACTTGAAAAGTCAGGGGTGAGCCTTGTGTCACTGGCTCAGTAGGGGTCCCGCAGATCCCCACCAAGAAACCAAAGCGGTAACAACAACAGAAGTAAAGCAGAGGCAAGAGTAACAACAACAGGAGTAAACAGGAAAAGTCATACTAAACAAAGACACGACAGTCGATAAACCTCAGCCCTCTAAACTACTCCTAATCGGTAAAGGCACAACTTCCCTTACACCTGGTAGGGAGTTGCCACACTAATAGCAAGAAACTTCGATTACATTGCCAGAACACATCATGCTACAATAGACATTCAGGCTTCACATCACGACCTCTCACACATGGGAAACACACCACCCAAAACACTGGCACACACACGACCTCACCATTGTGTATGCCACACAAGCCACGGAGAAGCCAAGTATAGGCTACCTAAAGCACTATGTCAACTATGACGAAAAATCGATCACAAAAATCACAAGTCACGTGTCATGTGACAGAAGCACCTCCTCCCTAGAAGCAAAGCCAGATGCATCCATTGACATCTTATACTATGCCTCAAGCATCTTACACTCGCTTAGAACATGGTGACTGAGACACTGAACCACGTACAAGGAACAACAGTAACGAGTGACTAGTCAGGGTCACACCCGTCGACACTCATCCAAACACCCCTGACCACGTGTGCACACACAAGTCCAATCCCTTGAGCCAGGCCTCTAGCTAGCTTTCCCCCTAGTAGGACGCTACTACAAAGCAAGGGTGCCAATGGAAAGTAGCCTAAAAACCATCTCTTGGGAACTACCCCGCCACCTCTCTCAGGTGGGCCGTCATGTTGAAGTGTCGTCAGGCTACGACTAGTGGAGGCTCACTCGACACAGAGACTCAAAATCGTGAAATACAGATATGGTAACACTCACTTGTCGCACGTACTACAAAACACAAGGCAATACACAGAACTGCCGCAAGACTCAAGATAGTCAACTAGACCTACACACAATGATCCATGAGTCACATGACCCGGGTCAAGATCGTCGCACATCATGACACTATAACGTTAATCGGCCTAGTCCCTAAGCCAAAATCATGAAAAAACACAAGTCCTTAGCCCCTAGGTTACACATAGGACTCTCGATTGCGTATAACACATAAACATGAAATACGAGGGATCAACAAAACCCTTGAACCATAGAGGCATGCAAATCAAGGTAAGATGATACTCCAAGCGTCTAAAACCAGAGTCTCGGTCCATACAGGATAACCGAGACACTCACGAGGTCACATGTTAACCATTGGGTCACAACTGAGTTGACCGAAAATCATAAGGACCCTCGAAATGCCCAAAATATTGCTCGGTGCAATGGCACTTTTGAACACCCTATAACATGGTCACGGCCCTCATAGGACGTCCACGACATCCACGGATAATAGGCTAACCAAAGGGTCAAAGCCAAGCCAACCGGAAGCCAACTAACACGAAAGAAACACCACACATAGCTCAGGATGAAGCCACTCTTTCGAGATTCCTTGACACACATATATGACTCTCATGGAACACCCAAGCAATCCATCGAGCCAAAGGTCAATATGACATTGAATCCTGGGTTCATTGGAGCCCGAGACAACTCGAATAATACTCCAAAAATAGAAGGCATTAATGCGCCTATACCCAACATCGCGATAGTTAATGTGCCCCTATAGAGGGTTGTGATGTCATCAGAACATGCCCAACACCTGGGTTGCGATCACGCATGGACGCGGCGCTTACCTAGGTCACGTTAATAAATGTTGCCAAAACCTCAAATGTAATAATACATAGTCGCGGCGATAACCTTCGACAGGATAATAGATAGTCGCGCCCATCACCTGGTCTGCATTAACATTGGATCTTGACCATTACCTAGTCCGCATTCCAAACTGCCCCTACTATTCATCTCCTTCGATGAATGCGACCATATGACACAGTGCGTTTAACTGAGAACGCACCCCCTGAGAGTACCACGTTAAAACATCGAACCTGAAAAATACTAAAATTCATGGAAATCACCGTTCCACGCCCCAATTGTATCCAAAACGACGGGGAAACATCCCAAACATTGATTTCCACCTTCCACAAGTCGGAAGGGATCTAGAAAACCACTAAACGACACAAAATAAGCAATTTTCACAAATCCACCCAAATGACTTATGAGGGTAACCGGCATCCTACCGACCCCAAATCACGGCCAAACGTAATAAAACTGGCAGGAATGGCATCCTAACATGTCGGGGGTTCATTTCCTACCATTTAACACAAGAAACAGTGCCTGGAACG
Source organism: Amorphophallus titanum (assembly GCA_024336825.1). Taxonomy (NCBI): domain Eukaryota; kingdom Viridiplantae; phylum Streptophyta; class Magnoliopsida; order Alismatales; family Araceae; genus Amorphophallus; species Amorphophallus titanum. The sequence goes on from JANBPO010009603.1 coordinate 34,307,091, forward strand.
ATGATTCCATTGCACAGCCCAAACATGCTAAAATTCCCCCCAAAATTGAAAACCCACTCAAACATGCACTAATCGGCACAAAATTCAAGGGGAAAGTATAACAAGAGGCGAGGAATCCATCCCCCGACCTCCTTCGCCGATCTCCTGAGCCGAAAACACCGAAACCACCATACGAACCTACACCATGATAACTAAATAGATTAAATGCTAGAAAAAGTCCACAAAATCCATAAAAATAGCCTAAATTCATGGAATAAAATCTAGACTAATACCAATAAGGATCCGCTAATCCACGGGCCTTACAGTGCCTATGTGGGCTGAGGGGCGGAACTTGCCAGCCAGGCTTTATGCATTACCGCTTTAGGATTTCGACGTGATTTTGGGTATGGACTGGCTCGAGGCCCATGATGCCATGGTGGATTGCAGCTCGAAGAGGATCTACTTCCAGCATCCTCGTAGGTCCACCTTCTACTTTCAAGGTATCCGGCCTTCCTCTTCCCGTTTTCTTATTTCGGCCATTAGGGCCCGTAAATTGCCTGATGCAGGGTGTCAGGATTGATTTCATGATCGATGTGGTTCCGGGTACGACGCCTATGTCGAAGGCCCCTTATCGTATGGCACCGAAAGAGTTGAAGGCGCAGTTGCAGGAGTTACTTGCCAAGGGGTACATTCGTCCCAACTTTTCCCATTAGGGTGCACCCGTGTTGTTCGTGAAGAAGAAGGATGGTAGTCTGAGGTTATGCATCGACTACCGACAGTTCAACTAGGTGGCTGTTAAGAACAAGTATTCGTTGCCTCGGATTGATGACTTGTTTGATCAGCTTCAATCAGCCCAAATATTTTCGTGGATTGATTTGAGGTCAGGTTATTATCAGGTGCAAATCTGAGACTCTGACATTGGGAAGACTACGTTTCGCTCGAGGTATGGGCATTATGAGTTTGTGGTGATGCCGTTTGGGCTCACCAATGCCCCTGCAGTGTTCATGGATTTGATGCATAGGGTGTTCCGTCCATACTTGGATCAGTTTGTGGTTGTGTTCTTAGATGACATCCTCGTGTATTCGCGGTCTGCTGAGGAGTATGTGCATCATTTGAGGGTCATATTGCAGACCTTGTGAGATCACCAGCTCTATGCCACGCTCAGCAAGTGTGAGTTCTGGCTACGAGAGGTGCACTTTTTAGGGCATGTGATTTCTGGTGATGTTGTTTCCGTGGATCTGGCCAAGGTCGAGGCTGTGGTGCAGTGGCCGAGGTCGAGTTTCGTCACGGAGATTCGGAGCTTTTGGGACTTGCGGGCTATTATAGGAGATTTATTCATCATTTTGCTCGTATTGCGGCTCCAATGACTAGGCTTATGCAGAAGGATGTGCCGTTTGTCTGGACGGAGGGGTGTGAGCAGAAATTCATGGAGCTGAAGATATTGCTCACTACCACTCTAGTGTTGGTATTGCCTTCAGGGTCAGGAGGTTTCGTGGTATGTGCAGACGCTTCTAGGGTAGGTTTGGGTGTCATGTTGATGCAGCATGGTAGAGTGGTGGCATATGCATCTCGTCAATTGAAGTCACAGAAGGAGAACTATCGTACTTATGATCTTGAGTTGGCGGCAGTGATTTTCACTCTAAAGGTCTAGAGGCATTACCTGTACGATGAGAAGTTTGAGATTTTTACTGACCATCAGAGTTTGAGATATGTGTTTACCTAGAAGGACCTTAACCTCAAGCAGAGGAGGTGGATAGAGTATATCAAGGATTATGATTTCACTCTGTCTTATCAGCCTGACAGGATGAATGTCGTGGCTAATGCTTTGAGCAGGAAGGTGGTGGTCAGTCAGATGTTGTTGCGGAAGTGGAGGTTATGGGAGCAAGTGTCGGCCATGACTTTTGGGTTTAAGGTCCCACGGGACCAGGGGTCGGTCGTTCTTGCGAGCTTGACAATCACACCAGCTATCCGCCATCAAGTGACCGAGGCTCAACGTGCGGACCCCGACCTACCTCAAATTCTGTCGATGGTCGAGGTGGAATTTGGCGAGGATGGAGCTGTGAGGTTCAGAGGTAGGCTGTACGTCCCAACCGAGGAGCAGGTGAGGCGCGCGGTGTTATGGGAGGCTCATGGGAGCCGGTATGCCGTGCATCCGGGATCAGCGAAGATGTACCATAATTGAAGAGACAGTTTTGATGGCCTGGTATGAAGAGAGATGCCGCGGAGTTTGTGGCCAGGTGTCTGATCTGTCAGTAGGTGAAGGCGGAGCACCAGCGATCGGGAGGCACACTTCAGCCCTTAGAGATCCCAGCGTGGAAGTGGGACCACGTGACCACTGATTTTGTGGTTGGGTTGCCGAGGACATCCAGTGGGCATGATAGTATTTGGTTACTGGTGGATAGACTGACGAAGATAGCTCGGTTGATGCCGATCAAGGTCAGTTGGAGTGTGCAGAAGTTGGCCCGATTGTATGTGGAGTGGATCATTCCGTTACATGGAGTCCCCATCTCCATTGTGTCCGATTGTGATCCGCACTTCACGTCAGGATTCTGGAGGAGTTTTGTCATGTCCCGAGCCTTTATTTACAGTGGAAGACTCACTCGGGAAACGTGAACAGTCGGCATGGTAAGCCTCTCGCAAGCAAGCATGATCAGAGTGCGATACAATCACACATAAGATGCAATTGCACAAGTATATACTCAAATTCCAACTTCTATTTCATTAATAATCAAATACTCCATTACAATCACTAATCATCTTTTGACAAGTTGTCGGACTCAATAAATCAGAAAATACATGGACTCGATCTAGACAAAAATGACTCCTATGTCTTCACTCGTAATCTGATCTGACTCTCATTCACTCTCGGACCCGCCATTTAAATAGTCTGAATCTGTTAGTTTTTTAATTTACCATCACTAGTGGGGGACAATTCAACCCCCCTTCTTGTCTACTCGCCTACCCGGGACCCAATAGCAAGAACTAGGCCGAGACAAAGACACTGCTATAACCAGAATAGTACCATAACGTGAGTGACTAGTCAGGGTCACATCTAATGACGTAAGTCCAAAGTCCCTGACCACGTGTGCACACAATAGCCCACTGCCAAAGCCAGGCCTCTAGCTAGTATTCCCCCTCCGAAGGACACTACGGTTGGATTGGGGGCCCATGGAACTAGCTTAAGAATCGTAAACCAGGAAAGTGCCCCGCTACAAGAGCCGTCACGCCGAAGCGTGCCGTAAGGGTATCACTAGTGGAGGCTCACAAGACATAGAGGCTCAAAATACGAGTGCAGAAGTACAGACATGCAAGAGAGCACTATCGCACGTACTTCGAAGCACCAATGGCAACACAGCCACTGCTGACAACTCAGGACAAAGCAACTAGACTTACTCACGTAACGATCCTTGAGTCAGACGACTCGAAGGCAAGATCATCACTAACAGCAGAACAAGCAGCCAAATCAGTCTAAACCTAAGCCAGAGGAAACAACACTGTCAAAGGAGACGACACGCGAAGAGCTGAGGGGACACTGAGAACCCTCAACACCTCTGGATACGTAAATCGAGGTAGAATGATATCTCGAGACATCCAGAAACACGGTCTCGAATTGGACAAAGTCACCGAGACACACACAAGGTCACATGTCAACCTGTGGTCTCACTAGGTTGACCGAAACCCGACACGACACATACACACAGACACACACAGACACACACACTGCATGCACAAACACTCTTGGCCATCCCATCATGGTCACTACCCTCATAAGATGTCAACAGACACCCACGGGTCATGGGCAAACCACGAGATCAAGCCAAGATAAGCAGAAACAGGAGCAGTGGACAACTACTACACTCTGGGCAGAGCGAACTATCATTCAATCGCTAGGCGAACTCGACAGTCAAGGAAAGTCACTGCAAGACAAGAGACAAAGACACTGGAAGGTCTAGATCATATCGTTAGGGAACTGTCGCAGTCAAGGAGAAGACCACACCCAACCACCTCAACCGATCGATCAAGAAACTACCGACGCATAGACACCACCCTAGAACACAAACCTAAGATAGACAGATACATAAGACAGACACAGAACCGAACAATGTCCATCACAGCCACAACAGGACCGTAACGCACCACCATAGGGGCGTTACCTGCTCTAACGCACCAAGGTGGGGGCGTCAGGGCTACCACAACATAACTCGAATGAAAGGGCATGTAACGGACCTCTATAGGCACGTTACACCAGCCTAACGCACCAGGACAGGTGCGCCAGGGCCAACAGACCAAAACCACTAACATGGACCATGCAACACACCAGGCTAGGGGTGTCCCATAATGTGACACACAAGGGGAGGTCTGTCAGGGCTAACTAATTGACCTAGTCTTTGAGGCAGACACAGTCGTCGAGGGACTGACACCTACAGTCCTTGGAAACAACAGCACGTAATGCACCAAGCCAGGCGCATTGTAGCCGTATGACGGTCCTATGCTGGTCCCGTCACACCAAGAGCGTAACGCACCACCCTAGGCACGTTACAGCCATGTGAGGGTCCTATACTGGTCCATCACACCAACCCAGCCTCGAAGAATGTGAAACGAGTCACACAGTGTGACGGCCACTGGAATGATCGTTAGATAAAATCGGTGAGTAAAATGGGGGAACGGCTGAATCAGCCTGTTCCACGCCCCATTCACGCCGAAGCGTAGGGGAAACAGATGAACACGACCATACAACACACCTGGGGTCGAAAAACGGTGCAGACACACGTTAAAACGTGAGATCAGGGCGATTTCGATGAATCGACCCTAAATGAGTCACCGAGGTTCTCGGACTCCTAGCGGCCCCAAATGACAACTGATCGACACGAAACTTACGGGGATGGGATCCTGACATCCCAGCGGTCGTTGTGACACTAATTTTACCAAGAATAGTCGCTGTTTTCTGGCAAACCCTACAAACCCCAAAAACTATGATTTTCACTAAACCTACCCGATCTCCCCCGATCGAGCACCAAACCGTACACAGGAGTAGGGAAAATGTGCAGAACGATATAGCGATCCATCTCCCTGCCTCCACCAAAGAAACCGAGTGTCGAGGCGACTAAAACACCCCGAAAATCATAACGCGAATCGAACCGCTGGCTTTGAATCCACCGATTGGGACCACGCTAAAACCGCACTGATCCTCGCTCCACCACGCATCTCAGCAGCTTCCCGGCGTCGTCACCTCTCCCACGGTCGCCTCCGTCTACAGCTGAAGCCGAGAGGGTAATAGAACGAGAGAGAACGGGAGAGAGGGAGTGAGATGGTGTGAGAGGAGAGAGAGGGTGGAGGGGTTAAATGGTTAGGAAATTAGGAAGTTTCCTAATTTCTAAAAATCTAATTTTCATGCTGAAAATGCACTAATCCAGAAAAATACGTAAAAATAGTCAAAATGATCCTTGCGAAGAGTACATCGTAACTGTATCATACACGAGTCGATGAATTTAGAAATAAACTCATCGTAGGGTTTCGTAACTAGTACAAGAGAAAAACCTACATGGATCATAAAACTCAACTCGGGAGTGACAAAAGTGATCACTTCCCTGAAGAAGTGGAGTAGATATGGTGGGTCAAGAGGTTCACTAGGGAAGGGATCGAAGGGATCAAAGAATGTTTGAACCCTTGTGATGGGTTCCCTCACTATACTGACCCATGTCCGGAATTGTTGAAGGTGTCGATGGTCACCTTCATCCATTGTAGCAGATGGGACAGTGATCTCGTGTAGAAGATAAAGTTCCTCCCTCGGGACAAGTGGAATGAAGGCTCATCAGGAATGGAGAGGAACAAAAGGATCTCCATGATGACATGACCCACGGTGCAGACAGAGATAATGAACCTCAATGTTGGATGTGTGAAGCTACAACTATTGGGTTGGTCGAAGCCTGGGGCCAAGATGTATGTCCACGTCAACTGCCAGTCTAACCTCTTAATCAGGTCTTCCAATGTATCAACAAGGTGAAAAGACCGGAACGTTGTGTGGAATGAGTTGACAGACACTATTTGTAATGCGGGGTCCATGGATGGATAGCAAGGGGCTTTTGGGACCAAGTCCTTCTTAAGCCAGCTAAGTAGTGGCTCTACGATGATGAGCTTCCCCGTTAGAAGCACGGGTGGCTCTTGCTGAGGTGGCTCTGAATAAAGATTGGAAGATGAGGTTGGATGCAAAGGAGCTCTTACGGGTGGGGAAAGAATGTCCTCCCTGAGGGGGAGAGATCCTTTGGGTAACATCGGGTTGAGAATGTCAGCCACGATCTCTATAGGCTCTGGTAGGACTTCGTCCTATATCAGAGGTGGGAGAGGGGAAATCGATGACTCAATACGAGTGCACATCCTATCCACCCAATCCTAAAAGATTTTCAAGAGTTCGACAAAAGTGGGGTTTAGAGTAGGGGCATCATGGTGGAGTCACTCATAATCACCCGGCCTAGTATTGGGCCTAGGCTCATCTACATGTGGGACCCTTCGTCTCCGATTCTGGCATTCTTGGTTGGAGGTGACAGGACGTGGCAGGTAGATCCTTCTAAGCTCAACCTTCATCTCACAGCATGACTCGAAGGGTCATCGCCTCCTAATTTCTCTCAAGCATTCAATACTTCTCCACTTCCCGATAGCTTCATACAAAAGCCGCTCCTTGACAAAATAGACTTGCATGGCATTGGACATCGAGTAACACTCAAAATATTTATCCATAGTGGCTTCCCAATTTAGGTAGTCACTCGAGACTTCGGAGCCATAAAAGTCTGAGGGTTTGGGCCTACGAAAGTGGAGGGGTTGGTTTCCACGCCCATGGGTGCTACGCCAGCATTCATATGACTTGGGCGATCGGGAATCCATGAGAAACTAGGGAACTACAAGGTGGACATGTAGACACAAAGATCGGAGTACATGGACCAATGCAAAATGATGAACCTAAACTCAAACTAGTATCCAATACCTGGCGGAGATATTGATCCGAGGACCCAACTCATGCAAGAGGCTACCTTCTAGATAGGCATAACCTATCGTTCCAGTAGTGCCTTTTCATATACCGTATAGAGGCATGAGGTGCAACACCTTGGACAGACAACCCTAGACTCAAACCGTGCTATGATGACTACACTAGACTCAACAATGCTCTGATACTAATTTGATGCGGGATAGGATGCGACTCAGTACCGATTGGATGTGAACCTGGGACTCTAGGTGATGACGCACCCAATTTGATAACGTGGCCAGCAATGATGCGACCAACTTGACACCAACAGAGTTCCAAAGAGGAGGATATGTCCTTAACAAGGGACACGAGCTCACAGACGTCCCTAGGTGAGGGAAATATGTGGATCCGTGCGGTTGAGAAACTGGTGAAGAGTCAAGGGTGGTCGGCTCTTTTTACGAGCTCGGATCAAGTCACGGGATGGGTCACGCTCACTCTCTCGCAATGGTGATCAAATGATATATCGAGCGATGATCCTATCATATGCTAGAAGCGGCATACAAGCATATACGAGGTAACCAATGCGACAAAGAGAGGAGCGAGAACGTACCTCCACGCCCCGGGCATGGGGAAGACAGCCCCGGGCATGGGGAAGACAGCCCCGGCTAAGATCCACAACTCCTGGTACAGAAAATGTAAATACTTATAGCAATGAATTTTATGGCCCACTCCATACAGGGAGGTAAAGGGCTACAACAACGACCCAGGAGCACCGATCTCGGGTTGACGGGCAGTAAGCCGAAAGGGCTTTCAGGCTGGAGGCGGGCTGCTGGACCGACTTGGCACTCTTCAAACTCACTGGACAGCAAGCGCGTGCAGCTTGAGGGATGGTGACTTCCGGTCATCTTCTGGCCGCAACGGTTGGCTGGGACATTGGTGGGAGGTCCCTCTTCGATCCCTGAGGTCGGCGGTGGCTGAATCGAAGTCGAAGGGCCGACGAAAATTTTACACTTCTGATTTATCCACCAGTCGTGTGACTGAGAAGATCTGCGAGACCTGGCGGGAACGCTTATTGCGCTCAGTTCTGGAGGCGGATTGGAATGAAACTAATGCCATTGCAAAGTAGACTCAAAGAGCTACAACATATATGAAATTCAAATCCATCCAATGGTTGGATTTGAAATGAAAAACTCTATAACAACATAATTTTTCTGGCTCAGGTTACAGAACAAATAGGACAAACATGGATCTACCTGAAAAAGGGGCTTGACCAACGGGGAAATAATGGATCTGGATCTTGGGGATTTTATAGTCCACAACGTACGCATGATCCGACTCGCCTTACACTCGAAAGGGACTGACACCATGAGCTTGCATGAGACCGACTGGACTTGATGTATGCAGACTCAGACCAAACTATACAAATAAAGGAAAAAAACACACTCTATATTCTAGTCAGTCCTAATGCTATGCAGACCCATGCATTGGTGGACCAGGACATCCGAATGTGTGACTCGCATGTATTTGACGTAACCGGAGGTTGGCGACATGGGGGACTCCTAGACATCCAAGTATGAACCTGTCCGATAATGACTTCCCATTGGACTTGGGTGTGGGAGGTTTGGGCGGCCCAGGAGAGCCGAATTCACTTTCTTCATTACCCCTATATGTGTATGGCTCTTGCCAATGACCGGGCTCGATGAGCATAGATGGACCGGCCCGTGGGGAAGGGGTGTGATAGTGGACTCCCTTGGTAAGGTGGAAGGGAGGTGGTGGGCCACGAGACTCACTAGGGAAAGGGTCGAAGGGATCAAAGAATGTGTGACCTGCCGTGATGGATTCCCATGCGAAAGGAGCAAAAGGATCTAGGCAATTTAGGGATCCGGTGGTATGGCTCTCTTTTGGTCCCGAGTATAGATCTCCACTGTAAGCCAGCTCCTCGTCAACTGAGGGGATCAAGGAAGTTGCTGGCTCTATAGGATGTGTGGACTTCTCTATTGGAGAGAAGGGGTGGTGGAGCTCGTCTGGTAGAGGCAAGAGCAATATGAGCTCACTGGTGTATGGACCCACCGTGTAGATAGAGGTAATAGAACCCAAGGATGGGTATATGAAGCTAAGGCACCTAGGCGGGTCGGGCCTAAGAGCCAACATGCTGGTCAGCTCCATTTGCCTACTTAATCCCTTAAGCAGGTCATCCATGGTATCCACGAAGTAAGAGGATTGGCAAGTGGTGCTAAAAGATGCGGTGGACACTATCTGTAAGGCTGGCTCTATGGGAGGGTAGCAAGGGATCGTGATATCCAGAAATAAACCCTTCCTTAGCCAACTAGCCAATGGCTCTTCAATAATTACCTCACACTTTAAGAGCACGAGGGGCTCCATATGAAGTTCTATGGGTGAAGGCTGTGATGAATCGTCTCCCTCGGATGGGGAGAGGACGTCCTACATGATGGGAAGAGGACCTGGGGACTCTGTAGATGGTGTCGGGCTACCGACTATGACCTCCTTAGGCTCGGGTAGGAGTCCGTCTAGGACCTCCTTAGGCACATGTCCTATCCATCCTATCCAACCGGTCCGAAAACATTTTCAATAGTTTGGCAAAGGTGCGGGTTGGAGTAGGGGCATCGTGGTGGACTCGCTCATCGGCTCTCGGCCTGGTTGTGGACCGAGGCTCGGCTACATGCGGAGCTCTTTGCCTCCGACTATGACCCATTTGGTTGGAGGTGATTGGGTGGGGTTGGTTGGAGGTGACAAGGTTAGAGGTGACTGGGTGGGACTGGTGGGAGGTAACTGGGTGGGGAAGATAGACCCTCCTAAGCTCCTTCTTCATGTCCCACCATGACTCGATGGGCCATTGCCTCCTAACCGGCCTCAAGCCTTCAATGTCTCTCCACTTCTTGGCAGCCTCGTGAATAAGCCTCTCCTTGGCAAGACAGAATTGCCTGGCCTCAGACATGGGATAACAATCAAAATATTTGTCCATAGCGGCTTCCCACTATAGGTAGTCGCTCTGGACCTTGGAGCCATGAAAGTTCGAGGCCTCAGGCCTAATGAAGGAGATGGGATAGTTTCCAAGCTCAATTTGATGCGGGACGGGACAATGGACTTGACCGATTTGCAGGCGAACCTGGGACTCTAAGCAAGCTCGCGACTCGTCCCTTAGCGAGGGAAGCGTGCGGATGTGCGCGGTTGAGAAATCGGCAGTGAGCTAGGGTGGTCAACTCTCACTTTCGTGCCCGGATCGGGTTACAGAACGGTCTCGCTCTCTCTCGCGGCGGTGATTGAAATTTGAGCGAGCTAAATTATCCTAACACTCTAGCAACGACATATAGAATTATATACGAAATAAGCAAGAAATGCCGAGTGAGGAGCGAACACGATACCTCCATGCTCCGGGCGTGGGGAAGGCGACCCCGGCCGAAACTCGTACTCCCGGTACAAATGAATTAACAATAATTACAGAGATGCAATTTCACTACCCACTCCACGCAGGGAGGTAAAGGGCTACAAGTGGGGCCCGGGAGTAGCGGGCTCGGGTTGACGGGCAGCGATTTGGACAGTTCCGGTGGTACCGCGCGCCGGCAACCTTGGGGTCCACGTTCTGGTCGGTGGCTCGAGTGGGCCGAGAATGGTACCGCTGCGACGGGGACTCCTGGAGGGGCGATCCCAGGAAGGGGACGTGCTGGTTTCCGAGCCCATGGGTGTTATGCAACCTGTGATATCGCCTGGGCGATTGGGAATCCATATAATCCATGGGACTCGGGGAGCTACATGATGGCCATGCAGACACTTGGTGACAAACCAAACTGACTCTCTAATGGACTAGACAATGGACTAAACACGACCTTAAAACAACAATACAAAGTTGGAATGCAGACTCGACTACAAACCTAGACTCTAACCAATATCCGCTACGCGGCGGAGGTGAACCTCACGCAAGAGACTACCTTCCCAATAGGCGTAACCTATCTTTCTGGTAACGTCTTTTGATATACCCAAACTCACCAGCGCCTGGCGGTCATGGCGCTCCCTCGCTATACAGGCAAATGACGCCTGGACCTCAACCATCCACCTCATCATCTACATCTCAAACAACCCCAATTACACCACTCACCTCTCCTCTCATCATCCTCCTCCCTTCAAACTGCACTAACACCATCCTCACCCAAATACTACAAGATAACTGTAACGACCCAAGATCCGGATATCGGGAATGACCCGATACCATTCGAATCATGTCCTACCACCCACGAGCCGGAGGACTCGAAAGGGCTAAAAGGATAGGTGTGATGTACATAGAAATAGGAAATAAAGTAGGACAACACAACAATTAACAGAAACAAATAATCTAACTACAACAGAGTCCAGTCCAACAGAAAGTACAGTGAAAGACAGGAAAACGTACCAAATGCCAAGTGAATACTCGGCCCGATGAGCTATTAACTAGGAAATTCCATGCAACGCCTTCGAACCTCGAGGAAGAATCACAACACCTGAAAATTAGGGGTGAACCTCTTATCACTGGCTCAGTAGGGGTCTCGCAGAACCCTAACCGTAAACAACGGCGGTACAGAAAGCAGCAACTATAGCAAGAACAACAGTAACAACAGGACTAGTAAACACGATGACTGGTAAAACCTCGACTTTATAGCTACTCCTACTGTACCGGAACTCAACACCCCGATCCCACAGTCGGGGGACTACTAGAACACAGACCACCCTAGTCACGCTACTCGAAAAATGTCACGACACCTTTGTCGTGGAGGCCTGTACTCACACACGAAGGCCCACTCTGAAACCACGCGGTCCGAAAATATGGTCACGATCTCGCCATCGTGAACTCTACGTCGTCGAGGGTAAAAATCCTCGATGACGCTCACCGGAACCCTAGACCTCGCCTCGGGAAAACACCTGGAAACTACACGCAAGACCTCATCTCGCAGACGAGAAACTGAATCTCGAGTCACGACGAGCTCACGTCACGTGACGGGAGTACCTACCCACTCGAAGTAAGGCTGGAAGCGTCCACTGACGTCTTAGTCCGCGCCTCAGGTGTCTGCCTTCGACGCCCCAGGCGGAGACTAAGACACCGTACCGTAACCAGGAACATAAAATAAGGACTAACTGGGGTGGCGCTCGTCAGCGCGGGTCTGATGCCCCCAGCCACGTGTGCACACACAGACCATGTGCCTTAGGTCAGGCCCTCTAACTCGTTCTTCCCCCAAAGTCTGAACTCAGGTTGCGCGTGGGGGCCCCACGATAACCAGCCTAACAACTGTCTCACTCAGGCCACGCTCTCCACCACTCCCAAGTGAGTCTGCACACGCGTGCGCAGGAAAGTTACAGCTAGTGAGAGCTCACTAAACGTGAACATTGAAAAATACGCACGCACCCATCGCAAGTAATGCGAAAAACAGGTGGCTCAGAGCCACCCGACTCGGGACAGCCCACTAGACCTACTAAACCCAACGGTCCTTGAGTCACGAGAGTCGGGTTAAGACCATTGTCGGTGACAGCACAACACCCTCAATCTGGCCTAATCTCAAGGTCTGAAATCACGGTGACACGATTCCCAAGATAACTCACAAGCCGTCGAGTTGATCCCTCACCCAAGGGACACATGAAAAACCTCCAGCCCCAGGCTGGTTGACTGGACGCGCAGTCCAAGGCCACACACATGGCCTTACTCGGAAACCACTTCTCGGAGAAACCCATGACGTACGGGGAAGGCCCACCGCACTCATACTGACTCACAGTGACTCAATTTAGCGAAGCACGAAAGCCCGAAACACGTGGGTTCACCCGGACCCCCAAGACCCATGGCACGCTAATTGAGGTAACTCAGTACCTCCGGACACCCCTAAAAATATGAACACAGAACCCCCAGGTGTTCGTGACTCTCACGAGGCCAAAGGTCAACCACTGGCTCACAACCAGGTCGACCGGAAGCCATCACAATTTGAAACGGACACGGCAAACACGAAAATCGAGTGGCGGTCCTTCTTGGACCGTCACAACGCCTGGCGGTCTCCTTCGGACCGCAATGCCTAGCCTAGCGGCCCAGCCAAGATCACAAGGCCCCAAAGGCTCTTGAACCTCAAGCGGTCTCCTCTCAGACCACCAAGCACGGTGGCGGTCCTTGGCATGACCGCTAGACGTTGGCTGGCGGTCAGTCACAAGGCTGCTACCCCACCCGACCTCAAATCGACCACGAAACGAAAAACGGTCATGCCCTGACCGCAAGGCACACCCTGGCGGTCTCCTAGAGACCGTAAAGCTTGGTAGCGGTCCATCGCGTGACCGCATGGCTCGAACCGACATAGCTGCACCCTAGCGATTGCCAGGGGACCGCCTCACCCCCTAGCGGTTCCTGGAAGGACCGCTAAGTCGTCCCGAGCCCGAAAATGATGAATCACACAGAAAATTCCATTCCACGCCCCGTTCACGCTCACGTAATGGGAAAAATAAGGAAAAACTAGTCTCCAAGCTCTCTAGCACCGAGAGGACCCATTTAAACTCTAAAAATACGATCAAAACGCAAGATCCAACTTACATCCCAAAATCATGTAATTTTTTCAAAACGTAAAAATAACCCTGCTCGGCTCACCACGACCTATAAAACTGGCGAAAAAGGAAGTACGCGAGTTAAGGATCCATCCCCCTACCTCCACCAGATATTTCAGTGTGGCTGAGGAAATGTTCGCCGCGGAGCATCTGGAATGTGCCGAGCGCCCAGCCGTAAACGACGCCGAAAGTGAGGCCTGCGATTTTGGCGCGGCGGGTGGTGAAGATGAACCAGAGGGCCATGAAGCCGAAGCCCGCTGTTGCATGTCCGGCGGGGAAGCAGCGGCCTTTGCGGACCTGCACAAAATCTTTCGGATAGCTCTCCAGCACCATGACATGGGGCATGTCGCCGCCATAGAGCGTGGTCTGGTTGGGGCAATAGGTGTTGGTGTATTTCTTCGCGCCGCCGACGAAGAAGGCCGTGAGCGCGATGGAGAGCGCGAGGAAGAGGACGCGCGCGCGATAGGGCGTGAGCGCCTTGACGAAGAAGCTTGCGAGGAACGCGACGAGCAGGCCGACGGCGGAGTAAGCGGCGATGTCGCGCGGAAATTTGTGCAACCATTGTTCCGTAAAAGGATCATTCTTGCTGATGATCCAGCGGTCGAGCGGCGCGAGGCTCGTCGCGGTCGCGTCATAGAAATGGTTTTGCACCCAGACGTCGATATGGGTTGCCTCGAAGCCGAGGAGGACGAGGACGAGCAGGCCCGCCGTGATGAATATCTGATTGCGCAGCGACATGCGCCTCACCCTGCCCTGTGGCCGAAGGCGTAGAGTGGCGTGCCGTCATGCGGCTTGTCGGGCGACCGGGTGAGGACGGCTTCCATCGAAGCGGGAAGATTGAGCGGCAGGCGGCCTTGCGCCTCTGCACTGCCCGTCAGCACGTCGAGGATGGCGGCATCGCTTGCGCCGAACTCTGCGATGATGCCGGAGGCGTGGGCCACGATGTTGGTGAGGATCGCGGGGCGGCTCATCGAGGCGACAATGATGACCGGCACTTTGGCGGCGACGGATTTCAATGCCTCGTAGCCCTCGTGGCCGTCTTTGAAATCGAGATCGCCTTCGAGCTGGAACGAGCCGAAGAAGAACGTGGGGCGGCTTGTCGACGCCTTTCTGTCGAGCGGAATCACGTCGCCGCTCGTCATTGCGGGCGGCCTTGGCTGGGAATACGACGAGGACTTGAAAAAGATTGACGCAGCGAACGGCAGAGGCTCGGGCCCCGACGGACGGAACATGAAAGTGCGCCGTCTTGCGTATATGCCGCTGCACCATCTCGTCGCCGCCATGCCGGCGCTCCGCGCCGAAACCGTCGCGACGCAACCGGCGCGCGTTTTCACCGGAGCGGATTTCGGCATCGTCCCGGAAACCGTCGCGGATCAGACGCCGGCGCTCCGGAAAGCGATCGCCACACTGCGCGACGCTCCCGGTTCCACGCTGAAACTCGCGAAGGGACGTTACCACTTTTTCGATACGACCGCCGAAAAACTCGATTTTCACATCTCGAATCACGACCAGCCGAAGTTCCATCCGGTCGTCGTCCCGCTCACCGGACTGCGCGGAGCGACCATCGACGGGCAAGGTTCGACCTTCGTTTTCCACGGCTCCTGTCTGCCGGTGCTGATCATGGATTCGGAAAAAGTCACGCTGCGCGGCGTCGCGATCGACTATGCCATCCCGCATCTCGCGCAGGGCGTCGTCACGAAGACCGGCGACGGTTTCTACGAGATGACCGTCGATCCGGAAAAATATCCGCACCGCGTCGAGAACGGCTGGCTCACGTTCGCCGCCGAAGGCTGGACCGCGCGCGGAACGAACTGGGGCACCGTCTTCTCCGGAAAGACCGGCATGATCGTCCCGGGAACGTCCGATTACGGTTTCGGCGGCAAACTCACGGTAATTTCTCCCGGGCATTACCGCGTCGAAAAGGACATCGCGAAATCCGGCATCGTCGCCGGCGATTTTCTCACGATCCGGCAGGGCCCGGTCATGCGTCCGCATCCGGCGATCACGCTTTATCGCGCCAAGGACACCGTCCTCGAAAATTGTCCGGTCCACGCCTCCGAAGGCATGGGCATCCTCGCGCAACGTTCGGAAAACATCCGCATTTCCGGCGGCGGCGTGTATCCGGCGCCCGGCACCGGACGGCGATTTTCGTCATCCGCCGACGCCACGCATTTCTCGAACTGCAAGGGCGCCGTCGTCGTCGAAAACGCGTCCTTCTCCGGCATGATGGACGACGCGATCAACGTGCATTGCACCTGCCTCCGCATCGTCGAAAAAATCGGTGCGCGCACGCTCCGGTGCAAATACATGCACGGCCAGTCGGTCGGTTTCGAGATCGCGACGCCGGGCGAAAATCTCCGGTTCATCAAGGCGAAGACGCTCGAGGACGGCGAAACGCGCCGCGTCGCAGGAATCAAAAACCTCAACCCGCGCGAAGTCGTCTTCACGTTCGACGCCGACCTACCGGAATCGCTCGTCATCGGCGATGCGTTGGAAAATCCGGACTGGCAGCCGTCCGTCGTCTTCCGGGGCAACACCGTCGCGCACAACCGGGCGCGCGGCGCACTGTTCACGACGAACAAGCCGGTACTCGTCGAAAACAACAAATTCCTCGAATCCTCCGGTTCCGCCATCCTGCTCGCGGGCGACGCCAACGGCTGGTTCGAATCCGGCGGCTGCCACGACGTCGTCATCCGGAAAAATCTTTTCCGCGACAACCTCACGTCGCGCTATCAGTTCACCGACGCGATCATCGTCGCTTGCCCGGCAGTCCCCGACCTCAAGGCGCAAAAGGTCCGCTACCACCGGAACGTCGTCATCGAGGACAACGTCTTCGAGACCTTCGACGTGCCGCTCGTCGCCGCCGTCTCGGTGGACGGCCTGAAATTCACCGGCAACACGGTGACCTACAACACACGCTACAAAGCGTGGAAGCGACCCCCGTTCGGTTTCCGGGGCTGCGAAAACGTCGTCGTGAAGGACAACGTCGTGAAAAACGCGCCGGCCGGACAGAAGTGGCCGGAGTAGCGAAACTCCCGGGAGCTCAATCCCGCTCCAGCCGCTTCCCCATGAAAACGATCGGTTTCGCTTCGTATCCGAGTTTTTCATAAAAACCCGTTACCCGCCCGTTGCCGTCGCGCACGAGCAGGTTGATTTTCGCGCAACCTTCCTTCGCCAGAAGGCGCTCGGCCTCGGCGATGATTTTCCGTCCGAAATCGCGGCCTTGGAAACGCGGGTCCACGCCGACGTAGTTCAGCCAGCCGCGGTGTCCCTCGTAGCCGGCCATCGTCGAGGCGACGATTTCGCCTCCGGCTTCGCCGACCAGAAACAGGTCCGGGCGCACCTTCATTTTTCGCGCGATGTCCTTCTCCGGATCGTTCTCCGGCGACAGCAGACCGCAACGGGCCCACAGCGCGACGACCGCTCCGGTGTCTTCCGGACGGAAGCCGCGCACGACAAAATCGTCGGAAAACGCGTCCATCGGCCTCACCGGATCGCCCGGCGGTAGATGCGTTCCACCGCCGCCGCGAGATCCGGCAGATTGCGTCCGTCGGTGAGCACGCCGGTACCCGCCTTCATGTAGGCCGGTTCGCGGACCGCGAGCAGCTCGCGGATGCGTTCCAGCGGATTTTCCGCGCGCAGCAGCGGGCGATGCGTGCTCGCGGACGTACGCCGGTAAATCGTCTCCGGCGTGGCGAAAAGCGTGATGACGACGCCCTTCGTCTTCAACAGTTCCGCCATGCCCTCGGGAATCACCATGCCGCCTCCGGTCGCGACGACCGCGCCGCCGGCCGGCATGTGGTTTTCGACGTAATCGCGTTCGAGCCGGCGGAACTCCGCCTCGCCCTTCCGTTCGAATATATCCGGGATCTTCATACGTTCCAGACGTTCGATCTCGTGGTCGGTGTCGATGAAACGCCGGCGCCAGAGTTGCGCCAGATGACGGCCGAGCGTGCTTTTTCCGGTCCCCATGAATCCCACGAGGATCAGGTTGGGCGGAAGCGGATGACGGTCGCCGTGTTGCACGGGCGGAAGGAAGGCGGCGGGGAGCCGGACGGTCAAGGGCCGACGGCGGGAGCCGGAGATAGAGGAAAGAAGAGAGAGGAACGCGTCCGCATGGTTTTCGAAAAAGGCCCGCACCGGCTCTTCTCTCTTCTTCCTTCGCTCTTCTTTCTTCCAATTATCCCTCCCATGTCCGGCGAACATATCCACATCCGCGGCGCACGCACCCACAGCCTCAAAAATGTCGAGCTGAAGCTGCCGCGCGGAAAGATGACTGTCGTCACCGGCGTTTCCGGCTCGGGCAAAAGTTCGCTGGCTTTCGACACGCTCTACGCCGAAGGCCGCCGACGTTTCATGGAAAGCCTGTCGGCCCGGGCGCGCGCGGCGTTGGAACAGGCGGAACGGCCGGACGTCGATTTCATCCACGGCCTCACGCCGGTCATCGCCGTCGAACAACGCACTTCCGGCGGCGGCAATCCGCGCGACACGGTCGCGACGGCGACGGAAATCGCCGATTACGCGCGCCTGCTCTGGTGCGCCGCCGGAGAACGGCGTTGTCCGAAGGACGGCGGGAAAATCGTCCGGCGCACGCTCGACGACATCGTCGATTTTCTCCTGAAAAATCCCGCCGGTTCGCGCGCGATGCTGCTCGCGCCGCATCTGAAAGGCCGTCCGGCGGCCCTTCGCGAACCGCTCGACGACCTGATCCGGCGCGGTTACCGGCGCGTCCGCATCGCCGGGCGGATCGTCGAATCCGAGGCGCGCGACGCGCTGCCGCCCGGACGCGAGGAGGTCGAAATGGACATCGTCACGGACCGCGTGACTCTCGACGCCGGCTCCCGCGCGCGTCTCGCCGACTCGCTCGAACTCACGTTCCGCGAGGGCCGCAACCGCGCCTACGCGCTCGTGCAGAGCACACCGGACGGCCCTTGGGTCGAGCACGCGCTTTCGCTCAACCTCTCCTGCGAAACCTGCGGCACGCCCTACGAACCGCTGACGCCGCGCGACTTTTCCCCGAACCGGCCGGAAGGCGCGTGCGAGTGTTGCGGCGGACTCGGCAGGACGTCGCGATTCGCCGAGGAACTTGTCGTTCCGGATTTTTCCAAGAAGGCCGACGACGGCGCGATCAAGCCGTGGAAACTCGGATCGAAGCGCATGATCACCGAGCGCAACGCCCTCCTCCGGCAACTCGCCGCGCAGGCGCCGTTCGACATTTCCAAGCCGTGGAAGGACCTCTCGCCGGAAACGCGCCGGCTGATTCTCGAAGGCGATCCGGCGCGCGCATTCGTCCTCAAACCCGGACGCAAAAAGGCGGTGACCGGACCGTGGGCGGGCGTGTTCGCGGACCTCGACGAGACGCTGCGCGAGACATCGTCCGACCACCTGAAAGCCCGGCTGCACACGTTCCGCGTCTCCAAAACCTGCCCGGCATGCCACGGCGGCCGGCTGAACGCCGCGACGCGTTCGGTCACGCTCGGCGGACTTTCCATCGACAAGTTTTACGCGCTCCCGGTCGAGGATGCGGCGGCCTTCGCCGACGGTGAAACCCATCCCGAAAATTTCGACCAGACGCGCTCCGCGGGGCCCGACGCGATGCGCGACGATGTGAAGCGGCCTTGGGAAACGGTCGACCAGGCCGCCGATGAATCCTTCCCAGCCAGCGACCCGCCCGCTTACTGAGCCGGATTCAAATCGAGGTCCGATCAGACCATCAGGCGGAGCAGGTCGGACACGGTCGTCGTCGCGAAGCCGATCGCGCTGTCGGAGATACCATAGGGTATGAAGAGTTCGTCGGCACCGGATGCTCAGTAAATAAATCTGCAATAGTTTGGCCTTTGATAGCCTTTCGCGGCACATAGGAGATATAAATCTCCATAAGGATCACCGCCCATTTGCCCAGGTGACCTTTGAGTGCCGGTTGGCACATGATATATTTCAGAGGATCTTCTTTGGATATCAAGATGATTTTATGCGACAACATATAGTGTCGAAGCTTCTTGATCGCAAAGACCAACGCCAAACAGATCTTCTCAATATAGGTATATTTCTCCTCAGTTTTGACCAGTCTTCGACTAAGGTAGTAGAGGGCTTGCTCTTTCCCTTCTTCATTGTTCTAGGCCAGCATTGTCCCCAGGGAGTTGTGTGTGGCCACTATATATAATATCAACGACTGTCCTTTCACCGATGCGCCCAGCACTGGAGGGGTCTTCAAATAGTCTTTGAGCTTGTCGAAGGCTGCCTGGCAATCTTCATCCCAGTAAAAGGGAACATCCTTCGTCATCAAGTTGTGGAACGGCTGGCACCGCCCCGACAAATTGGAAATGAATAGTCAGATATACGCCAAGCAGCCTTGTAGAGATCTCAGCTCTGAGAGGTCCCTCGGTGAGGGTAGCTCCTAAATTGCCTTGATCTTTGCGGGGTCTATCTCAATTCCCCGGTATCTGATGATGAAACCCAGGAATTTTTCACTCGATACTCCAAATGCGCACTTCATAGGGTTCATCTTTAATTCATACTACCTCAGCCTCTGAAAGATGATTCGGAGGTCCTACAGATGGTCTTCTTTTCTTCTGGTCTTGACTACCAAGTCATCTATGTAGCATTCGACCTTATGGTAAAGCAGTTCATCAAATATCTTGGTCATCGCGCATTGATAAGTCGCGCCAGCATTCTTCAATCCGAACGGCATCCTCTTGTAATGATAGATGCCTTTGGGAGTTCAGAAGGCAGTGTGGACTCGGTCATGCTCCGCGATCCAAATCTAGTTGTATCGGGATGACCCATCAATGACAAGGCCTCATGGCAAGTCATAGCATCAATCATGACTTCCGTTATAGGCACCGGAAAGTCATCCTTGGGGCAGGCTTTATTCAGATCCCGAAAGTCGACACATATCCAGATCTGTCCATTCTTCTTTTTCACGGGGATGATATTCGCCAACCACGTGGTATATTGATTGTCTTCGACAAATCCCACATCAATGAGCTTGTCGACCTCTGTACAAATTTGAGTGATGAGCTCCGGCCTCATGCGCCACGGTGCTTGCTTCACCGGGTCGGTTTCAAGGCTGATCGCCAGCTCAAGTTGTGAAATTGCGGGGCTTAGTCCTGGCATTTCCTTGTAAGTCCAGGCGAAGCAGTCCCGATACTCTTGTAGCATCTGGATGTATAGCTTCTGCTCTTCTGGAGATAGCTGGGCACTGAGGAAGGTAGGCCTGGGGTCATCCTCGCTTCCCAAATTGACTTCTATTAGCTCATCAACCGTAGCTTGGCCTCCGTCTTCTATTTTCGGGGGTGCTGGCTGAAGGTCGATGAAATCTGGGATATCATCTTTGAGGTCTAGGACCTCAATTTCTTCATTTGACATTATCAGAGGTTCCGGAGGACTCTCTGCTTCATTCAATAGTGGCCGTGCGGATTGTTCCATCAGTGAATCTGCTGTCGTTGCAGCTTCCAAGGGCGAGTGAGTAGCTTCGCCCTCTGTAGATAAGGTTGCAGCCATGACAGACTGGTGGTTGTTTATTACTGGGCCAAAGCAGCATTCCAGCCTTGTAGCAGGAGGTGAGGAGGTCTTGCCTTTTGAAGCAGCCATATCTTCAGTAGAAGTGGCCTTCTCTTTCTTGGCAGCATGCATCTCTTGATCGGAGTCGACTGAAGCTTCCCCAATCAGCATGAGAGGTGCTAAGATCATCAACATTGGAGAACTGCTGGGAGGAGATGCCCTTGTCTCTTCAACATCTTCAGCTTCGCTGCTGCTAGCTGTATCAAATCTGGCTTGGAGGGCTGCCTCTTCAGGACAGACTTCCTCCCAACACCGGCAAGGAGTCGCAGGCTCTGTGTCTTAGTACTCCAGCTGAGTCGGTTCAACATTTTCAGCTTTCGCTGGGTGTTCATCAAAAGTTTCCCCCAGTCGGTGTCTTCAGTAGGATAAAAGGCAGAGATGGTGTCCACCTCATATCACACACTGTAGTAATATTCTTCCAGGGTAAGCCCAACCCCGGGTGCTAAGAAACATGTCTCAGTTCTTTGTCCAGACTTGCGAGATGCCACATCTTCTGGAAGGCTTCTTTGTCTTTATGAGACTGATCGGAGGGGATGTGTTACTTTTGGAAAATTTTAGCCATCCGTTCCATTGTGAATGCCAGGCCCTGAATGAGAACTGACGGATTTTCCATGTCTTCGGGCAGACAACAGTCTGTGTCTTCCCGGGTAGGGTGCGCTTCAGCCATATAAAACAAGCTACTAGGCCCGTCTATCTATGCCACCTCCCAAGCTTTAAAAGGCTCGACGGTAGGATTATCAAGGTCAAGAATTGGCTTGGTGAGGCCTTCTGGGACCCCAATGTGGTCGTGCTACTGATCGACCTGAACTGCATTAGCTTCGGGGTATAAAGCTGGGGGTGCCACTCTGCCCACGTCCCTGGAGACGGTAATATGAGTAACCACCTTGGGCTTGACATATCTGTGCGGCGGTGGTGGGTGAGGTGGTGATGCACGGGTGATAAATGCAATGGCCCTAGGACTAGACTTAGTAGAGACAAGTCTAAAATTTATTCTGATACTAATTGATGTGACACAACCTAGGGGGTATGGGTTATGAGCCCAAATGAATGCCCGAATCGTGATTCCAAGACAACAAAGTGGTACATGGAGAAGGAATGACCCGAGGGTCTCCTCGACGCAAGAAAGGTCATGTTTCGGACTGGCATAACCAGACCTTCCAGCGATGTCTTTTAATATACCTCATTGCTACTGTGGACTCATGCTATGGGGGGAATTGACTAATGGAGCCTCGGACCTAGACCCGCAAGCAAATGCAATGGACCGGCAACTTCACTCGAGTGGACTCACCCGCGTAGCGCACACTCGGGTCTGTAGATGGATCGACGATAGTGGAGAGGGTCCAAAGTGGGACCTCACTGTTCCGGGGTTTGGCTAGCTTGTGGTTGAACCCCTAAGGGTCCTTGGAAACCCAATCTCACAGGCGGCCAACACGTCGAGGGCTTGGGATGTATTGTCTCTCTCACAACCCACCCGCGGTTGCACTAATGTGATGGCAATTTGAGACCGGGCACTCACCTCACCGCCGACAGGCAACTTAGAAACAATACTAAGCTAAGCAGAGTTAAACCAGCAAGGAGAGGGAGGCCAGAAGCTCACCTGATCAGCATGAATACACCGATCCCAGTCGGAGATGATGGCGAGCATGGAGGCGTGGGTATGCACCCGCACGTCGCGCTGATGTAGCTTTGGATGGCAACCTGCTAGTACACTCACTACACCTCACGCAGGAGGGGTGGACTCGAGGTGGGGAAGTGAGAGATTACACACAAACACTACCTCCCACAGGGAGGGGCTTTAAGCCAGCTAGGTGGGGGTGGGGGAACTAAACTAAGACCACCTTGCCGAACCGCGCTGGTTCGGTCCGCTCTGGATCAACAGGACAAGAGGTCGAAGATGACACGGCGACGGACTACTCTGACTGCTAGTTATGATGGGACCAATTCCAAAACATCCTGCGTTGGCCCAGGAATGTGGCCAAAAATTCGGCGAACGTTCTGAGGCCGGCTGTGACCAAGGTGGGGTCGGGACCAGGGCCAATCAGATCTGATTCTGACTGTCCCAGAACCACTGCTACTGGAAGAACTGGTCGTCATGAACACTCCCGGGGTCCGATGAGGGCGGGACCAGAGCCACTGCATTCGTGGATGAGTCCTCCTCGAGTGGAGACTGACAGGGCCACCAGAGGAACCGGAGCAGGGCGCCAGAACCAAGAAAGTGGGAGGGAGTCGGATCTGTCTCAAGTGGGACTGACCTACGCACTCTGGGGATAAAATTAAAAACTCTATGCTCTGGGGTCCAAATGGTGCTCTTCCTCTTGGATCTGGAAGGGGACTTGGAGGTGAAGATCTCAGCCAAACGCCGCTCCAGGAATCGATGGGGACTCAACGAGGGAGCTCCTGCACTTGAACTATGGTCTGTAGCAAGAGATAGGGTGCACAGTACTTAGAACCACAGGGGTCTAAGAAAACTACTGCCACGAACTCTCCAGAGGTTCGATGTAGACGAGATTGTTGCCATTGTGACCGTGGGTGAGTCCTCTTCGATCTGAGACCAACAAGGCCACCAGAGGAGGTCGGAGCCGGGGATGAGGTAGAGAGAAGTAGAGGGTGGTCCAAAGCTCGCTCTGCTGGACTAACCTGCACACTCCGGGGAGAAATGCTGTAACACAGTGCTCCGG
Organism: Amorphophallus titanum; assembly: GCA_024336825.1. Classification (NCBI taxonomy): domain Eukaryota; kingdom Viridiplantae; phylum Streptophyta; class Magnoliopsida; order Alismatales; family Araceae; genus Amorphophallus; species Amorphophallus titanum. The sequence continues at coordinate 34,330,833 of JANBPO010009603.1, forward strand.
AGTCCAAATGGTGCCCTTCTTATTAGTGATGGCGGAGGATTTGGAGGAGAAGATCTCAGCCAAAAATCACGCCCAGACTCACTCAGGAGCGGCCGTGATAGCTTCTTCTCTTTGGCTCTGATTCCCTGCCAGAGTAGCTTTGCGCAGTTTAGGGAGAATGGCTCTCTCGGGCACCACAGACGTTGGATGGATGCAAGACCACCTCGCTTGCGACGCTGCTTCTAAGAGCTTTCCATAAATATAAGGTACACTCTTAGAAGATGCGTGATCAAGGCGTGGCAGGCTCTACAACATGTCCCTTGACTTCTATCTCTGAACTGGTGCAGGGCAGGGTGGTGGAGTGTGAGAGTAGGAGTGGGGGAAAGGGGTTGGATGACCCTAGGATGGGGATGGGGACTGTAGTGCGACCATAGGAGGTTGTGGAGGCTGGGAGGGGTGTGTGAGTGGTCTCCAAGGGGTGGAGGAGGGAGGGTTGCGGCCAGAAGTGGAGGGGAGAGAGAGGGTAGGGCTCAGGTTGACAAGGGGGGTGGAGGGAGAAGGTTTGTTTGAATTTTGGTTAATGGAGGGATTAATGCTGGCCTTGGAGATGGGAAGAGGTGTGTGGGGAAGTGAAAGGGTGCTTGGGGAGATGGGATTCTCTCTTGGGAGAGGGACAGTGGCTCTTGGGGTTGAGGAGGATTTAATGGGGGGAGTTAATGTATCTAAGGAGGTGAAAGGGTGGGTGAGGTGGCAAGAGGGGAATGGATGAGGTGGAGGAGAGAGGGATGATGTGGCAGCTGAGGTGGACAGTGGGGGAAGGTGAAAGGGCAGGTGCACCCAAGAGAGAGAGAGAGAGGGGAGGAGAGAGAATGGGGGTCGCCCCTTAGAGAGAGAGAGTGAGAGAGAGAGAGAGAGACAGGGGGAGCTTCTCACTCCCAGGAAATAAAGTTGTAACACTGTGGTGAAATATCAGAACTGTGAAAATTGTTTAATCTCAATACATGTTATAGTCACTCCTAAGAAATTCATTGATTTTTCGGTGAGTAAGATGAAGTAATACTAAATCTGACATGATCTATGTAGTTCTGATTTACTGCTATTAAGAGTTAATGTAAATTTATTCAAAGAGTGCAGTTGCTAAACTATAAGTTTCATCACTCTTAAACCAGATTTCAATTAGGGATGCATTATATAGAGTCTTATACCAGAAGAATCTGAGCTATGTATGCTTGGTTAATGAAAGATAAATCAGTTTGTCAGTCAGATTTTTCCTCTGATTTCACTACTTTGATGTTGTCATCACATGTTTTCTGTCACTTCCTCTATAAGCTCATCTTGTCTCTCTATTTTTTTTGCTGATGGCAAAGGGGAAGAGATTTTGATGGCAAGATTGATTGATGACAGGATTTTGATGGAAAAGGGGGGAGAGATTTTGATGTTTGATGTTTGATGGCAAAGGGGATGATGTTGATGTCAAGGGGAGTGACTGGCAAGAGAGAAAGTTCTATCTGTGTGTCTACATGGTATATCATATCATGTCTGCATGGTATATCATATCATTGACTAAGGGGGAGGGTTAAGGGGTAGAGCCATTTTTCCTACCTATCTGTCGGCTACCCAGTATCTAGTCATTTGTAGGGGAGAGAGTGCTAGAGATTGGTAGGGTAGAGAAAGCTGAGATTTGTCCCCTATTGCTTGAGTTACAATCAAGTATAGCAGTGTTGTCATCATCAACAAGGGGGACAATGTTGTGTCTCCTCTGGATTTGATATTCAGTTTTGATGCTGGCAATAGTGTGATTGACCTCAATTCTGTACTGACAACACTGTGATGATTTGTAGTTTTTACTGGAGTTATAATAGGGCTTTCTCACAATAACGTCAATGAATCTTCATGCACTTAGAAAAGATAGGTCGATGCATACTCTTTCTACTACACAATAAGGTCGGTGCACATATGCACTCCGAGTCTAGAAGGTCAGTGCATATGCATAAGTGTTACATTATAGGGTTGATGCATCTCCCACTGCATTGAACAAATAGGTCGATGCATATATGTCATTGAGTCTTGAGGGTCGATGTACATATGCATTTCAGTCCATAAGGTCAGTGCATATGAACAAACGTTGCATAGAAAGGTCGATGCATCTTCCACTGCATTGAACTAATAGGTTGATGCATATATGTAGTCTAGTCTACAAGGTCGATGCAGGTGTAAACAATATGCACTATCAGGTTGGTGCATCTTGTACAATGTATCTGCTATCAGGTCAGCGCACCTATACACAGGTTGATGTTGCTAGGCACTGTATGCTAGATGTTGTAGCATAAGGTCGGTGTACATCATTGAAGGGTCGATGCAAGTGTGCCAACTATTGCAGCATAAGGTCAGTGCAAGAGAGGTCATCATCCTCAAGGTCGATGTACCTTATGTTTCTGTTGTGAAGTCAGGTCGATGCAATAAGGTCCTGCGTCGATGCTTTAAGCATCTTCATTATACATCACTGGGAAAGGCTGACTTGCCTAAGTGGCACGTCGATGTTATTGTTCTTAAAGTACTGGCTTGTGCACACACAGGTCGATGCACCTTCATTACAGATACAGTCTTTGTAACAAATAAGGTCTACCTGTGTTACTTTGAGGTCGATGCTATTGTTCTAATTTGCTGGGTGGTTTGGTAATACAAGTTGATGCATTTTGTTTATGCACCGATGCATATGCAGAATTTTGTGCATTCATTTATATGATTTGGCTGAACTTGTAAAACATCTAAAACTGTATGTGTTTTGATACTTATCACTTGCTTCATAAGTCTCATGGTGATAAGACCGTTAATAAATCTCTGCTTTCGTTTTGACAGAAAAATAAGGTCATCAAGGTGTTACCCAGATTCATGCTCGAACACCTTAGTTGCATAGAGAGCAACCCGATTGAAGCAACTAGAGGCAACATTTCTAACTATCACGTGGGTCGTAAATGACCCTAATTGACACGTGATCCTAGGGGAGGCTGAACTGAATATTCTACCTCATGGACTCTGGTAGCATACTTTTGGATAAAGTTATTGGGCAGGAATGTGCTTTCCATGTGCCCAATTCAAAAACTCATTTGCGCTCGCTAGGATATAAATACAGAGCCCGAGCGCTAAAATTCGAGCACCCAAGAAGAAAATCAGAAGAGAATGAGAGAATAACAACAGAGCAGAAGAGCATCAGGAGCAGGAGAGTTCGTGAGAAGAGTCTGAGAAGAGCTCGAGAGATAGAGAGCTTGATGTAGAGAGTGAGAAAGAAAAATAGAGTGCCGGAAGAGAGGAAGGAAGTCTAAGAGAGGAGTGAGATTGAGGAGAAGAATAGTTGTCTTGACTTCTAGATCAGATCTAGAGTCAAATTGCTCCAGAGAGAGCTACATTCTTTCTTTCCATTATTGTCCTTCTTTGGTTGTCTTTCAATTTCATTTCTGAATTTTCTGTAAGCTATGTATTAGTGGGTCAAGCTATGAGGCAGCGGCGAGGATTTGATCTTCGGATAGCAAGCTATGTTGCTCAGCAGGAAGCAATCTGTGAAGCTCAGCAGATTGTAGGGATTTCATCCCCGAAGATGTGGATCAGCAGATTTTCAAGCTGTTTGTCAGCAGAGAGCAAGAGTGAAGTCTAGAGCCATCCAAGTGTCGAGAGTTTCATAGTCTTGTCTACTCTTTTGTTTCTTGAGTCAAATGTTGTAATTTTCTTCTTATTTAGTCATCATACTATTTAGAAGAAATATGATTATGTCTAAATAAAAGATTGAGTTATTACTATATTGCGCACTCTATCTTTGTGTTGAATGCACTACGCTCTAATTGACATGATCGATATAGACTAGTCACGACACCCCTGGGTAATCTTCCGCGCTCGGGGTGTGACAAGGTTGGACCATATCCTTATTAGCATCTATTGCCAATCTTTCTACCCGGGTCTGGTCATCCAACATCTCCCACATCGCACATCTTATCATGCACCCCTTCTCTTACATTATCAGGAGATGCAATAGCAGCCATCCCACTTCACCTTTCAGAAGATGTGGCTGAACCATCCTTCTTTCACTCAGTGCAGTCGAGATGCCTGGTCGAATACTCCTCATTGCAATCATAATCTTTTTCTGACGTTGCAGCACAAGCTCAAAGCCACTAAGCTTGCTCTGCAATCGTGGAATAGAGATGTGTTTGGCAGGCTGGAGGTCACTCTCAAAGCTGCGGAATCTTGCCTGAGGTCTCAGCAACAAGTGTTTGATGACAATCCCATGGAGGAGAATAGAGCGGCCCTTCACGCTATGGAGGTAGAGATGCGTAAAATCCTTCATCGGCAGGAGATCTTCTGGTCCCAAAAGGCTAAAGTGCAATGGCTTGAGGATGGCGATAGGAACACAGCCTTCTTTCATGCTGTTGATCAAGGTAAGCGGCGTAAAAATTTTATCCATAGGCTCAAAGTTGAGGGCGTCTGGTGTGAAGACCAGCGGTCACTACGTAATGAGGCAGTGTGGTTCTTCAAGCATCTCCTTTCTTCTGAGAGTCATAGTATTGACAACCTCTTGCTGAATGTCATCCCTCCAAATATCTCGGAGCATCAAAACCACACTTTGATTTCTCCTCCTTCGGCCCAAGAGATTAAAGAAGTTGTGTGGGGGATGAACGGTGATAGTGCCCCTGGTCCGGACGGTTTCACTAGAGCTTTTTATATGGCTTGCTGGGATATCATCCTCGATGATGTTGAAGCTGCTATTAGAGGTTTCTTCCAAGGCTTCCCCCTTCCAAGAGGAGTTACTTTGAGTATCATTGCTCTTATCCCAAAAGTCAGGAACCCGTCCCACTTCGGTGACTTCTGCCCAATTAGTCTCTATAATTTCTGCTATAAAATCATTTCCCACATTTTCTGTGCTACATTGGTTGATATTCTGCCAACTATTATTTCTATGGAGCATGGTGCCTTCGTGAAAGGGAGGCAAATTATTGATAACATCTCTTTGTCCCAGCAACTGATCTCTCAAATTGGTAGGAAGGTGCGTGGCCACAATGTTATTCTCAAGTTAGACATGATGAAAGCATATGATTGGGTGGAGTGGGACTTCCTCATTGCCGTTCTTCAAAAATTTGGTTTCTGCACTAGATTCACATCTCTTATTGCCATGATGGTTTCAAACTACTAGTTTTCTGTTCTGTTTAATGGGTCCCTTGCTGGTTTCTTTCATTCCACCTGTGGCATCGGTCAAGGTGATCCGCTTGCGCCTACTCTATTTATCATTATGGAGGAAGTTCTTAGTCGGGGCATCACTAGCCTCCATCAGCAAGGTGCTCTCAAGCCATATGCTATTCCCAGAGGTTGCCAGACTATAACTCACTTGTTATATGCATATGACACCCTTCTGTTTCTTAATGGCCATGCTTCTAACATCCAGAAGTTTATGGAGTTCTTAAAGCTTTATGAGAAGTCCTTGGGGCAGAAAGTGAATCCCACGAAGAGTAGTTTCCTCATCTCTAAGAATGTGCCTCCTATAGTGGCATGTTCCATCTCTCGAATTACTGGTTTTCGACAATAGATTGGTGCAATTACTTACCTTGGAGTTCCTCTCAAGCAAGGCAAATCCCTGGTAGCTGATTATAAACCTCTTATTGAGAAGGTCTCTTCTCGCATTGGTTCCTAGTGTTCAAGGCTGTTATCTTAAGCTGGAAGGGTCACTCTTATTAACTCCTTGCTTTGCTCAATTCTAATTTACCTAGCGACTGCTGCTTCTATTCCAAAGTTCACCATCAATTACATTGAGCGCCTCTACACGGGCTTTCTCTGGGGTAGTTCAGAAGGTAGGCAACGTAGGCACTGGGTGCCATGGCATGTTATTTAGAGGCCCCTCCTTGAAGGTGGCCTAGGCATGCGTAGCATTTGGCATGTCCAACTACCCTTAGCTATAAAGCTTGTGTGGTCTATCTAGCGTGGTTCCTCCCTGTGGGCTGATTATGCCAGGCATTACCTGTCTGTGCTTGGTACCAATCGCCAGACCCGTTGCTTGCATGGCATTCCAAGGAGCACGTTTCAAGCTACTCTTGAGGTGGTTGCAAGGAATACTCGGTGGATGGTAGGGGATGGGACCCGGATTGACTTCCTGGATGGCGTTTGGATTGGCAATCATCCCTTGCGGCAATATATTCCAGATTCTTATCAAGGTCCTTCTCCTACTATTAGAGAGCTTATCTCTAATACTTCACACCCTATCTGGTCTTTGATGCCGGACACCATTAACTTGGATGGGATTCAACTCTCTCACATTGATGACATCTGCATTTGGTCGGCCGCACATAAGCATGTCATGGTAGTAGAATATGAATGGATGGATTAAAGTCAAGAACTTTTGCCAATACTTAAGCAGTTAAAGGAGTAGGTAAAATGAGATTACTAAAGCTGATGCACACAATAGAACTAAAGTTTGGATTATCCTCTTTCAGTCTAACTTATGAGACCCAGTGACCTTTCAGGATTAACGGCCATGAGTATTGAAGTCAAACAAGTTGGAATAGTGAGAGCTTTTCTGAACTACACCTCTGATTTTCATATTGGCCGAGATGACAGTCAAGATAAACATACACCTTTTTAAGTGAGGAATCACATGTGTGAGATGCAAATGCCTGAGTTACTCAGTGCAGTTATCTGTCATGCCTCATTATATTAACACAACCATGATAGCAGAAAATGCAGAGAACTGATGCTTGAAGGGTCAGTCAATAAGAACAATCTTAGAAGGGAATCTCCCCTTGAAGCATTCCACTAGGAAATGAAGAGTAACCCAACTCAGATGAACACAAGGGAGTGAGAGATCATCTTGAGCTTGTCAGAAGGTTGAAGCAGGGTGGTTCCATAGAGGGGTGAATGGTTATGAGTGTGAGTGGGGAGGTCGACACGCATGAATTGAAGTGTCGACACTCTTGACTTAGATAGTAGAAAGAAGGCTTAAGATGCAACAAGCTAAGTGATGAACATGTCTTAGAATGAAATGCCAGCTCCCCCTCAACCCATGGACACCAAAATGCAATGAAAATACCCTCGATACCAAGCGGAGGACTTTCCTTACGCAAGGTGAGTGTTCCCAGGCAGACTTAGCCTGCCCTTTCCCACATCACTATTTTATATACCAAAGGGTGATGCACAAATGAGCGACAAGGCAACACATGAGCTAAGATGCAACTATGGAGATGCAGCAAATTAAACATGCAGAGTGGACTCCCCTATCAAAAACAAATAGGCCTCTCAAGCTAGAATGAACTTAGCCAAGCCAAAGCAATCAAGTGGGAGGTCTGCACAGCTTCTTAATGTAGAAAATCTGTCATTGCTCATAGGTTTAGTAAAAATATCTATAATTCGCTTCTCAATTTCAATGAATTGAAGTTTAAAATTCTTTTTACTTACCTCATCTCGAAGGAAATGATGCCTTATTTCAATGTGTTTAGTGTGAGAGTGCTGAATGGGGTTCTTAGCTAAATTGATGGCACTTGTGTTATCACACAATGTGGGTGTGCAACCAAGATCTACTCCGTAGTCCTGGAGTTGGTGCTTTATCCACAACACTTGGGTCCCACAACTACCTACTGTAACATATTCGGCTTCGAAAATAGATAGGGCCACCGAGTGCTGCTTCTTGGAAGAGACTAGACACCCACCCAAATACTGGCAATATCCACTAGTACTTTTCTATCAAGTTTACACCCCGCATAATCAACATCAGTATAAGAAATTAATTCAAAAAAACATAATGCAGGATACCATAGCCCTAAGTTATGTGTGCTAGCAATATATCTTAAGATCCTTTTCACAGCAATGAGATGAGATTCCTTAGGATTAGCTTGAAAGTGAGCACACATGCACACACTAAACTGAATGTTAGGCCTTGAAGCAATGAGATATAAAAGGGACCCGATCATACCTCGGTATGTTTCGGAATCTATAGATTTATCATTCCCATCCGCATCTAGAGATGCATTTGTTCCCATGAGCGTGGATATGTGTTTGGCTTCCTTCATTCCAAATCTTTTTAGAACCTCTTGTTAAGAACATGATGTTTTGATGATGTCACACCATGAGTCATTAGCCAACTGGCTCAGAAATTCATGCCATCTTTTGATGTGTCCAGGTGTGAAGATATCCTGCCAAGCAGTTCATGTGCATCGACCTTCATGCAAATGTGCATCGACCTCAACTCCAAATGTGCATCGACCTTCTAATGTAAAAAGAATATGTGCATCGACCTTACTGAAGAAAGGGCTTCATGTGCATCGACCTTCATGCAAATGTGCATCGACCTTCTGATGCAAAAAGAATATGTGCATCGACCTTACTAAAGAAAGGGCTTCATATGCATCGACCTCAACTCAAAATGTGCACCGACCTATATGCTTCAGACAGAGATGCGCGTCGACCTTTGTCTGCTTCAAATAGGAATGTGCATCGACCTGTATGTGATGGAACAAGAATGTGCATCAACCTTCATATGCTTCAATAGGAATGTGCACCAACCTATATGCTTTAGACAGAGATGTACATCGACATTCATATGCTTTAGATAGAGATGTGCTTCGAACTTCATACACTTTTGATAGAGATGTGCATCGACCTCTATATGAGAGACTTCTAAATATTCACAGACTTGGTTATGATAATGTGCACAGACTTTGTCATGGTATATGCAAATGTGCATGGACTTGGTATGCTAATCTGCACAGACTTGGCTGTGGTAAATACAAATGTGCATATCGGGCCGACCCATCTATACCCCCTAAGACCAAACATTGGCCCATGTCACACACATATAGGGGTAGTGAAGAAGGTGGATTTGGCTCCCCTGGTCCACCCAGGACACCCAACCTTCTCAAACCTCCCAAGTCCAAACAGCTCTCGGTTCATGAGTGTTTTATAGTAGGATGCCTAGGATTCCATGACGCAACCAATATTTGGGTGAGTCTTGTGTATGCATGGCACACGTTCGGGTGCCAAAAATTCATACTAAAACCAAGTTAATCTCCTCTTATCTTACTCATTCAATTCCATTAGCTCCTCTGAGAGTTACTATGAAAAGTATTGAGACTAAAAAAATATGAAGACTAAATGGAATTCTAGAATTTCAGTATATTTGCTTTTATCTTTTGCTATCACACTTATAATTTTCATGGAGCACAAGTGGATTTTTATGAGCAATTAAGTCCAGTCATGCCTTGTATCTTGAGGATACACGTTGGTAAGATGCCAGTATCCCTAATACTTGTGTGACTGACTGTCATGCCACAAATAGAATAGAGATAGCATTGTCACCTCATGACATATCGAACCTCAAATTTGTTGATGAGGGGACATATTTCTCAGCAACTTTGCCATTGCTCTGTCTTGATCTTTCTTTTATATCACTGCAGAGTTAACAAGGACACTTCATGACATATCTTACCTCATTTTATTTATGAGAAGACATATTTCTCAGTGAACCAATGTCATTACTCTGACACAATTTTAGCTTTTATGAATTCCAAAGGATCAGATTGTTTAAAAACAATACTAGACTGAAGTTTCTCAAGAGAGCCTTTGTACTAAAGATAAACTTTCAGATTCAAGAAGGCATAACTTATCAAAACATGAATAGCTAGTTTAAGTCTATTAAACTAGAGCACAAACATTTTCAAGATCATTAAGCAATAAGGCTCAAGAAATCATTAATTTTAAACCAGTAACTTTCATGTTCAGGCCAGTCATAAATCTCCATAAAGGAAGATTCTTCTTGAGAATTTACTATGATTAGCAAAATCAGTAACAGACTGAGAAACCTCCAAGAAGATCAAGGCATTTAAGGAATTCTGGACCCAGTTAGCTGGACATGCAAGAGATGTCAGATTCAAGACAATCTAGAAGGCTTCATGGATATCCAAGGTATTTCAGATCCGAGGTACAATCGTGGAATGTTAACATTATTATGCAAAGGTCTGATTTGAGCAGGGAGTGCAAATTAAGTACGCAATAAAACATAATATGGAACACTCCCCCTGAGGATAGGTAGTGAGCTCAGACTCAAGGAAGCTTTCAGGCAGAATGAACTGAGAGGTCGACCGGTCAAGGTTGAACATGCTCCCCCTATGATGATGCACTCCATGCAAATGTCAACAAAAATGTGCAATGGTGCATGCTGAATTTTGATGATGACTCCCCCTGTATTAGTGCACTAGTTGGCAAAGGAATGTGCAACCTATGGCATGAATGAATCCACACTCCATTGGAGATACTGCCAATTGATTATGTATTTTTGTGTCCTTTTAACATGATGTGTATTGAAATGAATGAGACCACAATATGATGCAATCATGGATTATTTGCAATGCATTCTGAACTATAATGTAGACTAGATATTTTATTTTTCAAATAGATACAAGCTACTTACTCCTCCTCCCCAAGTGTTCTAAGAGTGTGAGTTAGGCATAACAGAATGACATGAGAGTATAAGTAGAACATGCCAGTCATGTAATGTTGGGTCCCTTGACCATGAAATGTATCACTTGATGGGTCCCGTGATCATGAAATGTATGATTGTGCATGAAACTCCAAGATGACACTCAATGACCACAACACATGCAGGTTCAAACATATGCAATGCACTTCTACACCAAGGTGCTCACACTAAAACTCTCCCTTTATTGAATCCTCATGGAAGTTAAGATAGACAATCAGCATGTTATTTGTTTACATAAGTGATGAGTTGGGATATGTGCAGCCATGGAAGACATCATCAAGAACAATAATCAACAATGCTAAGGAAGAAGTTCACATGGCTATTAAATGGTAGAAAGGATCAAACAACAACTCAATCATCATAACAACTTCATCAACATGACAAATTTTTCATGGATTACGCAGCTGAATGGGTTGAGCTCTGGTACAGAGCGGAGGTTTGGATCTAAGACCCTGCTCACGCATAGCGAGAGTTTCGGGCAAGCTCAACTTGCCTTTCTGTACATCACCATTTGACATACCAGAGGTCAAATAGGTGTAAGCAAGTAATCTAGCTTAGATGTTCATCTCATACCATGGGGGATATTTTAGCAGTTCAGGGAGACAAGTTCAGCTTGTAGGATTTATTAAAAACCAGAAGGTAAGTCTAAATGCAATGACTCATGATAACCCTAACATGCACATTTATCATGAATTAAAAGATTTATTTACATACCTACGTCTTGAGCTTTTATTCACTGGTTGAGCATTGCTCAGCTCCAAGGCACCCTGCATCCAAAATTCTTATTTTGAGTTTATAGGTACCCAAGCTTGCTTGGGTCCTGGTTAGTTAGCAGCACTTCTAGCAAATGACTTTCTTTTCTTTGCTGTCTTCTGGTCACCCACTCTCATCCAAAGATAATGATTGGATGTATGTCCATATTCACCACAATAGAAGCAATGCACAAGGAATTTACCATTCTTTCTGTGTGCGGGTGCATTGAGCCTTTGTGAATGAGCATAGATACTACCCTGTTGATCATGAGAATGAGTCTTACCTTTCAAACGCCAATAGTCTTTGACTGTGTGGCCAATTTTGCCACAATGGTGGTAGCAAGGAGGCATACTTCTTCTACTGTTGGCCATTGGGTGCCTCGACCTGCCTTTTGATAAGACTGTATGGACGCCTAGAGACCAAATCCTACAGATGGACTTTTAGCATCTTTGACTCATAGTAGGCAGTAGTGGGTCCCACCATGATTGCCAGAGAGCTGTAGGCACCTGAAAGAGGAGTGGGGTTAGGGCAGTCAGAAGGTGAGATAGGTGTCCTCCCCCCTTCCTCTGTCATCTGTCATCTGTGTCGTCCGTTCCCCCCTAGCTGGGTGCTAAAAAAGCATGCAATGCACAAGTTAGGAAACGAAAATGTAGTGATCGCCAGAGGCTTATACTTGAGCCTCACGGGGGTTGATGATCGCCTATGGGTGCCTCAAGTGAGGATTTTGTGGGAACCCAACTTCTCCATACTCGGCCGGCCAAGAACGGAGAGCCCTGCACAGTCCTAGAATGCTAAAAGTCCTGTAAACAATGTCAAAAGCCCACGAACACAAAAGGAAGATGCCAATTAGAACTATGAAATGCAGTAGATGTTCGAAATAACACAGAGATGTAGAGATGATGGTGGCGTGATTACCTTGGGGGTGGTTGGAAAGGGGGGATGGTCGAGACTTTTGACCACCTGCCTTCCCAAATGTTTAAATATAAGGCCTCTATGAAAGGGATCTACGATTTTGCCTAAGATGTGATGATTATGTATGGTATACGCGGGTGTTATGTAAAGAAAATTGCAGGTGATAGAGAGCAAACTAGGAGGCAGCCAAGAGCACTGCAGGGGAGAGAGAGCAAACAAGGAGGCGGCCAAGCTCTTGGCTGCCCAGAAGCTAAAGGTGGCCTGATCGATAGCCACCCACCTCCTGAGTGGGAATAGCTGAGCGACGTATAGAGGGGCTGAGATGGCCTTCCTTTAAGTTCTTCCTTCTCGAGGGAGAGGCTCCCCAAAGGTCTGCTCTTCCCAGCCACTTCTCCTCCTCTCCCAATCGAGAGAACTCCTCTGCACCAACTTTCGATCTCCTCCCCTTTCTACTCCGTCTTCTTGCTCTCCTCCCGCTCTCCAAGAGCCCCCCAAGTTTTGTTGTTGGGGCCTCCTATTAGGGGCTTCCAGCTTTGTACCTGGGGACGTGGGCGATGACGTCGGGAGTGGAGGTGGAACTGGGCTCATGAGAGGCATGGAGAGTAGATGTGGGATATGATCTTTTGACCAATGGTTCCAGGAAGGCGACTGAACCACTGGCCGTTCACAGATTGAAGGTGGTCAACTGTCTGGCCATCTACCAGACCTAGGCTGCCAGAGTCCTAGCTGGCCGCCCAGCCAACTAGGGTTGCCATCAACCTGGCCGCCCAACCCATGGGCCTCTCATCACCCAATCCTTCGACTAGGGCCCATTGGTGTGTGGTGGGCTAGACTTTAAAGCACAAAACGTTGATTAATTCGAGTAAAATAACATTGTTTCCAATATGATGATCTAACTGGGGATCCATAGGATGCCCTAAATTAGGCGTCTACACATAGTATACAATTTCCTGGTAAAAGGTAGGGGAATGGATCCTAACTACTTCTTCCACATTTCCCCATGATTTGGTAGTGATTTGGGTGAGGGAGAGGGGTTTATTACTTTTTTAGGGGAGAAATCCATGTTAAGGTTAAGAGCATGATTCGATCAGATTTTATACCAATTTTTGGTATAAATCACGTCTTATGGATGGCATTGTGTTCGGGAATGATTTTCCCATGGTTCTCGAGGGCTCCCGCTCGCATTGGGGGCTAGTTAGGCTTGGGAAACGATCCTCCGGACCTCATTCTAGAAGGGGTCCCTGAACAGGAGGTGGCCAAATGGCCTGCTGCCTTGCCTAGTCTGGGCGGCCAGTGGTTTGACCTCCTGGAGGGCTGGGCGGCCACTAATGTGGCTGCCTAAGGGTCTATTCTCTAGGTGGCCAGAGCCCTAGCCGCCCAAGCTTCTGGGTGGCTAGAGCACTCGCCACCCTACCCACTATATGGGGCGGCCAATGGGGTGGTGGCCCAGGGTTTTTTTCTTGGCGGGCAAACCCCTAGCCACATAGGTTTTTTGGAGGCCAGAGGGCTGGCCACCCTAGCCACAGGGTGGTTGCCACTGGTGTGGCCACCTAGGAGGTTAGGCGGCCAACGGGTTGGCCTCCTAGGGCCCAGACAACCTGACTCTGGTATTCCATAATTATGCGTGATTTGTAATTCCAACCTATTCCGTATGCACCATCAGCTAATAAATTAGCCATCCAATTAGAGGTTCTTGGGTTTTCGTGACGTAAAGCCACCTCCTGATGCAGTAGTTGTGTATAGTTGTATTAGCATGAACCGGTGGTACTTCAATTCAGTGGTTTTCACTTCTATAGTGAGTTCTTATCTTGAGTGACCCCTCACTAGTCGTTGCTTTCTTATGACACGAGGGTGTCAACCCACCTGGGAGTGGTGGACCGGCTATCCCGGTGAGTCAACTTTTAGGCTGGTTACTATAGGGCCCCTTGCCTTTGTAGCCTGAGTTTGGGTTGGGGCAAAAACTAGCTAGAGGATATGACTTAGAGCAGTTAGTCTATGTGCTCACACATGGTTAGGGGTGTCGGACACGTGCTGACGAATGTGACCCCAACTAGTCCTTGTTCTATGGTTGCTTACATACAATCCCTCAATTTTCACCTGGGACGTGTAGGGAGACACCTGAGACATGGACTAAGATGTCAGTGGACACATCCAGCCTTACTTTTAGTGGATAGTGCTCTTGTCACTTGAGAGATAGCGACTCAGGTTCTTTTTATTTTCTTTTTTTTATAAACCCCCCTCACCCTCTCTCTTTCTCTCCCTCAAGCCACTCTCCCTCCCCTCTCACGATCTCCCTTCTCACCCTCTCTTCTCCGACGGCCGACAGGGCGAGACAGGGGCGAGGCGGGGTGACGCGGGCGAGGAGAACGGCGCGGATGGGTCGAGGATCGAGGGCCGGTGACGTGATGAAGCTCGGGTGCACATTCGTGAATCGGCAAGGGTTTAACGGCGTTTTATTTACAGATCGGCGTCCACAGTGCGCAAAATCTTCGGTGGAGGTAGGGAGATGGATCCCCAGCTCGTGTACTACCATTTTCGTGGATTTGGTAGCCCGAGGCAAGCCAAGTGGGTTTATTTCCACGCCGGGGTAAAAATGCTTGATTTTGGGGAGTGAGTTGGATCTAGTGTTTTAACTCCTTATTTCATGGTTTGATGGTATCAATCAATGCCTTGGGGCATGGGGAAGAGTTTTTCCTTTGTTTCCCCTTCACTTGGGGGTGAATGGGGCGTCCAATGGCATTTTTGGGCCATTCCCATCGTTCTCGATTTTCCAGAATGAAAACGGTCCTATCAGGAACCATTTCTAGGTGAAATGGCCCACCTGGTGACCACTAGCTGACTAAGGAGTGTCGATAGGTTTTGCGGTCGTGCGATTGACCACCACCTCCAGCGGCCGCCAAGCGACCGACCGTTTCCCTCATGGGGTCGGTGTGACCCCCGAGGGTGAGTTTTGACCGTTGTGAGTTTCCTCCCGATTAAGTGGTCATGGAGTGACCGTCTCGTTTCCATTTGTAGTCCCAGAGTGACTGTTTTAGGGTGAAACGGCTAGGAGGCGATCGTTCATCCCTTCTCTTACCCCCAGGGTGAGGCGATCTTATGGTGCTCGCTTCTACCTTCGGGCGGTCTGGCGATAGACTGCCAATCGCTCTTGTGGTCAGGGCATGACCATTTTCTGGGTTTTAAGCCGCTCGAGGTCGGGAAGAATAGCGGCCAGGCGACCGACCACTAGGAGACACCCAATGGTCAGGCAATGGGCCACCATCCTTCTCGGAGGTCTGGGAGTGACCACCTAGTTTCTGGAGGCGTCGGGGGCTATGCGGTCCTGGCTGGACTGCTATGCTAGGCTTTGCGGTCCTAGCCAGATCGCCTAGCTCTTGGACAGCCCAGGGCGGGCCGCCTCTTGATTTTTGTGTTTGTCGTGCCTATTTAACATTATGTTGGACCCCAGTTGACCCGGTTGTGGCCAAGTGGTCGACTTTCGGTCTCATGAATGTCCCAGACACCCCGGGGATTCTGTGTCTACATTTTGGAGTGTCTGGAGGTACCATGTTACCTTGATAGCGTGCCTGTGGGTTTGAGAGTCCGGGTGACTCCATGTGTTCCAGACTTTTGTGTTATGCTTGATCGAGTCCCTGTGTATCGGTGTGAGTTTGGTGGGGGTTCCCCCGCACGTCGTGAGTTCTCCGAAAAGTGGTTTCTGAGTAGGCCGTGTTTATGGCCTGTGGACTGCAAGTCCAGTCACCCAGCCTTGGGCTGGAGGATTTCTTAGTTCCCTTTTTAAGGGAATGGTCTCAACAGTCTTGAACTTCTTGTGAGTCATCGTGCCAAGGTTTCTGACCCTAGGGTTAGGGAAGATTGACGGCATGGTGCCGTTCGGTGCAATGGTCTTGACCTCGAGTCATATGACTCAAGGACCGTCGGATTTAGTGAGTCTAGAGCACGGTCCAGAGTCCAGGGGTTAGCGCCACTTGGTTCTTCGTGACTTTTGTGCAAGGTGTGTGCGTGGTTTTTGGAGTTTCTCCTCAGAAAGTAGTCACATCAGTGACTCCCCACTAGTCGTAGCCTTCCGACACACGTATGGTCCCACCAGGGAGTGGTGACGAGGCTACCCGAGAGAGACGACTTTAGGCTGGTTGCCGTGGCCCTCCGACTGTGGTGGCTCGAGTCTGATCCGAGAGGAAGAACCAGCTAGAGGGCCGGACATAGTGTAGTCAGTCAGTGTGTGCACACGTGGTCGGGGACTTCGGACGCGCGCTGACGAGCACGACCCCGACTAGACCCTTGTTAGTGTTACTTGTGTGTGTCTTAGTTTTCGCCTGCGGCGAGTAGGGAGACACTACGGCGTGGTGTAAGTCGCCAAGGGACGTGTCTGACTATGTTTCTAGTGGGTAGGTACTCCTGTCACATGAGTCGTGACTCTCCTGTTTTTGGGTTTTGCTTCCCGTCTACGAGACATGGCTTCTGGACCGTTCCAGCGTGTTTTCCCGAGGTGGTGGCCAGAGGTGCTTGGTAGGGATTACCGAGGCCTCGTCGGGCCAGTGTGGGACTGTGTGGTCCTGGTTGGTCGTGCCTATGTGGTCAGGCTTCTGTGGCGGGGTTGTCATGAGTGCTTCCTCGGTAGGTCTAGTGTTAGAGTGGTCTGATTCCTGATTGTGAGATCGGGATTTTCCCTTTTGTTGCTGGTAGGAGTAGCCATACTGCCGTGAGTTATTGGCTTCCACAGTTTAGTACAACTGTCCCCTTCATCGTCATTGTACTCCTCCCATCGTTGCTGTTGCTTAGCTAGCGTAGCTTTCCTTTCCGCCGTTGTTTTCTTAGTTGGGGTTCCGCGGGACCCCTACTGAGTCTCTATTTGGAGACTCATCCCTGCTTTTCAGGTGTGGTGGTTCTTGCTTTGTCGAGTCTTCTTGGGCAAGTTAGAAGTCTCTTTCATGGGTCATTACCTTCCTTGGTTGAGTCTTGTCCTTGTTTTGTTGCTAAGACAAGCACCTCCAGTTTATTTATCATCCTCTAGTACATAACGCATCGTCAAGAGCACGTTATAATTAACATAACGCACCTCACAAGGTCCGTTATAGTTTACTCATCATCTGTCTCATCTAATGTCTCATATAGTGTCTTTACGGTTTAACGGCCCTACACCTACCGGTTATAAGTAATATAACGCCCTCATGGTGATCCGTTATAGTCTTCTCATCAACATCTCACCCACTATCTCTTCTTCTATCTCAGTTAGCATCTTTGTTGTTTAACGGATCTTCTTTCCTTTGTCATCCGTCACATAATGCACATATGATGGTCTATTATATACCCCCTAAGGTCGAGTCTATCACCACCTCCACCGACGTCCTTGTCATCCCAGGGCCCATCTGCCTAGACGTATTCATGCACATGACGGACTGCCTTCCACCCGTTATAGTCTCACCATAACGCACTTGTTCATAGCCATTATGCTTGCCAGTGTCCTATGCCCGAACGTCTCGCTTGTTGTTCTTATCTTCTGTGGAAAAGGTCACATAACGGACTGATGTAGGCGCACTATGTTCACCTGGCAGTCTATCGTGGATGCGTTATGTCAGACGGAGGAGTTTTAGTAGAACTGTTCTTCTCTAGTGCACCGTGGATGGATTACAGAGGTTGTTATCTTGATTTCTCCCCCAAATCTGATCCTTAGAACCTTCTGTTGGTTTTTATAGACTCTTGGGAGCATTATCTTCAAGAGTTTGTCCTCAATCCTCCTACTTTTTAGCTGTTCTCTCTCTAACTCGCCCCAAGACTTGGAGGGTCTATAAATAGAACCTTTGTCTTCTTGGTGAAAAAGAGGAGATTTTCTGGAGTTCCCACGAAGTGCTGCTGCATCCTGGAGCCAAATTCATCCAAGGAAGGCTGCATCCCACGTTCATCTACTGCCTAAGTCCAGAGAGTACTAGCTTGAAGGGGCTATTTCATCAAAGTTCATTCTTTTAGTTGATTTCCCTTTTTTCTAAGCGATCATGGCGTGTTCCCTCTTCTTCTCCCACCTTCTCATCCATGCTGCATTAATCTGAATCCTCCTATTCTTTTAAAAACACCCCAGAGGGGTTTAAAACCCAAACCTCCCCGGTATTCTCCCATCCTTTTCATGTTCTTCAAGTTTCTTATTGAATAATTGCTACACTTGGAAGAAACTGATCCGGGTTGTTTTTGTCTGTGGATTACACTCTCTTGCAAGTTTACCGAGCTTAAAGCACGAGGCCCAAGCTTCCTAGCCAATTGGGAAGCAGGGAGATCAAAGTTCCCACTCTTTCCTCTGCAGCAGAATTATAATGGATCACTGCAGGAGCGTTAAGGGCATATAACGCATCACATACAGTCCGTTAAGCTCTCCTGAGTTGTAGATCTCCAGTTCTAGTTTTCTCTCTCCTACAGGCGGGTGCATCATCCTCCCTATTCTAAGGTATTCCTTGAGTATCTGGCTGGTTGTTTACCTTAGTGGCGATCACGTTTCCTTGCTTGGGCAATAGCTCTCTCTCTCTTCATTACCTTTTCTTTTACTTGTTCCACCCTCGCGGTGTGTTTACTTCCTTTGCTCCACGCTCCGGCGTGTGTTTTTATTTTCCTCTTTAGTTTAGTTCTTGATTGAGAGCGTTTGCCCATGTCTGGAATCATGATGATTGCATAAGTAGATGTTGTGCTTGTTCAGTGGTAAATTGATCACTTGACTTATTTTTGCACACTATCTATCATCATCTTACAAGTGGTGAATTTCTCATTCATCATTCATTCATCACATCATCAAATAGAACAAATAAAAATCAACAGGTGTGAGGGGCCAAAGGATAAATAGGGGGAGGGGGAAGCCCATAAGAAGGATATTGGGCCACAGTGGGACCCATATCAGTGTAAGCAAAGGGGGTGGTCCCAGCCTGAGGACGCAGAAACTCAGCCGGGCCCACGAGAGCCTACGGCGCTAGAGGAACGGACCCATACGAATCAACCTGGGAAGATGGAAGGAGCCTGATCTTCCCTTTATCAAGAATTTGATGAGCCGAACTAGAAGATTGGCCCACCTCCAAATTGGAGAAATGAAGAATCTTAGGTTGGACCAGGGTGAGATCAATCGGAGCAATAGAAGGGGCCCCTGGCCCATTAACCATGGACTGGGAGGCGGAGGTAGCAGAAAGGCCTTGCGAAGTAGAAGGAGATGGGGCACCTGACCTCTGCAAGACTTGATAAAGGCCCTGAAGGTGGGCCGGATCTAGCTGGGCCATCATTTGAAGAATCTAATTTGCGAAACCTTGAGGAGGAGGATTGGAAAGGGAGGGTTGACCACCCTCAATGGTGGTAGATAAAAGAGGGGGGGACCCCTAAACCACGACCGTGGGCGGGTCCTCTAGGAGGCCCTAAGGAAGGGAGTCCTCACAGGAGTGAGAGAAATCATAAGGCAACATGGCAAAATCAAGCAGTGGATTAAGGTAGGAAATGAAATGGGGACTGCCCCTAGGAGAAGATCCCGTAGGTGTGAAGCAACTCCACATGCAACATAGCACCTAACACAAAGATGACAACAACAAACAATAAGCACACCTAATGGGATGACTATAATCGATTTTACAGTGTGTGTCTTTTGTTTTTAGGGCCAATTTCAATTCAATCAATCTTGATTATATGCAAGAATATTTTTAATAGCCAGACATATATCCAAACCATAACATAGTGGTCAGTCAGTACTGGGACGCCATACGATAGTCATCTAGACAAATGCCTACACGTTGGGAGCCGAACGATCTTCATCGATTGCTCAATATTGGGCAACTGGTGTCTAATAGTCAATCCGTTTGTCCTCGGACATTAGACTAATGCATTGGACACTTACTACGAACTGCCAAGAATTCCCTTACGATGGCATTGTCTGTGTGCTTACTTACCTATCGATCAATTTGTTGTTTTACATCCAAACCGTCTTTAATAAAACTAAAGAAATAGTTTGGGGATATATAACTTATAGTTGATGGCCAATCAGATAAACAATCATACTATTCAGATCACATAGGTAACAGTTTAAGATGCAATTCATGAGATCCTAACTATGCACAATCTCTTTTAGCATTTACGATCAATCCTTACATTTTTGCTTATCTAAAATAGTATTAAACTAACTATATAGAAGAATAGCATGCATTCAGTTCGTCACGTTTCTACCTGCACCGAGAGATCCTTAATCACTACTGGTTACCTGATCTCTAGCCCTCGTTGCCTCCTAGAACTGCTCCTAGGGGTTTTTCCCTTCGTAGTAGGGACGGCCGTCTACTCTTGACACCCCAAGATAGCACCGTTTGATCAAATTTTACCTATGGTTAACATGATCAATAACCTAAAACTCACCTTCTTGACCTTCTTCCTCTTGCTGCTCCTGCGGTTCTTCCTCTTCTGTTCTTACTCGGGACGTTCTGGGTAGACAAAGGAGTAATAGGA
Organism: Amorphophallus titanum; assembly: GCA_024336825.1. Taxonomy (NCBI): domain Eukaryota; kingdom Viridiplantae; phylum Streptophyta; class Magnoliopsida; order Alismatales; family Araceae; genus Amorphophallus; species Amorphophallus titanum. The sequence goes on from JANBPO010009603.1 coordinate 34,351,435, forward strand.
GGGGCAACCAAGGCTTAAATAGACAGTCCTCAAGGCTAGTTAGTGAATAATTATTTAATTTAGTTTTACCCAAGATATTTGCCACCTGTCCCAACTACTACCACTTGGCGTACACCCCTATTGTTGACTTCTGGCCTACACCTTGGCCTTACCTTGTTGTCTTTTGGCGTACACCTCGCCCTTACCTTGTTGACTCCTAGCATACAACACTCGAGTTCATGCTTAGGTTTTAATTTCCCATGCTTAAGTCAATTCTCCTACGTTAGTCCCCTGTTAACCCATGCAATATAGATTCTGACTCTATTGAGTGGCAGAATTGTAATTTTACTTGCTACCTAATTTCAGTTATCTCATTTTTGACCTAGTAAATGGCATGGTTAGTAAAATTGCTCAACACGAGATTTAATGATAATTAGATTATCTTTCCAACGAGTCTAATGTTGTCCTATTCTGACATTTCTACGTGCAATTAGTCTGAAAAATGTCTAAGTGTAATATAGGCGCTATAATTTAAAGCTAAATTCACTTAGTCACTGAAATCTACATAGTCGCAATTAACTATGTTTACATAGGCGCACCATATCGACTATCGTAAACATAGTCTGTTTCACCTATCATAACATCGTCTATGAGATAATCGACTATCTCAATTTTTGTAATATCGCCTATCTACATAAAAGCAATCGACTATCACAAGGAATCAATCGACTATCTTATGAAGGTTTACTTAACTCACATAGGTGCTAGAATCCTTCGACTATCACAACAATCACTTATCTTAAATTGACTATCTTCACTTAGGTGATGTTCTAGATATCACACGCAACGCCTATCTTAGTAAGGCAACTGAGCGACTATCTTCAAACTTAAGCTATCTCAGTGCCTATCTTAGTAAGGCAGCTTCGACTATCCTATGAGCGCCTATCCTCCCACTCTCTCTTTCTTCTTCTTCCGCCTATCTGTTTCTGCCTTTCTCACTTCCTCCGCCTATCTCACTCTGCTTATCTCACTCCGCCTATCTCAGCGACCATCTCAACTCCAGCTATCCAGTGACTATCTCAACTATTGCGACTATCTCAATTCCGGCTATCTAACGACTATCTCAATCATCACCTATCTTAGCGACTATCTTAACTCTGGTTATCACATATAGTGCCTATCTCTTGATGAGATAGTCGACTATGTCAATACATGACGCCTATTTCACTTGATAGTCGATCTAATCAGTCTCCGAGCGCCTATCTTAGTTTAACTCATCGTATAATGCTACATCTCGTTATTTGACATTTTTGACATACTAAATGGCAGAATATCAAAAGGTGCTCAACACAAAAGTTGTAGGTAATCTAGTTATCTTTCCAATGAGCTCAATTTCATCTTTTCTGGACATTCATACGCAAAGTTATGATATAAATAACAGACTACTCTTCTGAAGTTACGAATTTCTCTTAATGGGTTCAGATTTACTAAATGGATCACCCTAATAGCCTTTTAACACAGCTAGTCCAATACACTAATTGGTTTCCTGAAATCGGGGCGTTACAATCATGATAATAGAAATGTGGTGTCTCTTACCTTGCCTCTCTAGAGAGTGATTGCACTCTTGTCCAAGCCTAACCACCCTGGCCTGTCCTCCCTTTACTGCCACCTCCATCCGGCTTCTCATGTTTGTGCGGCATGCTTTTGTTTTGGACTTCGACTCAGTTATTGGTCTGTTGCTCTCTCACATTAGCCTAATTCATTTCAAAATATGTACTTTGTCTACCACCTGATTACGACCAGTTTATGAGGTTGTTGAATTACATAGTTCATGAGGGGTGGACGTAGGGAGCCCGTTGCGGTCCCGAACCACCTAAAAATCTCTCTCGCATTTGTGTGATTGTGATTTGCGTGTTTGCCCTTTCATATTCTAATCGTGTGAGAACGGAGAGATTGAGAGAACTTCATTGATAATTCTGTTGTTCTATTCTTGAGTTGGTAGTGAATTATATTCTGCTACATTAATTTTAAAAACTACCATCGTGCTTGGCGGGGACAATTCAACCCCCCCTTCTTGTCCATACGAGAACCTTAGGGACAACAGTCCCGACACGATCACCTACAATCGTCTGATCAGTTAGACAGTGCGCATAATAAACTTGTCACTCAGTGACTGTCATACTTAGGTAAATAAACTAATAAATAAATAAATAAACTAAATAAACATATAAATGTTCCACCACCCCTACCTGGATGTTGCCTCGGCCATCACCACACTGACCGGGGGCACCCGTGACGAGCGCCTCCAGCGTGAGTTGGTCCTTCATCCCCCTACTTCCCTCCCCGAGCTAGTGACCCTGGCCCTACATCACGCAGAGTGTGAGGAAGTCCTCAGTGCCTGCCGCAACATGACAAGCTCAGGTTGGGAGGGGGGCAAGAAGTGACAGTCCGAACAATGCTCCGGACAAGGAAAGAGGAGGAACCGAGACGGGGACCATAAGGAGCCCTCTAGGAGGTATGACCGATAAACTCCCCTGACCGCCCCTGTCTACAAAATTTACGAGACATTAAAGGCTTGGGCCTTCTCCGCCAACCCGAGCCTGTGAAGGTGAAACACCGCAACCGCCGTAAGCATTGTCTGTTCCACAGTGACCACGGACACCACACCAGCGATTGTCATCAGCTCTAGGATGAGATCGAGCGCCTCATCTGCCAGGGGCACTTATCCCGATACGTGTCCGAGCACAAGAAGGATGTCGCGGCACCTGAGGAGATCGACAATATCCTCGGCAGAGTCCACATCAACGTCATTGCTGGCGGCGCGACATCCGGTGGAGATACGAGTGAGTGAGTCGGGCCTCTGAGCCCCCCAAAGCCCCGCAGGTGAGCTAACAACAGGCCTTGGTATTTTTTGACCAAGACCTGGAATGGTTGACAACCCCACATGATGACGCCCTAGTTCTATCGGCTACAATAAACCATTGTAACGTAGATAGGATCTTAGTTGACAATGGTAGTGCCCCTGATGTACTTTCTTATGAGTGTTTTCTCAAGATGGGTGAGAATCTGTTTAGACTCCGCCCGATTCGAACCCCCCTCTATGGGTTCAATGGCCAAGCAACTTATCCCGAGGGAGCCCTGAGCCTGCCAGTCACCATTGGCACCCCACCCAAAACCATTGCGATTATGGTGGACTTCATCATGATTAAAGGGATGACAACTTATAACGCCATCTTTAGTCGAGGCCTCCTCAGCAGAACGAAGGCGGTGCCCTCTACCTGTCACCAAAAAATGAAGTTTCCCACCAAAAATGGCATGGGGGAGGTCCGAGGTAACCAGGCAATGGCCAGAAGGTGCTGCATAATATCAGTTGAAGCCATAAGGATGGAAGGGAAAAACAAAGAGATTAAGGGAACTAAGGAAGGACCGACAACATCCGAGCCTGGCAGTGAGTTGCTAACGGTTTTCCTCAAGGATGACCTGGCCCTAGGAGTCAAGATCGGAGCCGACCTTCCATCCGGTGTTCAGGAACAATATAAAAATTTTCTTGCTAGAGTATATTCAAGTCTTCGCATGGTCTGATGAACAACTTCTCGAAATTCCTGGGGAGATTGTGATGTACAAGCTCAACCTCGACCCGACGGTGAAGCCTATCCAACAGCGTAGGAGAAAACACGCCCCGGAGAAACAGATGATTATCAAGGAACAGATCACCAAGGGGAAAGAGACTGGCCTCTTCCGTCCAGTCCTTTACCCGACGTGGCTTGCCAATGTCGTTCTGGCACCCAAAGCTTCGGGAAAGTGGCGAATGTGCGTGGATTTCACTGACCTTAACAAGGCCACTCCGAAAGACTACTACCTACTGCCAAGCATCGACCAGCTCATCGACTCAACCTCTGGCAACGAGTTACTCAGCTTCCTAGATGCCTACTTTCGCTACCATCAGATCAGGATGGACCTAGAGGATATTGAGAAGACCACCTTTATCACTGACTTCAGCGTACACTGCTACACCCAGATGCCATTCGGGTTAAAGAACGCCAGGGCGACATATCAAAGGCTGGTCAACCACATCTTCGAAGGACAACTCGATTGGAATGTCGAGGCCTACATCGACGACATGCTCGTCAAAATGTTGAAGGGCAAAGATCATTTCACTGACCTAGCCGAGACCTTCGGCACTCTCCTGAAGTACAAAATGAAGCTCAATCCCGCCAAATGCGCCTTTAGGGTAAGATCCGGGAAATGCCTAGGTTTCCTGGTAACTCAGCACGGGATCGAGACCAACCCCGATAAGGATCAGGCTATCCTGAACATGCGGCCACCCACATGCGTCACGGACGTTTAGCACCTTACCGGACGCATTGCTGTGCTCAATCATTTCCTATCCCCAGTGACCGAACGATGCCTACCCTTCTTCAAACTATTGAGGGGACCCAAAATGGCACCTGTCACGTTCACCTGGGATGAGGAATGTTAGAAGGCCTTTGAAGATCTCAAGGAATTCCTGACCTCACCCTGGTATTATAAAAGCCGGTCCTAGGTGAAGCGCTACACCTCTATCTCTCGATGACTCCCTCCACCGTAAGCTCAGTCTTGGTTCGAAACGATGCGGGAGTCGAGAGGCCAGTCTACTACACCAGCAAGGTGCTCAACGAGACCGAAAGAAGGTACCCTGCAACCGAGAAACTCATTCTAACATTTATAACCTCGGCCAAGCGCCTCCGACCTTATTTTCAAGGACACTCTATCATCGTGTTGACCAGCGAACCCCTGAAGAAGATCCCCTCTCATCCCGAAGCCTCAGGGTGCCTCATCAAATGGGCCATCATGCTCGAGGCCTACGATATCTCTTATCGCCCCCATGTGGCCATCAAGGGACAGGCCCTCGTGGACTTCATCGCGGAGAGCACCATCCCGATCGAGGAAGCATCTTCATCCGCGCACGGACCTATCTGGGACTTGTTCATCAACAGGTCATCCAACTCAGTCGGAAGCGGTGCGGGTGTCATCCTCAAGTCACCCGAAGGAGCAGAGCTATAGTATGCCTTGAAGTTTAACTTCCAGGAGTCTAATAATGCCTCCGAGTACGATGCCCTTATTTCGGTGGCCAGGATGGCACGATGACTAGGATCTGAACGAGTCAGGATCCACACTGACTCCTAGCTGGTCGCCAGCCAGGTCAACGGTGATTGTAAAGATCGGGAGATGCCGATGATCAAGTATCTTCAAATGGTCCAAGGATTGGCCCAACTATTCGAGAGTTTCGAGGTAGTCTGAATAGCTCGGGAGGAAAACTCTTGGGTGGACGCCCTTTCTCATCTGGCCTCCTCCCTTGGCCCTGAAAGTACATGATCGGTCTTCCTTGAGGAGGTCAAACGACCGAGCATTGAATCCGAGCTCATGATCGTTGACCAGGCAACCCTGAGCGACTAGTGGACCCCTTACGTATCCTGGCTCCGAGACTCCCAGGAGCCCTCCAACCCTCTGGAAGCTCGGAGATTGAAGTACCAAGCCCGGTGCTTTGTCATCCTGCATGACGCCCTGTACCGTAGGTCTTTCTCCGGTCCCCTCCTCAAGTGCCTCGGCACTGACGAAGCCAGCCAAGCAATTCAAGAAGTTCACGAAGGCATCTGCGGTGTGCATCAGGGAGGGAGATTGCTCGCCAGGATCTTGCTATAGCAAGATTACTAGTGTCCCACTCTTCAGAGTGATTGCTTGACCTACGTGCCAAAATGTGACAGATGCCAACGCTTTGACCATCTGGTCCACCAACCTGCCTCGGAGCTCATCACCCTTACCGAGCCATACCCCTTTGCTCGGTGGGGAATCAACATCCTGGGACCATTCCCTATGGCTTAGGCCCAAAAGAAGTTCATTATCGTCGCCATCGACTACTTCACAAAGTGGATTGAAGCTGAAGCCACTGCCAAGATCACCGAGTTAGTCATTTGGAGCTTCGTGTGGAAATCGATCATTTGTCATTTTGGTATCCCCCGAGTGATTGTGAGCGATAACGGTCGACAATTTGATTCTCACCACTTTAGAGACAGATGTGCTGACCTAAACATTCGCAACCACTTCACCTCGGTAGCCCACCCACAGGCCAACGGACTGGTCAAAAATGCCAACAAAGCTATATTAAAAGGCATTAAAACCAGGCTCGGCAAGGCCAAGGGAAGCTGGCTGGAGGAATTACCTAGTGTACTATGGTCACACCGAACTACTCCAAGAATGGCCACTGGTGAAACCCCCTTCCAGTTGGTGTATGGCACGGAAGCCATGATTTTGCTAGAGACCGACAACCCCTCTCTCCGAGTCACCCACTTCTTGCCCGAGGTGAACGAGCAGAAATTACTGGAGAACCTCATTTTAGCGAGCGAGATTCGAGAGATCACGAGTATCTGAGCCACGGAATACCAGCGGCGCCTCACTCAGTACTACAACGCCAAAGTCTGAGATAGACACTTCCAGCTAGGGGACTTCATCCTAAGAAAAATCGAAGCCTTTCGACCACTGGAGGCAGTGGGCAAGTTGGCCCCTAACTGGGAAGGCCCCTACCAAGTGGTCGAGACGCTCGAGAAAGGGGCGTACCAGCTGGGCACCATGGAAGGAACACCTATCCCTCGGACATGGAACGCGACAACACTACACAAATTCTATTTTTGAGCTTCTCTCAAAAAACACACATGTAAGAAATATAGAGCAAAAGTAATTCCTCTTCTTCTTATTAATACTTCTTCGATACATCGGATAGGCCAAGGCCATTACAGTATAGATCAAAAGAAAAAAAAGTACAACATCCGTTGGTACAATCTGATCACTCGACTCGAACTCGACCGGTATCCTCGGGACGAGCCACTAACTCTACCCAGTGTAAAAATTGGCTCGGATAATGGGATAACCGACCCTGTCTACTCGGGAAATTTAGAGGAAGGGTATCAAAGGAGGAGAGGAAGATGAAGAAGGAATGGCCAGAGAAAACCTCCTCTGCCAACTCTTTGGAAGGACCCCTTATGGGATATGATGAAAAAGAGGATGGCAAAAGACATCCCCCAAAGACTCAAAGAAAAAGGAAAAGAGGCTAGTTGAAGAGCAGAGGAGGTGATCATAGAGCTTGAAGAGCTACCCCTTGAGGCGATGGGATCAAAGGCGGAAAGAAAGAAGGTAGGGGAGGGGAGGAGGAGTGGCGAGAGCAGGGCAAGGGGCAGTGCCTGATGCCCCTATCCGTCCGCTTCTACCTTCCTCCGAAGGTAGTGTAGGCAGTCCAAAATAAGGAAGAGTACGTGCCATCACACGTCGAACCCTCTTTTGAGCTGCCCGCCAACCGTCGAACGCTCTTTCAAACTGGAGAAGCGAGGATGATGGGGACATCATTTACCCCCCCTCCACATTTTTCGAAGCCCGGATGGATCGTCATCATGTACCATCATGGTCTTACATTTCTTTGAGTCATGTCATGTAGCTTTTATATTTTATTTGAGTCATTTTGATGTATTATTTGAGTCATAGATCTATATTCTTTCTATTTCTTTCATTTCTGGGAAGGCTACTTAGATCTTAGTATTCTATTTGGTTTCCACACCATTCATGTGATCTTGACCGGCGATTGGAAGTCTTAGGCAAGTTGACGCATCACCCCGCCGACCCATATATACCTGGAACTGGTTGCTTGTCATGCTGGTTTACGCTTTCAATGCCTTCGGCAAAGAGCCTGGTTCAGTTGGACCGTTTTAGACTCTGCATTCTCTGTCCTCTTTGACTTGTCAAGATGTGTTCGTTTTATGTGCATGCATACTTTTGATGCATTTAAATAATTCTTACATTTCGAGTTTGGTTGGTTGGTACCTTTTGTTTCAGTGGAACGAGGACTAATGGAGATGAGGAAACTTGGGATTGAACAGCAGCTCTGGGAAGCATCACGTAGGGAAACCGACCAAGCATCCTTGGGCGCTACTCAGAAACCAACCGCAGACTCAGAAACACCGTCATGACCTTTGCAGCACCTCATTGTTTACTATAAAAATGAAAAATGTCCCTCAGTTTGCTCAATAACGATCTACCGTCCAAACTACCTCAGATTTGATAATTTTGTGTCAATTGTCCTGTCATTGTAAAGTGAGCACAGTTGTTCATCTTCTATAGGGGCGTGGATGCCATTTGTGGGCTTTGTATTATTCAGTTACCGGAATCAACTTATAGATCAGTGAAATTTTGTCCGACAATTTCTTTTCCAAAAAAAAAATTGTTGAGCCCAAGCAACATTGTAAAGGGCCCTATCCAGCCGAGCCCAGATTGCTTGTGCTCCCTTTTGACCATTGTGCCAGGTAAAACGACTACCAATAAAGCCAGCATCCTGAAGCCCCAGGGATGAAATACAACCATGGAAATCAGATAAGGAATTGATGTCAGGGGGTCGACCCCCAATTTTCTCATCTTCAGAAAGAATAGCATTAAAGTCTCATGCAATTAACCAGGGAGATCCACAATCCCAATACAAAGCATTTAAGTTGTCCCAAAGAAGCCTTCTATGAAGATATGAGCATTTAGCATGGACAATAGTAACCATGAATTCTGGACCATTTGGATCCTCATTACATGTAGTTAGGAGCGGGTCATGCCGATGCGTAAGAGACAATTATAAAGGAGACTTCCAGAAAAACCAAACATCTGCCCGGCCAGGTCCATTAGCCACAACAAAGTCCATGTTCAACCTCCGTCGGAATTGTTCAATCTTGCACACATCTACCATAGGTTCAATAATGGCCAGCATATTTATATTATGGGCATTGATAATAAACTTAACTCTACCAATAGATAGCTTATTAGAAATACCCTTGACATTCCAGATAAGAGCCTTCATCATGAATTATTGACAGATATCTTACCCACTGAGGAAGATCTTCTAAGCATACTTCTGGTTAAAGGTCTTGAGGATTTATCAGGCAAGCATATCTGAGAAAAATGGTTTTCCTTAGCCACAAGCTTCAACAGCTCTACAGGTCAAATAGCAACATCACCAACTGGCACCTCCACAACAGGCAAGCTTGATCCCTTCATAGTGGTCAGAGAGTAATCAAGAATAGAGCACCTCCCTTCCTCCCTGGATGTCGACACCAGCAAAGATACGGGGGGAGGTCGAGTTCCTGGAGTAGGAGAAATCGTCGAAGCAGATGATGACAGAGAAACTGTGGTCGGAGCAGTAGGAGATAGCGTTGATGTAGAAGGCAACAAACAAACTGAGGTCGACATAGCTGGTAGCATCGACCCAGAAACTAGTAGACAAGCCGAGGTCAGTGCAGCTGGTGGAAGTGTCAACGCAGGAATAGCCAAACACGCCGAGGTCGGTGCAGCTCGAGGAAGCTTCGACGCAACAGGTGGCAGAGCATCCGAGGTCGATGCAACCAGAGGTAGCGTCGACGCAGAAGGCGATTGACAAACCAAGGTCGATGCATCGAGAGATAGCCCTTGAGAAGTCGAAGGAAGTGGCAGACAAGTCGAGGTCAGTGCAACTAGTGGAAGCGTCAACGCAGGAAGTGCCAGAAAGGTCGAGGTTGGTGCAGCTAGAGGAAGCTTCGACACAGTAGGTGGCAGAGCATCTGAGGTCATGGAACCAGAGGTAGCGTCAACGCAGAAGTCGACTGGGGATCTGATGTTGATGCATCTTGGGCTTGGGGAATACCTAACGCCGATGTATGATAGGGCTTTGAATGCAGCAAAGGCTCTGACGCCAATGTAGGGATATTCGGGTCAACAAAGTTTTCAGATTGAAGAGAGCTTGGAATGGCCAACTTGGAGTGGATAGGTCTGAACTCCTTGCCAAGGGACATTATCTTCTTGGATTGCATGCCATCATCTCTGGTAACAGGGGCATTGTGACACTTGTTCTATTTTTTACAATCCTTCTCTGTGTGACCAATTTTATGACAAACAGAACATAACGATAGGATACGGTGGTGCCTAATCTTTTGCCAGAATCCCCCATTGTCAATTCCAATCTATACGTGATCCTTCCTAGGAGCGCCAAGGTCCAGCTCTACATAGGCCAAAGCCTCCGAAGTCTCCGTAAGAGCCAAAGTAGCACTATGAATCTGAAGGACATTCCCAACATTCCCTGCAATGGAGCGGATCAAGTTTTCATGAAATAAGTTCACCGAAAGACCAGGAAAACCAATCCAGACAGGATGGATGGCTAGCCAGATGCCTATGCAGATCTTAACTCGAGCTCAAAAACATAAAGAAGGTTCTTGTGAGACTTAAAATGAACACTTGATAGTGAACTATTGCAGAACTCAGAGGCGCATCACCCAGACCATAGAAAACCAGTAAGCAGCAAAAGACACACCAGAAACCATCACACAGCACAAAGAATTTTAAGGTGGCTCGGCCAGACACCAGTCTACCTACATCCACCCCTCACTCCGACTAGAGTGAGACTTCCCTTACAAATGCAAGAAGCAAACTCAGTCTGCAAACAACGACTGCCAAATAGCTTGAGACTGAGGGAAACAAATCTTTCATCTTGATCCTGCTTCCACTAGACCAACACCCCAACTCTGCTACACCACAAAGCTAGAACCGGAGGACCAATCCTCCCTTCCTCCAAACTAGAGGGAAAACTGTGAGTGACACCCAGTCACCCACAACCGGAGACCAAAGTCTCCCTTCTTCTGCAAATGCAAAAGGAACGTGAACAGCAACCCACTGCTCACCAAACCCAGAGGATTAGATCCTCTCTTCCTCTGAATCCACAAAGGGAAATGGTGAGTGATGCCCGGTCACTCACAATCAGAGACCCAAGTCTCCCTTCTTCTGATCACTCAGAAGGAACCCCGATCCTTGAACTATGAAATTGGAAAAGACCAAAATGAAGGAGAACAATGTAAAGTAGCAGAAAAGAAAAACACAGACAAAGAAGAGAAAAAAATATAGCTCTAACTAGAGTAGATCAGTTGAGGATTTGATCCTCCAACTGACAAATACAGATCTTCAGATTCCCTCACTGAAGTCTCTGAATCTTCTAGCTCAGGCTGTCCTTGCTCTCTCAATTTCCTTCTCAGATGGCTCTCTTCTGGCATTCGCTTTAGCTTATCTGCTCTCCCACTCTGCTATTCTTTGTATCTGGTCTTCTTCTCTAATTACAACCCCACCTGGATAAGGAGGATCCCTATTTATAGGAAAACAGGGGCTCCAGAAAGGTTGGACTGTGGGAAACACGTCCCCTTCCAAAAGCTCCATTCAGAAGGTGCGTTGGAAGTCCACGTGTCAAAAGTAGTAGACATGGATGAGACACGTGGCTGAAACTTCAATCAGGACTCCCACCTTGGATCACGTGTGTGTTAACTTGAACTTCGAACCACGTGTCCATGACTGATCATGATGCTTCATGCTCTTTAAGTGTTTGATCCTAGTTGCCTTAATGATTAAAACTCTTCACACTTAAACCCCTATTAACAGAATATAAGGCATTTTGTCAAACACTTTGTCAGCATTAATATGCATCGACTTATGAGAGAAAGAGTCACAGTACGATAGCATAGAGCTTATGTATGAAACATATATGCCCAGACCTTATATGTGTATATGCACTAGCCTAGACTTATAAATGTGCACTGACTTGTGAATGTGCATGGACTTGCATTGCTAGGTCCTTATGCATGTGCTTCAACTAGAATGAATGTGCTCCGACCTACGTAGCTAGGATTTTATACATGTGCTCTGAATTCGAATGAACTCTGACCTTCAAAATGCATGTGCACTGACTTGAATGCATGTGCTTTGACCTTCTAATGCACACTAGCACATATGCTCAGACCTATAATTGCATAGACTCAAAACATGCTCAGACTATATGAAAGGCGAATGCAAATGTGCATCGAGCTCATAGAAGGCTAATGCAAATGTGCATTGACCCTTTTAGAAGGCTAATGCACTTGTGCATCGACCCTTCCTAGCATTAGAAACAGTGCACAGACCTTATATGCCGACAAGCAAAATGTGCACAAACCTTATATGCAGCCAGGCAAAATGTGCACTAACTTTATATGCGGTCTAAGAAAACATGCATCGACCTTAGTTTGCCAAATGCGAATGTGCACAGACTTCATGCTGCATAGACAAACAGGCTAGAGTCATCCTTTGCTACAGTTGCTAGGTCACTAGCATCGACCCTCAAAAACATGCATCAACCTTTGCTAGCATCGACCTTATAATGCATGTAAATAAAGAAGCATCGACCTTACCTGACATATAGAGGGTATATGCACTGACCTGTATGCTTCAATGTATTTACTACCTGGCATTGACCTGTTGTCACCTTTGAATAGTAGAGTTGGCTTTGACTTATTGACCATCTTGTCAGGACTTTGACCTAACCTTTTATCTTATTCTCAGAGCCTGTTCTGTGACGAATTCAACACACATTTTCTACTTATAATAAGATCATCTTAAGAGTAATTATGTCAACAAAAATGCAATGTATCATAGCCGAATGTAATAGCAACAATAATGCATCAATGCTAGGCATCATCAAACCATAAAACCATGTTAATGCAACATCAACACATATGACATCTTGCACCAATGAGTCATAGTGTTTGACATCATCAAAACTACAGGGGTACAACAATCTCTCCCTTTTCTATGATGGCAACACTATGAGTCCTAAAACATCATGCTGACTCATATCAAACTATTCTCCCCCTTTGACTTCATCAAAAAGAAAATAATAATTTGATAAAGGCAGTAGAGACAAATACAATGCAGGCATGATATGGTTGTGTCACAAGTGATTCTCCCTCTTTCCAAATGAACTAAAACTGACATGCAGACCAATTCATATAACCCTATTCACCCTGAAAATGTGAAGTGTATGGAAGTGAGTAAACATTCGATTATTATTTCAATAAAAGTTAGATTTTTGAGTCTATATCCTTATGCATTCCTCTTTTATGTGGATGTTTATTGCACTCTGATTATAATGCTAGCTTGAGGCGTATTGCCGACTGCTCACGTCCCCGATTTGCCTCCGCTATACATATATCTAGGGGCGTGACAAGAGAGCCCAGGCAGCGGAGCCCGGGCTGACAGGCTGAAGGCAGCGATGGCCACGATTGGCGTGGAGGCCGTGAAGTGCTTCTGATCATCCTCGGAGTACCAGAACGAGCTGAACGAGGCCGCTGTCGAAGTTTATGGTCCGGCGATGGACCGTGGCTTCCAGGAGGGATGGTCGGCCGCCCTCCATGTTGCTGCTAACAGCCTAGGCGTCCCGGTGCCTACCCTGTCACCTCCACTAATGCCATTCGAGCCCGCGGCCAGCCAGGGCGAGGAGGAGCTAGGCGAGGAGGGGCCGAGCACAGTGGAACACGCTATTGGGGCCGAGCACTCAGCGGAGAGAGAGTTGGTCGACTTTACTGACGATGCTCCGGTTCCTGACGACATGTCCGAGGCTCAGGACCAAGCACCAGCTTATACCACCGAGGGGGTGAGCACTTGAGGGAGTGCTCACCATTCCTTGTATCTTTGTCTTTCTTTCCCTTCTTTTTGCTATTGGGGTATGTTCGAGCAGACGTAGCCCCTTCCTTGTATACTTTTTGCTTCATAATGAAGACTTGCATTTTCTTCCCAAATTCTAAGTGTCTGGAGTGTTCTGTATTTGCCACGTAGCCTACATGCTTTCTTTTCTCCGCTTTAAATCTTTCTTGGGATATGAACCGATGGTCGAAGTCTCATTGGGGGATGTGAGAAGGTGTGATCTTCAGGATCCCATCAGTTCGATTTCCACCAAGGCGGGAACGCGTGAAGACCCTTTTGCCCTTTCTGGGGGTTTCGTCCCCTTCCTATAAATGGAGACCCTGTGGAGAACCCTAAGGGCATCTTGAGTTCCCTTGGCAGTCGAAAACACGCTCGAGAGGATGTCGTCAGAGAAACGGATTCTTCGTCAGAGGAGGCTACCCCCAAGCGGTTGTGCTTCCGGAAGGAAGCCCTGCCATCCTCGGACCAGACATCGGGGGAAGGCAGGAGCGGCGACGTTTCAGAGGAATACAAGTAGGGGTACCTGCAAGGGTGGCGGGACGCCTTGGCGAAGGTGAACCGCCTGTTTTGTAACAAGGGGGTGTTGAGCCTCTAACCCGGCAGGTTACGTCCCAAAGAGGACGAGTAACCGCTTGTACTCTCTTCCCCCTATCAATAAAATTTCTTTTTCTGCAACCTTTCTTCACGTGACGGATGCTTGATCTTTGTGTGATGTGGTTGCCGTTAATAGATCCATACCTTCCCTCGATGTGTGAATCAAATGGAGGATACCATCCGTCGCAGGGAGGGGTTTCCTTTACGGAGGGGAGTTCTTCCCCTATAAGAAGCAGAGTTTGTCGATGGTTCTAAGGCGTCGTGTGCCTTCATCTCTCTTTGTCTTTGTCGCTGTCATGTGTCAACAGTCTCCTCCACAGTGGAAGGGGAGCCCCCAAAGGTCCCCGGTGCACCTGCTGTCATCGCGGTAGAGATGAATGTTGCTCCTGCGGGGCAAGTGATGAGAGCTTTAGCGACTCCGGCTCCGTCGGTGATCGTTGGGCCGGCGGACGATGTCGCCACTAAGTCTGCTCTGGCTCCAACGTCTTCCCACAAACCACTCGATCTGAGCAGCGATTTTGAGCAGGGTCGGATGGTTGGTTATATTGATGGTTTCAACGCCGCCATGGCCTTAGTGTACCCAACCCACTTCCTCGGTCGCCCGCGCTGGCCGAGCAGATACGCTGACCTTGATTGAGGGCTCTTGTATCAGCAATAAAAGTATGAACTTTTTCTTCTACTTTTTCGTTTTCCTCTCATGGCATTAGGGCCATTGGCATGAATGTTGTATGGACTTTGGCAAAATCGTTCGTGTGTGGAGTGTTCGTGAGAGTAGGTAGACTTGTCGTCGAATATCCACCGTTAGCACGCGTGAACTTGGTGTACGTCTTGTTTCCTGGGAAGACCAAGACTCTTACCCGCCCTGACGGGCTGCTAGGTCACGCTTATCTTTGAACAATCGTAGGTAGGCATACGTCCTTTTTCCTGAAGAGGAGAGGATTCTCACCTGCTTTTGGCTAGGTGTACATCTTGCTTTCTGAGAAGGCCAGGACTCTTACCTGTTCTTAGGGGCTTAGGAGCCAGCTTTGAATGATCACAGAGGAGCGTACGTCCTCCTTGAAGAGGAGAGGATTGTTGCTCACTCTAGGGGACTTAGGAGTCACCCTTGACCATATGGAGGCGAGCGTACATCCTTCTTCTTAAAGAGGATAGGATTCTTGCTTGTTCTAGGGGATTTAGGAGTCATCCTTCATTTCTGAGGGAGCACGAGTGCTCGTCTCTTGGGAGCTTAGAAGTTATCACAGTTTCTGAGGGGAGCATGAGTACTCGCCTCTTGGGAGCTCGGAAGCTACCATAGTTGGGCTCAGTGGGTGACTGTCAATGATTCCCTGAACCGGGTCTTAGAATGGCGAGGAGGACTAATAATTTACTGATAAATGTTCTGAGATTTACAGAATTCCAAGTTCTCGAGACTTCTCGCCCATCCAGCGTCGTCAACCTAATCCTCTAGCCCAATCTTCACTAAAAAATCAAACTAAAATGCTTAAAATTAAGAGAAAGATACATGTGGGTGTAGGATCCTCTCATTTTCCCCTTCACTCTCCACCGATGGCAAACCCCCGTCCTCGCTCTTAGATCCATCGTGGTCTTCCCCTTCTGGGTTAGACCCTTTATCTCCCGAGCTTGTTGTCTCTCCATCATTCTTACCACTGGAGGACCCATCCATCTCATGAGACGGTGGAGTGGCTGAATGACTTTGAGGTATCTTGGCCGAGTAGTTGCCGCTCAAGCTCTCCTCCGCATCCTCACGGTATAGCACGGCCCTCTGCAGCCCCAAAGGTTTGGAGAAGGCAAAGGGGAGGTGAGGAATGTCAGTGGGAAGGAGGAGCGAGGAGCTCGGTCAGGGCTGTTCTGGAGAATGATCGACGGCTTGAGGTGTGGCCATTTGATTCAAACCCCCTCCCTTTTTATAAGCCCGCAAAGGGAGACGGCCAAGGTGTTGGCTGACTTCCTCCCTGTGCAATCCTGTCTAGTAGGTTCAACCCCTGTTCAAAAAAAAAACAAAGAAAAAAGACACACAAAATAAATGCAAATGAAAACTAACAAAAATATGTTTCTTCATTCATTCATCCAAAGAAAAGACCTAACAAAATATTTCATTTACTAACTTTTAACATTTTTAAGAAAAATCCCTGAATGGGTACAAAGCATTCACGCCATCAAGTCCTACATCTTATGAAAATTTTTTATTAACAGCTAGTTGGATGCCTTTTAAATAGCCTACATAAGCTTTCAATTCTTCTATGTCTTCTCCTACATCTATCTGTGCTGTCGATGAAGTGGCATGGCGCCTCCACGCCCACTTAGTCTTCCAGAGCCGCCTCTTATCATCTTCGGATCCCAAGGGATGCATTATAATCAGAGCCTCACGCAAGGTGACCCTTAGAATCTATGTGGGCAAGCCCACCTGGTGGTGACAACGATGAGCCTGGTATAGTACCATGTCTTGAGTCCCGACTAGCGACATCTGTCGATCTGGTGAGTCGCAGACTCAGAATTCCAAATGTTGGTGCATCATCAGTACAAAAATGAACTGTTCCTTTGGTAGGAAGTTCAAGTAGTTGCTCCAGTTATCTCTAGTCTTCAAATGTGTTGTCCCACACCTAACTTGATCTTCAGGACCAAAGATGGCCCTAGTCGGATATAGAGTGCTCTTCTCAAAGATATGGGAAGTGGTAGTCATCGTGTCATCAAAATCGCAGCACATGTGTACCTCCATCCACACTTGCAACAAGTAAAGGCTTCCCATTGCGCTCCCTCCCATGCTCATTTATGTCAATCCACAATGCATCTGAGCTAGAATGGCCTAGGACAGGGAACGTCCTTCCAACAAGAGAGTCAACGACCCGATGTTCTCTCGCATCAGTACATCCCCTGACGTCAAGAAGAGCTGCACCCCGTTGAGACACAACATCAGCCCTCGCATTAGTCTCTCTGCATCAGCTCATCTATCTCTAACCTGGCCCAAAATCCATTTGGCAAGGTGATCGATCAAGAACCCTCGCTGGTCTGTCATTCGTCGAACCTCCCATTTGTCACAAACTATCTCGGCCAAGACTTCCTCCCATGGTGGGAGGTCCAACAGATCTCCCGTGTTCAGGTCACCCCATTGGAAGAGAAAATCAACCTCTTCCAGTAGCACAAAGGCCTCAAAACCAGGGAACATAAAAGTGTGGGTCCCCAGATGTCACAACTCCAATAGCGTGCTAAGTGCCTCCCAGTTCCACCTCATGCTGTTGAGCCTTTTCGCCATAACAACTAGGCATGTTTGATGCCACTGATGGATATAGGCCCTCATGTCAAGAGTGATCGCCACCAACAGGTCGTAGAGCCATCCATACCTTCGAGCATGCCTAGCTCCCGGGAAGATCAGGATGGGCTGAAAAAGAGAGAAAAGAAAGATTAGTAGCCAGATCAAGAAAAAACTCCCTACACTAAAATACACACTCGACCTCACCTAGAGCGTACCTTGCCATCCTTCACAAGTTGGCTTAAGTGCTCCTCCATGTCGAAGAGCACGTCAAGTTCACAAGGAGCATTCTCCAAAGGCTGGGAAGAAGAAGAAGCCATCTTAGGGTTTGTTCTCATCGATGGTGATCACTTCTCTCGTTGCCTTCAACCTTCTGATAGGGCACACAACCCTTTACCCATGAATAAGAGTCCTACTCCATTTTGGCCCCTACCTTATGGAGACCTGAATAGGTAGGCGGCCAGATCACTGGCCGTCCTGGGCTGGGTAGGCGGGCAGTACCCTAGTCGCCCACCTCTGGAGACGACAGCTCCATTGGCTGCCTTCCTCATCCACTGTGGATTGTGTTTTATTATGGTGTAAAGTTGAAAATTCATGACTATTTTGTTGAGCTCTTAGTGTCCACTCACAATTAACTATTTGGTTTATTCTTACGAGAACCTCGCTAATGTGTGTTGATGTAGCTACAGCTAAAAGCACAAGCCAGAGAGTTACACGACATCATCATCGACTTTAAATATAGTTATATATATATAAATATCTATAGGTATTCAACCTTGGAGGCTGATAACATCGGGCGCCCTCCGTTCACAGGTTCACCACATAGGTTTTAATTCACTACACTATCACACGTTGCTACCTCTGTTATCCGTGTTAACATCCAGATCCACCATTTTCCCTCCGCTCAAACCTCATTGTCAGGCAGATCCATTTCTATTCTGTCTGTTCTGAATCTATGAGCCAGCCTGTTCAATAATCCCCCACGAGAAATCCATCTTCAAGAAAATTCCTGTAATGCCATGGGGTCATAGATCATCAAAAGAGCTTTGCAACGGCACTGGTCTTACGTCGATCTGACATCATATCTGGTTGCATCAGGCATTTTCGTCGAGTCGCGCAGGTTTGTCTTGAGATAGGCTAGCAGAAGGAGGATCCCAAATTAAATCCTCAAGAGATACCCCGATGTAGATTCAGCAACCGCCGTGCTCGGGGATCGACCAACAACCCCCAGCAGCATCTGAGCCAGCCGCTGTAGCAAGGAGATGCCTGGACGCTGCCGTCCCAGTAGCCGGACCCACCTACTGTCTCGTGGGCCCAGCAGAATCGAACCAGACCAGCAGCCCGTCGCCGGCCCGGAAGCCCTTCCGGCTTGCTACCTGTCAACCTAAATTCACTATTCTCGGGTCCCACTGTAGCCCTTTACCTCCCTACATGGAGTGGGCAATAAAATTATTTCTATAATTATTGTTAATTATTTATACCGGGAGCACAAGTCTTGGCCAGGATCGTCTTCCCCACGCCCGGAGCGTGGAGGTATCGTTTTCGCTCCCCTCTTTGTCATGTGCTTGTTTCGTATTTATTTTTATGCAGCTGCTTGAGTGTTAAAATTACTAGCTCGTTCTAATTTTATCCTCGCTGCGAGAGAGAGAGAGTGTGTGACCCATCCCGTGACTCGACTCGAGCATGCGGAAGAGCCGAATACCCTTGCCTTGCTGCCAGTTTCTCAACCGCGCAGATCTACACTTTTCCCTCGCGTGGGACGAGTAGCGAGCTTGCCTAGAGTCTCAGGTCCCACATCAAATTGGTCACAAGTCTGCATTTCATCTCGCATCAGATAGTGTCCTGACCCTAATTCGTCCGGTTTAGCAATACTATTCTCGTGTATCTTCCTATTTTATTCTCTTTTTTATGCATTCGTTTTAATGATTTCTTTTTTTCTTTAGCCCAGCATGCATCATGCGCATCTTTTGAGCATTCATGTACCCTCATCTGTCTAAGATGTCTCAGTAGTGGTGGATAGCTATGTATCCATGGTCTCGGGAAAGGAGAGTCATTCCACTCTGAGTTGGAAGATTTCCTTCGGTCTATTTTGCTCGGTCCTGTCTGGAGTTTAGTTGCTTGTCTCTTTTCTTTTCCACTTGCTCCGGCCGCCTATCAGCTGTGCGTTCCAGTGAGGAGGTTGGTCGTGTTTTATTTTCCTTTGGTTGTTAGTTCCTCCAAGCATGCATCATTCGGTTTGGCCATTCCTTGTGATTGGTTCGAAATTTTTTGGAAGATTCCTATCGCTCGTTGGTTGAGGACGGGTGTCGTTTAGCTTAACGCCTGCTTTCCAGTCCACTCCGCAACATTTTCGCTTCATCTCCATATTCCATTTCGCTTTCGCTTCACCTCCACTCGCTCCCCTACAAAGAGGACATTAAGGAGGGGCATCTGTTGACACCTGTTTTATGACCAATGAGTTGGGTCATTTTCTTATACTTTTTTTATGATGTCCCAAGTTATTCACTGATTATTGGGCCATTTTTTGGTCACTTTTGGGCTTATTTCATGGGTTGTTCTCTCTGGTTGGGCCTCGTTCCTTGTCGTCTCGTCGCTTTGGGCTTAGTGGATCTTATCTCTTTTTTGCCACTACCAACGTCCCTTGCGGTCTATCGCACAACCGTTAGGGATGGTTGGTAGTTCTCTGCTGGACTGCTAGGCATGCGAAGAGTCCTATTTCATTATCTTTCTCGTGAGTCTTATCTTTTAAAGCCCTTGCGGTCTATCGCAAGACCATTAGGGGACCTTTGGTGGTCCTTTCCTAGACCATTTTAGTACAGAGAGTCCCGTTAGGTCTCTTCGGTCTTATCTCTTCTGGACGATAGAGCCGTGCGATCTTTAGCTGGACCGTTTGTCCCTATCTTGCGGTCTATCGCAAGACCGTTAGTGCAGACAGAGAGTCCTACTTTGACTGTTCTTTCTCTGCTTCACCGTAGACGAACTAGAGTCCTTGTTTTGTTGATTTCTCTCCGAATAGAGATCCTCAGAAGCTTCTGTTTGTTTCTTTGGACTCTTGGGAGTATTATCTTCGAGAGTTTGCTTAGTTCAGGCCTATTTTCATGAAGTTTCTCTCCAACTCGACTAGAGAGTTTGAGGGTCTATAAATAGAACCATTGGCTTCATGGCTTGAGAGGAGATTTCTAGAGCTTACATCGAGGTGCTGCTACATCTTGGAGTGAGTACCAACTAGGGAGAAGTCTTTTCTATGTCCATAAGGGTTCTGGTCCAGGGATTATTCAGTTTCAATTGCTTTAGTTTGAGTCTTTCTTCTTTTAGTTCTTCCCCTCTTCCTACTTGCATCCATAGCATATTCCCACTTCCTTCTCCACGTTCTGCTACACTTTCATCATTTTTAAACATCCTCCTATCTTTTCCACACCCCACAGGGGTTAAAAAATCACCAACCCCCAGGTATTCACCCTTCCTTTTATGCACTTTAGCTTAATTTCATCATAGATACTACACTAGTCCAAGGGCTTATTTGGGTTTTTTTTGTGTCTACATTCTCCTGCAAGTCTACAGGATATTGGATCTTAAAACCCATTAACGCATATCATTTGGCCTGGCTTTTTACTCCATTACCCTTAGGGCATTCCTACGGTTTTGAGTGTTGTTTAGAAGGGTTCTCTCATGGGTTTATTTGTCTACTTGCATCTTCTTTCCTTGGGTATATGTAGTTGCGATTTTCACATCGAAGCATATCTTTTGGGCTAATACATTTATTCTTCTTGCAGGAGAAGGCAAGGGGTTGCACATCTGCTGGAGGAGGAAGAAGAGGCTACTACAGACGGCATCCACGACCTCGAGCCTTGATCTGGGGGCTGCGGCTACTGCTCTCCACGATTCGAGGCTTGGGCATTCCTTCTACAAAGCCGGTTGTCTCCACTCCAGGATTCATCAATCCAGCGCACCCTTCCACCCCATCCACGAGCTTCATCAAAGACAAGAGGGGGATTTCTAGTTCAATCATTTCCAGATTATCATTTGAGCATAGTTTCCTTTTTATCTAAACTAGGCTTTGTATTTCCACATACTATTTTCTTTCATAGATGATTTTGGAGCCTTGTCTCCATGTGTACGGTCTCTCGTCGTCGTATGAGAACCCACGTGTGCTGCGCCGTCAAGCCCGTGTGTGTGGTGGTTTGCTGCCTTCGTGTAGCGTTTCTAGTGGAATCCACTCGGGTTGAGAGGGGTGGATGTAGGACTGCACTCGGGTGCGTCCGAACCATCTAAAAATCTCGTGTGCTATGGTTTGCTACTAGTGGTCTATTGTTCTACTCTATCCATTCTGTTTACGAGTGTGATACGGTGAGTTGAGAGTTTATACAATCTGTCTGATCTTTACGCTTTATCTGAGTTATACACCAAACTGTGCTGGAGAGGTGTGAGAGCTTGCTTGCTCTTCATCTTATTTAATTCTCCTTGTTAAGCTATCAGATTTCCTTTATCATTTCTGAGTTTTTATAAAAAAGGGGGCACAATCTATTCACCCCCCCTCTCAATTACTTTCCTAACCAGGCCAACATACATCACCTTCGCTCGTGTGCTGCCAGTGGTGGAGGATATCTACACCCTAGTTGTTGGATGCCTATCTCCTGCTATCTGCGCAATAGGACAGCAACCTACCTCTAGGTCGGTTTTGCCCCATCCCTGTGGTTTCCCACCCTCTCCTTCATCCCCATCACCCCTCTACTACACCCTACAACACCCACCAAAATCCCCGACAACCCTGGACCCCCACAAACCCTTCCCCACCTCACCTTCCCTCTACTACCCTCTACCGGCACCTGTAGGCCAGACAGCCTACCCACCACCACCTCGCTGCATATCCATGCCCCAACCCATCTCCCTCTATTTAGACTACATCTAGACCACCTCCATACCTCTACGCCTTGCCATCCATCAGATCCCCTCGACTCAAGACCCCTTGGGATGCCCTACACCCACCCCAACATTTCCCGTCTCGCTGCACAACTTGTAGACCCCGCCTGTGACCAGATCTGACCAGCCCCTCTGTTGCAGAATTTACCCTGGTGACCTTACTGTGCGAAAGGATCTTCCCATCCCTAGGGTCATGCTACTCTGAGCCCTCTTCACAACGAGACTGATCTCATCTTTATCCACCACCAGACATGGTCGTAGCGAGCATCTTTGTTAGCCTGCGCTGGTCAAGTTTCCAGATGAGCTACAGGCAGTGACCTCTATTATGGAGTGCACACCAACCTTCCAAGACCATCGTGGATTCCCTCACCATCGACCACGCCAGCTATCGTGCAAGAACTACACTGGGAGATCACCCGTTCGTGGCTGAGTTCCTGCTGGTCGCCTGCCACCTGTGTCGACCAGACCTACACCTGCACGCTCCCGCAAGACTCATTCAGAACGGACCGACCTGCCCTTACTAGACAGCATCCTTTGCGTGCTACACCCGTCTACGTGTTAGCTTACCATTGACAGTACCTGCGGTAGCTCTCGGCATCCCCTAGCTTCGTACGATGATTCTAACTAGCTTGCTGTCCCCACAGGCCAGAACAGAGTTCAATTCAGACCAGCAACTCACCTTCGGCCTCGACGCATCCTCGACTTGTTGCCTGTCAACCTGAGCACGTCATCCCCCTAATCTTTATTTGTAACCTTTTACCTCCCTACAAGGAGTGTGCAGAGACGTCATTTTTGGCATTACATTGGGTAAATCTTATATTACACCACGATGCCCTAATGTGGTTCTCGCATTTGAGTTATTTTCCTATTTTTTTGATAATTTACCTTTTTTTAGAAATTTTTGGGGGATTATCTTAAACACGGTGGCGAAGGGGGACATGTTCTTAAAAACATGGCAACCCACCCAGATGCGTCTTCAACTAATTTAAGAAATTAATTCCCTCTTGATGTGTCTACCCTAGTGGATGTGAATTCTATATGAGTTACCCTCCTAAGCCATGTTCTTTAGTGAAGATTCGGCGCCAACTCTGTCATTTTGTTTGACAATTTAGAAAGAAAACATCTTGCTGACCCGACATGGCTTTAAAAGTCAAGGATAGGCACCGAAACCACTCACTTTTAACACTTTCGGTGCCTTTCAACGTCATGTTTAGTGGAAAACGTGGGCGTGTCCACCACCCTGGACGTGTTTAAAGAACGCATCCTAGTGACTGGATGTGGGCATCTCAAAGAAATCATTTTTAAAATTAAATACACGCCTCGTCAATAACTTCGAGTCCGGAATAGTATTATATTTTGGATCCGAGTCAGATTCGAATCTTAACTTATCAGATCCGAATTCGGATCATGAAGGATCCGACCCGGATCCGACTGTTGACACTCCGAGTTGTGCCTCATAATGTGGTCGTTGAAGCAGGGACCGAGTCACCTCGTGCTCCACCCAATGTCCAATGTTCCTGTTCCTGGACTCCGGCAGCTGAAGATGTCATCTACCAACGACATAGGATAGAAAAGATTGGTGAAGATAAGTTCGTCCAACGTGGTGAAGGTATCGCCACTGTTGATTTATACGGTGTGCCCTACCTACAATCAATTTGAGAAGCTTCTGTCGGGCTATCCGAAGGCACCAAAGTTGCAAAAGTTCAATGGGCAAGGGTCCCCACATGAACACTTGACCTATTATATAACGGCCTTGGGCGAGTGGCACTCGAGGAGCCTTGTCTCCTTCGTTACTTTGCAATCTTTCTCACGGTTAGCGCCTTCCAATGGTATTCAAGGCTGCAACCCAATTCAGTGGCCGACTAGACTGATCTTTAGAAGAAATTCATCGACTATTTCCAGGCGGCCGAGAGAAAAGTGTCCTCTATGGAACTCTGCTCTCTCAAGCCTAAGAGGGGCGAAACAAAACAACATCAGACTTTATTAAACTCCAGAGGGACTTCAGCATGAGGTGCGACAACTCTCCTTCACAAGAAGATGCCATAACAATATGTCGGAGGGGATTGTCTGCAGAAGTTAGTGAAAAGTTCCTTGGTATGCATATGAAGGTTTTGATCAGCTAAATTCAGTGGTGGCGGAGATCGAAATGTTCTTCGCTGGCAATTTAATATTCACGCCATCTAAGGGCAGGCCATCCAAGGATCGCAATGCCACTGGAAAGGCGGCGAGCGTCGTGGTCTTCTCCCCTATAAATGGATCCTGCGATGGAGCAACTTCAAGCGACTCCGGCAAGAAATCCGAAGGGAAGGCGTCAACAGCAAGACTGGCAGAGCACATGAAAATTCCTTATTCCTTTTAAAAGGAGCATACCAAGAAGCTCTTCAATCTCTCCATGAAGAATAAATTGATATCCTTGCCAGATCTCAAGAAGTCGAAAGAGGTGAACAAGTCGGACGGGCCCAATTATTGTGTATATGACTACTTATTGTTATGTATTCAAAAATGAGCTGGAGAGGATGATTCAAAACCTCCTCGTCACAATGAAAGACTGTCTAGTTGATCCTCCACAGCTCCATGCTTGGGATCGACCAAGCCAAACGACTAATGTCATCCACCACTCAATCAATGTGGTTAATGTGGCAGTAGCCCTTACACTCCTCGAGTCGGGGGCAAAAAAGCTAGCCCAGCCAAACCAAACCTGTTGTGTGGTATCCAGGCTGGAGGCCCTCCCACCAATGCTCTTTTCCGAAGGAGAACACCAAGAAGACATTCGACCTTCTCCTTTTAGAGGGACGAATCATGGTACATGACCCATTGACGACTTACACAGAGGTCGAGGAAAGGCATTCTCGCTATTACGAATACCATGCTAGGGTCTCTCACCCTACTAGGAAATGCAAACTTTGCAAAGAAGTCCAAGACTACATCGAAACCCTTATTTAAAAGGGGGAGATCGATGTCTAAGGAGGTAGTATGATAAGGAAAAACCTTCGAAAAACTACCAAGCAAATGGTAAGTCAAGACTGTTCTGCAGAAATACTGTGCAAAGAAGATCTGGTTTTCTTTTATCAAGAATGGCTGATGCCTGAAATTGAATCCCTGACGCCCCGTGCAAGGGGCCCCCTAACTTTCTTTGTAAATTTTGTGCATGCATCAACTTCTCGCACATCCCCCCTTGCTAGAGACAAAGGAGGCTAGTCTTAGTTCGGGCCATCCCACAACATGGTGCCCTAACTGGCGATCATGGCAAGACTTAAAGTCTCTGCCTTTTCCAAAAGAAGACACTCAGAGACTACTTGATATTCTTTTGGGTGGGAAAGAAATTTTGGTGCATGATCCTCCAAGACGCCACCTCAAGGCATGCTCTGGTAGCTCAGACCAAGGATCACCCGCCTCACGTGAAAGCAAGGAGGACTAGGCGGCCCGAAAAGAGATTGAAGATCTCCTCCAAAAAGGAAAAAATGGCTCGTCAACAAATGAAGTTAGAGAAATTATCGAAGGATTGCTTAGCCGAGCTCCCTCGACAGAAAATTGGAATCAAGGGGAACCTATAAACTCACCTGATTATCAAGGTGAACCCAACACTACCATAAGGCGCTTAAACTCTATTACCTTTCCAAAAAGGGGCAAGGGGTCACTCCTCAAACAAAGCTCTAGGCCAAGTAAAGCAGAGGAGGGGTGCCCAAAGGCAATCCTGAGGATCAATCCAAGAGGAGAAAGCTCCTGCCCAAGCCAAATAGGCAAGACTTAGTAGAAAAATCTCAAGTCGAATACCGAGTAAAGCCCACAGGGCAAACCTCAGCAGCAAAACTTTAAATCAAATGTCGAGCAAAGCCAAAAAGGCAGGTCTCATTAGGAAAAATTCAAGTTGAATGTCAAGCAAAGCCCAAAAGGCAAACCTCAACAAGAAAATCTCAAGTCAAGTGTCGGGCAAAGCCGAAAAGGCAAAATTCAGCTGGAAAATCTCAAGTTAAACTCTGGGCAAAGTCAGAAAGGCAAGACCCACGAAGAAAAGCCTCCGCTTCACCTCTTCTTACCGCTCGGAGTGGGTGTGTCTCTACAAGTCTATGTGTTGAAGACGATAGAGAGCCGGGAAATAGAAAGTTGGCCACGGCTATGTTATTCAAGATGCAAGAATTTATTTGTCAGATGCCAATCCGTGTTTTTGTGCGGAACATGGTTGAAGAGGCCAAGTCCATGCCGCTACTCATCAAAAGAAGATGTCAAGCTTTGATGCCGTGCATGCCCAAGGGTCGGGCAGGGCACCCCTTGTTCCTATTCTCAAATGTCAAACGCATTCCTCCGTACAAGGGGCGAATGCCCGTTTTGCTGAACACTCTTTATACGCCACAATCCTTGGGCGACACGATGCTTTCAATTTCAACTGTTCAACTCCCTCACATTATTGATCTTCATCCTCCAAGAAAATTGTCATTTATTATTGAAGCTTCATCACGGGCTTTTATTCTATCCTTCGGGCCGTTTGGCTGCACACTCTCACCGTCATGGAGGGGCGGACATTCTTATGCCAGGGGGACTTCCGTCACCCCATCCATCTTTTATTCAACTTCATCGTTTCTATCTATCATTGATTGGGCCACTCGTTGGGTGAGGAAGGATTTCTCATCCTCTCATCCCCTGTATTCTTTGCATTTCACACATTCCATCCATTCATCGGATCCATTGCATCGCATTCGCATTTCTTCTTTCCCAGGTTTCTGAACCTGTATCTTCCCCGTCTTTCAAAACCTCCGGATCCTCCACATTCCTTGTCTCATTCATCTCTATCCTCAAGATCACCGGATCCCCTTACAATTCTTGGGCATTGTGCCCCCTCTAATCTTCTCTCAGGGCATCGTGCCCCTTTCCATCTCTGATATCTAGATCCTCCATATTTTTCTTTGCTTAGTGGGCATCGTACCCTCTCCAGATTTTTTTCTAGGCATCGCACCCCTTCCCAATGCTTGCATCTGGACCCTCCGGATCTTTTTCTCTTCCTCCCAGGGCATCGCGTCCCATGGTGTCTTATTCCTCCGAAACCTCCGGATCTCTTAGGGCATTGCACCTCTTTACATCCTTCTCCTCGGGAACCTCCGGACCTCCTCCACGGGCATCACATCCCTTTCTACCTTTCCCCGGAACCTCCAAATTTTCCATTTTACTCTCTCTACATCCTTTCCGGGCATCGCGCCCCTTTTTATTTCCTTCCTTTAGAACCTCTGAATCTCTTAGGGAATCGTGCCCCTTTACATCTTCCTCCTCCGGAACCTCCGGATCCCTCATCTTTCTTCCAATTCTTCCTCTTATTCCTCCAGGATATCGTGTCCTTTGTTCTCTTATTCCTTTAACTCACCTCTTCCCATCTCTTTTTTCGGGGCATCGTGTCCCTCAACCTTTTTCTCCTCCAGAACCTCCAGATTCTTTTTCCCATCATGATTCTCCTCCTTTTTCTCCTTCAGAACCTCTGGATTCTTCTTCCCATCATGATTCTCCTCCTTTGCCTCCAGAGCCGCCGGATGATTCTTCCTATCATAATTCTCCTCTGTTGCCTCCAAACCCTCCGGATCCACCACTTTCCATCTACCAGTTTCTCCTCCTAATTCCCCCTGATCTCGGGTCTAACCTAACTTCTTCTGCATCCATTGCTTTAGGCATCCGCCCCTTCTCCCACTGCTTTCGAGACTTCAGTCCTCACTCCTCTTCTTGATTTTTCGCTTCTTCGATAGACCATTCGTGTGATCAGGGTCTCTGCACCTTAGTGAGAGGGTTCTAGCCCTCGCCTCTTTTCCTTTTCGTCTTATTCGTTTGAGTCTGATCTGGGCACCACTCCAACTTGTTAAGCCACTTCAATCCTCTGCTTCCTCCTTTACCTGCCAAAGAGGACAATAAATCCCACAAGGACCAAGATCGCCTTCGGCTGCTACTTCATAAGGTTGCAAGGTAATGTTGTGCCCCTTGGGATTTGATGATAGTGTGTTATTTTGATGATAGCAACTCTCTGAGTCAACACATAAGTTTGCTTGTATGCTTGAGATGAATGGCATTTGCTTGAGATGAATGGCATTGATGCCTTATTACTACTATCTATTCTGGGTTCGTGCATCTGGGCTATCCAGAAGATAGCTTGGTCAGTGTCCTGTGTATAAGTGTTTGCCTATTGCATTTGGTTCTGCAAGTCTATGCATAGTCAGTGCATATTAGAGGTCTACATATGTTCATGTCCGTGCCAAGTCTGTGCATAGTCAGTGCATAGTGTTTGCTTGTTGCATTTGGTGCTGTAAGTTTATGCATAATCAGTGCATATATGAGGTCTGCATATATTCATGTCCATGCCAAGTCTGTGCATACTCAGTGCATAGTGTTTGCCTGATGCATTTGGTGCAGCAAGTCTGTGCATAGTCAGTGCATATAGGAGGTCTGCATATGTTCATGTCCATGCCAAGTCTGTGCATAGTCAGTGCATATAGGCGGTCTGCATATGTTCAAGTCATTGCAAGTCTTAGCTAGGTCAGAGCATTGTCGGTGATGCACCTCGGTAAGTCCGAGCATACACTGTTGCAAGGTCAGTGTACTTCTGACCTTAGCCATTTATAGACCGAGCATGTTGCACGCTTTCTACACTACAGCAGGTCCGTGCATGGTCCGTGCACATTGCAAGGCAAGTCCGTGCATACCTTGTCCAAGTCCGTGGATGTACAGTCCACTGCATAGGATATCCATGCAAGTCTTCATAAGCCCATGCATTTAAGGCCCATGCACTCAAGCATCCTGCATACAAAGTCCGAGCATGTTCTGTCCTTGTTGAGCTAAAGTCCATGCATAGATAAGCCCGTGCATGTTGTGTCCATGCATGCCTTAGTCTTGTGCACATCGCAAAGTCCTTGCATGTTTTAGGCGCACACTAAGTCCATGCACAGAGAAGTCCATGCATGTTTTGGTAAGACCGTGCTTGCTTGTTAACTTGCTTGTCAAGTCCGTGCACACTTGGTGTGAACACCAAGTCAGTGCATGCCTGTTTGCTAGCAGAGTCCATGCTTATTTGTCTTAGGCACGAACCAAGTCTGTGCAGGTTTTGGTTGTGTCGAAAATCTAGTCTGTGCACGTTTCTATAAAGCCCATGCACTTTGTGTTGAGTTGAAGTCCCTGCATGTTTTCTAAAAACATGCATCCGTGCATACTCTATGTTGAAGGAAAGAAGGTCTGATCATGAACAGTCACCCCTTCGCCAAGTCCTTGCACATTTCTTCTAAGTCCATACACGTCTTCACAAGATCCATGCATACATAAGTCCGAGCACATTCTTTGTTCCATGGCATATCAAGTCCATGCACATTTCCTTAAGTCCGTGCACGTTTCCCAAAGTCCATGCATATGTTACTTAGGCCGCAAAAGTCCATGCACGTTTCACGAGTCCGTGCACATTTTCCTTTAGCAGAACACAAAGTCCGTGCACGTTTCTTTGAAACATGCGTTCGTGCATGTTCTGTTCTTAACACAAAGTCCGTGCACGTCAAACCCCGTGCATATTTTCTTATGTGTGGAACTCGTGTCAAAGTCTGTGCACATTTTGGACTTAGATAAAATTCTGTTGGAAGGAAAACCAAGGTCCGTGCACTTTCTATCTAACCGAAGTCCAAGCATCTTTTAGTCCGTGCACGTTTTCAGCAACACAAGTCCGTGCATCTTTTAGTCTTTGTTGAAAATCTAAGTCCGTGCATATATAAGTCTGTGCACATTTCTTCCGAAACTAAGTCTATGCACATATGAGTCCGTGCACGTTTCTCCCAAAACAAAGTCCTTGCATCTTTTGTCAAGTCTGTGCTTGTCCATGCACTACTAAGTCCATGCATCTCTCAAGTCCATGCACAAATAAGTCCGTGCACATTCCTCAAATAAAGTCCTTCCACGTTTTGCTCTTTGCGTATTAAAGCTGGAGCTTACACTGTAGCAAAGGCAATGCATGCTCATATAAAGTCTGAGCACATTGTTGCAAGTCCGTGCACTTTTGGTTTTAATGATATAATAACTCCGTGCAGTTTTCCTTCTGTCCGTAGAATATTTTTAACTATCCTAAATTGAAGTGTCTCTTCTATTATGACAGATATTCTCTTAAGGAGAATAATGTTGGCACGTGATCTGAGGATGGAGGAGGTGCCAGGATCGTGACACCTATAAAGCGGCATGGTGAGATGCTGTCCCGTGTCAAGACTCCAGGGCGGGAACTTGTGGAGGACACACGCATGCCTGTCTGCTGCTGCTATAAAAAGAAGACTTCTCCATCTGGAGAAGATTTGATCGTGCATCTTCCAAAAAGAATAGAAGCACACAGAGCTTGTGCGATCTAGAGAGAAGAAAAAGAGAGAATAGCAAAGAGGAAAGAGAAAGAGAAGAAGAGTGTTGAGAGTGAAGTGTTCGAGTGATTGTCTGAGAGAAGTGTTCCTTAGTCTCCTAGTTCAGAACCGGAGCTGAGATTGCTCAACTGTTTGAGCTGCATTCCCTTGGTGGGATTTCTGGTTTTCTCATTTGTTTTCTTTTGTTTCTGAATGTTGTTTTAAGTTGTTAGTCAGTGGAGGTTAAGTTGTAATTTCTCAGCGTACAAAGGTGGAATTCTCTGGTCGGGTAAAGCTGTAAGTCCCCAGCGCAAGCTGTTAGTTAGCGGAGGTTAAGCTGTAATTTCTCAGCGTGCAGAGGTGGAAACCTCTGGTCGGATAAAGCTGTAAGTCCCCAGCGGTTTGCAGAGAAGTGCTTCTCTAGTCGGGTAAAGCTGTAAGTCCCTAGCGCAAGCTATTAGGCAGCGGGTTGTTGGCAAGTTGTGGTGCCCAGCGGATTAAACTATGTATCAGCAGAGTAAGCCACATTCCAGTTGGAATGTGGGGTGGACGTAGATCTCGGGTTTGAGATCGAACCACCTTAAAAGCTCCTCATCTACTGTGCAATTAGAATTGTGGTTTGCCTTGTGTTCATCTTTCTTTCATCGCCCGGTAGTTGCTTGATTAGGATCGCGTGTGAATAGATTTGATTAAACTACTTTAGTTTGATTGTAACAATTTTTTAAAGGGTGATCAATCCATTCACCCCCCTCAGGATCTCTTATAGACACTCCATTTGTAGGGATCTAGGTCTCTGATTGTCAATCTAGCATCCATATATTCTCATCACACTACCGGTGATTCTCTATGTTCTGGACCCTAACGGTCTTATGGAGACCACAAGAGCCTGATTAGCGACTGTCTACCTGACCGCTAAAGATTGCCTAGCGGCCTTGCCATGACCGTATGGCTCCAGTGCGTTCATTGAGTCTAGTATGTTCACAAACGGTCCAGTACTGACCGCTAATGATTGAAAATGGTCCAGTAAAAGTCTGTTAGTTTTCCCTAAATGGTCTAGTCATGACTGCAAGGGTTCTCAACATGTCTTAACCCATGATTTGACCCAAGGGTAAGTATTTCCTATGTTCCTAGATGGTCTATTGGTTATCTAGAACTTAAGACCTTATTCAAAAGATATCTAATAAATGATGGAAGGTAAAGAATATATGTTCTGCTGTCGGATTTTCTCCATAGCATAACATTGTTTTAAGTCATCTTTGAACTCTTATACTTGTACTTGAGCATTATTACCTTGGTAATTGTTATCATGAAACTATAGTTTGAACTGGTACATTATTGGCCTATTTTATTGATATTTCTCTTTTTTTTGGTGGTCGTGGATGAATGTGCAGACAACGTGGGTCAACTCCCCCATGACCAGGTAAGTGAGGAGCGGAGGACATGGTGGATGAAATTGAAAGGGAATGAAACAGACAGGAGCAACCTTGTCTATTGCCAGAAATGTGCCTATGAGAGAGGCATTATCGGGGGGTTTATCTAGATGGAACAAAGACAGAAGTCTGAAATCCCCTTCGAGTGGGGAGTTGGGAGGGACTTCTTCCTGGGAAATTTGAAGACCTTCTCTTGGCTCCTGCCGAGTTCCTAGTTGCATTAGACCTTGAATGAAACCATCATAAACTAGACCCCTAGGTTGAGTGGCCTTAGATGCCTTTTCAGCTGAGTAACCTAAACCTGCACGACCTTTGGAGACCTTGAGTCTCTTCTGGCGTGTGGGACCTTGCTCGTGCTAACCTAGACCTCTACCCATGGTGAAATCCATCCTTGCCATCATCTCCCATCTTTTGTCGAATGGGATATTAGAGTGAGTAATTAGTAGAGAAAGAGTAGGGAAACTTGATGGACATAGGGCAGAGGGCCCTACAGCACCTGCTATGAAGGGAACCGGCTTCTTGCCTTTGTCTTGAATGGTCATGAAGGGGATCTGTTCAGAAGTGATGGCATTAAGAGTTTCCACCAGTGGGATACTCTTGATTTTGATGGCCCTACCATTGTAATGGAATTTGAAGCATTGATGTGCCGTTGATGGGATCCCTAGGGTTTGTTCGATCCACAGCCACCCTAGGATGGCCTTGTATGCGGGGTCGACATCAAGGATGAGAAAGTCTGAAGACATGACCACGGGACCTAAGCCCAGCTGCAAGGTCACCTTACCCTTCGTGCATCGCTTTGAATTGTCATAAGCTGAGATCGTGATGCATACCTCTTCCAGATTCTCTTCTTGGAGACAAATCTTTTGAATTGTTTTCATGGGACAAACATTGATTGATGCTCCTGTGTCAATGAGGGTGGAGTCGACCTTGACTCTATTGAGAGTGACAGTGAGGCACAATAGGAGTGATCTACTTTCAGGTGGAGCGAGATCTTTATCCAAGAAGGAAATAGATGGCCCATTAGTGAGGGCCATGATGGCATCAGTCATGCCACTTGCCTGAAGGTCCTCGTTGACCATGATCTTTTGGAGAAATTG
Organism: Amorphophallus titanum; assembly: GCA_024336825.1. NCBI lineage: Eukaryota > Viridiplantae > Streptophyta > Magnoliopsida > Alismatales > Araceae > Amorphophallus > Amorphophallus titanum. Next base: position 34,384,568 of record JANBPO010009603.1, read on the forward strand.
GAGCAAGGTAGACTGGTGTGAAGGGGATTTCTTGATGAGTTCCAAAATGGAAACCTTAGCTGGTGTTCTGTCTAGATGTTGGAGAATGTCATACTCCGTAGAGAGAACTTGGGAATTGGCCCCCTCCTCGGGCTGAGATTACCTTTGAGACGGGGGGATGATGCAATTGCGGAGAGTGACGTTCACTGAGGCATCTTTTGGTTCTTCCATCTCCGGAGGTTTTGGACGGATTAGTTGTAAAGGAGCAAGAGATCCGAAGACGAATGAGAGGGAAGCCGATTCCTCAAGAGGAGCATTAAAAGCAGGAGGAGGGACCAACTGAGGCTGTGGAGGTTGTAAGAGGACCAAGGGGTGCTCTCGCCCCAACTGAGCATTCACAGAGACAGTGGATTCTTGCAAGGTTGAATGAGGGGGAGTGATCAAGGCAGAGGACCTTGGGTAGCAATGGAGGCTTGGCTAGGAGGTGAAATCAAGGTCCAGGGACGAGGCTCCTGGGAGAACATATTGATGTTAGCCCATGGCTCGTTGGCTTCTACTTCCAATTTATCATACCATCTAGGAAAACCTTCGATGTTCCACATTTATGTCCTCTTGAGCACACGGGGTTCCATCCTGATCACGGTGTTTACTTGCTCATTCTGCCTTGAGCTTGAGGGATCCTTGTTTGGTTGATGAGCAGGTCACGGGTTTTGCACAATGCCAAGGTCCTAATTGAGTTTCTTGAGGTTGGCAATGGCCAGGTTAACATCGGACCAGCTGATTCTCCCCTCATCGTTCATGTAGTATACCCAGTCCCGGAATTGGAAGCAATTGTAGATGTCATGTCTAGGAGCTCGATGATATGGACAATACTTAGAGGTATCGACATTGGGGTGGACCCAATCCCTTTGAGGGGGTAGTTGGATAGCTTGAGAAGACATGAGGGCAAAGAATATGTCACCCAAAGTTTCGGGCAACGAGAATAAGAGGCCCTTTTCAATCTGGTGCGATTGTAACTCTGAGGTTGCGGGACATTGGAATACGCCCTTGGGTTCCCCTAACCCTGATTAGGACAACTTTGATTGGGGTGTAGAACTTGACGGTTATTGGGGCTAAGGGGTGGGCCCACAGTATTGACTTGTTCATTCACCGTGACACCTTCGGTGGTGGGGACAGCTGGGGCCTTCCGACCTTTGGCACGAGCCTCAAAGAAAGGTGGTAAGGTTGAATCATTCATCTGGGCTTGAACAATTCGAGCTCGATTGTATAATTGTGGGAACGTGTGGAGCTCGCTAAGTATTAGAATGTCCCTAAGTTAAGAAGTGGTGTTGTTTACCATCATGGTGATGGCCTGAGATTCAAGGATAGGGACTTCCATCCTAGAAGCCATAATTCTCCAGCGATTGGCAAAATGAATGAAGTCCTTGTCGAGCTTCATCTACTCCATGACAAAATCAAACAGCCGTTCTCATGCCGTCTCCACCCCTCCGACCCAGGAAGGGGAAAATCCCGACAGGTGGGCCATCCTGCAGCAGCAAATGAGAATTCATGTTAGCCATTGTCAAAGATCTTTACTCTACAACTGGAAGGTAAGAGGTCACAAAGTAATTCTCAAACTAGACATGGAAAAAGCTTATGATAGAATGGAATGGGGCTTCATTTTTTCTGTTCTGAGAAAATTTGGATTTAGCACCTAGTTTACCTTATACATTGGCATGCTTCTTTCGAATTGTTGGTTTTCTGTGAACTTTAATGGTGTCATGACAGGGTTCTTCAAATCTAGCAGAGGTATTAGACAATGAGACCCCCTTGCTCCATATCTATTCATTATAGCCTCTGAAGTGCTCAGCAGGGGTTATCAAATATGTTTCAGTCAGGGGTGCTGAGGGGTTTCAGTGGGCCTAGACATTCCATACAGGTGTCTCATCTTTTATATGAAGATGACACTATTATTTTCCTGAATGCTAGTAAACAGAATATGGTTTCCTTTCAACATTTTATTAGTAAGTATGAGTTGAGCTCTGGGTAGAAGGTCAATGCAGGGAAAAGCAGTTTTACTGTGGCAGCAAAGGCTCCCCTTACTCTCAGGTAGTCTATCCAAACTATAACTGGGTTTAAATTCCAGGCAGATGGATTCAGTTACCTTGGTATCCTAGTCAGGAAAGGTAGATACAAGTGCTTGGATTTTAAATACCTAATAGATAGAGTTTAGTTGAGGCTTGATGGATGGCAATCAAAGATGTTGTCCCAGGCAGGGAGGGTAGTTCTCATCAATGCTGTACTCCGAAGCATGCCAATTTACTTGGCTTCTGCATGCTTCATCCCTAAAACTGTCATTAATGCAATAGATAATCTCTGTGCTAATTTCTTCTGGTAGGGTGTTGAAGATATGAGAAGGCGACATTGGGTTGCTTGGAAAGATATTCAGAAACCCAGGGCTGAAGGGGGTCTTGGTATAAGAGATTTACATTGGGTCCAGGTTGCATTGGCGGCCAAAGTATTGTGGAATATCATCCATGGGTCATCTCTCTGGTCAAAGTATTCCAAGCAGAGATTTATCAAGTACCACTTCTCAGACTGCACTAAACCTTTCCCTACTGGCATGCCCTCTACTGTCTTCCATCAAGTGAAGAATCTAATCATAAGTAACTCCCAATGGTTTCCAGGGAATGGGGTAAACATTGATTTCTTTAGGAATAATTGGACTGGCAATGGCCCTCTCTTGCAATCTATTTTGACCACTGGGACTATCTGCCCCCAAGCTATCCCATTAGCATCCGCAAGAGAGGTCTTGTTGAATACTCACCATCAAGCCTGGACTTTGCTCAGATCTGCTCACCACCTCCCCAATTTTCAACTCAACAGTGAAGCCGATGTTAGGGTGTGGATAGGAACTGCCAGAGGTGTCTTCTCAGTAAAGTCTGCATATGGTCTTATTTGTTCTAATGGGATTAACAGGCAAGCTTGGACTAAACTATGGCACTCTGCAATTAACTCCAGGGCTGCTACCTTTGTTTGGAAGATTATCCATCGAGCGGTGCCAGTGGACAGCAGGGTGGCGGATTGTGGTATTCCCTTAGTGTCCAAATGTAGCTGCTGTCAAGCCCCTGTGCAGGAGGATTTGAACCATTTATTCATCACCGGTGATTTGGCATCTGAGCTGTGGTCTTGGATTCTACCATTGATCAGTGATCAGGTAAATCTCAGTGATTAGATAACCATTCGGTGCTGGAACCTCTTAACTATCATGAACATGAAATCAGCCTTCAGTTTTATTGGGTTCTATGCTGTCATTCTTATGCTGTGTGGTATTTGGAAGCAAAGATGTGCTATCAGGTTTGATAATGAGGTACCTCTTGGCGGTATTAAGAGAAGTATTATCTCTTCCATCTCATATGCATTGGAAAAGATGTGCTTCCATCTTCCTCTGTCTCCAGCTCATGCTAGCAGGTTAGCACACTATCACTTATTTTCTCGGGTGGAGATTAAACGGCCTATCTTGGTGTTTCGCAGCTTGGCTATAGACCGGTTGACTCTACATGTTGATGGGGCCTCGAAAGGAAACCCAGGAATATGCGGAGGAGGGGGCTGCATTCGAGATGTTAGTGGTAACATGATGATTGGTTTTGCTTTCCATTATGGTTGTGGTAGCAATTTTTTTGCTGAAGCTAGGGCACTGCATGATGGGTTGTCCATTGCTAAGCAAGGAGGATTAAACTTAGCTGTAGTTTTTTCAGATTGTGCTCTGCTTGTAGAAGCCATCCGTAAAGGTGACGCCCCTAACTGGACTGTTTTGCCTTGGTGGAGGAAAACGGTGGAACTCCTTCGTGATTGCAGATGTTCGGTGCAGCATGTGTATAGGGAAGGCAATCAAGTAGTAGACGCTTTGGCATCATATGTCTGTGGTCTTCAAGACAACTCTATTTTCACTCATATGAGAGACCTCTCACTCATGGCTAGGGGGGTGCTCAAGATGGATAAAGTTGGGCTGCCTGCATTGCGCAATTGTAATTAGTCTAGTGGGCCCTCTTTATTTTTTTGTCTAGTTTTTTCTTTTGATGTTCGCACAGGGGTATACCCCGTTGTCATTGTATTCATTCATTATATTAATAAAACATATGGCCACAGGTTTAGCCTGGGGGGGTGAGAATGTTCTTCCCCTCTGGGGGAGGGTGCGCTCGACCAGATACTGATCCTGTCGGTTGATTTTTTACGTAAAAAAAATGGGGGAACGATTTTTGTTCAAGTAAACATTTATGCAGGCAGGTGTGAGTCATGCCATACATGTAGATGATATATATTTTCTTTTGATTGGTTCATGCAGTCTTAGACAACCCATGCGTTGTTTGTGCAGCCATTATTCAGTTCAGTTCCTCCGGGCTCCCCGCAGTTCTCTTGTCTCAGTCAGAGCGTCTTATCATTATTTATTTAATTTATTTATTATTTTTTTTATATTTTTAATATATATTATCTTGACAAAAATTCGACAGCACCTCTCCAGGACTCAGATGCTGAGACAGTAAAACGGGTACTCGTCCACAAGGAGTGATGTGTCCCAAAAATATGAGTGCGCATGGAAGCGACAACACTCTGAGAAAATCAAGAGAAATCAAAAGTCAACGAACGGGGGACACCAATGGAATACAGACTACGATTAAGGCACACAGAGGGGGGAGGGAACAAGACTCCGCCGGGTCAGATGATGGCGAGGGCCATCGGATCAAGTGGTGGCAAGAGTCACCGGATCACGGTGGTGGAGTGCCACCAAATCACAAGGGGGATGAGCCACCGGATCATGGGCTCAAAAGAGCCACCAGATCAAAGGGGGGGGGGGGTGAGCCACCGGATCACAGTGGTGGCATGCCGCCGGATGAGGTTGGAAGGTGGCTGGGCGACTGCGTCACAAGGATGGACAATAAGGGGAAGGGAAGCAGGAAAAACAAGGGAGGCTAAGAGGAAGGTTCTCCTTGGAAGATGAACCCCACGGTGCCACCCATTGTATTGGGTAGACCATGGCCATCATCTCCCACGGGGACTCTCCCTCTGAGGGATGAAAGAGTGGACATAACAACATGAAGGGGCAGGGGAAAGAAGCGCGTTGTGCTTGGGGCAGCAAGAAAACGTGGAGAGCCACAAGATGACAGTGGGAGCGGCCATAAAGAAACACACTCCACCAAAGACTCTCTGCAAACTCTTCTTTTCATTCTCAAAAAGGGAGCAGCCAAAGGGGCGGATGCATCGTAACAGGTAACACAAGGGAGGGATGAAAGAAAGAGAAAAGAAAACGATGCATAGTGAGGAGGGGGACGGAGCATCAGCTCCTCCCCTCCTGGGCCTCAATCCCTCTCTCACTCACCCTTCCTCTTGTATTCTCTTCTTCACTCTTTTCTTCTTCTTCTTCTCTTCACACAAATGGTGGTAGTTAGAGCAGTAGGCCCTTCTCTTCTCTTCCCTTCTGGTCGTCTCCCTTCTTCTCTTCTGCGTTTTTGTGCTCTTTTATATGGGAGCTCAACCATTCAGAGCCAGGCCAGCTGCAAGGGTCAACAAGGGGAGTCTTCGAGGGTTCTGCTCCGGTCACCTTCGTCATTTCCCATTTGGGGGTGGGCAGCAGGCTAGCAGCGTGGCACCGTTTGAGGCTTGCACGAACGTGGAAATCCTCGAAGCTGCAACCATTGCGCGCCAGGCAGCTTGGGCAAAGACTTTCGGTTGCTGAGAATGCCCCGCCGTCATTGAAAAGCATGAACGACCATTTTGTTCCTTCTTTCCATTAGCTCCCGTTGTTGCCACCTGATGGGTGAATAGTAACGCCACTGGATGGGTGAACAGTAACAACACCGGATGGGCAGTGAAAATAGGCCATCAGACAAGAGCCGTTTTAGAGCCACCGAATGTGTCTCATTTGGAGGCCACCGGATGAGGAGTCTCCTCAACCTTCCCAGCAAGGAACATGCACACTGGGGAACTTTGAGTCCCATCCCTAAATCTTGCGGGAATGTACAGTAGGATTTGCGGAGATATGTCTCTTTCTTCAAATCAATCCCGTCTTTTCTAGAAGGAGAATTTTCTTCAAGTTCTTTTCTAGAGAAATACCATCGAGATCTAGGATGAACATAATCAGTTCCCTCATGAGAAGAACCGTAAAGTCTATTTTATGACATTCCGTGGTTTGAAGATTCAGCTGGTAACAATCCAACCATGTGGACTTTTCTTGTAATCACCAAGGAATCTGTTGATCTAGCAGAAATGTGCTGTCCGTGAGCATATACCCCCCCTGAATGCCCTATGATACGCATGCCTACACACCTCCCAACCTTCCTCGACAAGTAGAACCGAACAACCCCAGATGGTGATACAGAGCTGAAGAGAGAGATGTACAAAATGAGGGCGCCCTATAAGGAGGGGAAGACAGAGCGTGGATACAAAGGGGAGGCCAAGCCTGCACGACTCCCCTTGCACTACGGCGTAGGGGAAAGAGAGGGCGGTGTTTACACGGTGGGACGTGTGAGAGGAAGTGTGCAGAGGTGGCGTGGCATCCGGTGGAGGGTTGTGAGGTGATCCGGTGGAGGGTGGAGGTGTGCCATCCGGTGGGAAGGTTGTGAGGTGATCCGGTGGAGGGTGGAGGTTGGAGGTGATCTAGTGGGAAGTGAAGGAAGGTGAGACGGTGGGAGGTGAAGGTGGTGTGATACGGTGGGAGCTGAAGGCGCGTGATCCGGTGGATGTGGGGATGGTGTTTCGGTGGGATGGTTCGGAGGTGATCCGGTGGGGTGTGTTTGGGGTGTGATCCGGTGGATGGGGAGCCACCGGTTATAATAGGATGCGGTGCCACCAATTTTTCTTCTTCTTCTTATTATTATAATATATATGCATTATTTTTCATTTTTTATTGTTTCTTATTTTCTCCTTTTCTTCTATATTCTTTCCACTCTGGCTGGTCGAGTTCGCGCACTTCAAGGCCGGCGGCATCAGCATCGCTTCGGCCGGACTGTGCGCCGTGATGACGGGGACGTCTGCCATCGTCGGACGTGGCTGGTTCAAGACCGCCGACATCGGGCATTTGCGTTTGACCATGATGGCAGCGGCAGCCTGTATTGCCTTGACTGCCTTGCTCGGCCCCGTGTGGGGCTGCGTGGCACTGATCGCCTTTGGCGTGCCGCATGCGCTGTATAACGCCGGTTTGCCGGTCTACTGCTCGGAACGCTTTTCCGAATACGGGCAAGGGTCTGTGATGGGCTTGCTCTCGACCACGTTCTCCGTCTCCAACGTCGTCGTGGCCGTGGCCGGTTCCAGCATCACGCTCATCGATACGAGATTAGCCTTATTGCTCGGCGCGGGCTTCTCGGTCACGGGGGCACTGCGCATCACGCGCTGGGCGCGTCAGACCGCCGTTGCCGACAAGGGAGCGGCAGCATGAGTACAGACACGACGAACAAGCTGCTTTACCTGCTCAAAACGCGCGGCCCGATGACCGCACAACAGCTGGCCGAGATTCTGGAACTGACCTCGATGGGCGCAAGGCGCCAGTTGGAATCGGCTCAGGAAAACGGGCTGGTGCAATGCGAAGACCGCTCGGCGGGCGTGGGCCGCCCCGGACGCTGGTGGTCGCTCACCGAAGCCGGCCACGCGCGCTTTCCGGACCGGCATGGCGAAGTGGTAGTGCAATTGATCGGCCACTTGCGCACCCAATTCGGCGAAGCCGGCATCGAATCGCTGATCCAGGCGCGCGAAGCGCAGATGGCGGCGCAATACGGCGCCGAAATTGCCAAGGCAAAAACGCTCAAGAGCAAGCTCATCGCACTGGCAGAGATACGCTCGCGCGAAGGCTATATGGCCGAAGTCATCGCCGATGAAGGAGGCTGGCAATTGATCGAGCACCATTGCCCGATATGCGCCGCAGCCAGCCAGTGCCTGTCGTTTTGCCGCAGCGAGTTGCAGTTGTTCCGCGAACTCTTGCCGGAGGCGCAGGTCGAGCGCGCGGAGCACTTGCTGACGGATGGGGCACGGTGCATCTATCGGGTGCAGCCGCTGCCGGCGGTTTGACACCCTAAATCACGGCGACATACCTTGCCCTATCGTGTTGATCAACGATTGACCAGCGAAGCATACTTCATCGGGTAGCGTTCGCCCTGCACGGTAATGCCGGCCAAGGCTTCGTGGATCTCGCGCAGATCGCTGTCGTTGAGTGCAAGATTTGCCGCTGCCAGGGAATGCACGGATCGCGGGCTTGCCATTGCCAAGCCCGGCGAGCAGAAGAAGCTTGCCGTGTCGGCAGGGCAGACCTTGGCATTCAATGCTTCGACCGACGCCAAGAAACCAGGTGCGCTCTTTGCGCTCGGAGCAGTCGGCGCGGCTTTGGGGGCAGACACCTACAAGGGATGCTATCCGGTCATTGAATTTCATCCGGAAGCCGGGCACGCCTATGTTTTTCGCATGAGTTCAGACGGCAAGGATTGCCTGTATCGATTTTACGAAAAGCCGGCATCGGACAGCGCGCAGGCGAATGAAGAGGTTCATGTTGCCTTCGTGGAGCGCGAATATGTGCGAGCCTGGGGCGAATCCGGCCCTTGGTGCAAGAAGAAGGTGGCGGAGGAACCCAAGTAAGGCTCGCACCAATATGGTGCAGTGGTAAGTAGGATTGAGCTTTCCTGCTGGCTCGAATGTTGCTTATCAGACATGCATTCTAACCAAGGAGACATGTCATCATGATTCGCGCCGCCACCTTTGCCGATGCTGCATCGATCGCATCGATCTACAACCCCTATATCGCCGAGACCACCATCAGTTTCGAGGAGAAAGCCGTTACGCCAAATGAGATGGCGCGGCGTATCGACACGGTGATGTCGGCCAATTTACCGTGGCTGGTACATGAGCGCGAAGGCGAAATTATTGGATACGCCTATGCGACGAAATGGCGAGAGCGCTCGGCTTATCGGTTTTCAGTGGAAAGCTCGATCTATCTGCGCCAGGGAGAGTCCGGCAAGGGTTACGCCAGACCTCTGTACGAGAATTTATTGTCGATTTTGCGCGAAAGCGGGCTGCATAGTGTCATTGGCGGGATCGCGCAACCAAACGAGGCAAGCGTGCGGTTTCATGAAAAGTTGAGGTTCGAGCGCGTGGCGATGTTCAGGGAGGTGGGGCGAAAGTTCGACCGTTGGCTGGATGTCGGCTATTGGGAATTGCGGCTGTAGCAGGCACCCGACTTTCTGAGGCGTGTCGCGGAAATTATCGAGGCGCAGTCGGTAAGCAGGCGCGCCGCGTCAGGAATGGGGCGGCGCCTTCTTTTTCTTCATCTTGACAGGGCGCTCATTCGATTCCAGCGGCCCCAGGATAGCCAGCAGTTTGCCCGTGGGCGCGGTGGCCAGCAGTTGCAAGCCGGCGGTCAAGAGTTTGTTTTTCTTGATCTTGATGCCGACTTCCTTGCAGCGCTCTTGCAGTGCCGCCAAGGCTTTTTCGTCGGCGCTCGATAGCTCGACAATTTCATGGCGCGGCTTTGATTTGGAGCGGGAAGTTGCCGGCGCGGCTTCGGAGATGGGCGCGGGCAAGGGCCAGTCGGCATGGATCGTCGGCAGCGGTTTGCTGCGGACGATTGCTGTGGGAGTTGATTTTGTGCAGTCTATCTTTTGTCAAATAACATCTTACTACTCTGACTGATTAGTTCTATATAAAAGTTATCGCGCCACCAGGTATCTTTCGCGCTCCGGGCGTGACAATTTTTTTGTGGTATCAGAGCCTAGGTTTTTCAGCTTCCTAGGAAAAACCCAAGTCCAAGGATAGTATTGCTCCCTACACCCAGTGCGATGGATAGAGCCATGGGTTAAGTTCTATAATGACACCCTACCTTGTATTAAACATGTTAGTTATTATGTTTAGATTCCCTTGTACCTCTCATTTTCTCTCTCTACGCTCTTCATAAAACTTCTTCCTAACCCTCTGATCTACAACTTTTTCTTCTTCCACTTTTTCTAATTCTCTCTGAATTTTAAGTTATTCTCCTTCTTCTAACCCCCTCTTTTCAATATAATTTTCTTGTGTCTTCAACTTGGTCTTTTCCTACTTCTTCTATCTATCTCCCTCTTCCATATGTCTTCACGTATCTTTTTGACGGATCGTCTTCCTTTGATTTTCTTGGCGACATCTACTTCCATGGCGGAGTGAAATTCTAAGACTCAGCTCGGCAATGAGACGGCGGCACTCTTCACCTCTTGGCTACAATTTCTTCTTTCACTCTTTTATCTTTGACTCGACCCGTCTCTACCGGGATCTAATCCCGCACCCGCATTAAACTTGGCATGTCTGCGGCAAACATTTGTATGGTTTTATTGCCATCTTCGACGCTACAAATGCGGACTTCTGTCTGAACAAGAAATGGTCCGCAAGTGACCGACATATATATATCTATGAACGTTTACGCCCCAATGCGAGATTTGTTTAAACACAACCCGAGATTTCACTCTCGCTTTCATCATTATGAATTTCAGGTCATAGGGATCCTTTTCCTGGTAATCAATCAAGGATTTTTCTCTCTCCAAGGTGATGTAATTAACGTCGTAACTTTTATGGTACGGCGAGTTCTCAGTCTCGACATGATACCCACAATCGTCTGACTAGTCTGATTGAGCACACCATGGACTTCCTTGAAGCCCGAATTAATCGTCACCTAGGTGACTAGCACACCCTCGCACAAATAAACTGAGTAAACGAATGAACAGACGAACAAACGAATGAACAAAATAATGCCCCTGAAAGTGCGTCCACAATAGCCAATGGGTGAGTCCCACATAAATGGTTCCTAAGAAATCGGTCCTTACCGTGGTCAAAAATGAACAAGGAAGAGATGTGTCCACTAAGCCCACAACGGGATGGAGGGTTTGCACCGATTATAGAAAACTCAAAGTCATGATCAAAAAGGACTACCTTCCACTTCCTTTTATGGACCAAATTCTAGAGAAATTGGCAAGCGAAAGATATTTCTATTTTCTAGATGGATACTCCAGGTACAATCAAGTGGATATTTACCCGGAAGATCAAGATAAGACCATCTTCACATGCCCATATGGCACATTTACCTTTAGGAGGATGCCTTTCAGACTTTGCAACGCACCAGCCAATTTTCAAATGTGCATGATGGCAATTTTCTCCGATATGGTAGGAGAGTTCTTGTAAATCTTTATGGATGATTTTTCGGTGTTTGAGGATTCATTTGAAAACTACTTTGAAAATTTGAAGAAAGTGCTTGCAAGATGTATTGAGACAAATCTTGTTCTTAGTTGGGAGAAGAGTCACTTGATGGTTCAAGAGGGCATAGTTTTGTGCCATATTGTGTCTGAACGGGGTATAGAGGTGGATAAGGCCAATATTGACACCATTTCTAATCTTCCTCCTCCGACCTCTGTGAGACAAATTCGTTCATTCCTCGGCCATGCCGGCTTCTACCGCCGATTCATAAGTAACTTTTCTAAGATTGTCCGCCCGTTAACTCTTCTCTTGGCCAAAGACATTCCATTCCATTTAGATCCCGCCTACCTTGAAGCTTTCATATTCTTAAAGAGGCCTTGACCAAAACACCCATTCTCCAACCTCTTAATTGGTCACTACCTTTTGAAATCATGTGTGATGCCTCCGACTATGTTATAGGGGCAGTTCTTGGCCAAAGGATTGATAAGTGTCCAGTGGTGATTTACTATGCGAGTCGCACCCTCACCGATGCTCAACTTAACTACACCACCACAGAGAAAGAGTTGTTTGTTGTCGTCTTTGCCCTTCAAAATTTTCGATCATATCTTTTAGGGGCAAAAGTCATTGTGTATTCTGATCACTGCGCACTCAAATATTTGTTCCCTAAGAAGGATGTCAAACTTAGACTCATTAGGTGGATCCTATTACTCCAAGAATTTGATCTCGAGATCCGAGACAGAAAGGGTTCTGAGAATAAAATTGTCGATCATCTTTCTCGGATTCTCACAACTGATAATGCTCCCTTACAAGATTCATTACCTGATGAACACCTCTTGTCCATCACCCATAGTGGTGAGGACACCCGAGCTAGAGATCGACGTGATGCGGCAGAGGGTCACTATAGGACACATGGAGCTATTCGGGACTTGGAGACTTCCTTGTGACTTACAGATGGCATGGAGAGCTAGCCAGGAGTATGGATACCTTTATTCTCTTCATTATGGATCTTTTGTAGGCCAAATTAAGGCCAATTGAACTTCTATTAGTGACATAATTGTGTTTAGTAGGTTAATAGGGGTTATTGGGCCACTTTCATCCAAAGCCCAAGTAAGTACAACGGCTCGTCGGTGGAAATTTTAAAAATCACCTAAATATCCCATAAATATATGAAGGGCTCAATTCCAACCGCCTAGTTACTGAACGGCTAGGCGATGGACCGTGTAAGTCTTGGGCATTTGAAATTCATAAAAATGAGGTAAGTGAAGCAAAATCAAGGCCCATTAAGCCCTAAATCAAAGCAGACCGAGTCAGGGAGGGAGGTACCCATAAAATAAGCCTAAAGACGTGCCTGAAAATAGCCCAATGAGTAATGGACAACTCGAGGCATCAATAAATAGTGGTAAAAAGAATGACTCAACTTATCAACAAAAAATGGGTGTCAATACCAGGGTGGTCACGAATGCTCGGCACTCGATGGCGTCGGACACCCCATGTAGGGTCATTAGGGCGTCGAAGCTATCGTAGTGGTCAGCCAGGTCTCCCTGGCTGTCGTATGCCTTAAAGGTTGGAAGTAAGATCCTAGGGGAGATCACGGCCTTCAAGACATGGTCAGAGAACAGGGATTGTTCCTCCTCCTCCACAGTAGAGGTCTTCTATAGAGGGCAGAGGGCACGCTCTTGTTCTGTGAAATGCCTCTCGAAGTCTCACAGTCAGAGAGACAGCCCCGGTTGTCGTTGGGCCGAGGGGCTGTGGTGGCACTCCTGCAGGCTATCCCGATGCCCCTTGGGGGCCTCGGTCTCCGAGAACTACCAATGTGCTCCGGACTTCTCCCTCCTCGGGGTGGAGGAGGCTTCCTACTCAGGGGGAGGGGCGTGCGATGGTCCTCCTGACCGATTGCGGATGAGCCGTCGCCCCTAGAGGGTGAAACGTCCCCTGGCAATTTGTAGGGAGACATCCCCACCGGGGGGGGCTCTCCCGAGGGAGTCGCAACTGCTCTTCCCTAGCCGCCTGGGTCCTCATTAGATCTATGAGGCTATCTAGTTTGGCACTGAGGGTTTGAAGAGCGTTTGCGCTCCCAATGGGAGGTTGCCTTTCCACCGGGGTGGGTGTAGTCTGTCGGCTGGGTCACTGGTGTGAGAAGGGGTATCCCCCATCGGATGGGAAGGTGCACCTTCTTCCGTCGCCACGACCTTTCCCATATCACCGGCGGTCCTCCTACTAGAGCTTCTTCGCACCATGCTGGCTCTTTGCTCGTTTCCTACAGACAGTGCAAGATGAAGAGGGGTTATCTCGCGTTGCTCCTAAGCTAAGGTTGACAACCATGATTGTGAGAACTGCAAGAAGGGAAATGGATCAAGGGTGCCCAGGGGTGGTTCCCTGGGGAAAACCCTCCGATGCCAAAGTCAGCAAATCAGGTTGAGCGCCGATGCTATGTAGAGAGGTAGGAGGAGGTAGGGGTACGAGATCTCTCTCCACTAAGTGGTGAAGTGGCTCTTGCTCAGGATTAGAATGACTTAGTAGCGCTCACCTTTTCGTAGGAGGGCTTCCCTAGTTTATATAGCGACTCATGGGATGTAAGAGCCCTGTAAGCCGAGGAGTTTCATGGGGGGTTACGTCCTCTTCGTGGGCTCTTTATAGCATGAGGACTCTTGATCTCCCTTATCTCCTTGATCTTCCTACTCTTAAAGGGTAGGTAACGGTCACGCGGATAAGCTTTCATCAGTCGATTCGAGCATGGGGCACTAGCCCAAGGGGGCTCCCGAGTGATAGGTGCAAGGCTCGGGCGGGATATATCAGGTTCCCGAAGGAACCTTTCCGATCGATTTGACGCTCAAACTTCTGAACCCGAAGGCCACCTAGGAAGCGCTTGATCCGAGTGGGTTATTGGGCTTGAAGCTAGTGGGCCTCGGAGGGGCTATCACTCAAAGGAGCTGGGCCTCGTTCAGTCTAGTAGGACCTCGTTAGGCCGCTCTCTTCAGGCGGTAGAATTCCCCCTCTCCACTTGTCCCCCTCCTACTCCCGAGCAAAGGATTGGCTCAGTCGAGTAGCACTTTGGGGAAGACATTGGTGGCTTGAGTTAATTGGGAATTTTCCTTGGCAGTACCCACTTAATGCAGTTGTCCTGGGGTTTCGTTCGTAATGATGATAATTCTCATGAATTGATGTGTGGAGTCCCTTTTTGAAGACTGGAGCATCGCGCCACTTCCCACTGGGGGTTTATAAGTATAGCGTGCTTTGGCATTCCAAACATCCATCACTTAGGGTTTTTCCATCCATCATCTTTGCACTTATGGGAGGCTTATGCACCGCGAGGGCATTCCAGAAGAGTGAAGTGTTGCAGCAGCCTTTGCAGAGCTCGCGGAGGTTACGGCGGTGGCGATCCGCCATCTTCTGCTTCCTCCTTCCTTCTTCTTCTTCCTCCATCTCCCCTAGTTACTCTATGGCGGGCCAACATCCTGAGGCTTGGGGGCAGGAGGTTGACCGAGCCTTGAGGATGTTTACGGTGCCGTCAGAGCCTCTTCGCAGAGAGTTGACTGAGGGCAAGGTGAAGCGGTTGGAGGGTCAATATGAGTGACCGTGGTGGTACCATTTCTCTCCATCAAAGCCTCTTGAGTCCAGTCTAGACACTCGCTCTGGTTTCTTTTGTTCTTTCCTCTTGGCCTGGAAGTGCAGGTTCCGCCTGCCTCTCCATCTTTTCGTTGTCGAATTACTTTGGTTCTACCAACTGGCTCCGGTCCAGTTGGTCTCCAACTCCTATACCTTCATCTTCTCCTTCATCTTTCTTTGTTGTTCGTGCGGGGTGGAGACTTTGCTGGACCTCTTCAATGCTTTTTTCAAGTTGAAGGAGCATACCCATGTGGGTAAGGGCTTCTTCTACCTTTAGGCGAAGAGGGGAAGGAGTTGCGTGACCCTCTCTGCCAAGGACTCCTCCCACAACGGCTGGAAGACCCAGTATTTCTCGGTGGGCTTGGCCCTGGGTGGTAAGTCCTGGACCTTCCCGACGGTGCCCAACTTCCATCCGAACATTCCTCCGAAGTAGGCGGTGGCTTCCCCGGAGGTGGAGGAGAAGGCTGCCCTTCTTTAGAAAATTGCCAATCGACTGCCGAGTTGATGACCGAAGCAAATATCGAGGAGTATCCCTCTCGGCATGTGGTGCTTCATGGTAAGGGCTTCAAGGTCTTGTATTGCTTCCAGTTTGGGAAAGTAAACTTCCTTCTCTTAATCTGGTTTTCTTTGTCCAGATGCGAGGCAAATGGCTGATGAGGGGGCGGCACCGCTCGAGCCAGAGGTCATCGTCTTAGATGAAGAGTCTGCTCTCGGCGGAAGATCCTCTCGTGCCTTAGATAAGGGAAAGCAGATCGCTCAGGAGGGTGCTTCCAAGCGCCGTGGGACAAAGCGCAGGGACTCCATAGAAAAGCTATTGAGGTCCTCGATGAGCACAGCGGCCACCAAGCATAAGCGGGTGAAGAGGGCGGATGCCAACCGTTCAGTCGAGGGTGGTGCTCCGCTAGCTCTCCCAATCGTCGAGTCAGAGGGGGTCGTCACCGCCTAAGAAGCTGTGGCCGAGGCAACTGGGTCCTAGGTAGAGGCGACTGGTGCTGGGGCACCGGACGAGGTAGAGGGGGTGCAGGGCGAAAGGATCCAATCTGAGCCGATCGAGGCCGAGGGTTTGCAAGGTGAGGCGACCCAATCCCAGCCGACCGAAACTACAGAGGTGCGGGGTAGGGCAACCTGATCAGAGCCAGCCGGTGGGACCCTAGAGGTGGGAGTACTTGGGGAGGGTGCCCCAATCCCGACTGTCCTAGAGAGAACCTTCCCTCCCTCGACTGGTGCTTTCGCTGTCCGAGCCTCCCTATATCGTAGGTGCCACTCCGCGACATCGGGGGTGGTTTGAAGTGGCCTTGGGCATAGCCCCCCTTCCGTACTTCTCGAGCCTGTTATGGAGGGTGGCCTGATCCTGGCCCAGCTGGGGGCCGAGATGGTGGACTTGTTTGCCTCGGTGGAGTTGGAGAGAGAGTCTCTATCTTGGGCCCACGGCACATCTGATCGGAAGGTCGAACGGTTGACTCTCGACCTTGAAGACATCCAGCGGGAGGTGACCTTGCTTCGGGCATAGGTGCATTCGAGCCAAAAGGAGGCTCGGGTCTCGACCGAGCAACTTGTCCAGGCACGTTATATGGTCGAGCTAAATGATAGGCTCCTGAAGACGGAGCGCAAGGTTCAGGTCGAGCGCGCCGAGCAGTCGAAGGCTAAGCGTAAAGAGCTCGAGGGCCGAATCCGAGAGGCCGAGTGACAGCGAGTGAAAATCAAGGGTGCGAGGGCCAAAGTCGAGAGGAGACTATCCGAGACAGAGCGGAGGGCGGTCGTGCTTGAGAGGAAGGTAGAGCTAGCTGGAGTGGAGGCCCTCAATTGATACAAATGCTCAGAGGGTTACCAGGTAGCTCTCCATAAGGCCACCTTCTCTTACTATGAGGCGAGCTACCGTCGGGGTTTGCAGAAGGGGTTCTCTCAAGGCTTCCGTTGGGTGACCTCTCTGGCCCAGAAGCAGGTGTTTGAAGAGCTCGAGTTTCCTTTCGGGCAGCATTACGACTCAGACTCGGATACTACTTACTCCTCATACCTGACATCGATCGAAGGGGGAAGCTGGGACGCCTCCGTTTCATCCGAGCGACCGCCAACTCCGAAAGCTTCGGGAGGGCACGTGGTCTAGGCAGTTCCCATGCTAGTGGGGTTAGTGTCTGGACCAGCCGTCACTGAGGGTGCTAGGGGTAGGTCACCTGGGGCCGAGGATCCTTTGTCTGCCGAGCTTTGTGATGGGCCTTAGGCCTAATGTATCCACTTTTCTTTTTCTTTCCTTTGGTGTAGCCATGTAAAAATTTCCCTTGTGTATATAATGACGTCAATATTAAATGCTGAATTGACTGCTTCTTATCACCTTTTGCACGATTTGACCACCATATGTATAGTTGCTTGGGAAGGTGGTGATTTTCCCTGAGGATATCCCACGTGTCGATTGGTCAGGCAACTGGCATGGCGCTGGCGCCTGTCCATCTTCCCATGCTTTGAATGCCTTGCAGCTTCGCATGTTCCCATTGAGGGGGTGTTGGTGGAAACGAGGTAACCACTTTGAGGAAAGAGTTTCTGTCTTTCGCATTTCTTCGAGGGGAAAGTCATTTAAGACAACTGCTCCCCTTCGGCCTATAAAAGGTCTCGAAGGGCGTCTCCTCCTCTCGTCATCGCTTAAGGCCATCCCTTTTAGTTCTCCCTTTTCGCGAAGTGTTGTGCTATTAGTCCTGGTGAGACATGGAGGGCACTTTAGAGGATGAAGATGTAGACTGCGGTATGGGGGAGGTTCCTACTACTCCGATTTGAAAGAGTGCACAACAGTTGGCGGGTAGTTTGAAGGAGGGCTCAACATGTAGTGGCATGTCTTCTCCCTTCTTCTGGACTGTCGACAGTATCTTTGAGGAAGGTAGAAGTGGATGGATAAGGGCATCAGGCATCGCACCCTTGTCCTGTTCTCGCCTCTCCTCCTACCCTCCCCCGCTTTTCTTCTTTCTGCTATCGATCATGTCCGCGAGAAGGGCAACTCTTCCAGTTCCCTTCTTTGCCTCTTCTCTCCCTCTTCTGCTTTTCGACTTACCTCTTTTCCTTTTTCTTTGAGTCTTTGGGGGATATCTTTTACCATCCTCTTTTTCATCATATCCCGTAAAGGGCCCTTCCAAAGAGTTTACGGTTGATTCCTTCTTCTTCTTCCTCTCTCCCTTTAGTACCTTTTCTCTGAATTTGTGTTTTGTGATGTTCTTCATGGTTTAGATTTCAATTTGAGCTTGTACTGAACATATATTTTGATTTTTTGAACATAGAGACATTTGTGTGCTTGTGACTGTCTGCGTACGGTCGTGGGTCTACGGTGCTGCAATTGTTGCAGTGTGTGTGTGTGTGTGCTACTGGATTTACGATCTAGAGCGTCTAGGGTTCGTCCTCGTTGGTGCTGTGTCTACAGCATGAGGAGAGTCCTCCTCGTAGGGATTTGTCCCCTTGTGTGTTGGAAAGTCACCTCTGTGTTGGGGAGTTTTCCCCGAGTGAAGCCTTACCGGTTTGATAAGGGGTGGACGTAGGGAGCCCGTCGTGGACCCGAATCACCTTAAAAATTCTTGTGCACTATGGTTTGGTTTGTGTGTTTGTCTCCTTATCATCTATCCCTTTTACAAGAGATTATTTTTCAAATCACATCCTATTCACACACATACTGTTTGTTTAAATTCCATTGTGCGATGTGTTTCTAAGCTAAATCCATTCACATATTCGAGTAAGATCGGCGAGATTGAGAGAACTTATTTACACTATTTAGCTTCTTTCTATCAATCTCGTTAAACTTGTTAATTCCATTGCTTAAGAATTTTAATTTGCCATATTGCGTGGGGGACAATTCGACCCCCCTTCTTGTCTGCTCGCTTACCCGGGGCCAACATTGTTGCCTGATTTATTCAAATTTTAATGTACCTTCACACTCTTTTTAACCCTTCTGAGCCCTCCAGCTCGTGGGTGACGGGTCAAGATTCGAATGGTACTGGGTTATTCCCGGTATCCAGATCTTGGGTCGTTACAGGTATAGCCATTACAAATTTGTCATTATACCTTTCGAATTAACTAATGCACCTACAGCTTTTATGCAATTGAAGAATGATATGTTTAGAGAGCATCTTGATAAATTTGTGGTGTTGTTCATAAATGATATTTTGATATATTCGAGAACTAAGAAAGAGCATGAATATTATTTAAGGATGGCATTGCAAATATTAAGGGCTAATAAGCTTTATGCAATGTTGAGTAAATGTGAATTCTACCTTGAGGAGGTATCATTCCTTGGTCATGTGATTCAAAAGAGGGAGTTGTTGTAGACCCTTTGAAGGTGGAAGCTACAAAGAACTAGGACAGACCCAGCAATGTAACCAAGGTTTGGAGTTTTCTAGGTTTGACTGGTTATTACTGAAGGTTTATTAATGTTTGTTCTATGATTGTTGTACCTTAACAAGGTTAACTCAGAAGGAGAATCTATATGTATGGATAGAGGATTGTGAGAAGAGTTTTCAAATCTTAAAGGAATGTTTAATGACTATCTCTGTTCTTGCCCTACCTATAGGTAGTGGAGAATTCGAAGTCTATGCAGATGCTCCAAGTATTGGTTTAGGCTGTGTATTGCTGTAGCATGGGAAGGTCATTGCTTATGCTTCCTAGCAACTAAAGGGCCATGAAGAGAATTATCCTATGCATGATCTGGAGTTAGCAGTTGTAATTTTCACCGTCAAGATCTAGAGACATTACTTGTATGGTGAGCAGTTTATTGTTTACACAGATCACAAGAGTTTGAAATAGTTATTTTCTCAGAAGGAGTTGAATATGAGATAGTAAAGGTGGCTTGAATATCTAAAAGATTTTGATTTTTCTATCTAGTATCACCCTGGGAAAGGTAATGTAGTGGCGGATGCTCTTAGCCATAAACCTATGGTTTATCTATCTTGTTTAATGATTAAGGAATGGAATCTACTAAAGTAGTTTGCCAATCTAAAGTTGGATGTGGAAGCTAAGGAAGGTCATCTTTTGATTGCCAACATTAGTGTGCGGCCCGACATATTGATCGAGATTAGGGAACTATGTTGATCCATTTTTGGCAGAAGTTAAAGGAAGCTTAGACAAGAGATAGGAATTTGATGTTTCAAGTGATGGAAGGCTTTTGTTCTAAGGTAGGACATGTGTAATGGATGACATCGGCATTAAGGAGAAGCTCATAGAAGAGTCACATCATTCCAAGTATACTATCCATCCAGGAGCTACCAAGACATACCAAGATACAAAGAAGACTTATTGGCGGCCGAATATGAAGAGGGAGATTGCTGATTATGTGAGTCACTATTTAACATGTCAGTAAGTTAAGGCATAGCATTTAAGGCTAGCTGGTAAACTTAGACCATTGGAAATACCTTTGTGGAAGTGAAAAATATTGGCATAGATTTCATAGTGGGTTTATCAAGAACTTGTAGTGGATTTGATGCAATTTGGGTCATTATGGACCGATTGGCAAAGTCAGCTCATATGTTGCCTATTAAGAATAAATGGACCGTGGATGTGTTAGCGGCCTTGTATGTTAAGGAAGTGGTAAGGTTGTATGGCATTCCAGTATCTATTATTTCAAATCGAGATCCTAGATTCACGTCACATTTTTGGAAAAGTTTGTAAGCTTCTTTGGGAACCAAGTTAAATTTCAACACAACTTTTCATCCACAAATGGATGGTTAGATGGAGAGAACTAACCACATTATTGAAGACATGCTAAGAGCATGCATGATAGACTTTGGTGGTTGTTGGATCGAGCACTTACCATTGATAGAGTTTGCTTATAATAATAGTTATCAGTCGAGAACTCAGATGGCTCCGTTCGAAGCCTTGTATGGTCGAAATTGTAAATCACCTAAAGTCTAGTACATGAACCCTAAATCGTCTGATAAATCAAGTGCACGAAATTAACAATATGTCAAAGTATACACATATTTATCCAACGAAATGGATGTTTTAAAATTTAAAATTTTCCACGTGTTACACAAACATACATTGTCGTCCTAACTCAGTGCCTGTTAAAAGATGTGACTAAATAATTAAGGAACTTGTAGAAGGCTTAAAATGAGATGACGCGATGTTATTAAAAGGGACATTGCCTTTTTGGGTTTGAATACGAGTATAACACTTGATATAATTTTTTGGTGGAATAGGATTCATGTAGCCGACCCCAAATAATGGGATAAGACTCTGATGATGATGATGATGACGTTCAATAGTTTCATATTGAGACTAGAAAGAAAATAAGAAAATGTCAAAAAACTGACTATCTGTTTTGGTGGTTAATGCTACAAATATTTACCCTTATGGTAGGAAAAAAATTAACAGTATATGTGCCCCTATATTTAATGTGGATATGTGCATCATATTTGTACTGGTGTATGCATCTCTATATCTCCCTCTCCTAATCCATGTTGATCATGATATCATCAAGAAGTTGGTAAAATGGTCCACCAATTGCCTACAGGAAGAAATGTGAGGTAGAGAGATGCAGCTTTTTGTCCTTGTCAGCATCTTAAGCTTGGGCTGTCCAAGGACTGAGGGTAGATGATCACTGGGTAACTTAAGGTTGGTGAACAGTACTTTTGGAATGGGAGATTGCCTAGCATTCTCCACCTTGACCTTTAATATATTCATCTTGGTTGGAATTCTCAGAGACACCTGATATGATTCCATTGAGGTGCAAACATTAGTTGGCAATTTTCCATGCTTCCATTGATATCTAGATACCAGATGTTAGTTATCCAAGAGTATGAACTTTATTTCTTTGAGTAACAGTTCTTGGTACTTTCTGCTTTGTTAAATGTCTTTTGGTTCTCTTGCTATCTGGATGCCAGTTGCTAGTCCTCCATGGTCGATGGACTCTAGAACTTGTGAGTGCAGAGCTGCAAGGTACTTAGCATCTCAATGTCAAGGGATCCCCTGATTTAGGACCGACAGATCTGCAATTGCAGATTCTTTATCTCTAAATCAAGGATCCAGATCTGCTGATTCAAGATCCGCAACCCCAAATCAGGGGATCCCTTGTCACTCAATTCATCACACTGAGTTGATTTCCTAAGCTAATATGTGAATTGGACGCATGACAGTGATAAATTCTTCCTATTGGAGATTCATCATGCTTGTTTTTAAACAATAGGTGCCATGGATAGGCTAAGTAGGCTTGAAAAATTTAATGGTGTGCTTGCTCTTGGGGTGCCATCTTTGTTCAAGTCCACAAGATTGCAAATGGCAGATGAAAGCATTTCATTTCTACGCTTAAAAAAAGATTCCTGGATAGAAGAGGAAGCTCAAATTGCTGATGAGTTTGTTTGCTTTTATTCGGATCTCTTCAAATGTGAGGGAAGGTGGTTCACATTTCACAGTGGAGTGATCCAGGTGGTACAATTTGGCAGTCTGAAGAACAAAGCTTGTTATCAGCCTCAATTAAGGAAGAAGAAATCTAGGGTGCGGTCTTTAGCATGGATGGGGAGAAGGCACCAGGACCGAATGTTTTTCATCTGTTATTTTGTCAAAATTTTGGTCTGTTATCATAGAGGATGTTCTCTTAGCTGTCCAGGAATGTTTTGAGAATGGCCATGGTAGTAAATATCTCAATCATACCTTCCTGGTGATTATTCGTAAGTAGGAGGAAGCTGTAGAGTTAAAGGATTTTGTACCTATCAGTTTACTTAATGCGGCATACAAAATTCTGACGAGTTCTGGCATCAAGACTTGCTACCATATTACCAAGATTGACAACGGGATTAGAGTCCTTATTTGGTGATTTCTCTCTTAATACAAATCCTCAGAAGCTTCTGTTTCTTTCTATGGACTCATGGGAATATTATCTTCGAGTTTTTGCTGGACTCTGCCCTACTTTTTATCTAGATTCTCTCCAACTCGTCCAGGGAATTGAGGGTCTATAAATAGAACCCTTGGCTTCATGGGTTAAAAATGGGAGATTTCTGGAGTTTGCCACGAAGTGCTGCTACGTCCTGGAGCAAGTACTAACCAAGGAGAGGCTGCTTCCACGTCCACAAGCCTTCTGGTCTAGGGAGTATTAAGTTCCAAGGGTTTTAGTGTGTTGTTTTCTTCCTTTAGTTCTTCCTCTTCTTCATAGCATTCATAAGCATATTCCCTCTTCCTCTTTCACATTCTTTCTTCCCTGCATTATTTTTAAACATCCTCCTATCTTTTTCCACGCCCCACAGGGGTTAAAAAAACCACCACCCCAGGTATCCACCCTTCCTTTTGCATGCTTTTTAGTTTCTTTGCATTATAGTTACTACACTTCTCTTTGGGATAATTTGGGTTATTTTTCTTTGCTTCTACTCTCTTTTGCAAGTCTATAGGGTTCCTAGCACGAGGCCTAACTCTTCTGGCCGGCCAGGAGAGGTGGAGATCCAAGACTCAAGTTGTTGCTCTGTGCGCTGTGGCGGCCTAATAGTGAACCATTTCTGAGTCTCTGGCAGTTGATCGTAAGGCCATTTGTGGTTCGTTAGTGGCTGATTATTGGACCGTTTGTGCTCGTAGTTTCTAGGTTTCATCTCTCGTGGGCGGGGAATCTTATTCTGTCAAAAATTTCTATCAAGTACTATATTCATACTTAAACTCAGGAAACTAATGTCCTTCCTAATAACATCGCATCATCTCATTTTAGGTCTTCTCCGAACTCTTTTACTCGCATCCATTAAGATTCAGTCACATCTTTCTGTCCAGACATTGACTGAAGCCAATGAGCCTCCAAGCTTCTTAGCAAGTAATCATTAGTTATCCACATCTACAACACCCTGGACCCCAAGGAGCAGATAAGGCAACCATTTTCCTATTTTTTCCCCAAAAAATAAAAGAAAAATAAAACATATAAGAGCAGACCTTACTGTTGCGATTGTCCAGCAATCCAAACTCTTGGCCATCCTTCATAAAAACTAATAATCTGAAAGAAATGCAAAAGAAAATGCCATCAGTCTAAATCTGTTTCAAGCACATATAGAAGCAGGATAATAAGCAAGGGCCCACATCCAACGACAGGGATTTAGAGATCCCAGTTAACATATCAAACAAGTCCCTGTTTTATACAATTTGAGCAATTGCATAGATATTCATATTCAAGAGGTAGATTTTTCATAGATTATTTTTGTCTTTCTCAACAAATAGTGATGTCGAAACCTATTGAATACAGTGGACAGCAATTCAATCATATTTCGTGGATGTGGTCACCATGGTCGGAGTTTTGGATTCAAGAGGAACATAAAAGGTTGTCAACATTTTGTCCATTGCATAGCAGACATGACAGGTAGACTGTATCCCCCGAAGGGCCGAGCGTACTGACAACATTTGCAGCAGCTTGATTGGTTGCTGAAATGGCACAATAAGGCTTTACTAAGACAATACATGCCGGGTTATTATGTGCCATTTCAAGATGGCAGGAGTAAAATATTCAAGAACGCTTTCCTAAATGTTGGCATGCTTGTTCATAGGTGAAGAGAATAGCTTCATTCCAACTTGAAAAGTGCCATAGACAATCCAACAATCAACCAACTAATTTACCACTGATAGGGTAAAGAACCCAGTTTTTCACCTCCTAATTGGTCACTAATTTTTTTTTGAAGGTAGAAAAAACCACTATTCATTAGAAGGAAAAGAAACATGCACAGAAGAGTACAAGTGGCCAGCTCCCCTACAGGCCGAAGGAAAAGCCCAAACATACTATCAAGATAACAGATGCAACACTAAGGAAGGACACTTAGACAATAAACAAAAAGGAATCAAAGGAAGCCCATCCTCCCCTAAACACAGTCTTCAACTAACCAAGGCTGTCCACTGCATCATTCTCTGAGACACTTTGGTGCCCTCTACGTGTTGCAAGCCTATCAGGGAAGCACGAGTAAAAATGCTTTCTTCAAAATGTCACAAGGGCTATGCCAGACATGCTAAAACACTCTGCCATTCCTCTCTCCCCAGATTGATCAGAGCACAGCATGAGGGATGGTGATCCAGAGGTTGCTTAAAATTCTAAACGTCTAGAAAAAAAAACTAAAAATATAATATATCAGTCCAACTCTGCCCAATTCGGTCCAATCAAGCATGATTTCCCCTTTTTCCTTTTTCTTTTTGCTTGTTGCAAGCTTCCAAGAGAAGTGGCAGAAACGATCCTGATCGAAGCCAGATCAGGTGCGATTCGGCCATTTTAGGGCCCAATCCAGACTGATTCAACTGATTCGAACTTTGTTTTAAAAGTTTTGGCCTATTAAGGCCGAGAATCGAATCGCCTAGTATTAATCCTGATCCAGATCAGCCAATTCTATCTTCCCTGGTTTTAGGGATTAAGTCAAGTTATCAGGCCAAGTAACTTACGTATTGGGTGAGTGATGAGAGAGTTCATAGTCTATGGCAACTTATTAGCTATGCTAAAATTCAGATAAGTCCAAGACAAGTTCATTAAACATTCTGAGGACATAATAAAGTTGTCTAAGTCTAGCAAAGGATACAGCCTTGACAAAGATTGGTAAAAGTCACACAAAGTTATGGGACTAAGGAGGCTAAGGGTCCATTAGGACCCTATCATTTAGTAAACTTGGGGAGGATCTACCAAGACATGTTAAGGACTCACTAAGATCCAGGAATACAAACAAAAGAGCAGGGTTCAAAAGATCAAAAGTGGATTGTGATATAAATCCCTAGATTACCATATGTAAAGAAAGGACACTTAGCAGTAATTTACAAGGAACACAAGGCGTTGAAGAAGCTTTGATGCTCTTAAGAGCCCGGAAGATTCCTTGGACTGGTCCAGAGTCTTCCTTTCTTCCTTCTCTTCTCAAGTGTAATTGCAAATGAGTTCATATAGAGCAGACATGGCTAAACAACGAAGGAAATACACCTAGTATGAGCTGTAGCCAGTAGACCATCACGAATGAGGAGGAGGTGTTTATACGGAGGAGTGGCTGGCCACCTAGGGAAACACACTTAGTAGGGGGAGGTCCTGTGCGCATGATATTTTGAGGAGTGGGGGGGAGGTGGCCTCGGGCATTTCTTTGTAAGTCCAGGCAAAACAATCTTTGTACTCCACTAGGAGTTGTTCGTAAGCTTGTCTCTCTTGCTCAGTAAGGAGGGCACTAATAAAGATAGGTCGGGGTTCATCAGTGTCCCCCAGATTAAGCTCAATTAATTCATCAACAGTTGCTTGCCCACCATCTTCAAGCTCCCGCGGGGCAGGCTGCAAATCTATGAAGCTTTCATCTTCCTCCTTGTGGCCGACCGCGCCGGCCTGCTTCGCCCTGGGTGGGGGGGGCGCGGTTATCGCCCGGGTGTGGGTGGCGCGGGCGCCCCGCGCCGTCGACCCGGGGGCGCCCCGCCCCGCGACCGCAACCGTGTCGTTCCCGAGTCGGGACACGTCCGGCGTGGTGCTCCACGTGTTGCCGGACGTGTCGACCACGCTGCTGATGGTCGGGATCGACCCGGGCGCGGGGGCGTCCCAGGCGAGGCCGAGCAGGATCGTCGCCCCGACCGGCACGCCGTCGGTCAGCGTGACCGCGACCGACGAGGACGTCGAGTTCTGGGTCGCGGTACCGACAGTCCCCAGGTGGGCCATCAGGTCAGGTGATCGTGATGTCGAGGTCGCCGGCGTCGATCGTGTAGCTGCCGGACGTCGCGAACGCCTGCGGCGCGGCGAGCGCGCCGCCGCCTCGGAAAGTGCCGGAGCTGCCGGCGTTCCAGCCGCCGACGTGCGTGATCGTCGTCCCGGACGGCACCTGGAACACCAGCTGCGCGCTGTTGCTCTTCACGCCGCCCGAGGCGGCGGCCCAGGTCACGCTCTGCCGCGCGTACGACCCCCCGGTCACCTCGTCGGCGCCGGTCGTGCCGGGGTCCCCGGTGTGCAGGCTGATGTGGGTGATGTCGACGGTGCCGCCGGTCTCGTCCAGCAGCTCCAGCATCGCGTCCTTGACCGCATCGGTGAAGCTCATCAGCTCGCCGCCTCGTAGGTGATGGAGAACCCCAGCTCGTCGCCCGTCCCCCACACCCACGGGAACGGCGGCGACTCCGCCCTCATGACGGTCGAGTCGATGCTCAGGCGCACCTTGTCGGTCGCGCCCGAGTTGATGAAGCACACCCCGTCGGCCCAGTCGCCGAGCGAGTTGTCCCACCCGTACGCGGACCCGGTGCGGCGGCCGCTGGCCTGCTGCCGCGCCGCCACCGGAAGGCTCACCTCGTAGATGCCGGCCCCCCGGTTGCTGCCGGACCCGAAGATGATGGACGCCTCAACGTGCACCATGCGGCCGTACCGGATGTAGCGGCCCTGCCGCACCGCCCCGCTCCCGAGTGTCGGGTTGGTGTCCAGCGCGGTCAGCACCGGCGTGTACGTCGTCCACGCCGACCCGCCGCCGTCGCGGTGCGGGATCTCCCGCTGCTGCGACCCGTCGTAGACCTTGTAGCAGCCCACGTCCGTCCACCACGTCACCTCCGAGGTGTACGGGGCGGGCGGCTGGTTCGCCGACGACGCCAGCGCGAACTTGCTGGTGATCAGGCACGCCTGCAGCCGCGTGTCGGTGATGTGCTCGTTGGTGACGCTCACCTGGCCTGCCGCCACCGCCACCGTCGCCAGGCTGATCGCCGAGTCCGGCACGTCGGGTGTGCCGCTACCCTCGTCCTCCAGCAGCACCGGTTCCCACTCGTAGGTCGACCAGTCGCCGGAGTTGTGGAGCTTGTCCATCACCTGCGCGACCACCCGGTGCGTCCGCGACCCCGACCCCGGCGGCGCCGGGACCTCCACGTTCTCCGTCGCATCCGACCCGATCATGTACATGCCCTGGCCGGACACGTCATCGCCGAACACGAACCCCACGCCCGGAGCGACGTCCACCGAAAAGTTGGGGCCCTCGGCCCGCTGCGTCACCTTCAGGTGCCCGGCCAGGGTGTCCTTCACGCCCTCGTCGTGGAACAGGCCCTGGATCAGGGCCCGGTCGTCGACCGCGGCGTACTCGATATCGGAGTCGCCGCCGCCGGGCTGCATCCATAGGACTCTGCGCGTCATGCGCCCTCCCTCGTCACAGCCACGCGGCCCGGTAGGTGATCACCGCTGCGGCGCCCGCGGCGGCGTTCGCCCGCGGCGCGTAGCGGATCTTGTTCTCGCCCGGCTCGATCCGCCACCAGCTGCTCTCCTCGAAATCCAGGTAGGTCAGGCGGGACGCGTCGGCTCTGGACATGGCCAGCGCCGTCCGCTCCCGCGTATCGATCTCCACGTATTCGCCGGCCGCCAGCGTCAGCGCCGTGCGGAAATAGATCTGCTCCCCGGTCGTCTCGTTGACCAGCCGCGGCCCCGAGCACGGCCCGTACAGCCGCGCGGCGAAATGCGCCGGGACACTGCCCGGATTGGTGATCAGGGTGGCGCCCGCCGCGAGCGTCGCCGGATACGCCCACGGATACGTCTTGGGGTAGGTGCGGCCGTCGGTGACGTCCAGGTCCGCCGACACGGTCTCCCCGGTCTCCTCGGCCGCCTCCCACACCCCGTCCGGGGCGCGCCACTGCGCCTGGATCCGCCGCATCCGCTGCGGCAGATCCACCTCCAGCGGCGCGTCCATGCCCGCCGACCGCAGCCGCAGCCGCCGCGGAAGCCGGCAAACGCGGTCGTAAACCCGGCAAGAAAAAAGAGGACGCACAGACACAACTGCCCCTCGAAGATGCCTCGCCCGCACCGGCGGCAGAGCGCACGGAACGCAATGAACGCGGCGAACGGGGTCACCGCGAAGGACAAGACGAGCGCACCGATAAAGGCGGTCGCGAAGAAAAAGGGGACCGTGGCCATCGCGACGGGCGGACCGGAAGGGATGACCGCGGCAACCGCGAGGACCGTAATAACCGGGAAGACCGCGGCGGCAGAGATGACCGTGGCGGCCGTGATAACAACCGCGAAGATCGCGGCAACCGTGACGATCGGGAACGGAGAGATTGAGAGAATCTGCTTCCTTGCTTACTTAATTATCTCAATCGTGTTAAGGGTGTTAATTCCACTACGCAGCACTTGTCTTGCCAATTAGTGTAAGGGGTAGTGTACGTTGTGTTCTAATCTGTAGTTGAACAGATCTCAACCTCCCAGTTAGAGTGTTTATCACACATTTGATAAAAGGCAAAGAGTTTTGTTAAAATTGGTAAACACCCAATTCACCCCCCTCTTGGGTGTCATTGATCGCTGGACCCAACACAACAGACTGCAACCATTGCTGGCAATAGGTTCAAACCGGCTTCTAACAACACGCCTTGAAGGCCTGGACCCGGCATGCCCCAACGCCCCTCCAACGGCACACTTGAAGGCCCCCCAACGACATGCCCTGAAGGGCTCGCCAACGGCACGCCTTGAAAGCCTCTTCAACGGCACACTCTCAGTGCCTCCAATGGCACACTTGGAAAGCCTCGCCAACGGTACAACCCAACGCCCCTCCAACGGCACACTTGGAAGGCCCCCCAACAGCATGCCCTGAAGGGGTCGCCAACGTCACACCTTGAAAGCCTTTTTAACAGTACACTCTCAGAGCCTCCAATGGCACACTTGGAAAGCCTCGCCGATGGCACACCCCTTGAAGCCCCTCAAATGGCATGCTTTGGAGAGCCTCCACCGGCACACCCTACTGAGGCCTCGCCTGGCAGGCCCTTGCAGGCCCCTCAATGGCACACCTGGAGTGGACCTCCAGCGGCACACCCCTTGAAGCCCTTCAAACGGCACACCTTGATGGGCCCTCCAATGGCACACCCTCAAGGCCCTCTCAACGGCACACTTCAGAAGCCCTCCAACGGCACGCCTTGAAGCCTGCCCAGCGGCACGCTCTCTTGAGCCTCCAGCGGCATGCCTTTCAGCTCATCCACCTGGTGCAGCTTACCTTGTTTTTCACCCGATGACACGTTGCACCCATTTAATCGGCGCCACCGGCAGAAGGCACACTAGCCATTACCTATGGCCCTCGGCGCGCAGCGGAAGCACGTCAGGCTAGCTGAGGTGTCACCCTCTGATGCAGGCATGCAAAGTACCCCCACGATCAGAGACGGGACCAGAGTCAACTCCTGTTAATGCCGGCCGTCATCAAACGTCACCGCCACTGGGGTCTAAAACCCCCCTCGCTTCAACGAAGAATAGAGACACACACACAGAGGGTAACAACGAGAGGGCTCAGGGAGAAGAGAAAGAGGAGGAGGCTTCATCTATCCAGGCTTTTGAAGCTCAGGTAGCCCTAGAGAGGAAGAAGCTAGACAGAAGGAGAGAGAGAGAGTAAGCAACAGGAGCAAAAGAGAGAGGGAGAGTCACCCCCCTTTTTCTATGAATGTAGCAAGAGGGGATAGGCAAGGGAAGGGAGCAGTCGCCCCTCCTTAGCCTATTCCATCCCTCAAATCTTTAGCATTCCTGACTTTCTTGATTCCCCCTCCTTTTCTACTTCATTTTATTAAGTTGTACTCAGTTCCCTTGTTTTGGTCGATGACCACTTCGTTCATTGTGAATGAAGGTTCTATTGTCTACTTTCTTGGTTTGTTGCTGTCTCTGTTAGCTCCCTTCTCTACAGTGTGTATTATGGCCCATATTGTCCTCTTTTGCTAGTTTGGTGGCTCCTTACATCGTCTGCTTCCCAGAGATGCTAGCTTCTTCCTATGGCTTAATGAGCAGGATCCTCCCCATTGTGGTTTCCACTGAGAGCTTTATCTCCCGAGGACATTACCCACTCCAGCAGAGATTCCTCCCCCTTTGAAGTGTTGTGTGCCCCTTTCTTGAGCTGTCCAAGCCCACTACCTTCCCTCAACATCCCTGGGCTCCTCCTTCCTATCGGTGTATCCCCTTGCCTACCCAATCCAATGCACTTGGTTCACCTTCTCCTCCACCAGCACCCCTCGAGTTAATCCCTGCCCGGTGCCCATGGACCTTTCCAGCCTGGTGCACCCCTTATCCACCCAGTCCGGCACACCCTTGGACCTCCCTTGCTCGGTGCACCCCTCATCTTCTCTAGTCCGGTGCGCCATTGACCTCTTTGACCCGCTACGCTCCTGATCTCCTGCATCCGGCACACATTGGCCAACCCTCTGCCCGGCACACCCTCAACCTCCCCTGGCCGGCACACCTCTAACCCCCTTCCCGGTGCATCTTTGATCTCCGTTGTCCAGCATGCCTCAGTTAACCTTAGCCCGGTGCACCCTCATCCCATTCCAAACCGGCACGCCCTTGATCCTCTCCACCCGGCGCACCCCTCACCCGTCTGGCGCGCCTCAAACCTCTCCTAGCCCGGCACGCCCTTCAACTCTTCCAGGCTGGCACACTCCTAGCCCCTTCAGCCCGATATGCCTGCCATCCTTTCCACCTGGTGCACCTTAGCCACTCTTAGCCTGGTGCACCTGCAACTCATTTTAACTGAACGTCTTCTTGCCTGCTGATCCATGGGCTCTCCGAAGTTTTCTCAAAG
This sequence comes from Amorphophallus titanum, assembly GCA_024336825.1. Lineage (NCBI taxonomy): Eukaryota > Viridiplantae > Streptophyta > Magnoliopsida > Alismatales > Araceae > Amorphophallus > Amorphophallus titanum. Next base: position 34,415,752 of record JANBPO010009603.1, read on the forward strand.
GTGTTGCTGCTCCTGGCACGCACCTTGAATTATTAGGTCCCGCCACTCCTTGTGGGCGTGTTCCCCTTACACTCCCTTAGCGTCCGGGTCAAGGGGAGATCCTGCCGAAGTTTCACCAGAAATGATAATACATTAAAAAATAAAAGGGAGCAACAAACAAATGGAATAAAAAAAATAAAATGCTGGGGCATATCACCTCTTCTGGAGCTCTTTAGGTGCCGCGTTGTGTTGTTGTTGCTGGTCGCGTCGTCCAACTAATCGCGTCGTCCTATAGAGTCCAAGGTCGCAACAAGTCCGAGCCGAGTCTCATAGTCATCCCGCATCACTGCTTTCCCAACCTCTGGCTTTTATAGCCTACTTCTCGATTTTGGCTCCCGTAGCCTGCTTCCCAATTTCGACTCTCACAGCCCACTTTCCCGATTTCAGACTTCACAGCCCGCTTCCCAATCTTTGACTTTTATAGTCTGCTTCCCCAACCTCTAACTTTTGTAGCCTGCTTCCCCAGCCTCTGACTTTTGTAGCATGCTACCTAACCTCTGGCTTTTATAGCCTGCTTCCCGATTTTGGCTCCCATAGCCTGCTTCCCAAATTTCGGCTCGTAGCTCACTTTTTTGATTTCGACCTTCACGGCCCGCCCCCTAGCCTCTGGCTTTTATAACCTGCTGCCCAACCTCTGGCTTTTGTACCCTGCTTCCCCAGCCTCTGACTTTTGTAGCCTGTTGCCCAACCTCTGGCTTTTATAGCCTGCTTCTTCAACCTTCGGCTCTTGCGGCCTACTTCCTGCCCTTTCGGCTTGCTAATCTCCTAATTTTGGCTCCTTGCAGCCCGCTTCCCGACTTCAACTTGTAGCCCGCTTCCCCAACATTCTAGCTTTTGTAGCCCACTTCCCTTTGACCTTCGTCGCCTACTTCCCGATGTTGGCTTCCGTACCCTGCTTCCCCGATCTTTGGCTCTCGTAGCCTGCTTTCCTTAATTTTGGCTCTTCCAGCCTGCTTCCCTTTGGCCTTCGTTGCCCACTTCCCAATTTTGGCTCTTGTAGCCTGCTTCCTAACTTCGGCTCCTTGCAGTCTACTTCCCAATTTTGACTTTTGTAGCCTGCTTCTCAATTTTGCCTATCGCAGCCTGCTTTCCCAGTTCTGCCTCGTACAGCCCGATCTTGGCCCTCACGGCCTACCTCCTGCCCTTACGGCTCGCTAATCCCCTAACCTCGGCTCTCGTAGCCTGCTTCTGCAACACCAACGCCAACCCTTGCGGCCCACTTCCCCAAGTTCGGATCTCACAGCCGGTACCCTCAGCGCATTAATGAACACAAAAAAACTTCTCTTTACTCTAGAGCGGACCTTCTGTCCAACTAAAGAATAAAAGATTCTCTAAACTCTGGGTTGGACCTCCCGTCCAGCTCATTGACTAAACAAGCTTTTCTCTCCGTCCCTTCGGGTGACGAATATCCCATCTGATCTGGTGATGCGAGACAGACACGCGACCTGGGACTCTAGCTCGCAGGCGTCCCTTAGCGAGGGATGCGTGGGACCATGCGCGGTTGAGAAATCGGCAATGAGTCAGGTAGTCAGCTCTTCCATGCTCGGATCGAGTCACAGGATGGGTCTCTCTCTCTCCCTCTCGCAGCAGTGATAAAATATACGAGCTAGATTAACCTATCACGTGCAGCGGCATATAAAATGTATACGAGTAAAGCAAATGCCTACGAGGAGGGTGGCGGGTTTACCTCCACGCTCCGGGCGTGGGAACAACGATCCCGGTCAGTTACGGTAACTCCCGGTTAAAATAATTTTACAATAGTTACAAAAGGTAATTTCTTTGCCCACTCCACGCAAGGAGGTAAAGGGATACAGTGGGGCCCGGGAGGACCGACCCTGGGTTGACGGATAGTAATCTGGGGGTGCGTACGGGGTGAACTCAGCCTACTGGTCAGACTCGGTCCTGTGCCAACTCAGTGCTGCGCTGACTCAGTCCTGACCCACTGGACAGCAAGTCATGGTTTCTAAAGGAACGTTGCCTTCATGATGTCGTCTGGAGATGTCACTTTGCTGAATCGTTGGTGGGACATCCCTGGTCGACTCCTGGGAGGGGCGGTCCCTGAAGTTGACCCTTGGTATTTAAATGGAAATTTTTCCCGAACTCCCAAATCAGACCTGCATAGAGAACAGATCTGCGCTCCTCGGCGACAAGAATTTCTGCGATCAGACCCGGAGGTGGATGGAGGCGAGACCAATTCCGTGGGAAAGATTGTTGGAAGGGCTATAGCATATATTTATTTTAGATCCATCCAATAAGCGGATGGGAAATGAAAACTACTGTGGTTTGCTATTTTGTTTCTAGAGCTGGTTACAGACACTCAGGACAGATAGGAATCTACCTGAAGATGATAGTTGACTGGAGATGAAATGATTTTTGCTAGGACTGAGAAAAATGTGGAAGATAGGGGGGACGTTAAGAACACCCAGTAATTTTTTTGATTTTTTCCAAAAATTCTAAGGGAGTTGGAAAATTCTGACAATGGGATATTATCCCGTGGATCTATAGAAATGACAGATTACAGGGGAAGAACAATAAACTTAGGATAAATACTAAACGAGAATTTCTGGCCTGATTTTTTTGTGGAGAATGGGGGAAACGTGGGGAGATCACCCTCAAAATTTGAGCACTATCTAAGCTCCTGATAGAGAGTTAAAACTTGTACACTAAGGCTCTGTCCTGACTTGGACAGAACTCCGACGTGGTGGCGGCGGTGGTGCGATGGCGTCACGAACAGTGGCGGCGACAGCAGAGAATGAAACCAGAGGATAGAGAGGGGAGATAGAATGGTTCTCACACCCTAGCGAACTAGAGGAAGAAGAAAAACAGCAGGAAGCTCTCCATTGGACATTCCGTTCCTTTGGACTAGCGAGTTTGTCATAGAGACCTCCGTTAGTCTCCGCTAGCCTTAGATTCCCTCAAGGCAGTCGAGCAGATTGTACTATTAAAAACCCAAGATACGTTTTGTATGCCATGCCACTGTATTGTAACATGTGCAAACCGGCCCTCATGAACGGCTAAGTGGCTATCATGAGGAAAGTCTTTAATGAAATGGGGAAAACCATGCCATTAATATTCTTAAAAGAGTTATGTGCCATGGACGCTAATTCTTTCAGCTTTATCATGTCAAGGACGAGTACCCATTGTATATGGATGCTTATTCTTAACTGTCATGGCACCTAGTTTGGGAGCCATATTCTACCTAGAATTACAAGAATCGTGATTATACTGTTATTATCGTCAAGTATCTCTTACGTATCATATTCAACCTTGAACTCTAGTCTCAAAGATCTACCTTCAATTTTCTGCATGGATATTCCTTGAAACTCCATATTGGCTATAAATATAGTGGATGTTGAACTACATGTTCAATGCCTGGCATTTGTAGGGCCCGATCTGGTCTTGGGAGGAGCGCCCGAAAGTATTTGTGCCCGAGGGAGTTGTAATGATCATGGTGTGGCATTGCACCGAAGTACTTATTTTTTTTGAGACATTCCACGAGTTCTTGAATCGACATGACTTGACTTGACTTGACATGACTCGTGTGACCCGCAAAAGGGTATTTACATATTACTTGCTTGAAATTAATAGCCAATTCATAATTTGATATACATTACTTGCTTGAATATCTTGACAATACTTCCGTGAATACTTGCTTGACATACTTGTTCACTGAAAATCTGTTGCTATCAACTCTTGTTTCCAAGATTATACATTCTCTCTATAGAGTCATTTCATGCGAGCATGCATAGCTTATTGCATTCCATGATAATTGGTAATCTACTTAAAGCATGCTAGTATTTGAGATCTAGTACTTACTGAGCTCTCGCTCATATAGTTTTTTTTCCCCTCTTTTTTAGGTAAGTCCAATGAGGAAGTGACGAACAGGGATGGGGTAGAGCAAGAGTGAAGTCATAGAGCCATCTGATGTGTCTAGAGTTTCATAGTCTATTTTCATAAGTTCTTGATTCAAATATTGTAATTCTTTCTTATTTGAGTCTAAGCTTTTGGGTATTGTAATCAAGGATGATTATAAATAAATAAAGGATTGAGTTTATTGTTATATTACGCGCTCTGTCTTTATGTCGAATGTATTACGCTCTGATTGACATGAATGATATAGACTTGTCACGTTACCTTTGGATAATCTTCTGCGCTCGGGGCGTGACGATTAAGAAGGTTTAAAGAAGGAAGAAAGGGAGAAGGGGAGAGGTGAGATTTTGCCCTTTGAGATGGAAGGTGAATCTTCTCTCCCTGTTAAGAGTAGCAAGTCTAGCGTTGGTTTCAAGAGGCTCATAGACATCGAGGGTCACTTGAGTGACAGGATTCATTCATGGATGGTAAGTTAGCACTTCGTTTCTTCTATGTGAATTTTCTTTTTCCTTATCCTCCTCCCTCTTTTCTTTCAGTCATATCCTCTCTTTTTGGGTCTGACAAAATTCTCTAAGCTGCCGTGGCTCTCGAAGCTCACTTCCAACATTACACTTGGCATGAGGGCCATCATCACAAAATGGAACCTTTAAGGGCTTGTGGTTCACGCCAAGCATTACGACAAGATTTATATGGACTGGGAAGCCATGGGTGCATTGGTAGAGGTTTGGCACCCTCAAACTCATACTTTCATTTTTCTGCACTTTCGAAGCAGCCATCCTTCTCGAGGAAGCAGAACTTTTGCTTGGTTTGAAAAAGTTCTGAAAAGATGGCAAGATAAAGATCCTGCGCATGCTGAAGAAGACAACCTCCGAGGAGATGCTTGGAAGCTTTATGCCCTCCGGAGCCATCAAGGGCATCCAAACACAAAAAGGTATTAATTTACAGAAGCTTGCAGAATGGACCATGAATGCCCTAAAGGAGTTGACAAGTGAAGATCATTTGGAAGTACTCATGAGGGGGTTCACAATTTGCTTAGCCGGAGCTCCCCTTTTCCCTTGCACTAACAATATCGTGGAGGAGGATCAACTGGGCATGATTTGTAACTTTTGGGAGGGCAAAGAGTGGGGCCTGCTATCCTTGCCTATCTTTATAGTGGTCTCATGGCCTCCAGCATGGGCCGACTTCCTTATGGGTGCATGCTCCTTCTCAATTGCTGGCTTGACCTCCATTTCAAACTTGGCCACTGTGAGGGAGCGTAGAATCCCTCGAGGATCTTCCAACAAAGCCCCTTTTCTTACATGGCTGATGTGTTGGGCTTTGGTGGGAATGTCTCTAATTGCGTGCCCTGACTGAAGACACGTGGGGACTGGCATACCCACTTCGACACCATGGCGCAAAATCTGTTCATTTATGCACCAACATGCTTATTCTGACATGAGCTTCTTACAAGATCTGCTCCTGATGCAGAACTTCTGCTCATCAGCGCAACTGAATTTGTCATTTATAGTGCGCACCGGTGCCACTCTCAAATCAGCCTCCCTCGTCATTCTTTCCCTACGCTTTCCGACTCTCCTCTGATTAAGGAAAGAAAGTTGGGCACAGAAGATGTGAAGGATGTGAAGGCGATCAAAGCATCATGGAAAACGTTCAGCATATAAACGTAGAATCATACGAAAATAACACTTACAAAAACAACAGCAGATGACAACAACACCTGCAGGATTCCAGCTCCGTACAGTGCATAGAACCACGGAACACACTGCAAGCAGGGTCGTATCAAGGCGTGCGGCAGCTGAGCACATGACTATAGGGAGTGAGGCATGCATCAGGCAGTTCTACAAGGAAATACACACAACAATTGAAATCAATCGTAAAATGACAAGAGACACCACAATCTCAGGGAACGCATCTGAAGGACTATGAACACGCCTCAAGAGCACAACACCCATGAGAAGGAGTGCAGAGTAGAGGGTACTTTATCAGCAGGGAAGCTGATGATTTCCCTAACACTCGCAAATGCCACACTAAAATTAGAGAAATGACCGACAAGGGCACGGTCATGACAACGTCTAGGCACATGCAGCTAAGACGGAGTCACATCAAGAAGGAGCAATTCTCTCGACCAGGTAGAATTGTACGAAAAGATCCTCGACTTGTGGGTCATCAGTCCACACGCTTCCACTGTGCACTCAACAACGCATGAAGGTATCAGAAAGATCCTCGGTCTTCGCATCTCAGTACACACTTGGCGTCATCGCAATCCCAAAAAATCGTAATGTAACACAACTCGAGCACTGATCCAGCGAGCAACTGAGCAGAAAAAGTCTAAGTGCAACAGAGAAGAGCACCAGCTTTCAACACAAAGCCCAAGGAAAAGCACTAATCTCGGCCTACCTTTGTGTCTTGTAAATGGCAATTGTGCCTCTCAACACATCGACCGTTGGGCACGGCACGACGAGACACGGTACGCAACAGCTCTCGACACAGAAATTAGGTCCAAAGCCACGCAACCACAGAACAAGGAGATGATCAGGCTCAAATTAAGTTGCCCACACTTTAGTAGACACAGGACAAAGCGATGCTGAAATGGCAATTCCAAGGCCAACCTCACAAGGAGATCTACCAAACGACATGGGAAGCATCGAGCTTACTAACAGAAGCTCACCAAAAAGGGAAGAGCCTAGTTCGCTCGAGCAGTTTCTCAGCTAAAAAGGTCTAATCGAGCACTTCAACTTCAACAGAAGCGAAACACGTCAGGAGCTGACCGGACTTAAGCTGGGATGACCAAAATATCATAACAATATGTACGGCCCTCGCCACAACTCGAATGGTCAACAGCAACCTGAGCAATTGACAAAAGAATCTAATAACAGCAAATCATGACCAGAAGGGAAATGCCAACATGAATAACACTAAGCAATTCTCAAACAACGTAAACAACATAAAAGACAGCCATCGAGCAATAACACCGAACAATATATGAATTCAGACAATCGGGTACAATAAGGAAAGAGTAGAATCAACTACTCCACCGAAAGACACGAAGCATAACATGGACTACTTCACAGGGCTGTCGACACTGCAGGTGACAAGCCACTGGGCTCACGCAAAGGAACAGATCTCTAAGAAAATCACAGGCGATAAAACAATCAAGCCACGTTAGCCTAGGATCCACCCACGAATCGTGCCAATATCCACCTCATCCATCATTTCATCACGTTCTAGCCCATTCCATCGCGTCTCTACCTCGGTCAACTTGGCACGGTCGTACGCCCCGCGTCGAGGAAAATAGAGGGAGAAAGTAGAACGGGAGAAACGACAAGGACAAGAGAGGAGAAAATCACAATCACACAAATAACACCATCATAATGAACAATTAACAGATAACTAAATTACATAAAACTCAAGCAACAGGAATAATTAAACACAAATTAACTAATCAAAAAATAGAAACGCACCTTCCAAAAGATAGGACGTCACTGCTCAGTACGAGGAAGCTAAGACGCTGGTGAGTCCTGCTGAGGTTGTGGCGGCACAGGTTGGAATTGGGGCTACTGTGGCTAGGCGAATGGAGAGAACTGCACCGGTCTCGACCTGAACGGACAGTCTCAAACAACGTGGCTCAGCTGATCACAGCGAAAACATACCACCGGCACAGAGCATGGCACGCCAGGGTGGCTACCACCACACCTCCCACACCATCCCGGCTGACGGACAGCAGGTCCCTGACGTTGCTGAGAAGACGGGACTGACGATGGAATAGCACTGGCAGAAGACTGTTGGGCACGTCGCTTCTCACGCCTCTTATTCTTGAATTCCCTGAACCTTTTACCTTTGTACTTAGAGGAAGAAGCACCATCGGCAGTGGGAACAACGGAAGGAACTCCAGGGACGCTCGGCAGATAAACTTGCTGCAACTGCCCAATCGGTTGAGGGATAAGGTGATGCTGCACACCTGGCTGAGTGGACTCAACCTGGGCGTGCACTTGAGATATCACCTGCCCTACTCCAGATGGCAGATGAGGCAGCAAGGCTTCACTCTGCGTTCCACGCTGAACACCCGGCAAGCCTTCCACAACAGGGGCGGGAACCGCTGGAACTTGACCCGGCACAGATGCATAAACCATCACGACAACCACCGGAGGAGAAGTACCACTTCCCTCCCTGGAAACATGCGCCTTTCGACGATGCGCCATCAAAACCTAAAAAGCACATGCCGATGAAAATCACATCAACAATCACGAAAAACATCTTAAGCCAGCAGTAGATGACTCAAGTGGACTTGCTCTGGACTAACGCTATGCAATGTCAATTCCTTATACAAGTCCTCTCTTCTTCTTGTCAACGGAAGGCTTAAACCTCTCTGAGGTTCTTATCACCCCTCTTCCTCTTACAGGACGAGAAGAGGAGAACACATTGCTTTTGCGCTTCAAGCGCTCACTTGCATCGCAACGAGAACGATGGCGGCTGTGACCTATGGCCCGCAGGTCATCGCGAACCACGCCAGGTTTGGCTACCTGGCAACTCCTATTGTGTTCGGCGACTTCCCTCTGGTCGTCGGGTCCCCCTTCTTCTTAGGGGTAGTGCCGGTCACCGGGGCAACTTAGTCGCACCTGCTGCTGCTGGTCGGGTTTCCCCGTCCAAGAAGACAACGGCTGAGGGTGCCTGGCCCTCTGCTCGTGCTGCCGGCTGGGTTCGCCTGGCTCAGAAGACAACTGCTGGGGATGTCAGGCCCTCAGTTTCTGCAGCTGGCCGAGTCAGATCGGTCGCAATGAAGACAACTGTTGAGGGTGCCAGGCCCTCTACTTCTGCAACAGGCCGAGTCAGGTCGGTCGAGTATTACACCATGTCTGGGGGTGTCAGGCCCTCGACGTCAACCACAGGCCTGGGCAGGCAGGCCGTCAAGAAGCCCATGGCTGGAGGTGTCAGGCCTTCAGCTCTCCCAGTTGGTCGGGTGTTCTCGGTCAACCAGATTAGCGCCGACGTCGCTCCTCCCCAACGGGGACAGCGCTGTCGACGCCATCATGGAAGCCATTCCGAGACGGCAGCCCTGCTCAACGGGGGCAACGCCGTGCGCGCAACAAAGCACGCCCGGCAGCTACAACCTAACGCTCCGACAAGACTGTACTTGTCGGAGACGTCTGCATTCGGATCGATGGAGGCGAGCCGATTGTGCCCCGGGATCGACAGGTCCCCACCATTCCTACCTCCAATCGATTCGAACTACTCCGGAAGGTCCGGGACGAGGGGGCGAAGGTGAAGAACTTTGCCGCCCCTCGGCCCAAGGCGGTAGTCCCGAGAGTCAGATCTGGGGGCAACTCAATTGAGGAGCGGCAGCTCCAAATGAAAAAGATTTGGGTCACCAAGGAGGAGGCCCAAGTCATAAGACGGGCCAGTTCAGAAAAGGCCCTCTGCCAGTCTGAGTTGCAGCAAGTGCGGAGCCCGACTACTCATCAACAAGGCAAGTCTTCAACCTCTCACGAGGCAATGGCTCACCTGCAACCAGGGCGGAAGCGCTGCGGAGCGGCCAAGCTAGTACGCCCGACGTCCCCCTGGGCTAGCCCTGTGCATACGGGCGAGTATTGCTTCGAGCAGGAGGAATGCCGATGCCAGAGCGGCACCAGCCGAGGAAGAAGCGAGTGGCCCAGATGACGGATGACACCGTCAGGGTGTTCACTTGTTATATCTCTTCCACTGACAAGCAGCAGGAGGGTGCGCAAGAAGACCTTAACCAACCCCTGCAAGCTATAAGGAGATCGAGGCATGTTTCCCGGGTTGTAGCTCAGCTAGAGCCAACCCTTATTGTCGGGGCGTCACAGCCCGACCCAGCACGGCAAGAGGAGCGTCAAGATGACGTTCACAGAATCAGTGGAGATGGCGACCCCCTACATGAGGAGGGTCCTATCGGCAAGGTCCAAGCCCTCACTTTGGAGGAGCTCCGGCGTGAGAACCAGGAGCTCAAAAACTTGTTGCAACCACTCCTGCGTGAAAAGGAGACCCCAGTCCAACCCTCCGCGGCACCTGCTGGTATATGGCAACAACCTTCTCCTGCTCCAGTCACGATTAATACATTGACTGTCGCGGCTAGGCTCCGTACTACTTTGGAGGTCGAGGTGCCACAGCAAGAGCCCAACATGCGGTCATCCGTTACCCCTGCCGAAAGCTTGATGGCTCAGAGGTAGATGATCGAGCAGATTGTAGAAGCAAAGTTCGCACAACATGGCAAAGGTGTGGCTACTGTAGATTTATACAGTGTGCCGTACCCCCTTCACCATCAATTTAAAAAGCTCCCTCCAGATTGCCCAAAGGCTTCGAAGCTGCAAAAGTTCAATGGGCAAGGTTCGCCGCATGAGGATTTGGCCTACTATATGGTGGCCATGGGCGAATTGGCGCTGGATGAATCCTATCTTCTGCGATACTTCGCCACCTCCCTAACGGGTACCGCCTTCCAGTGGTACTCCCGACTGAAGTCCAACTCAGTATCTGATTGGGCAGACGTGCAGAAGAAGTTTGTCGACCGGTTCCAAACAGCTGAACGCAAGGTTTCTCTTGCGGAACTTTGCGCCCTTAAGCAAAAGAAGGGTGAAATGGCTCTGAACTTCATCAAAAGGTGGAGGGACGTTAGCATGCGCTGTGATAACCCTCCCACACCGGAAGATGTCATCACCATATGTCGTTGGGGCTTGGCAGCGGACGTTAGTGAGAAGCTCTTGGGTTCCAACATCCGGAGCTTTGATCAGCTCAACACCGTGGTGGCGGAGATCGAAATGTTCTTCGCCGATCACCCAACACATCTCTCTGCCAAGGGCAAGACCTCCAAGGATCGCCCGGCTAGCGGCAAAGAGGTGAATTCAGTTGATTTCACCCCGATAAATGGAGACAATGGAGAAACCAAGTCAAAGGGCAATGGCAAAAAGCCCGACGCCAAAGCGACTGCCAGTGTGCTAACGGAGCACATGAAGAGACCATATTCATTTAGAAAAGAGCACACAAAAATGCTCTTTGATTTATGCATGTCTGAAATAGTTAATGTTTTCCAAGTGGGACACTTAGCCGCAAAGTGGCCAATCCCACCGCACCTATAGCACTGGTCATGTGGCCATGTGCTAGAAGATGCTCCACCAGTCATTGGCCCCTTTCCCTTGTCTTCTCGACGGGCCGAGGGTGGTGGTAGCTGGGGTCGGGCAGGCAACGTGGGCTACTGAGGGCCCAGGGTGGGGAATGGTGCCTGTTGGCGAGGGGAAGGATCCCTTGGAGGGAAAGTGCGAGGCCTGAGGGTAGTAGGGTCCTGGCGAGGAGCTTCCGGGGGACGAGCAATCGGAAACTGACTATAAGAACTAGGCATGGTACGAGGGTCGGACCCACGCTGATAGGTGGTCCCCGATCGCTGGACGGGAGTGAACTCTGACTTAAACTGCTCTAACGCGAGAGGAACCTGATATGCAGCCTCCAGGGTGGTGACATTGCGGCGAAAGAGTTCATATTGATAGTGGGGCTGCAGACCACGACGGAAGTGAGAAACAGGCATCGTGCTCTCTTCCGTGACGTCACATCGTAAAAAATATTCATCGAACTCTGCGATGTACTCGGAGATAGACCGATCCCTTTGGTTGAGATTTTGCCACCTGTCAATGAGCCTCTGATGGTATGTTGCAGGAAGGTACTTAGTTCTAAGTCTATCCTTCATCTCACCCCAAGAATCGACCTGGGGCTCCCGACGCTGATATAGCAAGCTCTCCACATTGTGCCAATAAGTTTGTGCTTGCCCTAGTAACTTTATTTTAGCGAACTTGACTCTTCGAAGGTCCGTCATCTCAAACCACTCGAAGTACTGGTCCATGCCGACCTCCCAATCGAGGTAGACCTTCGGGTCCAAGGACCCGTCAAATGTGGGAGGGTCTTCTCGCACGGTCCTAAGGACCCTATCGTCCTCTTCATCCCTTGGCTGATGAAGGCAACGACGGCATCAGCCATATCCCTCATAGGCATTATCGGACCCATAGTCCTCTAGACCAAGGTCACGATGATGTGGCTCAATGTCCCGGTGTGGGGTGGGCCGAGGGGCAGGTGCGGGTCGGTCCTGGGCTGCGGGAGCGGGCTGGACTTGGGCCATGGGAGGGGGCTGGACTTGGGCCATGGGAGCGACTTGGCTTTAGGCCACCGCGGGAGTGGGTGCGGGTGGACTCTAGGCCGCTCCTGGAGGGTCTCCGTGTGACATTCTATCTAACCGTCCAACCAGATCTTGGACAGACCTATCGGATGACTCCATGCGTTCCTCTATGGCCCTAAGGTGACCGTCCACATTGCCGGAGAAGCTCCGAAAGTTGACCTCAGACTGGTCCAACCTGGCCATGATGGCCATCATCGCCTCATTCGAGCAGTGGAAGTCTCCCAAGGCGACATCCCGTGGGTTTGCCATAGACGCAGGGCGATGGTATTGGGTACCTCGTCGAGTGGGCATTCAACAACAACTAAGACAAGACACTCTAGACTCAAGACCCTAGACTTAAGACATTTTTTTTCTTTTTATGCAAAGACAACCCTAGACTCAATCTTTTGCTCTGATACCAATTTGATGCGGGACGAACGACACAACTGGGCTAAGACGTACGATGAACTCGATGTGTGGCCAGCACTAGCATGCTAAAGACAAGCCGGAGAGCTGACCACCATGGTGTTCTTCGGGTCAAGATGCCTCTCAATAGAAACTCACTTAGTCCGACGATCGTCCCTTGCAAGGGAAATGCGGGATCGCAGCGGTTAAGGAACCATTGTCGCCTAGGGTGTCCTATTCGAACTCGGTGCTCGACTGGAGCTAAGGAACGGGCGCTCACAACTCACAACCACGGTAATTTGTAGCTAGCTAACGGCCCTAATCTCACAAACGCAGCAGAATAGAAAATATACTAAATCAGCAAGGCGAGTGTGGAGCGAAGCACGTACCTCCACGACTAGTGCGTGGGGAAGAAACCCCGGCCGGATCCGACAACCCCGATACACGAATATGAAAGAATAGCTACAATCCTCAAATTTTGCCCACTCCTCGTAGGGAGATAACAGGCTACAACGCTGAGTTTCAGGGCTGCTGGGACTCGGGTTGACGGGCAGCACACGGGTCAGGGCCGTTCCGGATGACGATCGGGTACCGGTCCGGTTCTGCCCACGCTGGTCACCCTATGCAGCAATCTTGCGGAGGCCGGTACGGCTAGATCCGGGGTCCGATCGGAGCGCCGTTTGTTGGAGGACGTCGGCAACTGGATGAAGTACGTCTGCTCCGGACAGCGCGATCAGATCTGGTCAGATCTGGGCGCAGCAGCCACTGCACTGAGCCTCAGATTCTGCTCGCACAGAACTGCACAGGTGAACAAATAATTATGGGAAAAATAGTTGCTGGTGTCGAAATGAGGCGCCGTTTGTTGCAGATCGTCGGCGTCGTCTGGAGGAAGGATCTGACCAAGGGGTTCGGTCAGATCTACAGGAGTGAGAGCGGGGCAGCTTCGGGAAGTTGACTCTGCTTCTGCGCCGGACCTGCACAGAGTCGTCTGTGCAGTCTCACGAGAATCCCCGCCACGACCAGCACCGACCTCAGATTGATGCGAGACCGGCGACAACGCGAAGAGGACGAAAAATCCTACGATCTATCAGAAGCTCAGCTCCAGAAACCTTGGGAGTAGATCTGGAGAAATTTGGAATCAGGAAAGTTTCGCTGAGCGGCGGTACCATTGTGGCTTTTGGAGGCGCGCAATCGATAAGTAACAACTTCAACCTGACCACCACGTCGACCATTGGCGGAAGCAACAACATCACCCTGTCGGGCACGTTCACCAATAAGATTCCCACCACCAGTGGCACATTCCTGACGGTCAGCAATACAGCCCAAACCACACTCTCCGGGCCCGTCATCACCGTCGCGCCGGGGGGTGACAACGTCCTGCAACTCAAGCTGACCGGCGTTGGTTCGTTCCTGACGATAAGTGGCGTTGTTCATGATGATGCCTCCGATACTCATGCTGTCGCAGGTTCCATCAACATGTTGGCTGGCAGCGTCGGTACTCTTTCCCTGACCAACGCCAATACCTACACGGGTGGAACGACTCTCGCCGCTGGAACACTCCAAGTCGGCAACAATTCGGCGCTGGGCACTGGAGGCCTCACGATGGATGCGGCGGCAACGGTCGAAAGCGCCGATAGTACGGCGCACACCTTGGCGAACGCTCTCACCAACGGCAACGGGGCAACAGCCGCTGGTGGCACGTATAACTTCGGAGCGACTTCCGGGGCCACGGGCGCCTTGACTTTCACCAACACCACGGCGTTCAACTTGGGCACCGGCACAGGCTCCGACACGTTCGCGGTCAACAATACCACGACGCTGAACATGGGACTCTCGCAGAGCGGCGCGGGCAATACGCCGGGCGTCATCAAGAGCGGCACCGGCACGCTGGTTCTGGCGAGCGCAACGGGCAGCAACTACGGCGGCGGCACGGCCGTCAACGCCGGCACACTCCTGATAAGTGGCAATAGCAGTGCCAACTCGGCTATCGGCTCGGGCGCACTGACGGTGCTTAAGGGCGCCGGCTTTGGCGGGTCGGGTTTCGCCACCGTCAGCCGCTTTGACATTGGCCTGACGGGGAGCGGCACGTCCGCGATCCAGGTTGGCAACGGCACGGATGCCACGAGCAAACTGACGTTGAACGGCACGACTTCCACCGGCACACCGAACAACATCGAGAATGCCAATCTGACCTTCAACCTCGACACGGCCAGCACCAACAGCAACGAGCTGGTCATCGGCAATTCGACCGTCAACCTCTCCAACGTGACGCTGACGCTGAACTTGCTGAACAACCAGGTCATTGCTGCGAATACGGCCTACGTCCTCATCGCCGGCACCGGTTCGAACCAATACTCGGGTATCACGGTCGATCCCTTGACGAACCGGATCACGGGTCTCACCCTCGCCTTCGCCAATCCGACGTTCGCTTCGTGGTATGCGAATTCGTATCTTTTCCTGAACACGTCAAGCGGAGTGGATGACATCGAGGTCGAGGTGGTGCCGGAACCGGGCACATGGGCGCTGATGTTGGGAGGCCTGGCCGCACGTCTACTATCTAGTCAACGCTAATTTACGGGAAACTCAGTTTCTGCACCAGCAGATCTGACCCTGTTAACAGCAAGCTTCAAAATTCGCCCAACAGAGTCACTGTATCGACAATTTTTTTTTTGAAGTCCACAAAGTTGAATTACTTCAGATCAACTTTCCAACGGCGCTGGTTTCATCACCATCCGACATCGGTGCTGGTCGCAGCCAGCGATCCTAGCCGGGTCGCGCGCCTGAAAACAGAAGTGAAGGTCTATGGGCAGCAACTCCCAAGTTGGGAGATCGGAGCCGATCGGCCTCCGACCGGTGTCTCCGGCCGACCACCATCCAGGGAAGCGCGTCACCAAGGGTCCCATTCACAGCGGGCCCCACCCCACCAGGTCAGGAGGTTGGAGCGGGTCGTGGGCCCCACGGACCTGTAGAACGCGTCATCCGGACAGTCCAAACGTGACTTTCGGCACCAACAGAGGCGTCATCAAGATGCTGCCCATCAACCCAATTAGCGTGATTCCCGGGCCCCACATGTGACCTTTTACCTCCCCGTGTGGAGTGGGTCGACTCATTGTAATTGCTGTAATAATTGTTAACTAGGAGTCCGCGATTGGCCGGGGTCGTCTTCCCCACGTCTAGAGCGTGGTGGTATCGTACTCGCCCCTTGCTCGGCACTTTGCTTATTTCATATATACTTATTTATGCCGCTACTAGAGAGCATGCTAGGATCGTAGCCCGTTTAAATTGTTATATCACCGATGTTGTGAGAGAGAGCGAGGCCATCCCGTGACCCGATCCGGGCACGAGAGTGGCTAGACTACCCGACTCACTGTCGATTTCTCAACTGTGTACGTCCGTACGCTTCCCTCGAATAGGGACCATCACGAGCTTGCTTAGAGTTTAGGCCGAGTCGTGGTCTGTCCCACATCATTGGTCTTTGCCCTCCTCGGCCTCGAGGATGCCGTAGGCCTCTTCTTGTTCTTCATGACCCGACACCGAGGCGGCATTCACCTCGCATCCCTCCTGGATTGTAGTCAGCGGACCTGCGGGGTTCCCTGGCATAGAAAGGCACAAGGCTGCTCCAGAGTCTTCTAGGTAATCATCATAGATTGCTTCGACCGGGGCCGAGGTCACTGTGTCTTCAGGAGCTTGGTGCTGAATGGATACTGTGTAGAATCCTCTTTCGGGACTGCCTGTCACATGAGGACGCGGCAGAGCCACCACATAATCTTCCATTCTGAGCTCATCTCTGTCGATCAGGCCTTGAGCAATATCTTTGAAGACATGACAACCCTCAATGGCGTGACCGAGTATCCGGTGATAAGGGCAGAATAGTGGGTCACCGCTTCTCCGAGTATCTTGAGGCCTCTTGGACCTCGGGAGGAAAACTTTGCCATAGTGACAGGCCCAATCAAAGATGCCTCGGGTCTTTTCTCTGGGGAAAGAGTAGGGCTTCTGCAGCTTCTCTTGCAATGTAAGGCCTCACCCAACTGGCTGTCTGGCTGAAGGGCTCGCTGTATTCCTCACCCCCTCCCCGACTGGACGGAGGTGTCGAGACTGGTGGCCCGGGACCAAGTCACGTCTTCACCCCACGGGTGGAGGAAGCCCTGGATCTGGTCGGCCACAAGTGTAGTTAATTCGGCCAATTGTGCCTTCAACATCTCGATCTTCCGTTGCTGCCTATGGTACAGGGCGAGCATAACAGGGTCGTATCGGGGAGGGCCTGGAGCACGGTCCGTACCTCCGCTTCCTGCCTCACCAATAGACGGGGATGAGGGAACCCTGATGATGCGGTCCCTTGACGTTGACCCTTCGAAAGAGGGAAAGACCTTCCCTGCACCCCTGCGGTGGAGGGGGTTCTAGAGGAATACTTCTTCATCTTGTGTCTCTTCAGCTAGTGGCATAGGTTGTTTATTGTGGTGGGCTTCCTGTAGGGTTGCAACCTTGACGGGGTCACCGCCGAGTGGAGCTGAAATCGATATCATGTCAGTCTCATAGTAGTCTTCCACTGAGAAGCCCAAACTCAGATGCTTGGTAAATCGCAATAGCCTCCGGTCCAGGTTTGGTGGGTTCCACATCTTTTCAAACATCTCCTTCTAGCTAGAGGGTTGATAAAGAGGAATCCTTTGTCTCGTGATCATTTCGACCGTCTGGTCAGCCATATGAGGGAGCCCCGATATTGGGACGTGCGGGTCATGCAATTCGTCAGGGAGTCGGCAATCATCATCTCCTCTGACTGGCTGTTCTTTGGCCACATAGAAAATAGTGGGCGGGCCTTCAGGATTTGACACCTCGAAGGTCCTCAGTTGCTCGGCCGCTTGGCAGTCAAGCTCCACTACTGGCTTAATGATTTCTGGCGAGACTTTGACATCCTCTAGCAGGTCCTTGAGGCGAGGTGCCCCTGGTGTAGGATAAATGGCGAGGGGAAATGCCCTAAATACCCCATCTTCTTCTGCAATAAACGGCACATGCGGAGGAGCCACATAGCCTGGGGGTGGCGGAGGAAACCCGCCATCCGATTTTATTTTCTTCTTCCCTTTGTCCCGAGCAGCTTTAGGAGCCTGCTTCGTCTCTTCCAGGTACAGATTAGCATCTGACAGATGACACTCGAACACCTTGAACGGGTGGAGGTCAGCAAAGATTCTGACTTCTTTTCCCTCACAGGGGTACTTGATGCACTGGTGTAGGGTGGACGGAGGCGTCAGGGTTCTGGAGGATTTGTCGTAGTGGCTGATCGGTGAGGATGATGATAGGGTGAGCCAAGAAGTACGGCCGTAGTTTGCGAGCAGCCGTAACGAGCGCAAGGGCGAACTTCTCAGTTTATGAGTACCGAGATTCTGGACCCTGAAGTGCTCGACTGACGTAGTAGACTGGCCTCATGACCCCTAACTCTTCCCGTATGAGGACGACACTCATGGTGCTCGGCGTCACGGATAGATACATGAGTAATTCCTCTCCCTTTTGCAGCTTGGCGAGGACGGGAGGGGACGCTAGGTAGCGTTTTAACTCTTCGAACGTCAGCTCGCACTCCTGGCCCCAGTCGATGTGCCCTTTCTTCTCCGGCGCTTGATTGGCTTGCTTGATCAGCCGAAAGAAGGGGAGGCACCGCTTGGCGGCTCGGGATAGGAACTGAGCCAGGGCGGCGACGCGACCAGTGAGGCACTGCACGTCCCTCACTCGGCCTGGCCGTTGCATCTCCAACACTACTCGAATCTGGTCAGGGTTGGCCGCGATTCCTCGGTGGGTTACGAGGAAGCCCAAGAACTTTCCTGACCGTACCCCGAACGCGCACTTGGTTGGGTTCAGTTTCATGTTGTACCTTCAGAGTGTGGCAAAGGTCTCCGCCAGGTCATCCAAGTGTTCGGCGGCTTGGAGGCTTTTGACAAGCATGTCGTCGATGTATACCTCCATGTTGCGGCCGATCTGCGAGTCGAACATGTGGTTGACACGACGTTGGTAGGTTGCCCTCGCGTTCTTCAGCCCGAACGGCATTCGGGTGTAGCAATAGAGGCTGTGATCGGTGACGAACACGGTCTTATCCTGGTCAGGTTTGTGCATGCTGATCTGGTGGTACCCGGAGTAGGCATCTAAGAAGCTCAGCATCTCGTGCCCGGCTGTCGCGTCGACCAGTTGGTCGATCCGTGGCATAGGGAAGCTATCCTTGGGGGTAGCTTTGTTGAGGTCGGTGTAGTCGACGCACATCCGCCACTTCCCGTTGCTCTTGGGGACTAGGACCACGTTGGCTACCCAGTCTGGATATTGAGTAGGCCGTAGCAGCCCGGAGTGTAGTTTCTCGTTCACTTGTTCTCTGATAATGGCTTGTCACTCGGGGTTGCCACGCCTTCGGCACTGCTGGACCGGGTGACAAGTGGGGTCCAACCTTAGTTGGTGCGTGATGACCTCTAGTGGGATTCCGGGGAGCTCGTCCTCGGACCAGGCAAATACATCCTGGTTGGCGGTGAGGAACCTTGCGTAGGCTTGTTTGTCGTGCTCAGAGAGGTTCGCGCCGATCCTTAGTGTTTTGCCCGGGTCTTCTCCCACTTGAATGAGGTATAAGTCTTCTACCGGGGCGCTCGTGCTCGGGCCTGGATCCTGGGTCTTGGCCCTCTTCTTAGGCGGTGCATCTTCGGAGCGTCGTTCACGCATGGAGATGAGATAGCATCTCATGGATTCCCTTTGATCTCCCTGGACTTTCCCTACCCCCCGGGGGGTGGGGAACTTAAGCTTTTGATGATAGGAGGAAGGGATGCCCCGGAGCGTACCGAGGATCCCTCGGCCTATGATGGCGTTGTACCCTGTTATCGCACGAACCACAGTGAAGTCGGCGAGGAAGGTTACCTCTTTCGAAGCGGTCCCAAACGTGATCGGGAGTGAGATGCATCCTTCTGGGCGGATGGTTGCTCCTGAGAATCTGTATAGCGGCGTGTTTAATGACATCAGTCGGGACATATCCACACCCATGAGAACAAGACAGTCGTAGGCAATAACATCGGGTCCGCTTTCATTGTCTACTAAGATACGATGCACAGTACATTGATTAATGGTGGCTGAGACCACCAAAGTATCGGCGTGGGGCGTGGTTACCCCATCTAGGTCATCGTCGGAGAAGATAATGGGGTCTCATGGATGGCCTGAGGTGGAATCCCCGTGTGAAGTGTCGTCGCCTTGGCCCGTGGCGCGGACCGCCATCGCGTACTGCCGCCTCCTGCTCTCGCTATCTCCCCAGCGGTCGGTCCTCTGGAGATCATCATGATCTCTTTCCCGTTGGGCTGGTTGTCGATTGGTGTGGGCGTCTTCTACCGCCATTCTGTCACCTTGGCGAGGAACTTGTCGAGGAGTACCCTTCGGACGAGGTCCTCGATGGCGTCCCTGAGGTTGATGCAATCGGCGGTGTCGTGGCCATGGTCGCGATGGAAGAAGCAGTACTCCTTCTTGCTCCTCGTGCTCGGATCAGACTTCATCCGAGGAGGCCACTTGAGGAATGGCTCCTCGCGGATCTCAATTAGTATCTGGTCCGATGGAGCCGTTAGGGGCGTGTAGTGGCGATAGTTGCCCCTCTCCTTCTCGGGGCGATCGCGGCGGTCTCTGTCGTGCCGCTCCCGCTTATTCCAACCCTCCCACGGGGGGTCAACAGATCTCTTACGATCGGATCGATCGATTCCGGCCGCGTGGCCCAGGGCTGCCGTGTTCTCCTCGCAACGTGCATGCTTCTGTGCCAAGGCGAGTGTGATGACCCGGATCCTCCCGGATCCTTGTTATCGGGTCTCGGATCGATTTTCTCAGAGCTTTCAACTCTGCCTTATCTGAAATTTCGTTCCGGACATCTTTCGTGTTCGGATCGGCGTGATCCGGGGGCGTTTCGGGGGCCCGGAGGTGTTCCGGAGTGGAGGCGACCCATTGGAGTTCCCCTTGGACCGACATTTATTTGAGTTTCTCTGGAGCTACGTTCCTTCTGGCATGGAGGAGGATGACTCGCGGATTCCTGGAGCCCGTTGTCAGCTTGAGCAGGCCATTTTGATCGGTAGGGATAGCCTGCATGGGGTAGCCTCCTACCGCTACCCTAGCTTCTCGGAGGACTATTGGAGGCAGCGACAGTTTCCCAGTGCTGAGTGCCTGGGGGTCTTTGGCGGAGCAGAGAGGTCAGGGGTTAGAGTTAGGCCGCTGGGACCCGCTTCTTAGGATTTGCATGGTCACCATCACGCTAAGATAGAGGGGACCGTCGGACTGGTATTAGAGCCCATAGGCTTGCAGTATGCTGAAGAGGACTATGATGACCACAACATGCTAGATGGAGTCATCCCACAGACTGTCACTAGCTGGTAAAGTCACTGGGCCGTGATTCCGTCGCACTACTACCGCCAGGGTGCCACGGAGTGGCTGATGGGGATTATCTATCACTACCAGGTGCTATTGGAGCGAGCAGGGATCAGGTTCGCGGTGACTGCAGCCTTGTATGTGTACCCCTGCTATACTGGGCTGCTACAGGGGCTGCTAGAGCGCTTCAACCACCGTTGGAACACGGTGGCCACAGCAGAGGGGGAGACTTCACTAGACTTGTGGTCTCTGTTCAGGATTTTTAGGCTGCCAGTCGGTGGCAAGGGATACGAGGAGGTAGTGCTGGATGACCTCCACCGCAGTCACAGTGAAGTAAAGGGGAGGTACCAGGTACCTTTCAGCTATCGGTACCTCCTGAAGACTTGGAGGGACTTGGCTTTGGCAGGGAGAGAGAGAGCGGCACAGATTCTGAGAGTGCCACTGAATGTATGGGTCCGTCATTTCTACAACGGGCCGTTCTACTTCTACTAGGAGTTCGCTAGGGACCAGACTCCCTGGGAGGAGTACACAGAGGTGGAGCTACGCTTCAGGACCTACAGCTGGTACGTTTATGCTCCACGAGAGGGGTGGAACCCTGATGGTCTGCCAGACGTGACACACCTCGCCACCTATTTGGCTTACTGGTTGGCGACGTTCGTGGTTCCACACTGGGAGGATGGTCTACTGAGGGCCGAGCTACTGTGGCCGACCTATCTGTTAGCTAAGCAGAGACAGTTGGCTTTAGCTCCTGCTGCACTAGCCAACATCTACCAGGGGTTGGGAGTTCTGGCGGCGCACCTGGCACCCAGAGAGAGTAGCATAGTCCTGCAGACCCACTACCTCAGTGTGTGGGCCAGGTTGTTATTTCCAGGCTTGGTGATGCGGGGGACAGTGAGGAACCCGACGGCACTGCTCTTGTTTAGCTTCCCTGGGCAGCCTGACGGGGATGCAGAGACACAGTTGGAGGGGGCCAGGTGAGCCCTTTGTTACTTGCCCGCCAGGGGTGAGGAGGGGCTACCTTTTGACAACACCACGAGGGACTCTAGCCTATTCCTGGGGGCTTCAGGTGGAGGGGCGACTAGTGCCCATCTTGGTCAGGAGGTGGCAGATGCCGGGCTATGGACAGAGTGGATACTGAGTACCCGGTCGACGGTGCTGACGTTGCACTAGTCAGCGATGAGTTCCTTGGAGCCGTACTACCCACATCGATTCGTGAGGAACTTTGGGTACGACCAAGGGATCCCGCTGAACCGAGAGTTCTCTTTGACAAGCAGGCAGTACCGGGGCAGAGACAGCCACCTACTTGCGGCAGCATGGTGGGACTTCTACAGCGGCCGAGAGCTGGAGCAATTCCCGATGTCGGGCCAGGGACGTCGAGGGAGGTTCGACATTCACTACGCCAGGTGTTGGTTCAAGCACAGTCACCTGTACCGTCAGAAGGCCTCCACGATCCGGAAGGTAGAGGAGAGTCGCTTGCTGAGGGAGGATTTGCCTCCTATTGCACTGGATGACGGGTACCTGAGGACCCGCATTGCTCGGATTGGTCGAGAGATCGAGCGGGTTATGGAGCGGTGGCCCCGGGGTGGCCGGGGTTCGACTTCTGGGAGCCGGAGAAATGGTGGGGCACTGAAGCCCCTGGTGTAGACTTCGGTGAGAGCAGCAGCGACATGTGAAAATTTGTCCCGACAGAGGGCGCCAAAGGCCTGGTGGGCCCAATTTTTGGCTGATTGCGGCTTTCGGTGCCAGGGTTCGCTGGGTTAGGAGCTCTCGCACAGGAGCTTTGCCAACTCAGTGATCGACGACTGGCGGTGGCACATTGCTCACGCGATCGAGTCTGCCAGGCTCGTGGAGTTCTTGTCACAGATTGAGTGTGCCCGCACTCTAAGGGACATCTAGGAGGCCGTGGCAAACGCGGCCTGAGTGTTGGCATTGAAGCAGCAGCAACTGGTACTGTTGCCACCGACCCCCTTCAGGGCTCCAGGTACGGCCTAGTTTGGGATACTCCATCCCTTTTTTTGTTTATTGCTTTCTAGTTATAACACTGGGATATTGTATAACGCTGTGTCTCTTGACAGGTTCGGCGACGGAGTGGGATAACCCCTCCACGGAGGCGTCCTCAGGGAGTGGGGACGGAAGTCTGCAGCTGAGGCAGAAATGCCTCCAAGTAGAGACTGCAGTAGTCGAGACTGGTGAGTCTTCTAGAGGACTCAGGGCTGACGAGGTGGCTGAGGCAGAGACAGCTCTGAGTAAGCGCTTCCGAGCCGTACACCAGGGAGAAAGGTGAGCAGCCCGTTGGGGTCTTGTATACTGTCCGGTACGCCCATAGCGCCTTGTACATCTTCTCCTCCTAGTCCTTCTTATTGGAGCTAACAATCTTGGCCAGGAGAGTGCAGAGAGTTTTGTTGAAGGCTTCAGCCAGACCGTTGGCCTGTGGGTTATAGGGGGTTGACGCCCTCCAGTCAATTTTGTATTTCTCTGCCAACCGGTAGACCTTCTGGTTGCGAAAGTGGCTGCCATTATCTGAGATAATTCGGTCAGGAGTGCCGAACCGGAATATAATGTTACGGTGGACAAATCTGGTGACAATCTCCCCGGTGACCTCCCTTAAGGTGACAGCTTCTGCCCAGCGGGAGAAATAATCGGTTGCCGCAAAGATGTACTTGCAACACGTGAACGAGGCGGGCAGTGGGCCCACGACGTCTGTTCCCCATTGGGCAAAAGGCCAGTTAGGCACCGTAGGATGCAGCGGCATGGGTGGCCTCCTGGGTATCGTGACGTGCTCCTGACACTTTTGGCACGACTTAGCATACTTGCAGTAGTCGTCAAACATCGTCGGCCAAAAATAGCCAAGTTTCTTTATTTTGATTTTCATTTTCGGCCCTGCTTGGTGCACACTGGCTACTCCGGCATGGACCTCCTTCATAACTTTCCAAGCCTCTTCAATGGACAGGCATCGGAGGAGTATCTTTTGCTTGGCGTCGGCCAAGATTCGAAATAGTATCCCATTTTGGAGCTCATAAGAGTCCTTTGTTCGGACTAGTCTAACCTTCTCTTCCCTTTGCTTAGGCAGTTGTTGGTATTTGAACCATCGAATAAGAGGGTCCCTCCAGTCGGGTAGACTGACAGCTTCCGCCGTGGCCACCTCCCATTCCTCTTCTTCTTCTGGGCTTTCTTCTATCTTGCTAGGCACCTGGCGCTGGTTGATCACTCGGATATCAAGTGACCCATCAGGCGAGACTACTAGCGAGCTTGCCAGCTTTACGAGGACATCGGCTTGAGCATTTTTTCCTCTGGCGACATGGCCTATCTCAAGGAGGTAGAACTACTCCATGAGCCTTTTTGCCCTAGTGTGGTAGGGGAGTAGCTTCGGCTTCCGGACATCAAACTGCGCCTGGACTTGCTTGACGACCAACAACAAATCGCCGAATGCTTGGAGCATCTTGATCTCCATCTGCAGAGCAACCTGGAGGCCGATAATCAGAGCTTCATACTCTGCTTCATTATTCGTGCAGGGCTTGTTGATGCAGCAGGAAGTGTGCACTACTTCTCCATCTGGAGACTTAAGGATGATGCCAGCTCCGGCCCGTATCCTGGTACGCCCAGAGGACGTTGTTTCTGTTCTGGAGGCCCCGTCAAAGTACAACTGCCAGACAGCCTGCTGGACTTGGTCTGCTTCCAGTACTTCATCTTCGGGTAGTTCTGTGACCAATGGAGAGTCTTTGGGCACAGGGTGTGCCACGAAGAAGTCTGCAACAACTTGCCCTTTGATGGCCTTCTGTGGCACGTAGGTGATATCGTACTCCATCAATAACATAGCCCACTTGCCAAGACGCCCCTTCGGGACTGGCTGGGAGAGAATGTACTTGACAGGGTCAACCCTAGAGATCAGGCTCACTTCATGGGATAGCATGTAGTGTCTCAGCTTCTTGACTACGAAGACCAGGGCGAGGCAGACCTTTTCGATAGGAGTGTACTTGGCCTCCGCCCCCACCAGTCTTCAGCTGAGGTAGTAGAGAGCCTGCTCCTTTCCCTCGTCATTATTCTGGGCGAGCATTGCCCCCAGTGAATATTTAGTAGCCGCTATGTAGAGGATGAGCGGCTTGCCTTTGATAGGTGCCCCCAATATGGGCGGGCTCTTCAAATAATCTTTCAGCTGATCGAAGGCACGCTGGCATTCATCACCCCAGTTGAAGGGTGCATTCTTCATCATCAGTTTGTGAAAGGGTTGGTAGTGCCCAGACAGATTGAAGATGAACCTACAGATATAGGCTAGCCAACCTTATAGAGACCTGAGCTCTCCTAGATTCTTTGGAGGTGGCAGCTCCTGGATGGTTCTTATGTTGAGGCAGTCAATCTCGATCCCTCTATGTCGGACAATGAAGCCCAGGAATTTTCCACTGAAGACGTCAAAAGCGCACTTCATCGGGTTCATCTTTAGCTCATACTGCTGGAGCCTCTGGAAAATAACCCTGAGGTCACTCAGATGGTTGCCTCTCCTCTTCATCTTCATGACCAAGTCATCAATGTAACATTTGACCTTGCTGTAGAGCAGCTTGTCGAATATCTTGGTCATCACCCACTGGTACGTGGTGCCGGCATTCTTGAGGCTGAAGGGCATTCTTTTGTAATGGAAGACCCCCTTGGGAGACCTGAAGGCTGTGTGAATCCGGTCGTGCTTGGCTATCCAGATCTGGTTATAGTCGGACGAACCATCCATGAAAGAAAGGGCCTCATGACCGGTAGTTGCATCAATCATCACTTCGGTGATTGGCACCGAGAAGTCATCTTTCGGACAGGCCTTGTTCAGGTCGCGAAAATCCACGCAGATCCTGATCTGTCCATTCTTCTTCTTCACCGGTACGATGTTGGCCAGCCAGGTGGTGTATTGATTCTCTGCTACAAAGTCGACGTCTATGAGCTTGTCGACTTCTTTGCAAGTCGCAAAAGTTTTCAACCAAAGTCAAATATTAAACAAACTCAATTAAGTCCTGGTAACAAAAAGAAAAAAAAAAGGAGAAAAGTTCGTCAGCATTTGGGCTCGCTCCTCTCCAAGTCAGCAATATGAGCCTCTCTCAAAAGCATCTCCTCCTGAAGCATGTCAAATTCAAGCGAGAGGACCGCTGCCTTAGCCTCTGCCCGGCGTCCCTCCCCTTCAACACTTTAGGAGGTGGCAAACAAGTCTTGAGCCTTTTGCATGAGAGATTGTGCCTCGCTTTTTAATTCCTCTGCTTTGATTGAGGCCCTCTTTACCACGGCCATGGGTAGCTTCAACTTGAATGTGTTTCGTTGCCTAGACTACCTTCAGCTCGGAGAGCTTCTCTCGCTGCTACTGAATTATCAGCAGGGCCTTCATCTTCCACTCTTGGACGACATGGAGATGGGTGAATTTGTCCCAGAGAGCTTCGAGTGCTAACATCCAAGTCACTTTAGGAAGTCCGAACTCATGGTAGCCTCTGGTGTAGCCTTCAAGAATACTTCCCATATCCTCAATCGAGAGGAGAGGATCCCGCTGATGCAAAGGCTCGAGGTTCTAAAGTAGCATGGCAGCCACGTCAGCATTTACCAGTGGCACCCTTGGATGCGGAAGGCTTGGCCATTCTATGCCTAAGATAGGAAACTCTGACAACCTTGTCGGAACATCTCTAATAGGGGCAGCAAACAAACAATGATTATAAAACTTAAGAAGAAAAGGGGGGAGCACAAGATTCCAATACAGAATTTGCAAGTCTATACCAGAAATAGGACGTGGACTAGGCACCAACTCTGAGGAAGTCCTCTCATCCATCCCAGAACATGAGGAGACAATAATAGCTGACTCAGAAGATGGGAGCGAGGAAGCTTCAATCGCCTGGGCATCTATTGTAGTGCTCCCTGTGTATAAAAAATGGATGATGGATACAGTGCAGGAAGGCACACTTCTCAGAACTAAAATGAAATGAGAATTACCTAATTCCATAGCACTAGTTCCCTCAGAAATGGCAGGAGGGGCCGACTCTTTAAGAGTGGGTGTCTCCGAAGGAACCACTCTCCCTCATTCAGGGTCGTCATAGCGGGCTTTTGGGATTGTGCTACAACTCCTATAGTCTATGGCTCCACCTCAGACCCTGTACCTAAAATAATGAAGGAGGAAAGCAACATAAGTGCGAAATCAGATCCAGCCAAGATCCCAATATACAAAACACTAAGAAAGGGTAGAAGAAATCTACCTAGTAGGCCGCTCTCAACAATAGGGGTCACAACAGAAAGTGCTTCTGGAGACAAACCCTCAGTTTGTGGGAGCAGCAAGGGCATGGTTTTGGTCTCGTTGATCTGGAAGGACCTCTGAGGCATTATTGCTGTCAAGGGTCTCTCCGGCCGTGGGATCGGATCTTGTCTCCATATGGCCACCGGCTATAATAAGGCGAAGCAACACAATAATCGCCAATAACGCAAAGAAGAAAGGAGATTAGCAAAGGAAGAGACAAACAAGACAAGTTGTTTACTGGGAGGATCATCAGCTCTAGCTTCCACCAAACAGGCGGTACAAACCAATAGCCCTGGTGCAAAAGACGATATGATGCCATTGGAAGCTCCCAATTTTGGGTGGCTTTTCTCAACCACATCGGCGATGCCAGATGCCATAGCTACTTCAGCCCTTGAGTCCTCATGATAATCTCGACGCTCGATGCTCAAATCGTGCTTAATGAGCTCTGAGAACATATTCATGGAGGCCGACAAATCAATGGCTGCACAAGTTACAACAACTTAAATAAGAAAAGAATGATGAAAGAATGAAACAAAAAAATAAAGAGGAGAGCCTAGCTCCTGGCTCACCTACAATAGCTCTCACTTCCCCACTTTCAAGGGAGCTCGTAGAAGTCGAAGAATGTTCCTCATTAGAGGTAGAACTTGAGTCCTCTTCGCTAGCAGAACCGGAGTTCCCCTCATTAGGAGTTAGAATCTTCCCCGTTGGAGGAAGAGCTAGAGCCCTTTCTAATGGGAGAAAGATTGGGCATGACTTCTCGTCCTCCTGTGAAGATGAAAATGATCATAAATAAAAGAATCTCCATGTTCTCGCATATATCGAATGTGGAAGGACGAAAAGGGAGATACGGATGTTCACCTGATGATTGGCCTATAATGGTTTCTTTTGCCCCAGTGTAGGGGGAGCCATCGGTGATCGGCATGTAATCGTCGTTAAGAAGATCTAGACTTTCAATTTCTAGAAAAATGTTAGAGCCACCACCAGGAGGTGGAGAGAAGCTAATTCCTACCCCCGCTTCGAGATGACCTGAGTCAAACCAAACAAAAATCATGTCACTCATAGGAGACCAGAAATGAGCTCTAAAAAAAGGAAGGGGGAGAAGGCCGCTCACTTAACTAGAAGCCCCAGTCTCAACAGGGTTTGCCTCCTTGGTTCGAGGACGTGAGACCGGTCGCACATTCTCTTCATCATCTTCAGCTCTGTCTCTTGGAGGAGGCTACATGTTCTGCAGGTTTCACATCCAGAGAGTTCCCCATGGGGGAGACCTCACCATCGTGCCCAGTGGGGACATCCACTATAAAACAAGATAAAGGGGCAGCTTTCAGATCAAGAGACAGCATAAAGGAAGGGAGAAAAACATACAAGAAAGAGGTGAATAAATGTCAACCCTGTCATAAATCCTGAGTCAAAGCCAATGAAGGGGAGCGAAGGAGCTATATGTACCTTCCAACACTGCCTTCATCTCAGCATCTCCGACAGAAGAAGCCTCGGAGGAGGAAGAGCTCGGGCTTAAGCTCTCGTCGGTCTCCCTGGCCGTGCTGCCGCTGCCTGTAGAACCAGATGAAGCCCCTCATGAACCCTCAGTCACGGGCAAATTAGAGGCACCTGCACATCAATAAGCTGAGTCAGGCTACTACCGAGTCCAGTCTTGCACAAAGATAATTCCCTAGCCAAAGGTGTTAGGGAAGAACCTCACCAGCTGCGGCGTCCCCCTCGGAGACCCCCTCGATATCAATGAACTCCTCGTCACACCCAGCAGACGTAGCGACAGCAAGCTCGTCCTCGACTACCCAGGCCCTGTCCCGGGGAAGCTCTCCCTCCTCTAGGGGAGAAGAGGTCCCTACGACCAACCCCCAGTGAAAGCTTAGCACGAGTGGGTAAAGCAGAGTAATCCACCATGAAATAACTAAGTATTCAGCTACATTCCTGAGGGTCCCATGCTGGACGACTCCACCAGCCCCACCGTGTAATCTGACACCACAATTGGCAGAGGTGGGAGGGGTAGCTTCTCCAACAGCCCCGGTAGCCTACCCAGTGTGTCCCCTACAGTGGGTGGGGGCATAGAGGTCTCCTGCCCAGCCTCGTCCCCAAAGGACGGCAGGACAACTGACGGGCCGGCGTCCACTAGCTCCTGGATCATCTCCAGGGTGGCCGCCGCATCCTCACCTGCCAGATAAGCCACTCAGACCAAGTCAACAACTTCAGTCAATCAATAAGTGTGATTACAACAAGAAGGCTCCCTCTAAAGTAATCAGACACTTACCCAAATAGCTCCCAGCCGCTGTGGGTGCTGGCTCTCCTGCCTGTCCAAGCTCTCTGCCCAGTGCCTTAGTCGGGGCCTTGGCCCCCAATGCCTCTGCCTCCTCTGCACAATCTGGATGGTCACGTCAGTGACCGGAAGCAAGTAAAGTCACGACTCACATGCGACATCACAAGCCCTTACCTGAACGGGCTCCCCCTGCGCCTTCCCACGACTCAAAGTCGGGGAAGGTCTTGAGGTTGGGGCCCACCTCATCCATCAGCTAGAGAAAACTCTCCGTGTCAATCTGGCACTCAGCTCCCTCCACATAAGGAGGGCCCTCCTCCCGAGGGGGCGAGAAGGTCGCTTCCGCCCTAGCCTCCACAGGAGCTACAAGACACAAACCCAGCAAAGCAAGATTAGCCCACCACCATGGCTAAATTGACTAGGAGCAAAGAAGGCAAAGTGACACTTACTTAGAGCTATCTCTGCCTCAACTGTCCCACCAACCTCGAGCCCTCTAGAAGACTCACCCATCTCGGTTACCGCGACCTCTACTCGGGGGCATTTTCACCTCGACTGCAGACTTTCGTTCCCACTCCCCGAGGATGCCTTCGTGGAGGGGTTATCCCACTTCATCGTCGATCCTGTCAACAGACACAACATCATACAATGTCAGTGTCATGACCAGAAAGTAACAAAAGAAAAAGGGATGGAGCATCCCAAACAAGGCCGTACTTGGATCCCCGAAGGGGATCGATGGTAGGCGTACTAACTGCTCTGGTTTTAGTGCCAGCACCTGGGCCGCATTCGCCACGGCCTCCCGAATGTCCCATAGAGTGCGAGCACACTCAATCTGGGACTGGAACTCCATGGGCCCGGCACACCCGATCGCGTGGCTGATGTGTCACCGTCAGTCGTCAATCGCTGAGTCGACAAAGCTCCCTTGCGGGAGCTCCCGATCCAGCGAACCCCTACTCTGAAAGCCACAATCAGCCAAAAACTGGGCCCACCAAGCCTTAGGTGCCCCCGATCAGGACACCTTCGCTCCGGTCGCCGCTGCTCTCGTCGAAACCTATACCAGGGGCTTCAGTGCCCCACCGCTACTCTGGCTCCAGGAAGTCGAACCCCGGCCACCCCGGGACCACTGCTCCATGACCCGCTCGATCTCTCAGCGGACCCGAGCAACGCGGATCCTCAGGTACCCGTCGTCCAGCGCAATAGGAGGTAAATCCTCCCTCATCAAGCGGCTCTCCTCCGCCTTTCGAATCGCGGAGGCCTTCTACCTGTACAGGTGGATGTGCTCAAACTACCACCTGGCGTAGTGTACGTCGAACCTCCCTCGATGTCCCTATCCCGGCATCGGGGACTACTCTGGCTCCCGATGACTGTAGAAGTCCAACCATGCTGTCGCAAGTAGGTGGGTGTCTCTGCCCCGGTACTGCCTGCCTGTCAAAGAGAACTCTTGGTTCGGCGGGATCCCCTGGTCGTACCCAAAGTTCCTCACGAACCGATGTGGGTAGTACGGCTCTAAGGAACTCGTTGCTAACCGGTGCAACGTCAACACCGCCGACCGATTACTCAGTATCCACTCCGTCTGTAGCCCAGCATTTGCCACCTCCTGACCAGGATGGGCGCTGGTCGCCCCTCCATCTGAAGGCCCCAGGAAGAGGCTGGAGTCCCTCTTGGAGCTGTCAAAAGGCAGCCCCTCCTCACCCCTGGCGGGCAAGTAACAAAGGGCTCGCCTAGCCCCCTCCAGCCACGTCTCTGCATCCCTGTCAGACTGTCCGGGGAAGCTAAACAAGAGCAGTGCCATCGGGTTCGCCTGTGTATGGATATCCCTGGAGGGGTGTTGCAGATAAGAACCTTGGTATTGTAGCCAGCATGGGAGGATTTCCCTGTAAGCCTGAGTCTAGTGCTGTGGTGGACCGAGGATTGTGGAATCCTGTCATGTGGTTTTGATGTACTCCCCTAAGAGGGTAGAGTTGGCATGGGGATCAATATTGGACGCGGTGTCTGAGCATGGTTTGGCTCGAGATGCGGTAATGACCAGTGAGAGTCAGCGGATGGCCCATTGAGAATTGGTTGTGCTTATCGGATCTGGTGAAGGACCAAGAAAGAAGGAAGAAGCTGAGCAAGTTACGATTTCCCGTTGACGAGTAGCTGGTGATGGGTAAATGGTCTTTCACAGACAGAAGATGCTGGTTGTAGTGAGTCGAGAATGGCGAGAGCTGTTTGCCAGTGAGGCCTTTGGTGGCCGATTATGAGGTATGTCTTTTCTGGGAATTGGATATGGGATTTGTTGGGAAGTTTGTGTTCTGGCAGAGCTGGTTCAATGCTGTTACTGGTGTTCGACTTGCCAGATATGAGAGATGGTTCATGGTGTGGAGCCGACGGATCTGTCGTAGTCAGTTGGGATGACTATGTGAGCTGGTCGAAGCTCAGTGATGGTCGTTCCCCGTACAGGGCGTGAGATCAGTCATTAGGTAGAGAAGCTAATGTTGATTGGTCCACCTAGCATGGGATTTGATCGTTGGCGAGTTCTCGTGACGAGGATCAGTAAACAAGATGGTGGCAACGATGTCATGATTGGGATTTCGTTGTGGCTAAGGCGATGCCAGACCTATACTTTTTGTGTGTTATGCCTACTCTGATGATCGATGTGTGTCATGTGTGGAGCAAGGCATTTGTTCGTGATCAAGGTCTGGCTGTGTCCCTCAGGATCAGTGTTTTTGTGTGTACTGAGATTTTGGCTGGAGCTCTAGGAGTGTTGCCAGCTGGATCTGTTGCTCTTCCCCTTGAGATTATGGTTGCCTAAAATTTTGAAGATAAAATTTCTGTAAGGAGGGGAGGACTGTAACACCCTAATTTTTTTTCTTTTCAGATCTAAATCCGTGGGTTTCGGAGCGCATTTGTGAGTCTTAGAACGTGTTTTATGGCTTACTCGGGTTCTGACGGGACTGGCATGGAACATCTTCTTCTTCTGATGTCACCATGTTAGCAGTCAAAGTGGTGACCATCGGCATCTCTTCAGCCATTCCAAGCACCTTCTGACGAGACTGGCAGGGGAACATCTTCTTCTTCTAATGTCACCATGTTGGCAGTTAAAGTGGTGACCATCGACATGTCTTCAGCCATTCCAAGTACCTCCTTGATGGCCTAGCTTCTTCTTGTCACAGCCCCAGGTTGGCGGGCTAGTTTGGCGAGATCTTCTGACTCTTTGGGCAGGGTATCATATTTATCGGTTACCCCTATCATGTTGCAGGAAAAGACTTGCATCTTCCCTCTCTGCCTCCAGACCCGCCTCCTGGCTTGGTCGGGGAAGGTCAGCCGGTCAAACACGGATATTCTCTTCTCTTCTCTTCGTTGTGGGGAGTCTTTAGGACATCTGACCTCTCGGCTGTCCTCATATTCATTAGAATCTATGGATGATACCCCCTCTCTCGCTTCTTCTTCTTTTTCTCTTGCTTCCGTAGTGCCCATGACACGGAGTAGTCTTTATTGGCCTAAGGATGAACTTCCCAAGCCGTGGAAGTAGTCCTGGACCACTTTGGTCATCTCTTCCTGACTGTGCCCCTGAGGCAGAATGCAGGGCAACAATCGATCCTGCGTCAATGACATGTAGGCTAGCCATGACAGGTTGGCAGCTTCATTCAACTTTCTTGAGTGTCAGAACACATCAGCCTGTCTGGCACCAGCTCTATGGGCAGATGGTGGAGCCACTGGCACAAACTCCTCCTCCAGTACAATTCTCTTGCCCCCTCTCCTGGGGCCCTTAACAGTCAATCTTGCATCTTGCCGGGTCGGAGCTAGATCCCGGGTCCTCTTGGGAACCCAAATTTGCTTGAACCTTGCTGGTTTAGGGGCCAACCTCCCCCAGTTGTTTTGTTCTGGGATTGCCTTCCGGCTCGCCAGCACTTGGAAAGTATTGTGAGTAGGAACTGTTGGAATAATGCGGTCTGGTAGAGCTTCGACAGTGCGACCATTCAGGAACACCCGCATACCTTCGATCAACATAGACTTCCCAAAAATCGAAAGCCGACCCTAGGGAATAGCCACTCTTCCTCTATTATAATTCTTGTTCTTCCCTCTGGCCGCCTTGTCGCCAGCCGGAGTTGCTCCGTAATCCACATGGTAGGCATAATAAGTAGCAGTGCAGCGGGGCGGGGTAGCCCTGCGTGGAGCGCCAGTCTTTAGAGGGGTCACAACTCTGACCGCGACAACTTTTTTGTCTTCTTTCTCGACCCGCAGCAGGCTGACAAAAGCAACTCCAAGGAAGTTCGGGAACCCTACCACAGGTGGCAGTCCCGAAGGTGGTGGGCACCACTAGGTACCCGTGCGCGGCATGTGATGTGACCACTTGAGGGCTGAAGGTCAGACTGGAAAATCCACAAGCCATCAAAGTTTCTATCAAACAGAATGAACAAACAATCAATATTTTTGGGGAGATCCCTAGGGCCTTCTGCTTTGGCGAAAACATAAAGGGAGACTTGGTCCCACCGGGCATGGGGAATCCTTGGGGGTTCCCCGAGACGCCCAACTTTCATCCGGTGATCCCTTCGAAGCCGGCGGTGATTCCCCCGGAGCTAGGGGAGGAGATTAAAGTCTTTCAGGAGAATCGCAAGACCACCGCCGAGTTGATGACTTTGGCCAATATAGAGGAGTACCCTCGCTTGGCTCTGCCACCTGGTGGTGAGGATCTCAAACTTCGAACTTCATGTTTTCTTGTCTCGGTCGGTGGAGCCTCCTGCTAACGACTTGCCCTTTGATAAGCAGAACCAAGGTGCGGTGGAGGCGAGGGGCGACCAGCCAATCGGGAGGTCGTCTAGCTGGAGGAGACGACTGCCCCGAGTTTGCTTCAAGCTCCAGCGGGTCCTTCCTCTGCCCGAGATAAGGGCAAAAAGGTCGCTGGGGACGATGCCTCCTAGCGCAGAGGGTCCACGCGGAAAGATGCCGGGGAGCGGCTGCTTCTAGCTTCGATGAAGGCGTTGACCGCCGAGAAGACGCGGTTGAAGAAGGCAAGGACTTCCCGCCCGACTGAGGAGCCTGCGGCCGGGCCTTCTTCCTGCCGAGCCAGAGGTGCCCACAATAGTCGAGGGGACTTCCTTTGAACTAGCGGAAGCACAAGGGGAGGGGC
This sequence comes from Amorphophallus titanum, assembly GCA_024336825.1. Taxonomy (NCBI): domain Eukaryota; kingdom Viridiplantae; phylum Streptophyta; class Magnoliopsida; order Alismatales; family Araceae; genus Amorphophallus; species Amorphophallus titanum. Next base: position 34,450,187 of record JANBPO010009603.1, read on the forward strand.
TCGGCTCGGAGGTCCCGGTCGGGGTTGTCGGGACCCACGGTGAGGAGGGTGCCGACGTGCGGGTCAGAGCCGGGCCGAGTGTCGTCACCCTGAGCGTGGAGACGATCGGGGGGAGCGCTCCGACTCCGATGCTTCCGGGAGGGGCCCCTCCCCCTTGGCAAGGGCGGTTCGCTGTCCGAGCTGCTTTGTACAATCGATGCCGGAAATTGGCGCCTCTGTCGGTTCAGGAGGAGTTTCGACGGTGCACCCCTCCTATGCTCTTCGAAAGGGTCATGGAGGGAGGTATCTTCGTGGCTCAGCTGGGAGTCGAGATTACTGACTTCGTGGCGCGGCTGGTGAGCGAGGAGGAGAACCAGTCCCAGGTTCGCACCGAGTCTGACCGTAGGATCGATCGGTTCCGAGCTTGAGGTGCTTCGGCAAGAGGTGGCCTCACTCTGGGCGCGAGACCGGGCAAGCCAGGAAGATGCTCAGGCGCAGGCCGAGCAATTGTCTCAAGCTCGATACACGGCCGAGCTTAAGAGCAAACTCTTGGAGGAGGAGCGCCAAGCTCACGTAGAGTGCTCGAATCAATGGGCAGCCGAGCGCGAGGGGCTCGAAGGCCGGCCAGGGAGGAGGCCGAGGCTGTGTGGGCCCAAGCCGAGGCAAGGCTGGGCGAGGCCGAGGCAAAGCTGGCCGAGGCTGAGACGAAGCTGGCCGTGGCTGCGGTAAGAGTGACCGAACTCGAGGAGGGGGCTTCGAGAGCCTGGGCAGAAGCGATCGAGTGATACCGGAGCTCGGAGGAGTATCAGGAAGCTCTGAAGCAGGCTGCCTTCGCGTGCTACGAGCCAAGCTACCTCCGGGGGCTAGTTTTGCCCAAGGCTATAGGCACGCAGTCATAATGGCCCAGGAGCAGGCTTCTGACGAACTCCTCTTTCCTCCTGGGCAGTGCTACGACTCCGGTGAGGATGGCTCGGATTCTCCTTTGTCGACGTCGAGCGGCGAAGAGCGGAGCGAAGGTGCCTCTACCTCGGTGGAGGAAGGATCGCCAACTCCAGGTGGCTCGAGAGGGCGTGCGGACGGGGCAGGTCCCATACAAATGGGGTCAGTGCCCAGGTCGGCCGTCACCGAGGATATCGGGGGCAAACCCCCGAGCACTGAGGGTCCTCCGCCCGCCGAGCTCCGCGTGGGGCCACGAACTTCTCAAGATTCCCCCATCTCCATAGATTAGGGAAATCTGTACTTGCCATATTTTTTTCTTTGAACTTGGCAATGTAATAGCTTTTTTCTATATAATGGTAGCAGTATTAAGAGCGCAATTGACTGCATGTTGCCGCCTTTGACTGGGTAGATCTTACCGTATCGGCAGTTGCCAGGGAGTCGGAGATTTGACGTGATTCGAGGCCAAAAAAGCAGGCTTGCGTGGTGGTCGACTGCAGGGCTGGCGTCTTTTCGTTCTTCCATGCTTTAACTGACTCGTCGTTTTCGCGTATTCCTACAGGGGTTTGTGGGGGGAGGTAGCGTGACTACTCCTTGGGGAAGTACGTCTGCTTTTTTGCATTTTTTCGAGGGGAGGTTCAATTAAGGCAGGGGTCTCCCCCTTCGGCCTACAAAAGGTCCTGAAGGGCGCCTCCTCCTCTTCACGCCGCGTTAGGCTTCTCTTGCACTCTTTCGCTTCCTCTTTCTGTTTTCGCGAAACGACTGTCTGTTGCGGTCGTCTTTGGTGAAGCATGGAAGGCGACTCTGAAGATGAAGACGCTGACGGTTGTAGGGGTGTTCCTGCTGCTCCGGTGCAGAAGAATGGTTAGCAAGGGGCGGGCAGCGTAGGAGAAGGGTTAGCACGTGGCAACGCGCCTTTTCCCGACTTCTGGACCGCCGCCCCTAGATTAGGAGGAAGGTAGAAGTGAGAGGAGGCTCGAGGGAGGGGGCGTTTGGCACTACGGCCTCGCCCTGCTCCTTCCTCACCTCTCCCACTCTTCCTTTCTCCCTCTTCTGCTCTTTCTTTTCTTTTGTTCTTCGGCCAACCTCTTTCACTCTTTGGAGGATGCCGACCTCTTGCTTCTTCTTGCCAGCACCATCGAATCAAGGGTGTTCCCTCATATGGGGGATGTAAATGACGTCGTGACCTTTATGGCGCGACGGGATTGGGTCCCGACCTGAACCACACAATCACCTGACGAAGTCAGATAGAGCGCACCACGGGCTTCCATGAAGCCCGAATAAATCATCACTTCGTGACTGGCACGCCCTCACACTAAATAGATAAATAAGCACACTAACAAATGAGTAAAAAATCTGAGTGAATTTTTAGTGTGTCTACAAGTCTAGCACGCCCGGTGGGACAAATCCACCCTTCATCTCTTTGCCAAAATTAGGGGCCCTACAGCCCCCTTCCTGTAATACTAATTGCGCCATTTTTCTGCAAATGCAGAGAAGAAAATCACACTTCGGCACCGAGGATGGCGATCACCTTCGGTCCCCAGCCCATCGAGAGCCACGTCAAGGGTGGCTACCTCGTCGTCCCCCTCAGCTTCGGGAGCTTCCCTCCCATGGTTGGCTTCCCTAACTTCCTTGGGATGGCCTTCATCAACATACTAGACGTGGAAGCGTCTGACAAGATCAAGACCAATGCTCCCACCTAGGGAGCCATTGAGGCCACTGCTGGCCGAGCTCCGGTCGAGAACAACAATGACGTCTCAGTCGAGGTGCTAAGCTGCATCGTGCACCATGTACATCAAGTCGCCGGTCCACCTCACCAAGGATCCACGTCTCACCGGAGGAGGCTCCAAAGGAATGACGTTGGCGCTACCCTAGGGTGCCGAATCTCTAGCTCTGGGAAGTCCATGACCGTCGGGAGCGTCCGAGTTCACCTCGATGGATAGAAGTCTCAAATAATCTCAGATTGCATTGTTTCGACCGTTCCAGTCCGTAACTCCTTCTAGGGACTAGAGAAGATGGAAGAAAAAGTGATGCCCATCGTTCCGACCGTGGCACCGAAGAATGCATCGGCTCACAGACCGGCCAAACTGAAGCAGGTCTGGATTCTCAAGCAAGCCCAGCCCTCTGCACCTGTCCAGGTGGGGCCTGGCACTTTTTGCCTGAGAAGGGCCCCACGAGACGAAAGGGTCGAGATGATGCCCCCAATTTACTAGCCAACGCTTGTTGTGCCGGCTCTATTGAAAGATGTCTGTCACTAGCACTACAGGTGCTGTCACCAGGCCGCTCGCCCAACGCCTGTGGTCTACACCCCTGCTGCTGCCATCGGTGCACGATCGCCGATTGCTCTCCTCGTCCAGGAGTGGGAAGGGATCAAGCAAGTCATGAGGAATTATCTCTGAGGCCCAGGGAGCACCTCTTTGGGTCGTCAAAGATTACTTGGAGCAGTGGCCTTCGCTTTCTAGGAAGGAGAAGAGATTCAATCAATGCCCAGCGCAGAGTCAAAGAATCACTCGGAGGAGCTGCGCCAGTCCCCTCTGTGGAAGGAAGTGCCGCCTCGACGATCGATTTTCGACAGATCAGTGTCCCCAAATAGGCCATCAAGGAGAATGGCGAGGAGGAACAAGAACTGGAGGGTTTACACCTGCAACATGGTTGGAGTCTTCGATCGGTGTGGGGCTCTACCCACTGACCCGGAAGAGGTAGCCAGATTCACCGCCAGGCCCGGTCCCCCTACTAGAAGAGGGAGATCAATAGGCAAGATAGCACCGGTGGGTGCCAAAAAGACCTCTCATGAAGAACCTTCTATGGCTTTAGCGGCCGATGCTATCACGATCAGAGGCACTAGTAGCGGACCCTCCACATCATCCGGGGGCACGCCGATCGAAGAGACAGGGGGCACACCCAGTCTGCCCACGAATGACCCCGCAATGCTATACATGATACAGTAGTACCAACTGTAGATTGGGCTGCTAAAGAGACAATTGAACGAGAGGAATGCACAACCCTCGACACCTGGGCAGGCTGAAGTTTTGCTCAAAGCGGCTGGGGGCAATGGGTAGTCTTCAGAAACACCTCCGCAGGGAGCGACACCTTCACCGGCACCCGGCTATACCAGGGGCACATCCCTGAAGCAAGCACAATGCACAGCACCGATCCCGTTGCCAATTTTGCCTCCCCAAGGGTCTCCTACGGCCCCGTAAGCGACGGTGCTGACTTCTCCGGGGGCACAGCCTGCCCACTTCTACCCAAACCTGGTTGATCCAACAATGGCCAACCGGCTGATGCTCGAGCAGATGCTCGACATGAAGCTAGCAAAAAGGTGTGATGGTGATCAGGCACCATTTGATGTCTACCGAGTACCCTACCCAGCCCGCTACGCCACTAAGAAGCTACCAATTGGTGTCACTAAGCCACCAAGGTTTGAGAAATTCAACAGGCAGGGGTCTCCCAGGGAGCACATTGCCTATTATGTGAATATCATGGGGGATTTGGCTACCGTGGAGGCTTATCTCCTTAAATTCTTTGGCTCAACGCTCACTAGGCCTTCCTTCGAGTGGTACTCGAAGCTGTCGCTCGAGTCCATTACTGGCAGGCCCGATATGTAGAAAAAGTTCAAAGAAAGATTTCATATCGCCGAAAGGGAGATTACTGTGGTCGACCTATATGCCTCCAAGCAGAGGATTGATGAAACTACTCTGGAGTACATCAGAAGATGGCAGAACCTCAGCATGATATGTAAGCGACCACCACACCAAGAAGACGCAGTGCAGATCTGCAAGCAAAATCTGAAGCGGGAGGTCCTCGAAAAGATGATTGGAATCGAGATTACAAGGCAACTTGGACAGCGAACCGCCCTTGCCAAGGAGAAGAGGCCCCTTCCGGAAACATCCAGGTCAGAGCGCTCCCCCCGATCGTCTCCACGCTTGCGGCGACAATGCTCGGCCCGACTCTGACCCACACCTCGGCATCCTCCTCCTCACTGTGCGTCCCGACAAACCCAACTGGGACCTCCGAATCGAGCCCCTCCCCCTGCGCTTTTGCCAATTCAAAGGAAGTCCCCTCGACTATTGCGAGCACCTCTGGCTCGACAGGAAGAAGGCTCGGGTGATGGATACCCTCAGCAATAGGCTACTCAGTCGGGCGGGAAGTCCTCGCCTTCTTTAACCGTATCTTCTTGGTGGTCAGTGCCTTCATCGAAGCCAGAAGCAACCGCTGCCCGACATCCTTCCACTTGGACCCTCGGCGCCCGGAGGAATCATCCTGAACGACTTTTTTGCCCTTATCTCAGGCGAAAGAAGGACCCGCTAGAGCTCAAAGCAAACACAGAGTAGTTGTCTCCTCCGGCTTGGTGACCTCCCGATCGGTTGGTCATCCCTCGCCTCCACCGCGCCTTGCTTCTGCTTATCAAAGGACAAGTTGTTAGCAAGTGGCTTGACTGACTGAGACAAGAAAGCATGAAGTTCGAAGCTTGAGATCCTCACCACCGGGTGGCATCACTAGGCGAGGGTACTCCTCTATGTTGGCTAGCGCCATCAACTCGATAGTGGTCTTGTGATTCTCCTGAAGGATTTTAGTCTCCTTCCCTGGCTTCGGAGGAATCACCGCCAGCTTCGAAGGGATCCCCGGATGAAAATTTGGCGTCTCGGGGAACCCCCAAGAATTTCCCTTAATAGACCCGACCCAGAAAAAATGAGTCTTCCATCCCTTGTGCGAAGAATCTTGAGGAGAAAGCACCACACAACCCCTCCCCTTCCTCACCTGAAGAAAAAAGAAGCCCTTCCTGGCATGGGTGTGCTCCTTCAGCTCAAAGAAAGCGTGGAAGAGGCCTAAAGAGGGATCAATGGTGCATTGACGACAAAAAAAATAAAGGAGAAGATGAAGGTGTAGGAGTTGGAGACCAACTGAATCGGTGTCAGCTCATGAAATTATAGTAGCTGTGCGGCAAAGGAGTGGAGAGGAAGGTGGAAACCACACTTCCAATCCAGGAGAAAAATGTAGAAGAGGCCCGAATGAGTATCCATGTATGATTCGTGAGGTTTGGCTGGGGAAAGGAAGTACCTCCAGGGTAGTTTGTAAAGAGCCTCAATGTCCTTCACTTTGGCCTCATCTAGCTCACTACGCAGAGGATGACTGGGCGCCAAACCCCCCCGCACCTTGTTCGAGCCCCCGGGTCTCGACTGCAAGATCGAGCTCCGCCATGGAAGGTCACGAAGGACGGAAAGAGGAAGAAGGGACCACAGAGCTAGAAAAGGTTAGAGGAGGCAGAAGTTAACCACTGCCACCATGATCTCTGCCAACTCCTCAAACACTTCTACTATTCTACGCTCCCTCAGGTCACTCTCACAGGGCATAGATCCTCTAAACACCGGCCCGGCAGAAGGAAAAAGTCCTAACGGAGGAAGCGTATAGCGCAAGCATACGAGAACATTTATATATGTGTCCCATCCTCCTTGACAGGATGTGCCATGACATTTCAAAGTCCCAGAAGGGTTCCCCCGTGTTGGCTCGAGGAGAAGCATCATCATACATATGCCCCCAGGGCAGCTGCATTAAATGGCCCCTGCTGGCAACCATGTCCCCGCCCGAGCCACCAACGCTACCCCAGAGCATCCTACTCTCCGAGCCCAAATTTTGGCTCAGGAGTAGGGGGCAAGAGCCTAGTTATACGTGCAGATCAGGGCGGCCGAACCAAGTCCAGACTAGCCCAATTAGGCCCAATGTGACCCAACCAGGCCGAGCCCCCCAAAGCGATAGCCCTACTTGTGGGCCCGCCCATCTCTAAGCCCAAACATCCTCAGAATAGATCTTCCTAGGCGGCCACTTGGCCCGAAAGTCTGAGCATCGATCGCTCAAACGATGCTCAAACGTAACTGATACAGCGCCACCCTCGACTCGGGAGAAGCCCAAATGCCTCACCGGGGGATATCCTAACATTCAGAACCCCATCGGATAGGGCATAACTCCCGGCAAGAATCTCGCCACAGCTCGAACGGGAAACCTCCAAAGGGTAGGGGAGAAGAAGGGTCTTCCCTTGTAGTATAACGCCCCCCAGTCCCTTCAAGTACCCCATGGTGGTAATTATATAAACTCCAAGGCAACCCTCAAGAAAGGGACCCCCACTCCCTGAGCACTCAACACCACACCCTTTGGTGGAGAGCGATCTCGTGCCCCTCTCTTCTTCTCCTGCTCTATTTTTCACCTACACTCTACTAGTTCGCTGACTTAAGCATTGTAGGGTTTTCCCCAGGGTTACAACTCTAGGCTCCTCTGATATGTTTCCTACCTTGCAGATCCCCCATTGGTGGTGATGTCAGCCATATCGATAGCTCAGGACCAGGCGCGAGATCACCCCTCTTCAGATGGGACTAACTATCTTTATTAGAAAAATAGGATGGAGGTATTACTACGTGTGCAGATTCATGAACTCTGGAGGGTCATCACCACCGATCCATTCGAGCTTCCTAAGGATGAAGACACTTGGACCAGAGAGCAGATCTGTCTGTCAATGGTAAATATGGGACTAAACATTAAATGAAGAAATTTGAATCAACATTGTACTAGTAGGAAAATGGATCCTAGGCCACGTACCACCTTCTCTATTTATTTGTTGGAGAAATCCTCTCTCACCCGTGGAGGCCTACAAACACCAGAAACCAAAGAGGCGTCGAAGGTGTCCCGGGTGGTACCCCAAGAGACAACCCTCCAATGCTTAAGCCAGTAACTAGAAGCAGAGTGCAGAGGAGAGCAGTGACGTAGAGAGAGAGGGGTCACCGTGGCCGATGGTGGGCTCGTAGATGGCTTCCGGATGAGTGCTTGCCGCTCCCGGTGGACGCTCGGTGAGTGTTCACCGAGTGGTAAGGTCGCCAGAAGGGGACTTGTAGAGCGTGGGCCAGAGTCTTTCTTCTCCTCTCTGTGTCGCTGGACAAGTAGCTCTCTTCTCTGGAGTAGGGTTTCAGCGAAATGAACCATTGTGTCTCTCTCTGTCCTCTTCCTCTCCTTTTATATGGTGTTGTTGTAGCGACCCAGATCCTCTCGGATCCTTATTTTTGGGTCTCGGATCTATTTTCTCAGAACTGTCGGCTTTGTCTTGTCTAGAATTACGTTTCAGACATCTTTCGTGTTCAGATCGGCGCGATCCAGGGTCGTTTCGGGAGCCCGGAGACGTTCCGCGGCTTTTTCCGCGTGATTTTTCGATTTCCGACCCAGTTTACTGCAAATCCTTCGGCACACCGTTGAGGGCGAATGTGGTCATTCACCTGGGCGTGAGTGGTACCGTTACGATCGGTGCGCTCCGAGGATTGTGAAAATGTGATTATCTATTTTTTGATATTTTTATAAATTTTTAGATTTTCTATAAATAGGTCGTTTTCTTTTCATTTTTCATTCTTCTTCCTCTCACCTCTCCCGTGTGTTCCTCTCCCTCTCTCTCGCCCATTCGACGCGGTGGAGGCTCCGTACCGCCTGCAAACGGCGGCGGGGCGACGGCGTGGCGACGTGGGTGACGGCGAGGCGATCGTGCGGACGTGCGACGAGCGTGGAAAGCGTGGGGAGGCAAAATCGTCGACGGCGTTCTTCGCAGAATCTAGCTCGGCTCGGCGTCCCGTCGCGAACCAGAGGTAGGGTGACAATCCCTAGCTCTTTGCCGTTCCATTCCCATGATTTATAGGCCGAGGTGAGGCCGAGTGGGGTCTATTTCACGCCGGGAAGGGTGAGCATGTCACGGGGAGCGATCGCCCGATCTACCGTTTTAAGCCGCTAAATCACGTTTTGGGGGTGTAGAATCATGCTAGGGGGTTCGTTCCTCATCGTTTTCCCCCTCCGTGGGGCATGTTTGGGGCCGGAATGGGTGACCTCGGTGGAGTTCGCCATTTCCGCGCCCACAACGTTGTGCGGTCGAACCAGAGACCGCACAATCCTTGTGCGGCCCTGGTCTGGCCGCACAACGGCTCGGCGCGCTTCGAGTGAGGCTCGGTGCGCAGTGGGGTTGTGCGGTCTATCGCGAGACCGCACATCCCTTTTGGGCGGCCCTGTGCTGACCGCCCATCCCATGGTTTTTGACCGTTGATTTGACCGTTATACAGTGTCTTGGGATGTGCAGCCAGGGGCGGGCCGCATAACCCTTTGTACGGCCATGGACTGACCGCACATCCCTAATGCCTTTTTGGCTCGGTGCGCAGTGGGCTTGTGTGGCCTGTCAGTGACCGCACACCCCTTGAGCGGCCCAGGATTGACCGCTCATCCTGCGAGTTTTCGACTGTTGCTTGTGACCGTTACACAGTGTCGTGGGGTGTGCGGTTAGGAATTGACCGCACATACCATTGTGCGGCCTTAGATTGGCAGCACATCTCTTGGAGTCTGGCAGGTCGTGCGGCCAGGGTTGGGTCGTACCTGCCTTGTGCGGCTAGGTCCCAACCGCACATGATGATTCAGCGTTGGGGTTGAGCGGCCCAAAGTGGACCGCACATGCCTTGGGCGGCTGGTTCGTGACCGCCCTTCTTCTGTGTGGCCAATGATGGACCATTCATCGTCTGAGGCGTAACTTGTGATTTTTTATGTTGATGTGAGTTTCGGGTGAGTAGACCTCGATCCACGTGCTGACCCGTGGTCCGACTGATGTTGGGCATCATAGGGGGACCAGGTGCGGGCACCGTGTGGGGGCCCCGGGACGTGACGTCTTTGGCCTGCGTCACCGTGAGTCGGTGATTGTAAGAGGGGTGGTCCCCTGTACTCCGTCTGGTTCAGACGTTGTATTCCGTGACTTGGGAGTCTACCTTCCAGTGACCTGTCCACTAGTCGTAGCTTCCTGCGCACGCGGGTGTGGACCCACCCGGGAGTGCTGGAGAGCGTGACCCGAGTGAGATGGTTTTTAGGCTGGTTTCCGTAGGGCCCCTTGCCTTTGCCACCAGAGTCCGGTGGGGGGAAAAATCAGCTAGAGGACCTGACCTAGAGTAGATGGTCTGTGTGTGCACACATAACTGGGGACCAAGGACACACGCTGACGAGCGTGGCCCCAGTTAGTCCTTGTTGTTGTGGTACTTGTGTGTGTGTCTGAGTCTCGCACCCGGGGTGCCGTAGCTAGACACTTGTGACGTGGTGTAAGACGTCAGTGGACGCAACCAGTCGTTCTTCTAGTGGTGGAGCTCCTGTCTCCTGGTAGTTTTAGACTCGAGGTGTTTCTGTCTACCGGCAGGTGTTGAAATAGAAAATAATTTGTATAAAATTTTGGGGTATTACACCTTTATTTACTGCCTTCAAATGCGCCGATGGATGGGGAATAGACGATCTTGGCTTATATTACAGCTTATCAGCTCATGGCCATGAAGATTCGACACTTCTGGCTGAACATTGTGGCACTATTAGTGACATCTACTGGCTGGTTTGGGAGGGTGCATCCAAGGACAAGGAGCCACCATTATATTATTGGTCTCTTTCTTTGTTATATTCAGGCCTACCACGTATATCCTGTCCCATTCTGCTCATCCTTTATCTTTGTTAATTTCTCCTTTTGGCATATATGCATGTCTTCGGCGTAATCATTGGATGCCCACATTTCCTTTACAGATTTCCCTGATTCCAAAACAACTTTGGAATGCCGAAACTTAGTTTCCAAGGTGCAAAAGCCTAGCTATTTTGAAACCCCGATCGCAGCTCCTACCACTATGCCATTGCCTCCCGTAGGGTCTCGGAAGCGCGAAAGATCCCTAGTGAAGGATGCTATTTCTCGGGCTAAGAAGGCTCAAGCAGAGGTCTCCGAACAAGGGGAGCAAGCGTCAGCAGGACCCAGTGTTCCATTACTAGCGGTCCCCTCCTTTGAGGGGTTTGAAGCGGCGTAAGAACAGACACCCTCTTTGACAAGTACACTTCTTTGGACTCCTCCATTTGGACATGGACTAGGTCTTCATTAATTTATCTTCTTCATTCAGACCCAGTGGCCCCTTCTGCTCTAACTGTGGAGGAAGTCATAACTGCCAGTAGCACCGAGGGGGTTGAAGGTACCAAAGTACCCATTGTTTCGGCTAACAAGGATCTCCCTTCACTAACACCTAGCCATGGCGGCGAAGGTACTGTTGTTGCTCATAAGACTTTGAGTGGGGATGCTTATTCTTCTTCTTCTTTTTATCAACCCCATTTTTCATTGGCCAGATATCATCCCTTCAAAGCCTATTATAGCTCCTCCTCCCAAGCTCTCTACTCTAGGTGTGTTGCCCACTCGACGGTCTTCAGTGCGATTGGCCGCCTTAGCTGCAAAAAAGGTTTCTTCAGAGGTAGCTCTGGACAGCTCAGTGTGCTTGGAGGCCCTGGCGTGACAACTGTCGAGTTGCTTGGGAGTCTGCCTTCTAAAAAATCATCGACTATGAACCTTCCAGCAATGAAGAGGGGTAGGAGTTAGAGTCGGGAGCAAGCACCCCGTCCCATTCTTATGGGAGCGACCTCCTCGCATTTAGCCAGCCCTGGCTGACGTTAGGGCACTTAAGTGTGCCCAGCCTCCTTATAGAGGAAGGGAGAATCACTTCAATCCTAGCACGGCCAGCATTAGAGGCCCCAAGGACTAATGAGTTGGGCCTTATGCCAGTTAAGGTGAGATTTTTTTGTTCATGTTTGTCAGCTTTCCTAACAAGAGATCTGACATGTTTCTTCCTTTTCACCTCTTTCGTATTTGGTCCCTTGTAGGAGTCCGTGGTCTCAATGGGGCTGACAGTACCTGCAGTGCATACCATGACTGCCTCTCCCCCTTTCAAGCAACGGCCACAACTTTTACTCCTGTTATGGGCATGTCTCTTGTGTTGCGGCCGATTGCTCTAAAGTTCTCGGGGGGGTCTGTTTCAACACTGGGCCTTGGTCAACCCTTCGCGGAGCAGTTTCAGCTCTAGTTCGTGGAAGCCGGGTCAGAATTTATTGATGCTGCTACTGTTCAGACGTCAATAGGCATAGAGCTCAGAGAGATGATCGGTGATACTTCCATCTTGGCAATCGAGGCCGGCACTGAACTGGATCAGGTGGCCCAGCTGGGACAATATGATGATTCACCTCCAAGGGTGGAGATTTTAAAGGAGAGACAGTCGGCGAAACAACTGCTCTGGTGATCATAGCTGGTACCGAGTTGGAAAAGGTGACGCAATCGGAGCAATATGTAGAATTCACCTCCAAAGGTGTGGGCCTCGAAGTTCAAGACTTTGGTCCTCTAACAAAGGTCGAGGCTGAAGTCCCTACCCCAGTCGATACTGAGTCCATTGAGCAGCTTGAACACGAGTTGGTGGAACCGTCTTCCTCATTACCTTCATCTTCTTTATAGCCTGCTGATGATATCTAGGATGAGGTCGACAATAGGGTGGAATTTCATCTCCCTGGCACACCATCACTTGCCTTGCAATCATCTGATGAACTGGTGTGGCTAAAGCAGACTGTGTTGGCCAGTCGGGATATATCTTATGCATAGTTGAGGGGGCTAGTAGAGCCTATGTCGCATACCCTCATGGCTTTCGGCTGTCCTATGCAACATTGGATGCCTCGTGTGATCTTGCTACTCAGGTATGTAAACCCTACAGCTTCAATGGAAGGAGGGCCTCATCGTGCTGCAAGCCTTCGCAGAAGTCGCCAACCAATAGAGGATCATCGCCGAGGGAGCCACTAATCAGATTTCATTGCTACAGAAGCAGACTTCTGATCTTCATTCTAAATTAGCCTGGGCAGAAGAGGACCTGGCACACACCAAGCAGCTATAGATACAAAGTTTAAACAGAGCTACATTGGCAGAAGGGCGCGCTAGCTCCATTCAAGAGGAACTGTTGAAGCTGAAAGCTGAAGAGCGTTGACTACATGACCTGGTCGATCATCCTTCTATCGGGCGTATGGAACTTGATGATATTTTCTGCCGCCCCAGGAAAAGTGCGTCCACAGCGGGCCATCCGCACTCTCCGAACAAACAATAAAGTGTCGTGAAGTCACCCCTAGAGTCACGTCAGCGAAGAGAAACCAACTCCCAGGAAGCCCGCAACTTGTAGGCCCAGAAGAAAAACTAAGTGGACCGTTGATCAAATTTGAAACAGGCCCAAGCCTACCGCAATGGCACACTCTTGCCGCCCTCAACGGCGCACACCGTAAGGCCCTTCAACGGCACGCCCCCAGGCCCTTCAACGACATGCCCCCAGGCCCTTCAGTGGCATGCCCCCCTAGCGCCTTCAGTGGCACGCCCTGAAGCCCCTTTAGCGGCACACCCCCAGGCCCTTCAACGGCGCCCACTGAGGCCCTTCAGCAGCATGCCCCTCCAGCGCCTTCAGCGGCACGCCCTGAAGCCCCTTCAGCGGCACACCCCCAGGCCCTTCAACGGCACACCCTGAGCGCCTTCAGCGGCACACCCCTCCAGCCCTTCAGCGGTACTCCCCCAGGCACCTTTAGCAGCACGCCTTGGAGTAGCCCTTCCCCGGCACACCCTGGCTGCCTTTCGCCGGCGCACCCCCGGTGGCCTTCCCCAGCACGCGAACCCTTAAGCGTCTTCAGTGGCACGCTTGTAATCGCTCTAGTGGCACGCCTGTGAATGGCCTTCGACGGCACGCCCTGGACCATGCCATTCGGCACGTCCAGCCGACAAGATCCCGTACCCACCCCCTACGAATTCTTGGCGCGCAACAGGTTAGCTGAGGTGTCGATCGAAGACCGAGACATGCGGGAAACTCCTCTGCCACCAAGGATGCCCAAGTCAAATCTCGTTCAATGCCTCACATTCCCGCGTCCGTTGTTCGCGTTCGAAGGCTCCCGCCACCGGGAGTATAAAGACCTGTCTTCACCAGCGAATGAGAGAGAGGAGCACTCCACACACAAGAGGGAGCACTCCACACACAAGAAGCGCGCCCCACACAGAAAGAGAGAAGAGGCAGAGGAGAAGAAGAAGAGAAGAAGAAGAAGGAGGGAGCTCCGCCGTGAAGCCCCTTCCCCCTGGACAACCACCAGAGAGGAGAGAGTAAGAGAGAGAGAGAGAGATGTAATAGAGGAGTGGGGGAGGAGTAGGGAGCCGTCGCCCCTGCTCAACCCCCACTCCTTCTCATTTCTTCATCTTCCTTCTCTCCTTCCTCTTCTCGTATTTTGATGTATTCGGCCTCCATTTTACCATGAATGAAAATCCTTTTTTGTGTGTTTATGGCTGCCTTCCGCTGGTTCGAGCCCCTGTGCATGCTTGTTTGTCTCCTCCTTCATCCCTCTCCCCCTCTTCCTCTGGCGTTTCCTTCTCTCCCTGCCAGTGGCCCCTCGTTCACAGGTGACGGCCCTCCCAGTCTCATCCTCTTCATGGGCGTGACAGTGCCTCCCCAACCTCCTCAAGCACCTAGTCCCCATCTGCCCTTCCTTGGCTGGAGCTTCCTTGTTAGCCAGGCCAAGCCTAGACGTCCCATGGCCCTCTTCCCTCCGTTCAGCCTCACCCTCAGCGGCACACCTTTAGTCTTCATGCTTCTGAGTTAGCCCCCCTTCTTCAGCAACACTCCTGCCATTGGCCTCCCCTGAACACCTTCAGCATCCCAAGCCCAGAATACCCCTTTGCCGGCACAGCCCTGGCCGATGCGCCCTTAACCTTCTCAACCCCATCTCTTCAAACCTTCCTCGGCACACTCCCAAGCCGACCCCCACCGAAATACCCCTCTAGCAGTACACCTTGGCTCCCCCTTTACCGGCACAGCCCCATGTGCCTTTCACCGGCACACCCCAGTCACCTCGCTGATGCACTCCCAGCCTGGTGCAGCACCAGCCCTTAGCCTCCTCCTCCCCGGCACGCCTTGTGCCTTCTCCGACACAGCCCCCCTGGCCCATCCTTCACTGGCACACCCTCTTCGCCGGTACACCTCCCCCCTTGCCCCGTATACCTTCAACCCTTGGGCCAGCCCTTCACCAGTACAACCCCTCCTCGCCGGCATAGCCTGACTCCCTTCAGCCTGCTTTATCTGGTACACCCCTGAACCCCTTGGCCGGCACGCCAGACCTTGTCCCTCACCCCAACACTTGCAGCCAGGCCTGGAGTCGTTTCCCACTCATTGTCCCCTCTGAGTTTTCCGAGGTTTTATTGAAGGTGTTGCAGCTCTCGGGCACCCACCTCCAATTGTTGGGTTCCGCCACTCCATGGGGGCGCGTTCCCCATATCTCCCTTACACCCGAGCTAAGGGGAGATGCTGCCGAATTTTTGTTGGAAATAATAATATAACAAAGACAAAAGGGAGTAACAAACAAATGGGATAATAACAAGTCAAAGACAAAGGGGAGCAACAAACAAATGGAATAATAACAAGTTAAAAGACCGAAGGAAGTGACGAACAAATGAAACAAACAATGGCAAACTGCTCCAATTGAGGTAAGAGAACTGTGTGCAACACGAAGGGAACCAGGTCGAACAATGACTAAATAACTTGAACACTCGTCCTGCAGAGAAGAGAGAACATGAAACGGTTAAGTGAAGGGAGGGGAAGATCCCCAAGGGCACTACATGAAAGTAAGAAAGAGAAGAAAAGAAAGGCCTGAAGAGAATGGGAGACGACAGGGCCCCTCGTCAGTTCCGCCCGGTACGTAGTCCAGTCACCCCAGCCCTGGTCGAGTGGGGTTATTTTCGTGTCGAAAAGGAAAAATCATGTCGCGGGGTGAGTTCGCCCGATTTGCCATTTCACGTCGTGATTCCACGTTTCGAGGGTATAGAAGTATGCTAGGGGGCTTGGGGGTTCTTTTCTCATCGTTTCCCCCTTCGTGGGGCTCGAATTGGGGCCGAATGGGCGATTCCGGTGAGGTTCACCATTTTCGCATCGGTGAGCCATGCGCGGTCGCACCAAGGACCGCACATCTCTTGTATGGTCCTGTCCTGACCGCCCAATGGCTCGGCGCGTTGCGAGTCAGGCTCGACGCGCAGCGGGGTTGAGCGATCTATCGTGGGACCGCATGTCCCTTCGTGCGGCCCTAAGGTGACTGCCCATCTCCCAGGGTTTTGACTGTTGTTTGAGACTGTTATGTAGTGCTTGGGGTGTGCGGCTAGGGACAGGCCGCATATCCCTCGTGTGGCTAGGGTCTGGCCATACGTCACTTGATGCCGTTGGCAAGTCATGCGGCCAGAGTTGGACCACACCTGCTTTGTGCGGTGAGGTCCTAGCCGCCCTTCCCTTGTACGACTAGATCCCAACCGCACTTACTTTCTTACCATTGGGGGAGGCGCGGCCAGTGGTTGGCCATTCATCCCTTGAGCGGCCCGAGACCGATCACGCACCTCGTGAGTTTTCGACCGTTGGTTGTTACCGTTACGCAGTGTTTGGGGTAAGCGGCTGGGGTCTGGCCGCATGTCCCCTGAGTGGCCATTGTCTGGCTGTTCATCCTCGTGCATGAGTGACCCAGGTGGGACCGCCCATGCCTTTGAGTGGCGGGGTCCTAACCGCCCTTTTCCCGTGTGGCTAATGATGGACTGTTCATTGTCTGAGGCCTAGCCGGTGGTTTCTCCTGTGCCGATTCGAGTCCCGGGTGAGTATATCTCGATCCATGTGCTGACCTGTGGTCTGACTGATGTTGGACATCATGTGGGGACCAGGTGTGGGGCGCCGTGGGGGGTCTCGGGATGTGGCGTTTCTAGCATATGTCACCATGAGTCGGTGTTGTACGAGGAGCGATCCTTGTACTCGTTTACTTTCGGAGTCAATTTTTGTGACTTGAGTGTCTGTACTTTCGGTGACCCATCCACTAGTCGTAGCTTCCACAGCACGCGTGTGTCGGCCCACTAGGAGCACTGGTGTGGCGCACCCGAGAGAGACGGTGAGTAAGCTGATTACCATAGGGCCCCCGCGTACTGCTGAGTCTGGGCTGGTGGGAGAATTACCAGCTAGAGGACAGGCCTAGGGCGTATGGTCTGAGTGTGCACACGAGACCCGTGCTGACGAGCACGACCTCAGCTAGTCCTTATTCGTGGTACTTTGGTTACTGTGCGTATCTGAGTCTCGCGCCCAGGGCGTTGTAGCTAGACACTTGTGACGTGGTGTAAGACGTCAGGGGACGCATCTGGTCGTTCTTCTAGTGGGAGGTGCTCCTGTCTACCGATAGGTGTGGACTTGAGTTTCGGCGGACCGAGGTTCAGTAGTACGGTACTGTTAGATTAAACGGTTTCCCGTTTATTTATTTCTGCTTGTTGGTTCCACCGTACTCCTGTTAGCTAGAGTAGCTTTACTGCTTCGTAGGGTTAGTTTTACTACTATAGCACCGGGTTCTTCCGTGCGAGATAGGATTCGAGGGATCCCTACTGAGCCTGTGAAATGAGGCTCATTCCCTGCGTGTTTTCACTATGTTTCAGTTGAGGCCAGCACTTCAGGAGGTGCGACAAGTACTCAGCGTGGTTCCATTAGCCGAGGTTAGTGCCAGTTGCCAGAGCTGGGGTATGCCCCGTGTACTTGTACCTTTCTTTCAGTTGACTATACTTTTATTTGGACATGAGTTGTACTGGACCCTGTAGTAGTTTATTTATTTAATTTCTACATTATTATTTTGTTGTTGTATATTGTGCTGCCTCTGTAGTTACTTTAGCTTCTTACACACCCTCGCACCATCCCTTCTCACTTCTGAGTCTTCGGTCTCGTGGGAGGCGGGCTGAGATTCGAGTCACACCGATTCCTTTCTGGTACTCGGATCTCGGGTCGTCACAGCTGGTATCATTCATCTTTCGTATTTGGATCGGTGCGATCCGGGGTCGTTTCGGAGGCCTGGAGGCATTCCGTGGCTTTTCCCCCGCGTTTTTTCGATTTTCAACCCGGTTTCTGGCAAATCCTTCGGCACGCCGTTGCGGGTGAACGTGAACGTTCACCCGGGTGTTAGTGGTACCGTTGCGATCGGTGCATTCTGAGGATCGTGAAAATGTGATTTTTTATTTATTGATATTTTTTTGAATTTTTAGATTTCCTATAAATATCCTGTTTCTTTTCATTTTCGTATTCTTCTTCTTTCTTCTTCCTCTTCCTTTGTCCCCACCGTGAGCGCCGTTCCCCCCTCTCTCTCTCGTTCGATTGCGCGGCGCGTCCCCTTCGGCTGCAGACGGCGCGGGGTGATGGCGTGGCGACGACGGTGACGGTGAGGTGGTCATGGCGGCGTGAAACTCGTGGGATTTCGTGGAGGAACGAGGGTTTCTAAAAGCTTCCATTGCGATTTCGGCATCGATTCGGCGGAGCATTCGCTCCATTGAGGTAGGATGACGTTCCCTAGGTCCCCGCGTTCTGTTTCTGTGGTTTCTAACCCATCGTGAGGCAGGAGAGGGTAGAGAAGTCGCTCGGTGGAAGCCTCGAGAGAACACCTTCCACAGACCCCGACGGTATCCTTGCTCGTAGTAGGATAAGGCAGCCTTTTGGAGCGCTGCCTGATAACTCTCCGAGCGTTTGTATTACTCGAGCGCTTTCACTCCGGCCAGTTCCACCTTCTTCTCAAGCTCGGCTGCCCTCCGCTCTACCTCTTCTCAGCTTCGACTCCTACGTCCTTGGCCTCCCGGACTCGGCCCTCGAGCTCCTCATGCTTGGCCTTCCACTGCTCATCGCGCTTGGCCTGAACCATGCGCTCCGTGTCCAGGAGCCTATCCTTCAACTCGACCATATAATGAGCTTGAGCAGCTGCTCGGTCGACACCCGAGCCTCCTTCTGGCTCAACTTTGCTTGCGCCTTAAGCGAGGCCACCTCCCACTAAAGGTCCTCAAGGTCGAGAGTCAAGCGTTCGATCTTTCAGTCGGACACGCCGCAGGCCCAAGATAGAGGCTCCCTCTCCGAGTCCACCCGAGCAAACAAATCGGTCATCTCAGCCTCCAGTTGGGCTAGAATCAAGCCGCCTTCCATGACTCGCTCCAGAAGCACGGAAGGGGGGCCGCGGCCAAGACCTCCTCAAATCGCCTTCGACGTCGCAAAATGGCACCTGCAGTACAGGGAGGCTCAGACGGCGAAGGCACCCGCCGCGGGAGGGAAGGTCCTCTCTGGGACAGTCGGGATCGAGGCATCCCCCCGAGTGCACCCACTTTTGGGGGCCCACCACCTGGCTCAGATCGGGCCGCCTCACCCCACATCTCCACAGCCTCGGTCGGCTAGGATGGGGTCACCTCACCTCGCGACCCCTCGGCCTCGATCGACTCAGACCAGGTTCTGTCGCCCTGTGCTCCCTCAGCCTCGGTAGTTGCCCCAACACCAGTCACCTCTACCTGGGACCCATCCGCCTCGATCGTGACTTCTCCGACAACGACAGCCCCTTCAGATTCAACGACCGAGAGAGCCAACTGCGCACCCTCCTCGACTGAACGGGCGGCCTCTGCCCTTCTCACCCATTTCCTCTCAATGGCCACGGCCTTCATCGAGGACCGCAGTAGCTTTTCCATGGGGTCCTTACGCTTAGCCCCGAGGCGCTCGGAAGTGCCATCCCGGGTGACTTGCTTCCCCTTGTCCTGGACATGGGAGGAGCTCCTGGACGTCTGAGGTCCGCCGGGTGTAGGCGTCCCCTCCAAGTCGATGATCTCCACCTCGACTGGTGACGCCCCCTCATCTGCTATCTGCCTCGAATCAAAACAGAGAAAAGCATATCATCAGATGGAAGTCTACTAATCCGACCCAGCATCAATACAAGACCCTAAAGCCCTTACCCGAAGGTGCCACCATCTGAGAAGGATACTCCTCAATGTTCACCTCGGTCATCAACTCGACAGTGGATCGGTGATTCTTCTGAAGAAGGGCAGCCTTCTTCTCCACCTCCGGGGAAGCCACAGCCTACTTCGGAGGAATGTTTGGATGGAATTTGGGCACCAACGGGAAGGTCCAGGACTCACCGCCCAAGGCCGAGTCCACCCAGAAATACTGAGTCTTCCAGTCCTTGTGGGAAGAGTCCTTGGCAAAGAGGGTCACGCAACTCCTCCCCCTCTTCGCCTAGAGATAGAAGAAGCCTTTGCCCGCATGGGCATGCTCCTTCAACTCGAAAAAGACATGAAAGAGGTCCAACGAAGTGTCGACCCCACACGAGCGGGATAGAAAGATGAAGGAGAATATGAGGGTGTAAGAATTGGAGACCAACTGGACTGGAGCCAGCTGGTAGAACTGAAGCAATTAGGCAACAAAGAAATGGAGAGGTAAGTGGAACCCGCACTTCCAGGCCAAGAGGAAAGAACAGAAGAAACCAGAATGAGTGTCCAAACAGGACTCGTGAGGCTCTGTCGAAGAAAATGGTACCACCACGACAACCCATACCGACCCTCCAACTGCTTCACCTCACCCTCAGTCAGTTCGCTACGGAGAGGTTCCGACGGCACTGTAAAAACCCTTGGGGCCCGCTCGACCTCTCGCCCCTCGGCCTCGGGATGTTGGTCTGCCATGGAGTAACCAGAAGAGCTAGAGGAAGAGGAAGAAGGCATTGAGCCAGATGACTCAGGAGCGAGCAAAAGTTGGCGGATCGCCGCCGCCGTAGTCTCTGCGAGCTCTGCAAAGGCCGCCGCAAATCTTCACTCTTCTGAGTCGCCCTCGCGGCGCATGAGCCTCTTGCGAACATAAGGATGGTGGAAAGAAAAACCCTAGGCGATGGAAGTTTGGAACAACAACACGCACTACGCTTATAAACCTCTTGTGGGAAGCGGCGTGATGTTCCAGTCTTCAAAAAAGGGGGCTCCACACATCAATTCGCAAGAATTATCATCATTACGGGTATATCCCCAGGACAGCTACATTAAGTGGCCACTGTCGAAGAAAGTCTCCATCCAATTCGAGCCACCAATGCCTTCCCCAAATGCTACTCAACCGAGCCTAACCTTGGCTCGGGAGTAGGAGGGGGACAAGTGGAGAGGGGAAATTCTACCGCCCGGAAAGGAACAGCCCAACAAGGTCCTACCAGACCAAACGAGGCTCAGTTCCTTAGAGTGACAGCCCCTGTTGGGGCCCACTAGCTTCAATCCCAATAACCCACTTGGATCAAGCGCTTCCTAGGCTCACCATCGCTCCTTTCTGCCAGCTTCATTTCTATCATCTGCTCGACCATGAGCTTATTCATCACCACCGGGTCAACCGGACTTGGATAGAAGTGGGCTTGTTGCATGTGCGGCGTTGTCAACACGGCCGCGTGGGGTGTGGCAGGAGCCCCTTGAAATTGGAGGACTGGAGGTTGCGACATTGCCGTAATTTACTGTTACAGGGGAGGAATGCCCCCAGTGTAGTTGTGCACCGGCTGTGGAGTGATTGCCTGCGGAGAGACTTCAAATGTCTGGCCACTACCGCCTGATGTCCCAGGGGGGACTTCAAGTTGCCTTGGCATAGAGGTGCGAGCATCTCTCTCGCTCAACTACTTCTTCAACGCTTCAATTTCTTGTCGATAGTTTTGCAGCAATATCAACAAGGCCGGGTCATTGGTAGTAGGGCCGGGGAGGCTTCCCCGCTCTTCAGATGGTGTCTCTTCGGACGAGGTGGATGGCATTCCATTCTCATCTTCAGTTGTGATCACATTGGCAGTTAGGGCAGCTGGCGTCTCCTCTGGATTGGTCATCCCTATGAGGGCCTGCAATGCCTCACTGGCGGCCTTTCCTCTTCTTATGACAGGACTGGGCCTCTCGGCAATTCAGGCAACTTCTTTAGGCTCTTCGGGTAGGGCCCCATCATGGCTAGCCTCTCCGACCACATTGCAAGTGTAGACTCGTATATTTTTACTTTTTCTCCTTGCATGTCTGGTCGGCTGATCAGGGAAGGCCAATCTTTCGAACACCGAGACTCTCTGTGTATCTTCTTCATGGCGGGGATGCCCATAGCATCCTGACTCTGCATCTTCTATTTCCACTAGGTCGATTGGGCCTCCTCGGCTTTCTTTGGCGGTGGTGATGGCTTGTAGCAGCCGTTGTCTCCCTAAGGAGGTATTCCTGACCCCACAGAGATATCTGTGCACGAGCTAGGTAATGTCTTCTTCTTCATAGTTAGGGTAGTCCATAGATGGCGGTACCCTTGCTTGTGCCGAGGGCCCATAAGCGAGCTGATCCCTCCTGACGGTCCTGCTATGATTCTGGGCATGTAAAAAGGCCTTCTCCTGTCATTCATTGCCTTGGACAGGTAATTTGTGAGACACCCCTGTCGACATGTCATTGTTCTTCACCCTTCCCTACCTGGGCTTGTCAGCTTCAGCGGGTCCCGGCCAAGTTAACATTGGGACCCGAGTGGGTTTTGGTACACAGATCTGCTTAATCTTGGATGGCCTGGGGCCCGGTTCATTCTTCGATAGACGGGCCACTTCAGTATTCTTCTTCTCTATTCTCCCAAGTGCTTGGAAAGAGTTGCACACTAGGACATTTGGCATAATTCAGTCGGGGATCACATCGGCCCTCCGGCCATTGAGGTGGACCCGAATGCCTCCGATCAGGACCGACTTGCCAGTGTTTGAGATCTGGCCCCTAGGGGCTATGGCAATAGCATTTCTTTCACTCCTCCTTCAGTGGGATGCCATCTAATTAGTGGCTAAGTCCGCGTCGAAATGGACGTGGTGGACAAAACAACCTGCTGTCTTGATCGCCATGTGGTCGGGAGTAGTCACTGACATCGTGGCGACAGCAGGATTGGTTGTAGAAGCCCCCGCAGCGAGGCCATGGACTTCGACGGGCTTGGGCCCCTCGATCTTCAGCAGGTTGACGAAGGCCACCCCTAAGAAATTGGGGAAGCTGACCACTGGGGGGAAGCTCCTGAACTGCACTGGGAGGGCCATGTAGCCCTCCTTGATGTGGCTCGTGATGACCAGTGGTCCGAACAAAATAGCCATTGCACTTGTCGAAGTATGAACCATGTAATCGCAAGAGAAATAGTTTAGAATCTCAAGAAGAGGCCGTGAGACCCCCAATCCCGGTGAAAAGATGAAGGGAGGTCCTGTCCCATCGGGCGCGGTGGTGTGGACGCACTTTCAGGACATTTTTTATTTTCATTAGCTTATTCGTCTGTTTATTCCTCTGTTCAGTTTATTAGTGTGAGGGCATGCCATTCACCTAGGTGACGATTTATTCAGACTTAAAGAAGCCCATAGTGTGCTCAATCTGACTAATCAGATGATTGTGTGTGTCGTGTCGAGACTAAGAACCCACCGTATCATAAAGGTTACAATGTTAATTACATCCCCTAGGAGAGGAGAAAACCCTTGATTAATCACCGAAAAAGGGGGCCCTACGGCCTGAGATTCATAGTAGCGAAAGCAAGAGCCAAAACCTTGGATTGCGTTTAAGCAACCCCGCGTTGGGGCTTAGATGTTCACAAATACACATGTGTCGGTCACGGGCGGACCATTTCTTGTTCGGACGGAAGTCCATGTTTGTAGTGTAAGAGATGGTGACGAAACCGTATAAATGTCTACCGTAGGTACGACAAGTTTAGTGTGGGTGCGGGATCGGATCCTGGTAGAGGTGGGTCAAGCTGACGAACTATCGGCCCAAGATGATTTTGGACTATGGGCATATCGGGGTTCCCGAGGCCCACGTCCAATGCCATAGGGCATCATTGCTTTTCTCTTCACACGCCGTCCGGGGGAGCAGATAGTTAAGTGTAGAGCCCAAACTCGCCATCGTGCGCCCTCACCCACGGATCGACCTGCGCAGTCAGGTCGCGGGGTTCGACCTACCCGGTCAAGTCTCGGGGGTCAAGGGGGCAGCGCCCTTGGCCAGGGTCATCTTCCCCACGCCCGGAGCGTGGAGGTACACTTGCCACCCTCCACGTTGGCATTTGCTAATTTCGTATAGACTTTTATATGCCGCTGCATGAGTGATAGGTAATTTAGCTCGATAAATAATTCAAATCACCGCTGTGAGTGAGAGCGAGACCCGTCCCGTGACCCGATCCGGGCATGAGAGAGAGCCGACCACCCTAGCTCACTGTCAGTTTCTCAACCGCACACGTCCAAATGCTTCCCTCGCTAAGGGACGAGTCGTGAGCTTGCTAGAGTCCCAAGTTCGCATATCAAATCGGTCAAGTCTGCATTCCGTCCCGCATCAAATTGGTATCAGAGCCAGCTTGAGTCTTGGGTAGTCTTTGCATAAGTCTTTGCACGGTCTAAGTCGAGTCTAGGATAATCATTATTTTAAAGAAAATAAAAAAAGATGTTTTGATTTGCATTGCATCCCAGTACCCCGGCATATCAAAAGACGTTACTGGAAGATTAGGTTACGCCTATCCGGAAGGTAGCCCCTTGCGTGTATGTTTTTACCTCCGCCACGTACCGGATATTGGTTAAGTCTAGGTTTGTCGTCGAGTCTGCATTCCAACTATATGTGTCTTGTCTATTTGTCGGTATGTCCATTTTATAGTTCCCTAGTGTCCAATGGGCTCCAAGTCGCCCAAGTCATATAATTGGCTGCATAGCACCCATGGGCTTGGCAACCATCCCATCTCCTTCATTAGGCCCGAGGCCTTGAATTTTTATGGGTCCAAGGTCTCGAGCGACTACCTACATTCGGAAGTCACTATGAACAAATACTTCGACCGTTATATCATGTCCGAGGCCAGGCAATTTTCATTTGCCAAGGAGAGGCTTCTTCACGGGGTTGCTGAAAAGTGGAGAGATATTGAAGGTTTAAGGGCGGTTAGGAGGCAATGGCCCATCGAGTCATGGTGGGACATGAAGAGGGAGCTTAGGAGGGTCTATCTTCCCCAGCCGGTCACCTCCCACCAGTCCCACATAGTCACCTCTAACCTTCCCCACCCAGTCACCTCCATCTGACCCCACCTAATCACCTCCAACCAAATGGGTCCTCCTCGGAGGCGAAGAGAATTGCATGTAACCTAGCCTAGGTCCACAACCAGGCCGAGAGCTAATGAGCGAGTCCACCATGATGCCCCTACTCCCACCCGCACCATTGCCGAACTATTGAGAATGTTTTCGGACCGGTTGGATAGGATGGATAGAACATGTGCTAATATGGATGGACTCCTACCCGAGCCTAAGGAGGTAGCAACTAGTCGTCCGAACCCGGTGCCATCTATGGTGCCATCCCAAAGTCCTCTCCCCATTATGGAGGATCCTCTTCCCCCACCCGTGAGAGCTCCAATGCCACCACCCTCACCTTCCGAACTTTATTCTGAATCATCTGAGCTGGAGCCATCCGTACTTCGAACAGGGAAGCTATTCATAGATGAGCCACTACTTAGATGGCACAAGAGAGACTTGGTCTCTAGAACACTGCTCTACCCATCCATGGACCATGCACTACAAGTAGTGCCTGTCAACTCATTCCACACGACTTTCCGATCTAGTCACCATATTGATACATTGGATGACCTTATTATGGGATTAGACTGGCAAATGAAGTTGACGTGTATGTTGGCCCGAGGCTTCGATCAACTCGCTAGTCGTAGCTTCACACATCCAGCCGTAGGGTCCATTACCTCCGTGTACACCGTGGGTCATGTCACCACGGAGGTTCTCTTATTCCTCCCCATGTCGGTCACACCTACCTTCATTCCATTTGTCCCAAGGGAGGACCTTTATTTGCTTTACTAGGCCGTTGTCCCCTTAGCCACAACGAAAAAAGGTGACCATCAACACCTTCTAGAATTCCACACATGGGACCATGAGATGAGGGAATCCATATGTAGGGGTCACATATTTTTTGATCCCTTCGATCCCTTCCTTAGTGTGCCTCGTGACCTACCACTTTCCTTCTACCTTGTTAGGGAAGTTCCCTACCACACTCCTCCCACTCGGGCCAGTCAACCTCCATATAGCAATGGGTCCGATGATTGGGAAGAGTGGCATGCCTTACCATCATATGGGGGTGGCGAAAAGGGTGTGTTCACCTCCCCTGGCCCACCCAAACCTCTCAACCCTCCCCAGTCCAATAGGAAGTCCTCACATGCATGGTGCATTTTAGGATGTCTAGAAGTCCATGATTCTACCGACATTAGGTTGCGTCTTGTGTA
This sequence comes from Amorphophallus titanum, assembly GCA_024336825.1. Taxonomy (NCBI): domain Eukaryota; kingdom Viridiplantae; phylum Streptophyta; class Magnoliopsida; order Alismatales; family Araceae; genus Amorphophallus; species Amorphophallus titanum. Next base: position 34,475,983 of record JANBPO010009603.1, read on the forward strand.
TGCATGGCACACATTCGGATGTCCTGGTCCACCATTGTATATGTAGGGTCAGACTAATAGTAGGTTTGTCTAGGATCATGTGTGAGTCTTTATTTCGTACAGTCTGTGAGAGTCTGCATGTGTCGAGTCCAGTCAGTCTCATGTCAGCTCGCGATGTTAGTCCCTTTCTAAGTGTGAGGCACGACGGATCGAATGCGTACGTTGTAGACTTGTCGGAGTTTGGGATCAGCTCTACATTCAAGTCTCAGATCTAGTCACATATAGGGACCAGCGGTGATTCCTAGTGATTCATTGAGCCATCTCCCTCCTTTGAGAGTGACCCCACCCCGGAGTGTCCACCACTAGCCTCATTCACACAGCAGCGTGAGCATATGGGATATATACAGGATGAGCAGGTGACGACTACTTAGAGTGGAGCGTACTCCGGTCCGCTTAACCCCCCCAGGGGGGGTTTAAGTGGGCTGGGCTCCAAGGGAGAAAAAGGGGGGCGGTCCCACCCTATAAAATTTTATTTTTGCCCCTATTTAATTCCTAATTTGGGTAAGAAAGAAAAGGACAATTAACTGGGAGGATACGTGGAAGCTTGCGAGCGTGTCAAACTTGAGGAATTCCCCCGTGCTGCCGCTTTGTGTTCTCGTGCCCATGTGTCGGCTTCTCGAACTGGTACGGCACCCGAACCACATCATAGGATTGTAAATCAGATGAACTAGGACTGAGTGGAGTTGTGGGACCACCGGGATGGATGGAGGGGCGCGGCCCCCAGGGGGTTCGCCCTCCCTGGGGCGTGCGGCCGCCCCTAGGGCGAACTAGCTCCGGGGGAGGTCATAACCCTAGGGGATGGCCCCCGTGGGTCTTCTTGCGCCGTTTGGGGTTGTCCTTTGACGGACTTTGGACCCCGGGAAGCTGGAATGGGCCCGTGGGGGCGGCCGTTCTTTGAGTTGTCGTAGCCCCCCACAAGGTGTTCGGGTAAACGCCCGACACACCCTCAGATCGCCAAACGGCTTGAGTAGGTGGCCGAGGGGCTACATGTCGGCCCTTGGGTTGACGACGGGAGCTCGCGGGAGCTAAGGGGAGCCACTTCGTGGATGTGAGCCATGCCTCGGGCTGTGTGCCACATTGTATGATGGGTTGGCTGGGTAGCCTCGGGTTCGCCCGAGTGCTAAGGTTAAATGGCTTGTTGCCATGTGTCTGAGTGTCGGGGTCGACCCTAACTTGTTGGGGGGTCATTGTAGGACCCAGTTAAGGTGCTGGAACCACGGGTCAGCCCGTGGTTTTGTGTAGAAGGGCTGGAACATACGCGCCTACAAGGTGTTTGATGGAATGCCGAACACACCCGTGTGAGCCGTATATGTGTGTGGCGGGTCTCCGAAGCCTGTGGTTGACCTAGTTAGGTCTCCCTTTGACCATGGAGGGTTGGCAGACGTGTCTTTGGGTGGGCCCTGGCCCCCTTTTGCTGAGTGCCACGTGGCGTGGCTCGCCATCGGGGCACCCCCGGGTTGGCCCAGGCGGCAATGCAGGATACGGGCAAGGCCCGTATGTGAGTGGCCAAAGTTGATCCCGAACGGTTACTGGTGTCGCCGCGTGTCACGGAAAGCTAGTCAAGGCCCTTGTAGGGACCCGCGGCGCTGTAGGGAGGGCCAGATGGCCCATGCCTGGAAGGTGTTCGGTAGGGAGGGCCAGAGGGCCAGATGGCCCATGCCCCCCACAGGGTACATGGGCCATTATTTCTCGTGATTTTGCTGGGGAATAGCTCGGGTACAACAAATGCCCCCCACAGGTCGTGCGTCGGAGGCGGAGATGAGGGCATACAGCCCGTGAGACTCCTATTCCGGGCTATTATAGTTCTATTTTGACACTTCATATGCTTTTATTATTGTTGTGCTTGGTGATTTGCTGGTGTTTTGACCATTTTTCTACCCCTTGTCTTGCAGCTATGGCGCGCTTTGGCAGAGATGGACGGGTCCGAAGGTGGATGGCCCAAGAGGAGGATCACTGGGTGCAGAGGACTGATCGACAGCTCCCTCCTCTGGGCCCGCCAGTGGTTTCTGTGGCTAGCACAGAGCAGCTGGACAGTGGACATATAGTAGTGGCTGAGGGTCCCCATGGCGAGAGAGCCACTGGAGTCGGGACCGTGGAGGTGGCTAGGATTCAGGAGGCCAACGGCATGTACACCTATGACAGGAGCGGAGGGTATCCATTAGAGTTCCCCCTAGATCGGCACCTGTTCGAGTTTCTCTGGAGCTATGTTCCACCTGGCATGGAGGAGGATGACTCACAGATTTCGGGAGCCCGTCATCGGCTTGAGCGGGCCATCTTGATCAGTAGGGATAGCCTGTATGACATTGCCTTCTACAGCTACCCTAACTTCTCAGAGGACTATTGGAGGCAGTGTCAATTTCCCAATGCTGAGTGCCTGGGGTTCTTTGGTAGGGCAGAGTGATCAGGGGTCAGAGTTGGGCCACTGGGGCCCGCTTCCTAGGACTTGCACGGTCACCATCGCACTGAGACAGAAGGGACCGCCGGACTGGTACTGGAGCCGGCGGGCTTACAGTATGTTGGAGAGGGATATGATGATCACAGCATGCTGGATGGAGTTATGAGGTAGACTGTCATGAGCTGGTATGATCACTGGGCTGTGATTCCATTGTACTACTACCACCAAGGTGCTACTGAATAGCTGATGGGAGTTATCCATCACTATTGGGTGTTGTTGGACCAGGCCGGGATTAGGTACGTAGTGACTGCCGCCTTGTATGCGTACCCATGCTACACTGGGCTATTGCAGGGGCTAATGGAGCGCTTCAATCGCCGTTGGAACACGGTGGCTACTGCAGAGGGAGAGACCTCACTAGACTTGTGGTCTCTATTCCAGATCTCTGAGTTGCCTGTCAGCGGCAAGGGAGACGAGGAGGTAGTGCTTGATGACCTCCATCACAGCCACAGTGATGGACAGGGGAGGTACCGAATATCTTACAGCTATCAGTATCTCATGATGACCTGGAGGGACCTGGCCCTGGCAGAGAGAGAGAGAGCGGCATAGACTCCGAGGGTGCCACTGAATGTATGGGTCCATCATTTCTACAACGGGCCATTTAACTTTTACCAGGAGTCTTCTTTTCCATGTCGAGGGTACTTGATGCACTAGTGCAAAGTAGACAGCACCACCCGATTCTGATGCAGCCATGGCCAACCAAGCAGCGCCCTATATAAGATGTCAAAATTGATCATGAGGAACTGCGCCTAAGTGGTGAGTTCTCCTAATGAAAGCTTGAACTCCGCCACACCCATGGGGACTTCAAATTTTTGATTGAATCTAGCAATCTTCATATCCCTGACCTCGATCAGGTGCACATTGAAGTAATGCTTCTGATAGACCCGATAAAGGAGTATATCTACTACTGCCCTTGGGTCAATTAGAATTCTATTGATAGGCTGGCCATTTAATTGCCCCTCCATGTATAAGGGTCTATTGTGGTTGGCCATTGGTAGGAGCATATCTTCATCGGTGAAGGTGGCAGCCGCTTCAGAACACATCTCGACAAAGCAACTTTCGAAGTGGGCTGGGGTTTACAAGGCTACAATGATGGCCTGCTGACTTTCTTCATCTTGGGAGAGGATCTCATAGACATTGAATCTTGCTGGAATTCTCTTTAGTTGCTTCAAAATTTGAGCACTAACTCTTACATGGGCTAGTCTTGCTTCTTCAGCTTTGTTGTACTTGCTGCAGCCTGGTGCCAGAGCCATTGGCTTAGAAGGCGCTCTATCTTCTTCTTCGGGAGTTGTCTGATCTTGACCTATCTGATCAGTTGGTTCTTTTATTTGGATGGGCTTAGCAATAGGGGCGATGCCTTCACCATTCTCGTTTGTCGAAAATAGCACATCTGAGGCCTGGGTGGAAGTGTTCTTAGCCTTTGACTTGGACTACTGGCAGGGCTGCTTACGCTTCTTTGCCATCAAAAATTCAACAAATAAGGGGACTACATGGCCACTCGTATCTTCAGGGTAGAGGCCTAGTGGTGGTGGGATTCACGCACCGTTTACTTCAAGTTTAGGGATTTGGTATGGTTGTTCACCCCTGAACATGATGTTGTGGTTAGCCAGGGGTGGACGTCCCTAGTTCTCCCAGACCTGGTGGCATGATGGGAGGTGAATGTTTCAGCCTGGTTTGCTTCAACCGGTGCAAAATAGATTTCTTCACTATGTTCTTCGGAGCTTTGAGCCATCCTAAACAAAGTCGACAAAGTGTTGTAGGAGACGATGCTACCTTTCATTTTGTTCTTTAACTTTTTCTTTTTCTTTTTTTTCTCAGTCGACACTTGCTCGGGTGGAGCATCTTTCAGGGCAATCCCCCCCCAAAATTCATCTTCAGCTTCTTGCTCTAGCTTAAGGGACTCTAGATATTCCCAAGGGACATATTCTTTCAGCTGCACTGGCTAGAGCTTGGGTTGTTCATGTTCGTCTAACTGATTTATAATCTTTTGCAGTCGTTTAACGGCTGGACTGGCTTCCTGATGCACCCATAATGGGCTTCTTATTATCAGTCAACCTCCTGATGACCATTCGAGAGGTCATATTGTGCCAGACTGAGGTTATAGTAGGTGGCACTAGCTGGGGCATTAGGCCATAAATTCAGACTCTCAAAGCAGGACGAGATGTCGGTCTTCTCTTTGCCTTTGTCGGCACCATCTGTCAGTTTTCCTGGTCTTTAGCCGGAGTTAACACAAAGGCCTTATAGGTGTGCTTCGTGTAAGCTTCTGCCACCTCTTCGAGCAATTGTTGATATAATGATATCATGTTGATAGTTGCCCCCAGAACATGCATCTCATGCGGGCACGGAGGATCCACCTTGTACTCGCCCATCTACAGTTCCCCCTTTTTAATTAGACCTTCAATCACGTCCTTGATGACATAACAATCTTCAATGGGGTGCCCGAGCATCTGATGGTACGGGTAGAAGCGAGGATCATCTTTCCTCCCAGCATCACTCGGCCTCTTTGGGCCTGGCAATGTAATCTTGTTGTAGCGGGTAGCCCACTCCAATAGGACTCGAGTCTTCTCCTTGGGGAAGAAGCACAGCTTCTTCATTTTGTTCTATAAAGATGGGCCCTCCTATCATTCAATTGGCTTAGCAGGAGGAGGGTCAGTAACTCCTTTGTCATTATCTTTTTGCTGCTCAAATACCTTGAAGTCTACAGTATGAACTTCCTTGGGCATAGGCAGCTTATCAGTCAATTTGACTTTCTGACTGGAGACAATAAGGGCAGAAGAATATCATGAGAGGAAGGCCTCAAGTTCTACTAGCACATTGTTTAATCGGTCGAAAGACATGATTTTCATCCCTATCATCCTCTCGAGTACTTCTCACTTAAGATTTGTTTGCAAATCTGCACAACATCTTCCTGATGTGGCAGACGCTTGCATCTCATGCTAAGATTCTACCATCTTTTGATGTACTCCAGGGCTGTTTCATCATTTTTCTCCTTGGAAGCATACAAGTCGGCCACGGTGGCCTCCCTTTCAGCAACGTGAAACCACTCCAAGAACTTTCATTACAAATCTGGCCAGTCGCTAATGGACCGGACGTGCAGGTTCGAGTACCACTTGAATGCGAGTCCCGTTAGCGAGGACCCAAAGAAATTCAGCAGGTAGGATTCGTCTGTTGCCAGATCGCCCATCAAGTTCATATAATAGGCTATGTGCTCCTTCGGGGATCCTTGCCCGTTGAACTTGTCAAACTTCGGCGGCTTATTGATGCCAGGAGAGAGTCTTTTAGCAGCATGGTGGGTTGGATACGACACCTTGTAGATATCAAATGAGGCATAGTCATCACTGCCTCGATTTGCCAACTTCATGTCAATTAGCTATTCAACCATCAGCTTGCTCGCCATCGCTGAATCTACAGGATTTGGATAAAAGTATGCTTACTACATCTGAAGTGTTACCAACACCGTGGCCTGAGGCATAGTAGCGGAGACCGCCTGAGGTTGAGGAGTTGGTGGTGATATCGAGGCCATGTCCCCAGCATGATTGTGTATTGGCTAAAAGGCCATCATTTGAGGTGAACCCTCGAGCTCATCGGCACTATGCTGTGATATTTCAGGAAGGGCTTCTGCTTTCTTCGAGACTAACGCTTGCATGCTTAGCTTGCTCATTTATTTTTTTAGCATCTCAATCTCCTGTTGCACATCATTGTTGGATCAAGGGTGGAAGGGCTAGGTGCCTTGCCTCCTCCCTCTAATGGAGCATCTGAAGCGAGTGGTGGCCCCTCGCCCTCATCTTCAGTGGTGATCACGTTTGTAGTCATGGTGACTACATCTGTGCTTGTTTCTTCGACTAGGGCTTGCACTGCATCAGCTACAGCTCTCTTCCTTCTGGTGACAGGATCGGGCCTCTCGGTGAGCCTAATCACCTCTTTAGATTTTTCGGGTAGACACCCATAGCGGCCAACCACTCCCGCCATGTTGCAGCTGAATATTTGGAGGTGCTTGTTCCTCTGTATAACCCTCCTGATTGGCTGTCCAGGGAAGGTTAGTCTGTCAAACACTGAAATCCTCAGTGTAGCATGTTCATGGAAGGATGGTCCATAGCATCCGGATCCTTCATCAACAATCTCTTTTGGGTCGACTTGTACTCCCCGATCTTCATCTTTCGTAGCTCTCATAGCCTCTAAGAGACGTTGCGTCCCTTGATAGGTGTTCCCCAGACCCCAAAAATATCCTCGGATGACCTAGGTGATACCATCATGCCCATCCGTGGGGTAAAATGTAGGTTGTGACATCTTGTGTTGAGTCGGCCGTTGGTAAGCAAATAGTCACTATCTAGCTATCTCGTTGCATCTTTGGTCGGAGGCATAGACATTTGCCTGTCGGCTGTAACCCTGGAAGGCTGATCTGTGAGGTGTTGAAGCTGGCACCTCTATTCCCTTTTCTTCTTCTTCTTCTTCTTTTTCATCGAACCTGTCAACCTGAACAGGTTCCAGTTGAATAGCAGTCGAGGCCCGCCTTTGCTTGGGCACCCATATTTGCTTAATCTTAGTTGACTTTAGTGCCAGACCTCCCCTTGATTCAGACTTGACACGGTCCAGCCTTTCATGCGCCAGTGCCTGGAAGGAGTTCTGCATTGGTATGTTTGCAATTACCTGATCCAGTGAGATCTTGGCCTATCGGTTGTTCAAAAAGACGCGGACTCCTCTGATTAGGACGGATTCCCCTGATGTTAACAGCCATCCTTGTAATATGTCAATATTTCTTCCGGCTGCCCTCCTGGCAGTCGACGAGCACTTACTGTTGTTGGCAGCGTGAGAGTGAATGTGGTGGATGTAGCTGTCCACCGCGACAGCATTGGTTAAGGTTGGCTTTGTAGTAGCGACCGACTCCATCTCCGGGATGTCCAGGAGCTCGATGAAGGCTACCCCCAAAAAGTTGGGGAAGCCAACCACCGGTGGGAAGTCGTCGAACTTCATTGGCATGGCCAGGTAGCCGTACCTAGCATGATCAGCAACCACAAGTGGTCTAAAGGAAACAACCATTATGCTTTCCAGGACGCAACCTACAATTTCAAATTAAGAGAGTTAGTATTTTAGGAGGAGGCCGTTGGGCCCCTTCTCCTGGTGAGAAGATGAAAGGAGGCTCAGGTCCCATCAGACATGACAAACTTGTTGGACGCACTTTGTGGTTCTGATCATATTTTTGATCGTTTGATCAGTTCTTTTCATTCTATGGGTGGTTTATTCATTTTTTTTGTTATTAAGTGCGTGGGCGTGCTAGTCACCGGAGTGACAATTTATTCGGGACACAAAACTAGAAGGGTCTGAGACCACTAGTGCGCTCCGTCTAACTAACCAGATGATTGTAGGTATCGGGTCGGGACTAGAACCCGCCGTGCCATAAAGGTCACGACATTAATTATAGCCTCTCGGAGAGAAGAAAACCTTTGATTAACCATTAGGAGAAGGGGTCCTCGGGCCTTAAATTGATATTAATCAAAGAAAGGAATGATAATTCCAAACTTCAATGCAAAACATCCCCCATTGAGGGGCAAATATTTGAACAAAGTCAGTCATTAATTGACTAATTCATATCTGGATAAGAATCCCAACTTATAAACATGTCTGCCAGAGATATGGCAAGTTTGATATCCGAGATTAGATCCCAATAAAAAATATGTTTAAACATAGCGGGTTATTGGCCTAGAGTGGGGTCGAGCTATGACCATTATGGGATGATCCCAAGGTTCAAGCATGATGCACGGAGGTCTAATTAATATCCCCATGCATAGGGTCTCAGGGATGTGAGGGCTTTATCAGTTATTCTTTTATTTTATTGTTAGTTTCTTTTTTTGTTATCTATGCATCATCATACTTTTTATCAAGGTTTATGCCATCAATATTATTATTTTATTATCTTATTTATCATTTATTATTTATGTGTATTTATTATTATTAATTTTATTATCATTTCTTTCTTTTCTTTTACTTCTTTTAGCATGCCAAGAGGGCCAAGGGCCAGTGCGTTGATGCATGGCTTAAGCCACGTCGACATAGGAGCTAGTGTAGGGGAGCTACAAAGGGTCGTTGCGTCGACGTGGGGGCTCAGTGCACCGATGCGCAAGCCCCATTCAGAGAGCTGGCATGAACTACTGCGCCGACGTAGAGCTAGGTTGTGTCAATGCAGCCCACGCCAGCGAGCAGAAACAACCTTCCTTTTAATTATTTATTCATTTGATTCATGTTGTGAAGTTGATTTGGAAGTTCACGGGGTGTTAAACTCTAGCCTTTCTTAGGTTCCGGCCTTCAACAAGACTCTCTACAAGCTCTTGGCTAAAATTATTAGCCACCAGAAATGTGACTGGGGTGAAAAGGTCTTCGAGGTGTTATAGGCCTACCGGACGGTCTATAAAACCCCCACGGGATGTTCGCCATTCTCCCTCATCTACAGAGCAGAAGTCGTCATCCCTGTCGAAATCAAGTTAACATCCTATCGCATAGCGGTGCACATTGGCTTGGTTGGCCCTGATGAAAATGAATGCCAAAGAAGGTTGGAAGAGCTTGTTGATCTGGAAGGCAAACGGCTCGAAGCCTACAAACACCTGCAGATGTACCAGGCCAGCATGGCGCGAGCCTATGATAAGCTCGTCAAGCAATGAGCCTTCAAGTAAGGTGACCTTGTCATGATCAAGAAAAGAGTAGTCATTACAGGGCATTCTAGTGGCAAGCTTCAGCCAAATTGGCGAGGTCGATACATCATTTGCGACGCCTATGAGGGTGGGGCCTACATGGTCATGGACCATAAGGGCCACAAATCTTTCCCGCCTCTTAATGGCAAGCACATAAAGCTATACCATGTGCTAGAACATGAGTTCGCATGCCATACCGACTAAGGCGTACGCTCCCAGTCCCAGCCAGCGGAACTGGTCTTCTCTCCCAGGAGACCGACCCAATCACCCCTTCTGATCTTTCTCTCCAGTCAAGCCCTGGGGTCAACTGAGCCCCTCCCAGAGTCATCGTCAGACGTTCTTGGAAGCCAGTCTCCTGCCTTCGTCCTCGCAACAACAAGAGCAGAGGCACCACTGCACCAATCACGGCCCAGCCGTCAGGCTTCCAGGTAAGCAAAAAAAAAAAAATAACAACAATAAAATGTGGCTAAAAATAGAGGTGCCCCAGCGGACCCAGTCGTCCCCCTCCGTGAGGATGCGGCTGGGGGCAAAAGGTCAACAACCCGATTGAGGTGAAACCCCGAAAGAGACATCTCAGGCAAAATTGGGAAACCAGTCGACGTGAAAACCTGCGAGGGCGGGTCGAAAAAAGCTAAAGGGGGTCGGCTCCGGTGAAAACCCGAAAGGGCGCTAGAGCTGATAACGGAAAAGCTTCTCTTTCTGCACCAGTCAAGGTGGTCTTCACCTACCTTCCAATAGGCCACGGGACACTCTCACGCCGATCACCGATCAATCCACATCTCCACACCAGTAGCCCAACACTTCCCAGTCATCCCTCGTATCACATTCTCCAGTTTCTAGTCGATTTCAGTCTCCACACGATACTCCAGTCGCTAGTCCAGTAAAACCCAGTCCCAGCTTACCTCAGACCTCCGCCTTTGCACACTCCCATATTCCATAGCCCAGTACCCCCAGTCTCACAGTTCCACAACTCCCAAAAGCTCCGAATCGGGGTAAACCCATACCTTGTTGCTTACCTTCCTCGGTTCTCGGACACGTCCCTTAACAGCACCATGCTACGGACAACGATCCCCAGAATAAAAAATAAGAGAGTCAATCAAAACGGGGTTAAAAATAGAGATACCCCAGCGGACCCAGTCGTTTCCCTCCTCTACGAGGAGATGACTGGGGGCAAAAATTGTCATCAACCCAGCTGAGGTGAAAACCTGAAAGGACGCCTCAGGTAAAATCGGGTGACCCCTCGGTATGAAAACCCGCAAGGGCGTACTAGAAAAAGCTGAAGGGGGCCAGGTCTGGCGAAAACCCGCAAGGGCGGTAGAGCTGATAAAGAGAAAAAAAATCCTCTCCTTCTCTGCTCCTCACCGATGAGGGTCGTCGACCTCGACATTCCGTCAACGGTGACCTTAGTATCACCCACGATGATGGTGACCACTACACCCTCGAGAGCCAGATCACACCAATTCGAGTACCAGCTCTCAGTCCCAGCATCATGGCTTCAACGCCTCTACAGGCCAGCCACGCCAGTTCAAATACCAGCTCTCAGTCCCAGCATCGTTGCTTCAACGCCTATACAGGCCAGCCATGCCAATTCCAGTACCAGCTCTCAGTCCCAGCATCGTGGCTTCAATGCCTCTACAGGCCAGCCACCTAGTTTTAGTACCAATTCTCAGTCCCAACACCATGGCTTCAACGCCTCTACAGGCCAGCCATGCTAGTTCCAATACCAGCTCTCAGTCCCAGCATCGTGGTTTTAACGCCTCTACAGGCCAACCACCCAATCCCAGTACCAGTCACCAATTCGAACATCATGGTCACAACGCCTCCACAGGCCAGCCACTTAATTCCAGTGCCAGTCGCCAATTCCAGCATCTCGGCTACAAATCCTTCACAGGTCAGCCGACAAACCCCAGTCCCCGGTCTCACCTTTTGGCTGCAATGCCTTCCAAGACCATCCGGTCAGCCCGGCCCTAGTCTCTCAAACCATTGTAGACTACACTGTTAGTCAATGACATAAAGACAACAAGCATTCAGGCGTCGACCTATAACCGATGCATTCCAGAATCAATTCCTAATGCTAACCCCGTAGGCCACCATATCTTGATGAACCTACACTAACCTCATGCAACACGGGCCCTCCTCTTCTAGGAACTGGCCCCCAGCGTCTGGTCTCTTCCCTTACTCCCCAGTACCCAGCACTCAACTCCATGTATTCAAAATCCAAACCCAGTCCTCCGTTTCAATGCCCAAAAATCGGGTGAACCCGGCCTATTGCCCCCTATACCAGTACATGGTAGGGACTATAGAGCGAGGAGAAATAATAGCATCAGTAACAAAATCTCTGGCGAGTAAAGAGATTGCCACCGGTCTCGCTCTTGAAGAAACTAGTACCAAGGCAAGGGAACACTTCTTGGCAACCGCCATAGGCAATATAGGCTTATCATCCCCGCATTAGTCAGGGAGTAGGACACGGATTGGCATCCGACAGATGAAATCTTGAATCTTGAATTACATAATCGGCATCGGGCCATCCTGACTCGGCTCATTTTCACCTCGGGGACCAGACCCAAGGGGAACCAATGGTGGCGCACACCCACTCCGTGGGGTGGAAGGAAGTGGAGGAAGAGGTTTAGATGGAGTAGAGATTTCCATGGCGGGGATGTTGAGTGATGGCAAAGGCAATGCGATGATGATATGCTCAGGTGAAGGTGAAAGTGGAGCTTGCTCAGGCTCAGGCGACGAGAAAGATGGAGATGGCAAAGGCAGTGGGTTAGGCAATGGAGATGGCAATGTAGGCAATGGTAAAGATGCGGGTAATAAGGGTAATGTTGGTGGTGAAGATGGTGGAGAGCGTGCCGTCAAAGAAGACGGTGATGATAAAGGTGAGGAGGCATGCGGCGCCCACCGTCGGCGTATTGACACAACACGTCACGCGACGTTAGGAGTGGAAGTGGGGGTGGCAACGAGAGTGAAGGAAGGGGTAGAGGTATCTGCTTGAGCAGAGGCTTGGGTAGGTGGTGGCGATGGAGTTAGGGTAGGAGATGACGATGGGGTAAGTGGAGGCATCGATGAGGGAACAAGTGATGGACTAGGTGACAGAGCAGATGATGGAGCGAGTGCAACACTAGACGATTAGGAATCACAGGGGTGCCCCTGGTCATATAATGATAGAGATGGCTGCCTGGGTGGTACTTCTTGTTGCTGCTTGCTGTAAATATCTAAAATGACTTTATGCATGGTGGCCCAATCGATCCTTTTCTTATCTTCCAGATCATGAACAAACTCTCAAAACTCGGGACAATCCTCGACCAAATGCCCCTGCTGGCGATGATATTCACAAAATTAAAGCATATTCCCCACCGCGGGTCGGCAAGGCACAGCCGGAGGAAGTGGCAATGCGTGAGTGGCCATCAAAGCCCGAAAGATATCGGTAAAAGACTCCGGCAACGGAGGGTGAGGAGCCCGCTTTGGGCAAGGTGGATGCCGAGGGGTATGAGACGGGGTAGGTTGTGGAGGTTGCATAGATAAGAGTGCTTGGTCGGCGGTGGAGGGATTTGGTGAAGGCATGTATGGAGCAGGATGCGGGGGTATATAGACGACATCCACCTACTCGGGGTGTGGTGTTTCCTTGACCGGGGGTTGCAGAGGATGTGGGTATGAGGGGACGGGAGGCTGACTCATGGAAGATTGATATGTGGAGGGTTGATATGCGGAGGGTACGATGTAAGTGGAAGGCTGATATGAGGTGGAGTGCGAGTAGGTGGTAGATGTGGAAGGCTGACTTGTGGAGGGTTGACATGTGGTGGGATATGTGGAAGGAGAGGTGCATGTGGATGTGGAGGGTGGAGGTGACTCGGGGTCAAGGGAATTATGGAGTTGCTGACTGATGAAGCGGGCTTGACTATCGAGTTGTTTCCAGGAGGTGATATCATTAAGGGCTAAAATAAATCGGTACTCGGGCATTACGTTGGATATTAACATCTTGATCTGTTCCTACTCCGGAATGTGCCCCGGGACTTGCGCGCCCAGGCGACGCCAGCGGTTAGCAAAGGCAGAGAACTCCTCGTCAGGCTTCATCTTCTCGTGGGTCAGATCCACCATAGAATACTTGGGCCCAACCTAGTCCTGAAACTGCTGAATGAATTTATCTTGCACAGTTTCAAAATTCACAAGTTACTCTTGCGGTAATGAGAAGAACCAATCCCAAGCCGAGCCTTCCAATGACAGACCGAATAGATAAGCCATCAAACGCTGGTCATGTTGAAACTCGACCGACTCATAGAGGAACTCCTTTAAGTGCACATACGGGTCACCGACTCCATCATAATGGCAATATGCGGGAATTTGTGATGGAGATGGAAGTCGAATATTCTGAAATGCGAACAGAACACTTAAGAAAGGTTTAGGATCGATCCGGCGTTAAAGTTCATCAAGCTGACGTTGGGTTTGAGCAATCATCTCCTGGATAGGGAGAGATCGAGAAGAATATGGGCCAGCCTGAGCAAGAGGTTGTGAATTTAGACCAGGATGGTGATGATGGGCCGGATGAGAGGATCCGGGCTGAGGAGAAAGGAAGCCCATTCCGAGAGTGGAAGGATATGTGGGCCTGGAAGGAATATAAGCATATGGACCCGTTGGACCAGCAACAACATAAGGAGAAGAAGAATGAGGCCCATTGGAATGAAATTGGGCATTAGAAATCGGGCTAGCGGCATATGAAGGAGAAGGCCTAGAAAGGTTAGAAGGCCCGTGATGAGGGGCAAGCCTATCAAAATGATGAGGCCCATTAGGATGAGAAGAAGGTCCATTAAGGTGATTTGCAATCAATTCTTGGGCCTAGGCCGGGTCCATTTGGTGAACAAGGCTTGAAAGATGGGCCATGAGATTAGCTTGTTCCTCGGATGGATTAGGGGGACTACGGGAAGATGGCCCATGTGGGAGGAAGATTTCACGCAGGAGTAGGAAGAAGATTAGAAAGAAGAAGGCAAGATATCCTTCTCTGAGGGTCATTAAATGCTCAGATTTTAGAGCTGAAGAAAGGTCTTTGTCAAATATTTTCTGTCAGCCATCAAAAGAGATGGAGTCTAAAATACATTTCATTGTCCCTACTGGACCAATCAAAGGACAAATTTTTTGGAGGGAAAATCTCCTCCTCTAGGCTCACACAGCCATGCAAAGTGCTGCAACAAGTGGCTGGCATCTGCAACACAAAAAGGAAAGAGACAAGGGAGAGAGGACACAGAGAAAAAGCCAGACAAGAGGAAGCTTCTGTAGAGGTTGTTGCTATGCACACATCCTTGGAGAAAAGAAGAACTCCTAAAGGAGCCAGGAGGAGCGTGAGCGGCAGGTGTAGAAGAAGAAGAAGAAGAAGAAGAAGAAGAAGAACAGAAGAGCACAAGACCATCACCTGAAGATAAAAGGCTGAACTGTAGCTCTCATTCTCCTGCTCGTTGCTTTGCAAAGGAAAAGCATCGTCAAAGAAGCAACAGACTTCCACGTAGCAACTTAAGCTCTCCTCATCTCAGACAAGGACTTTTGCATTTAGCATTGAGCATCACTCTCCCCATCTGAGTTTTCATCATTCTATTCTTTTGTTTGATCTTGTTTAAAGAAACCTTGAACCATCCCTACCGGTGTGTATAGGAAGACAAACGGAGGGTCCTCTAATCTGTAGTGAACTGTCCCTGTCAATTTGTGTGCAGGAAGACAGACAGAGGGTGTTCTCTATTCTGTGGTTTGGGGCATGTCCTCGATTAAGCTGTGTAACAGTTTACTAGTGTTGTGGCACTAGGGAAGCCTCACTTGATTTGAGTGAGGGGTGGACGTAGGACTCGAGTTTGAGTCCGAACCACCTTAAAATCTTTGTCCAAGTGGTTTGGTTGTGTGATTCCCTTACACTAGATGCTTGGTTAGGCATGTTGCTCATCCTTATCCTTGCATCTTGTGTTTTAGGCTCTTGCATTATGTACTATCTTTTCTTATTTCGCTGTAATCTGTTTGTATCTAGAAAAAGAGGGGCAGATCTATTCATCCCTCCCCTCTAGATCAGCCATTCCCACACAACAGAAGCTGGGCAAAACTTTGCCAGAACTACTTCGACATCGGCCACAAGGTCACTTAGCTGTTCAAAGGTTGTGACTTCAATGTCACTGACCCACTGTAGAATTTCCCTCTTTAAATTCTTTCTATAGATTTGATCAGAGTCCCCGTAACTTAGAGGATGCGTACACCTTTCACGGAGATTCCTCCATCTTCTTATATAGTCCATGGCAGACTCATTATCTTTTTATTTGGTTACTTGTAATTCGGCCTTGGTGACTTCTTCTTCAACTGTCTTCATATTCATTGTTTGTTCCCCCGTTGGCTTGTCCGTTATTGTCAGACCTGTCGGACTCGGGTGTAAGCTGGCTGGCTGCATATGCGAGCTCATTGGCACCATTGTCCGAGGAGCTATAGTTGCCCCTTGACATGCCTGAGGGACTGTATGTTGGAGTGGTTGAGGGAGAATGCCCCCTTGTGTATTCAGGTACTCTTTGGGGCATGGATGGCCATGTTAATGCTTCAGGTGAGCTAGTGCCACCTTGTGCCATCTCAGGTAGAAGTCTTGTCGATTGTGACATAGATGGACTCATGTTCATTTCATTTAGCTACCTTTATAACATTTCGATTTCCTCCTACTTTTAGTGTAGTACTGCCATCACGGTGGGGTCTTGCTAAGAGGGGTCGGGAGTACTATCCTCTACCTCTGGTTTGTGCGAGATGAGTGGCATCCGGTCATCATTGTCAGATGTGACCAGTTTCTTCGAGATGAATTACCTATGTTTTACGCCTTTGAGTGGAGGAGGGATGTGGTATTGCACCTTCTTGTTCGTTGGCGGGTGTCTTGATATTCTTTCGGATCTAGTAACATGATGGGAGGCAGAAGCTGTGGCTTGACTTGCCCTTATCGGCACATAAATTTCTTCGTCTTCCTCTTCAAAAGCTTGTACCCCGCCAGACGAAGCTGACAATGTGTTGCAGGAGAGAATAACGTATCTCATTTTAGCCTTTGCACTCTTCTTTTTCTTCCCCTTCATGGCTGGCATCTGCCCCCACAGTGGGTTGCTTGGGGCATTCAACACCCCGACTTTTTCTTTAGTTCTTTTTGTTAGCCCTTGAAACACATGGCATCTTTGAAGGGCATGCTCCTTGAGCTGCACAGGCTGGCTCTTGGGCTGCTTGTGCTCATTTGGCCCATTTATAATAGCTTGTGGCTGATCTACTACTGAGCTGACTTCTTCATGCACCCGCACCGGGGTTCATCTCTTTTTGTTGTCCGTTGGCCTTCCAATGGCCACTGAGGGGCTGTTTGATGGCAGATAAAAACTGTAGGAGACAAAGTGGGTCGGTTCATGACACCAGGAATTTGAGCCTCCAGTGTCGGGCGAGATGCCGATCTTGTTCTTTTCTTTGTTTGCGATGCTTGCTGATTCTCTTGCTCCCTTCCATGCAATGGGATACAGTCTTCACAAGTGGGCCAAGTACAAGCCTCTGGCACTTCGTCAGGCAATTGTTGATGTCACGCCCCGAACCGATAGTAGCGGAACGTGTTCGTTTGCTCAGAACATGGCAGTTAAACAGTCGAGTCGATCAGAGCAGAATATAAAATGACACAGATAATTGAACAAAATCTTACGCTTTGTCTTTCACATATCCCTCCACATGTCAACCCTCCACATATCAACCCTCCATGAGTCAGCCTTTTGCTCCCACATATCCGTCCGCATATCAACCCTCCAGGAGTCAACTGTCAATGAGTCAGCCTTCCGCCTCCTCATACCCACATCTGCCTCCACCCCCCGTCAAGAAAATATCACATCCCGAGTAGGTGGATGCCGTCTATATTCTCTCTCATCCCACTCCACATACACCTCCACCAAATCCCTCTACTGCTAGCCAAGCACTCTTGCCTATGCAACCCCCACAACCCTCTCTACAACCTCCTTCATCTCATACCTCTCGGCATCCACCTTGCTCAAAGCGGGCTCCTCACCCTCTATTGTCGGAGTGTTTTATATATATTTTTCGGGCTTTGATGGCCACTCACGCATTGTAACTCCCTTCGGTTGTGCCTTATCGACCCGCGGTCGAAAATATGCTTCAGTTTTGTGATTATCACCGCTAGAAAGGGCATTTGGTTGAGGATTGCCTTGAGTTTTGGGAGTTTATTTACAGCTTGGAAGACCAGAAGAGGATAGATTGGGCCGCCATTCGTAAGGTCATCCTACATCTTCTCAGCAACCAGCAGCAAGATGTGCCGTCCAAGCAGCCATCTCCATCTCTACTAGACCAAGGGCACCCCTGTGATTCCTCTTTGTCTAGTGTTGCACCCACTCCATCATCCGCACCATTGCCTAGTCTATCACCTGTCCCCTCACCTAAGCCGTCGCCTACCCCATCATCTTCGATATCTCCTATGCCATCTCCACAATCTCCACAAACCCAAGCCTCTGCTTAGGCCAGTGCCTCCCCTTCCACTCCCGCCACCTCCACTTCACTACTTCCACTCCCAACGCCGTGCTACGTGTTGTGTCAACTCACCGACGGTGGGCCCCACGGCCGTCAACTTTGCCTTCACCCTCTCCACCATCTTCACCGCCAACAGTACCCTTCTTACCCGCATCACCATTGCCTAACCCATCATCACCGCCTTTGCCATCTCCTTCGCCATCACCGCCCAAGCCTTAGTAAGCCACGCCTTTACCTACACCTCCACCTTTGTCTCCACTCAGATCTATCATTACCATATCCCCTTTTCCATCACTCGATACCCCCGCCATGGAAACCTCCACGCCATCTGAACCTATTCCCTCCACTTCTACTTCCACCCCATGGAGCGGGTGTGTATTACCTTTAGTGCCCCTCGGGTCTGGCCCCTAGGGAGACGATGAGCCGAATCAGGATGGTTCTAGGCCGATTCTACATCTTAACCTTCAAGATTATATCTGTCACATGCCGGTCTGCATTCTGGTTCCGGGCTATTTTGGGGATGATGTGCCTCCACTTTCAGAGATGACAGTTGTTAATGAGAGTTCCCTCGCACTGGTGCCAGTTTCTTCAAGAGCAAGGCCAGTGGCAATCTCATTGCTTACCGGAGATTCTATTATTGATGTTATTATTTCCTCTTGCTCTGTTGCCATTCAAATTACTGGACGAGAAAGGTTCTCTACCCGGGTCATGCTAATGCACACAGTCGCCAAGCAAATTATAAAGCCTATGTTCAAGGGGCAATTGGCCGTATTCTCAAGCTTTTCCAAGGACATTCGACACATTCTATGTAATCTCCCTCAGTTTATCAAGCTGGCCACATCAACACCGTGTATTACTCTCCCTCAGCTTCATCCTTCTCTTCTGTCAAGGGAGTTATGTTTCAAGACTGATTGCCGAATGGAGTTACTGGAGCTGCACATCTTAGTACCAAGGGATAAGACTCTGTGGTTTATTGTTCATCATTCTGAGGAGTTGCTTATTCAAGAATGTCCACATATTGTTAGCATCGGGTGTTTAGGGGCAACCGCCCCAATAAAGCTATATGTTTATGATCGGGCCAGGCCGTCTGCCAGGTGGACCCGTTATTTAAGAAGGAAGTGTAAATCAAGAAGCCTGAAGGTCAGAGTCTGTGCCAGGCGGGCCCGTGCTCAAGAGGTTTCAGCCAAGAAGTGGCGGCGGCGCAAGTTCAAGGGTCGCATGTTGTGCACTCAGGGACCCACTTCTTCTTCCTCTCATTTCTATTCATCATTTCTTCTACTCAGCTCCCACCCTTGGGTGGTGTATCTTCCAACTTCAGATCCTACTTCTATGATCTTCTCCTCTCTCTCTGGGTCCGCAAGCCCCCACTCCTCTTCTCCTTGTCTGAATTCTCAAGATTTTCCTAATTCTTGGCCCTATCTTAGGCCATCCTCCTTTCATCCCAACCTTGGGATATCTTCTAATTCCTCTTCCCCGAGACTTCTGGGTGTTGCCTTTGATTCTTCCTCAGGACTTTCGGGTGTCGCCTCTGGCCTTTCTCTAACCCTGTCGGATGATTCCTATTCTTCTTCTCCGACCATGTCGGATGATCATTCTTCTCCTTCTTTATCTTTGCAATCGTCTTCTCCTCGTCTTTCCATTCTCTCTTCTTCACCCTTTCGAGATCTTCACCCTTTCTCTTGCTGCTTTCGAGGTTTTAGCCCACCTTGATCTCAGTTAATCTCTGTTTATTCTGTATATGGTTCCTTGTTATTAGGACCTCTATGTCTTACCCAACTTGAGGTTAAAGTCCAACACAACCTCCATCCCGAGTCACTCATGGCCCATGGAGGCGAGGTTGTCATAAGCAGTGGGCCGTGTGGCTGACTGGACGGTGTACCATTAGACTGTCTATATCCTGAGCGTTCTACGTCGGGTTAGCCGGACTGTTCAGTGGGATAAATGGATTATTTATCTTTTGTTTTGTTTATCATCGACACCTGTAAGCAGTCTAGCATTGGACCGTGTATAGTGGTGGGCGGCCCATCGTTCGACCGCGTACCAGGTCGAGATCCTTGGGCTGGATGGATTTTCTCTCTCCACCCGTGGTTAAACCCCTAACTTGTTCCACCTTATTCTCCATGGATTCTCAACCAAACGCGATACCATTTGATCTTGGTGAAAGCTGGGAGTATTATCTTCATTTTATCCTAAAGAATCTCGGCCTAATTCGCGTTGAAAATCCCTCGATTTCGACTGGACTTTCAAGGGTCTATAAATAGAGCCCTTAGTCCAAGGTCACAAGGGGGGAGATCCAGCATTTGCGATGAAGTGCTGTCGAATTCTTGAGCGAACCACAGCCAGGGAGGAAGGCTCTCTACATCCATTTGAGCCTTCAGTTCAAGGGAGTAGTCTTGTGTTTGTGTTTTTTTTAGCCTTAGTTAGTCAGTCCTTCATCTATTACATGACCATTTCTTCCTCTTTTCATCCACGTTTTTCAATGGCATTATCATTCTTCCACCCTTCCTATTGCTTTTCACGCCCCATAGGGGTTAAAAAACCCAACCCCCAGCTATCGCCCATTTCATTTATGTTGTTAGTCTTCCATTCCTTTCTATAGATATTGCACATCCATGGGCTAATTTGGGGTGTGTTTTCTTGTCCATTGCTTTATTTTGCAGGTCAATAGGAGTATAAGCACGAGGCCCATCCCCTCTGGCCGGTCGAAAGGGGTGGAGGAATACGTTCCACATCTCGGTGCCTGGACGTTCTATGCGGTCTACCTCCGTCTGTCTGCATACGTGTGTAGTCCTCCACCGACCGTTCCAGCACTTTCAGCAGCCTATGAAGGACAGTGTAAGCCCTAGCCCGTCCTTCATCCCGCATTCCTTTCAGTACTTCACGTGGCCTGTCGGGCGGCCATGTACCTACTTGGGCAGTCTTCATTGGATCGTGTTCATCCCTGTTCCAATGCTGCACATTGGCGAGAGCCTCATTCATCTCCCCTTTTCCAAGGTACAGGGTGCCCTCTCCTTTTGGCACTTCGTGTCTTGGTGGCGATCATAGTTTTTCCTTTGCACTATCTCCTTAGCTCTTAGTTTCTATTATTATTCTATATCTTGGTTTGCAAAGGAGTAGAAGGAAAGGAAATTATATCTACATCCCAATTTTGTGGCGATCACGGTGAGACAGCTAGTGCCCATCGTGCTTTTATTTTGTTGACCTACATTCCTGTGTGTTTGGTTGGGTTTCTAGTCCTTTTGGGGTCACCATCTTGTTCATTCTTGCCTTCTGTTCTTGGGGGTGTATGCGGCCCTTTTAGGACCATTTATATCTTCCAGTGGTTGGTCGAAAGATCGTGTGGCTTCTATCACAGGTGTTAGTCCATTTTGTTTCTATCGTTGATATCTCTGTGAGTTTGCTGCTTTTAGTGGTCCGATCAGGGGCGTTGCATAGTGTGGGCAGTCATTCTCTAGACCGTGTTCCATTTGTCGTAGGTATGTTGATTTTCTTATTGTTCTTATTTCTGTAAGCTTGTCATATTTAGTGGTCCTCTGCGAGCCGTGTCTGAGTTTCCACAGTCTGACGATAGACCGTTTCTTTCCATCTCACGTGCATTTCTGTTCTATATATTTCTATGAGCCTGATAGGTTCTGCGGTCCACTGTGGGCCGTGTCTTAATTTCCACGGCCGCATGATAGACTGTGTGTGGGTGGCCTCAGGTATGGTTCTACACTTCATATTTTCTGTAGGCCTGTTGTTTAAAGCGATCCTCTGAGGGCCATGTTTATCATACTACGGTCGGTGGATAGACCACTTATCTCTGCACCCCTCTGTTTCTGTTGATTATATCTACGGATTTGCTATTATTCACGGTCCTGTCAAGGGCCGTTTCACAGGTTCCACGGTTGTTTGCCAGACCGCCCTATTCCCTCAGGTATGCATAGGTCTTGATTGTTTCAGTTCATTTCAGTTCTGTGCTTTTATTTTTTTACTTCTCCCTATCATTGCACGGTCCTGCCCAGAGCCATTTATACTCCCTGAGCGGTCTCCCATAAGACCACTTTATTGCTACAGTGCACCCGATATTAGCATTTTTGTGTATTATTTCATATCACTTCATGATTATTTGGGTGCTACTTATCTCCCCTGGTTATCATCTCTCTCTGCATAGTTATTGTCATTTTTATCATTGTTTGATCATCGATTGTTAGCTTTAGGCTAGACTTTGCATGCACTTTGGTGCACATAGGTTCATACATTTTATCATATTAGTTGCATTCCTACCTTGGTAGGGGATCCTCTCGTCTCCATATTCCTTGGAGCCAACTAGGTGACCTTACCCGGGACCTCCGTAAGTCCCCGTGAGCCGTGGATTCCCACACAGACGCTGGACAAGTTGTACCTTACCACACCTAGTGTAGGTTACATCCGTAAGAGAGAGAGTACCCTTAGAGTCAACAAAGTCTGCATTCGATCCCTATTAGGAACCCTTATGTGAGAGAATTTTCATTTAAATTGATTCACTAAGGTTCTAAAAGGGGGAACTTATATCGCGCAGGGTCTGCAACACCACTCTCAAATGATGCACATGCTCCTCAGCAGACCGCGAATACACAAGGATGTCGTCTATGAATACGACCACGAACTGGTCCAAGTACGGACAGAACACCCTATGCATCAAATCCATGAATGTTGCAGGGGCATTGGTGAGCCCAAACGGCATCACCAAGAACTCATAGTGCCCATACCTCGAACGGAACGCAGTCTTGTCCACATCAGACTCTCGGCTGAAAGTATGAAGAACTGACTCTAAGATAGCTTAGTCATGGTGTGAACGACTAAGAACAATTTCCAGGATATTTGACCTGAACTTAATCAAAGAACTGATGTGAATTAGAAGATTGCACATTTTCCCCTGCCTATTTCTTCTTCATTTATCTAAAACCACTTATCCAATAGCTTGAACATGGTTTGCTTCCATTTGTTTTTGCCTATATGTTGACATGCAGGACTCTCACTGATCCTTTTCCTGTACTCCATATGTTTCAGATTGTTGATAGACCTACTCAGGGGCACATCTATCTTTCTAGAGAATATGTTCGACCACAGTGGGTATATGATTGTGTTAATGCTCGGATCATATTGCCAACAGAACCATACATGGTTGGAAGGTACCTATTGACAGGCTATTTATATTTGGACAAGTTTTTTCTGGAGGGACTTCTGCTTCATTCTGTGGATCATGTTTAATTTTTCTTGCTTCTAGTTTTCCTTTTCTTGTTCATGCTTCGGCATCATTTGGTAACAATCATTGACAGGATTCTAATTATTGAAAGCTCTGACATGATGTAATTGTTTATGAACAAAAAGTGAGTGCCTCGGCTTATTTGTGAGGAGATTTTGAGGGAATGTAGAGAGATAGACACGTAAAAAGGAGGGGAGGATTTTTTTGTTAACCGCATTGTGGTAGCTTTTTGAACAAATGGCACCACTTTCTAGAGAGAAAAGGTGGTTAAAGTTTTGGAAAGATGGCAAATTACATTAAAAGAACTTAAAAAAAACAAGGGCAGTAGAGAAAAAATAACCTACAAATAATCTATGGTCCATTTGAAGACTGAATCAAAAGAGATCTAAGCTTGGATTTTAATTGTTAAAAACATGTACTTCCTCAAATGCTAGCTTAGTAAGTTTCCTAGTCCACCTGCATCTGAAATTGAAAATTTGTTGTTTTTTGGCAGAGACCTACCACCACATTTGTCTCCATTTGTTGACAATGAAGCCGAAGGTTATGTACCTGAATACGCAGAGACAATTACGCGGTTGCAAGCTGCATCAAGAAAGCAATTGTTACCACTGACAGGAGTGGATAATGAACGCTTTGATGATCCACAAAATCTTTTGGCTGAAGGTGTTATTGACAGAACTGAAGCTCAGGAGGCCGCTGAGAAAAAACACAAAGTATTTCCATCAAATATGCTCTTCCTAACTACTCTTTATTCTAGAATAATAATGTAATATAGGGCAATAACATGCTTGTCTCTGGCAATTTGCAGCTGATGATGCTTGAGAAGCAGTACCATGATGAGCTGAAGATGGAGCTTGAAGGAATTAGTTATTCTGAATCATTGTCAAAGAAGAAAGCACAGAGCATCGTTGAAGAACAGAAAGAAGATATTTTCTTGGATGCAGAACAGGTGTCTGATGATATTAGTGACATGTCCAAGATTGTAATGTCACGTAAGAAGAGAAAGCTTTATGAGGCGATGCAGGTAAAGTATCTCATTTCTCTCCTCCATATGAGTTTCAATGTTTCGAGCTTATGCTTAGTGGAGAAACATGACCTTTCTGTCTGATTATGAATTAGACTTCTTTTCACATGGACATTGCTTTCTCAATTAAATATACATGTGGATGCCGAATTAAAAGTTGACCGAGTTGCATATATCTGTAAGGTTAAGCTGGAGAAAATTGACCAATGTGTACGGACTTGAAACTGTGCATTATGAAGAATCTTTTTTTATGAAAAAAGAAGCAGACAAATTATGGTAATCAGAGGTTTGAGTGATCATGATGACCACTTACATACATGCACTCGGCCAATTGTGATACACAGTCATCCAGCTCTCCAAGTCCTTTCATGTACCCCTCTCTAACTCGTATGCGTACAGGTGGTCTAGGAGAGGTGCCTTGCAAACTCATCACTCCTCTCAGCACATCGATAGTCATATGTTTTAATCTCCAGTTGGTCACTCGGTTGATGAGAACTTTTCAGGGAAATTATCGAGATTAATTTCTTGTGGGGTCAACATGACTTTTAATTCTTACATGAACCACCCCGAGTTAAGCATACAAAATAGGGCCTAGTAAGACAATCTTTTTGACTGGGGTTCCCGCACAAATTCTCTGAGCAATTTTGTTTTTTAGTTGAAAAGTTTGCAAGAAGTTTGCTTCCAAAATAAAAAAATGTTTGCAAGAAGTTAACAGGATCACAAGAGTGAAGAGATCTGTGGTCACAGTTTTACTTAACTAGATTGTGTGCTGGCTTTTTCATGGACTAGAGCACATATCAAGTTACCCTGAGTTGGCTCCAGTCTAAAGCCACCTCAAGGCTCTGATGCTGAGGGCTCAATTCCGTCAACCAGACTGGGGACACAGTGCATGTTGCGTTCCCTTTAAAATTATCTGGACGGCTCAAAATTGGACCAACTTCTTTTTTTTTTTTTTTAAAGCTTGCCTCGTTCCCAACAGGGAGAGTCTGGTGATGGTCCAGAGGAGCAGAGCAGGGCTGCTTCTGGGAACATGATCTATTTTGAAGAAATAGAACTTCCGGGTTAGTCTGGTGACGGCAGCGTGGTACAGGACCAACTCAGGCTTCCGCACGTCATAAATACCGAGGACTTGTCGGACTATTAGCTGAGAGTCCCTGTAGACTTTGAGGCACTTGATGCCCATGTCGAGAGCCATCTGAAGCCCGATGATCAGAGCTTCGTACTCGGCTTCATTGTTGGTCAGGACTTTCATGAGGGCGCAAGAGTTGTACAAAACTCCGCCCTAAGGAGTCAGGAAGAAGATGCCGACACCTGCCATGACGTCTGAGCTTTGATTGCTCCGGGTGATCCCTCGGGAAGCGTCATCAAAGTACAGCTCCCAGCAAGGTAGATTGGCTGTAAGGGCGTCTCGCTACCAGTAATGCAAGACATCTCCGCTCTATCCGACCGGTTGTTGTGGTTGGAAAGCAAGGGACTCCTCATCCGGGAGCTCCGTGTTGAGAGGTGAGTCATCCGATACCGGATGGGCTGTTAAAAATTCAGCCATGCTGTGTCCCTTGATTACTTTTCTGGGGACATAGGTAATGTCATACTCCATCAACAGGAGGGCCCATTTTCCCAGCGACCTGAGAGGACAGGTTGCCTGAGGAGATACTTGAGGGGGTCGTATTTGGATATGAGCTCGACCTGATGGGACAGGTGGTAGTGCCGCAACTTCTTGACGACGAATACCAATGCCAAGCAGACCTTCTCCATGGGGGAGTGGCGGTACTCAGCACCGATCAGTTTCCGACTGAGGTAATAGAGCGGCTGCTCTTTGCCTTCCTCGTTGACTTGTGCCAACAGATCCCCTAACGAGGCATCCATGGCGGCAATGTAGAGTATGAGGGACTTGCCCTTGACTGGTGCCCCCAGGAGTGGAGGAGCAAGGAAGTACTCCTTGATTTGCTCGAAAGCTGCCTGGCATTCCGAGTCCCATATGAATGGGGCGTCTTTCTTCATCAGCTTGCTGAAAGGCGTGCATCTACCAGCGAGGTTGGAGATGAACCTCCGAATGTAGGTCAAGCTTCCTTGGAACGACCTGAACTCAGTGAGGTTGCTGGGTGGTAGAATCTCCCATATCACTTTGATCTTGCTGGGGTCCACTTTGATTCCTCGGTATCAGACGATGAAACCGAGAAACTTACCACTGGATACGCCGAAGTCGTATTTCATGGGGTTCATTTTGAGCCCATATTCCTGGAGACACTCGAAGACCTGGCGTAAATCGCGCAAGTGGTCCTCCCGCCTCTTAGTCTTGATGACGAGGTCGTCGACATAGCATTCGACGATGTTGTGTAGCATCTCGTCGAAGATTTTGGTCATAGCCCTCTGGTATGTAGCACCGACGTTCTTCAAACCAAAGGGCATACGCTTGTAGTTGAAGATCCCTTTGGGGTACCGGAAGGCTGTGTGATTTTCATCCTTGGGGGACATTCGGATCTTGTTGTAACCGGACGACCCATCCATGAAAGACAAAGCTTCATGACTGGTGGTCATATCAACCATTATTTTCGTGATCGAGACTTGAAAGTCATCCTTCGGACATGCTTTGTTGAGGTCCCAGAAGTTGACGCAGATGCGGACTTGACCACTTTTCTTCTTGACTGGGACAATGTTGGCGAGCCAAATTGGGTAGATGCATGGCTCAATAAAGTTGACCTCCACCATCTTATTAACTTCGGCTGAGGCCTGGAGTTCCAGCTCATGGTGCATGCGCCGCTGTGGCTGTTTAACTGGAGTTGATGAGGAGGAGATGGCAAGCTCATGTTCTGCTACGGAGGGGTCAAGCCCCGACATCTCCTTGTATGTCCAGGTGAAGCAGTCTTTGTATTTAAACAGGAGTTCCTTATAGTCCTACCTCTCTGCTTCACTGAGAAGAGTGCTGATGAACGTCGACTGGGGGGATTCATCTTCGCCCAAATTAATTTTGATGAGTTCGTCGATGATTACCTGGCCACCATCCTCCAACTCAGGAGGAGCGGGTTGGAAGTTGATGAAATCTTCATCATCAGTGTCGGCTTCATGCGCTTCTTGGTCCTCGAAGCCAGCAGTTGAAGTTGATGGAGCTGGAAAATTATTGTTGCTAAACTCGAACTGGGATTGCCCTGGATTGCCAGCACCTGGCTGGCAATTATCGGCTGGTGCCATTGAAGCTTGATTGGAGTTGCCTGCTAAAGCTGGCAACACTTCATGGCCTTTGTTCTGGGAATTTTCCTCATCGGGAAGGTCTTCCAGATTTGGCTCTTTGATTGACTGGGAGGCACTGGGGACCTCCTCCATCCCACTATTTTCATAGACAGACGATGAGGACTCACTGAGTGCCTGAGCTGAGGTGCTGGTTCTGGCGGGGAGCTAGATTAGGATGTCCTCTTCCTCGTCCCTGGAGCTGTTGAACTTGGTGTCGATGGTAGCTGGGTCACTAATTGGCTGTATCGGGCCTACGATAATGACCATGTGGTAGACACGGAAGTCCGGGACTTGGTCATAGCCGAGTCCCCTGGTATCTTTGTGGGAGAATGAGGGTTAGCCCTGGACCTGTGAAGGGGTCCACAACCGGTGAAAATATTCATGCCACGCAGAACCTTGCCATTGGGGAATATGTTGCTTGAGGTCTCATCTTCAGGACCTTCTTCATCATCAAGAGGACATCGTTCATCATCTAAAAAGGCGGTGGTTCCATTACGACGCATAGCCACTTGGTCAACTATCCGTCGAGAGGTGGAAGCAGCGACTGAGCCTTGTATTGAAGTGCAGAGCTCCTCTAAAAGTTCTTCGTCCCTGTCCGAAGAACAGGTGGATTATGTCGGCCCTGATGATGAGGGAGTTACTGATGCCAATGGAGGTGGGACCTCTACTTCCTATCCCTTAATAGAGGGATCGTCTGTATTCAATCTCCCACGGCTTATCATCAAAACTCCTAAAGAAACTTTACCGGGAGTGGCTGCGGATGCTGGTGCAGAGGAATATCTGGCTTCCTCTGTAGCCGAGTCATTGATAGAAGAACCACCTATTCAGACAGCCTTTGAGCTGTTGACCCCAAAATCTATAGCAGCTAAAGTGAGTCTTCTACTTTTGAAGCTCCTTTCTTTTCATTCTTCAGTCTATCAGGTCATCCAACATTCTTTTACCCATTTCCCCTTCTTTTTGTTTTCAGATGCCAATCACCTTAAGCCAAGCCATTGCTCCTGTTATCAGTAGTGTTCCCCCAGCCAAAGCACTACGTCCTCCATTTACCATGCCTTTGACCTCTGAAGAAGTTGTACCCGTATTATGGCATATGCCTATTAGAGCCCAACCTGGGTCTGACATACTGCCAATTGAGTTGGATACGTCAGGGGAGACTCCAGTGCCAGCTCGTTCTCCTGAGTTGAGGATTTAAACCCACGCATCAGCTTTTACCTCCATGGTGGCGCAAGCAATTGTTCCGGTGCTCTCGACTATTGAGGAGTGGGATGTTGAATCTAGGTCTGAGACCATTCCAGCACTTCCTAGCGCAACCGCATCAGAAGGGCTTGGCTTGACAGGAGAGAAACTATTGGGGAAAGAGAAAGCTATTGAGGCGTCGAGTACTGCTATTATACTGGCTTTGTCGTCTTCTTCTTTGGCCACGGATGCTGGATATGGGCCAACGTTGACAGTGAGGTCGAATTTAATTTGCCTCCAGCAACATCTTTTGGTATCACCTCTTCAGATGAGTTGGTCTGGAAACATCTGGAGATGCTGCGACATGTGGTTTTATCTCAAGCAGCCCTAACTTATCCCAGACTGCGGGAGATCGCCGAGCAGCTGTCGGTCGGCCTTCAGGCTTTGGGATGCCCTCTAGAGTTATGGACTCAGAAGGTGCTTCTTTTATTGAAATTTGTAAATCGTCGAGATTTTCTGGGGTGGATTAAGAGTGACAGGCTTGCTACACTGAGAATGCAGAAAGTTGACTATCGAGTGGCCCTAGAACCCCTGGAGTTAGATCTTTGAGAACATTACGCTCTCGCCGCAACCTTATCATCACATATCTAATCTTTGCGAGCCAGGCTGGAGGAGCTGCAAGTAGAGATGGTCTCTACCCAGGCAGAGCTGTACCTCATAAAAGATATGGGTGCTGACAGTGCTGAGGAGACTGCTGTGTTGGAGGGTCAAGTGGCTTCACTACGCAGCAAGTTAGCTCATCTTCAGGAGGAGGAAATTCATCTTGGGGAATAGGAGGCAGCCCCTTCTATTGGGCTTTTAGAGTTTGAAGACGTCTTTCGCCGGTAATAGCAGAACCTTCATGTAATTCTGCTCCTTCAAAGGGAGATCTTTTGTAGTTTCCTTTCATTGTAAGGGAAATCAAAATTTTGTTCTTGTTGCAGCCTCTGGGCTCCCTTTATGTGTTTTTTCTTGTTATTTTCCTGCTCTGATGACTGAGTGTCAAAGGACTCTTTGGCTTTTCGAGGGGTACTATGCGTAAAATGCAGGAGAGTGCTCACTCTTTCAGAGAAAGGGTGAGGGGTTTGCTCCACCGTGCCAAGAGTGCCTCGAAGGTCCAAAAGTTTTGAATATGGTAGAACTTATTTGTTTAAGTGGCCAAGGAGTGCCAAGATAGAGGGAGTATAGGCCCAAGGCATTTTAACAAAAGGGGAATTTTACTTTAGTGGCATAGGCGTAAGGCTTTTACCAAAGACTTTAGCATCGATCCTGACTGCTATGTCGAGGAGTCAATGGTAGTTTGTTCATCGGCACGAGGTGAATGCCAAAGCAAGGAAAAGTCTTGTTTTAGCAGCATAGGCATAAGGTCTACACTAGTGGGTTTTAGCATCGATCCTGATGATGATTTCGGGAATCAACAGTAGTTTGTTCATCGGCATGGGGTAAATACCAAAGTAAGAAAAAGTTTTATTTTAGTAGCATAGGCGTAAGGACTACACTGGAAGGTTTTAGTATCGATCCTGATGATGAT
Organism: Amorphophallus titanum; assembly: GCA_024336825.1. NCBI lineage: Eukaryota > Viridiplantae > Streptophyta > Magnoliopsida > Alismatales > Araceae > Amorphophallus > Amorphophallus titanum. The sequence continues at coordinate 34,505,887 of JANBPO010009603.1, forward strand.
GTCGAGAATCGACGATAGCTTGTTCATCGGCATGGGATAAATGTCGAAGCAAGGAAAAGTTTTATTTTAGTAGCATAGGCATAAGGCCTACACCAGTGGGTTTTAGCATCGATCCTGACGATGATGTTGGAAATCAACTATAGCTTGTTCATCGGCACAGGGTAAATGCTGAAGCAAGGAAAAGTTTTGTTTTGACAGCATAACCGTAAGCCCTACACCAGTGGGTTTTAGCATCAATCTTGATGATGATGTCGGGAATCGACAGTAGCTTGTTCATCGACACAGGATAAATGTCAAAGCAAGGAAAAGTTTTATTTTAGCAGCATAGGCGTAAGGCCTACACCGGTGGATTTTAGCATCGACATGCTTATCCTCTTCCCCTCGCTATCTATTTAAGGACATGTACTCCAAGAGGAACAAGTGCAGTAGTGCAGCAGCCAGCAGGAGCGCTCACTTCCACTTCCTCCCATGCAATAAACGTAGTCTCTGGTTCTTCGTGCCATACTCTCTCCACCCGTCCTCTTTGGTTCTCTCTTCTGTCAGGACTCTAGGCCCCAACTCCAACCTGAGTCCCGATCCAAATACATTCTCGCATTCCGCCCCCCCTCATTACTGATACCAATAAAGGAACGCTGGGCGCTTGGGTGAGGGATTGCGAAGGCCGAGTTGTTTGGTCAGGTGACCACTCAACTTGTGGTGAAGAAGCTTTGTTTCTCTTCCAAACTTCGATGCCATTACAGGCTGCGAAGGGCGTTTATATAGATGCGTTTATGGAATACAATTCAAATCCGGGACTGACGTCCGGGAGAGTACAATAATTACAACAAACTGGAATTCAAATCCGGGACTGACGTCCGGGAGTACAACAAACTAGAATAGAATCCGGGACTGACGTCCGGGAGTACAATTATAGACATGTTTTAAGTCCGGCGACGCGTCCGTGATGTGACAGGATAGGAGCTGTAGTAGAACTCTGACGGCTTCCGTGATGTGGCGTCCGTGATGTGACAGGATAGGAGCTGACTGTACGTAACTATTTGGAAATTTGCTGAAGAAGCTTGGTATGTGTTGGACAAAATCCACTGAGTTGTTTTGAGCATCTTCGACATTCTTCGTCGAGATTACAGAGTTGTTTAAGGGAAGAAATAGCAGTAAGTCCTTCGTCTGCTTCTAGGCTTGTAGTAAGTATTAGATCTTCATCTAGGTAGCGTCGGAGTATGCCTGTCTCTGAGAAATTGTAACGCTGAAAGAAGCTGCAAAGATCGGTCTCCCAGTCTGTGGTGTGGAGTAAGGGTGTAAGAAACTCTCGAGCAGGTTTATTTGCATATAGTTGTCGGCGAATAAACAGAAGGTCATCAAGGAGTTCATGTTCGATGATGTGTGTTAAAATATCGCCTTCTGTCGTAGACCATTTCAGGTTGTTGATGATGCAACTAATTCGTCCTGCTGAAGTCATATATAGATCAATGGTTGGATATTCTCCATCTGCTGAGCTGCCTTGTGGGAATAACGAGCGTATGTTCTGGCAGAATTGGAGTCGTTGTTGCGGAGTGCGGAGGGGCAAACGTTTCCAGGCAGCAGAGATAGGTTTGGTGCGTATCATTTTGAGTTGACCTTTAAGTTCCCTTGTTAAAACGTCGGGGAGATGATGATCTTTTCCGGGAACTCGTTCAATTGAAAAAGAGTATTGGGCAAGTAAGAATTGCCACCATGCATATCGCCTTAGCTTGGCATTGTCGACCAATTTTCGTTTTAAAAACGCACCAAGAGTTGAGGAGTCGGTACGAAGTATAAATGTTTCTCCGATTAGATAGGTGTGAAACTTTTGTACTCCATAAACTGCAGCCAGGATTTCCTTTTCGGCAGGCCAATAGTTGAGCTCATGTTTCTTAAATTGGCCACTTTGATAGGCACACACTTGTTCTTGATTCTGCTCCTTGTGAAGTAAGACGGCAGACCAGGTGTCAGTAGAGGCGTCTGTTGCCAGAACATATGGACCCTGATAAGCTGGGACGAGAGCAGGTAAGTTGCTGCATTCCTTTTGGAGGGCTATAATCTCATCAGAGGCTGCTGAAGTCCAAGTAAAAGGTTTTGTGCGCATCGCTGTTCGGATATTGCGGGTTTTCTCGGATAGTTTTGCAATAAATGGGCGTAAATAATTAACACAACCTAGAAACCTCTGGCATTGCGTTAAATCTGCTGGGCGAGAAGGAAATAAAGAAAGCTTCTTTAAGGGATGTTCTTGCATCATAATCTTGCCATGTTGTATAGTAACGCCCAAGAAATCGACCGAGGACTCTGCAATTTTAAATTTGTCAAGGGAGGCAGACAACCCAATTCCATGTCGTTGAATAATCTCGGCAAATGTGAGGAGATGCTGTATGTGTTCGGGGATGGTATCAGAGAAAATAACGAAGTCGTCTATATAATTTGCAAGAAAAGAAATATAGGGTTTAAAGATGTCGTCCATGCGCCGTTGAAATTGTGCTGGGGCATTCTTAAGTCCGAAAGGCAGGACTAACCATTCATATAGACCACATGGAGAAGAAAAGGCGGTCTTGTGGATATCTGTGACTGCAATTTTTATTTGATGATAGCCCGACTTGCAGTCAAATTTGGAAAAAATCTTCTTTTGAGCAACTCGTTGGATTAGCTCTTCTTTATTGGGTAACGGCCACTTGATGTCAATAGTCACAGCATTCAGAGGACCATAATCAATTACCATACGAGCTTTGCCACGTTTTTGTTCAGCATGGTTGCGGACAATAAATGCAGAGCAGGAATAATTGGATGAGGACTTTTGCATTAGCTGTTTAGCTGAAAATTCTTCAATTTGTTGTCGTAGCTCTGCTTCATCCTCTAGTGAATGTCGAATGGGTTTTCCTTGCACCGGAATATTATGGATAGTAGGAATATAAGCTTCCGGTGAGTCTTTATCCCAAAAAGTGAGCGGATGCTCGATACAACATTTTTGGAGAACTTGGGTGACGTCTGCAATAGAAGTCAGATAAGGTTGCGCTGATGGTGCTAGAGTGTTGAGATGTTTAATGATGGCGTATATTTCCTGCTTGGCAGTCTGTTTTTCTTTATATCGGATCAACTGAGAAATAGATACATCTTCCACTGTGAGCCGTTTTGTTTGACCGTGCCCTGATAAATAGGGTGAAATTCGTGGAATGATTTCACGCTGTTGATTAATGTTGAAGACCACCATGTCTTTAGAAACTGTGTAAGGGCTGAGTTTGTCAAGAGTGACACAGCCCATACCAACTTCATAACCACCATCGTTGATTTGGAAAAAGTCGGCATGGAACACCTGCTTTCCAACTTTTAAAGGTACTTGAAGGGCAAAATGGGAAATTGTGCGCATGCCATTCATGGTTTCAATTTCTCCGCCACAGGGATAATAAAGCCAATCGTGCCATAACCTTTTATGGCACCAATTGATATTTGCACCGGTATCGAGAAAGATTTGGCATTTGTTCCATTGTTCTAAGCCATCAGTTGCAATATAGGCAGGGATAAGCACACTATTGGTGATTTTTATGAGTTTTTTGATTTGTCCAATTTGCTGATTGGACAATTGGGTAGGAGGTTTGGAAAACTGGATTTCGGGAAGATTTGTGGCTTTGTAGTCACTGGGTAATGGAGTAGATACTACTGGTGGAGGGAGTATCATTTGAGGAGTTTTGGGTGTAGAACAGAAGGGATTAAAGAAGTGGGGCTGGTCATAGTCAGGCTCACTGTCGTCTGTAGAGGAGGGAAGTGAGATTGAGGAGTGTTCAGACCAGGCAAATTCTTCTTTATCAAATAATTCTGTAGGTGAATAAAAGACTTGAGAGGTAGAAGGTATATCAACAAGTTTACCCTTTCCTTTGCTGTTGCCAGAAGAGATCATTTGTATTTGCCACGGAGAATGAGTGTCTTCTTCTGATCCTGAACTTGGTGGGCAGCTAGCCTCAGCTTCAGACGAAGAGGATAATAACGTGTAGAGTTGAATATTGGTACTTATGTCTGTAGCAAATTGTTCTGGTGTTTCAAGTAATTCCCATTCTGAATCTATTTCGGTAGAAGCAAAGAGGGCTTTGATTCGCTTGGGAGCTTTATTCGGACAATTTCTAGCAAAATGTCCTTGTTGCTTGCAGGCATAACACTCATCGGCTTTTGTTGCCATGCGCTTTGTTGTATGTCGTTTTTTGAAAAAACGGTAGGGCTTGAAAGACCGAGGCGAGCGTTTTAATCTGGCAAAACGAGGACGGTGACGGCCCAGCATTCGAGGATACCTTTTAAAGCGCCGTTTTGCTGATGGAGGGGGTAAATTGAATCTTTCAGCTCCATCTAACTGTGTACATGTTTGTTGTGATAACCGCGGTAGAACTTGTTGCGCTCTCATGTTATAGCATAATTTCTTGAGTTCTTGGCGTATATATTGAATAATATCGACAAAAAGTAGTCCGTCCAAAAAGACATTGGTTGTATTGAGCTCTTGTAAAACAAGATTGCTTATGGCATCAGGAAAAGATGCGAGAAACTGAGCTTTGACCGCTGCTGAATTATGTTGCCCAAGTCGATAAACTTCTTGTGTATAACTATTTGCATAGGCTTCAAAGTCATCTAAATTTCGAAGTTTTCTGCGGGCTAATAAGAGAATATCCGTTGAATGTTGATGAGCGCGGATAGGGTAGAATTCTCTAAGTAATAAGTTGCCCAAATGTTGAACTCCTTTTTCACATACTTCAGCTTTGGTGGGGTCGACTAAATAATACCACCAATGTTTAACTTTACCTGTTAGGGCAAATGGCAAAATCTCAAAAAGCTGTTGATTGGAGATTTTGCTGGCTTGTTGTGCCATGTACACCTTTTGAGACCAAATTCGGATAATGTCTTCAATATCCGTCATAGGTGCTGAGTCTATTGCTAATATTGGAATATCCATTCCAAGCATAATGACATGATCGGTAAAGCGATGAGGGCCAGGCTCAAATTTTGGTAATTTTGAATGCATCATTTTTAGGGATCTTGGGGCAGTTGGATCCCAGGGAAGAGCAATTGCATTTGCTAATTCACGATCTTTAAATGTCATAAAATCTATGGCGTGTTGCCTGAGTAACTGAAGATTTGTGTTATGAGCTTGTAAGATACTCTGTTTTTTGCCTTCGACTGCGGTGTGGAGGTTTTGAACAGAATTCTGTAATGTTTCGAGATTTTCCAAGATCTGTTGATATTGGACTACCGTTTTTTGAATATTCTTTTCTGCAAAAGTCGTCCAATGAGTTAAGTAATTGAGCTGTCTAGTTTTTTCATCTTGGAGTTGTGGGCTATCTGCTTTGTGTAGCAGAAGATAACTAGTATCTGCTCTGAGTTCAACCTTCTCTTTTGCTAGCTGTTCTGTGGTAGTAGTTTGATAAGCCATTTTAGGTGGCCAATCAACCATTTCAGGAGTGATGTATGGTACTTCACTTGTACTTCCGCTGGTAGTAATCATCCGTATTGCTGCTGAATCACGATTTGGGGAAGAAGAGACAGAAGAAACTGGAGGATCATGGAGGACAGGGAAAAGTGGCGGTAGGTTTGAACTGGATGCTGTGGATGCTGTGGAGGGAAGTAACTTAAGTGTAGAGTAACGGAGAGAATGAGGTTCTGGAAATCGTGACATCCAACGTTTTTTTTGTTTTTGTTCGTGGAACTCAGAATTGGATATGAAATTTTCGATGGCAGGAAATCCTTGAACAAATCCGTCTAAATTTAGAGTTGGCGCAACTTGTGTAATGTTTTTGTTTAGAATTAAGGGTAGTTGTACGCCGTAGGGATGTTTAAAATGCGAGACAACGGAATTGGTTAAATGAAAAATGCAACGAGACGCAATAGTGGCATATACGGATTGTGGGAGAAGGTTTATCTCTTTTATTTGTACGCAGACGACGAAGGCTTGAGAAATATAGGGATCATCTAAGGCAATCGTGAAATTGGGACGAATAACACACAAACCATCTTTATCTAGAATACCAGAGAACTGACAGATCACAGCCTTTTCCCAGTGGCACAGAGTTTAATTTTTTTAATTTGAAAGCTCCAAGCATATTAATTCATCTCTATTTGAAAGCTCCAAGCACACTAACTCCTCTCTCTCTCTCTCACAATTACACAGGTTAAGATTTCTTTTTCCTTCTGCAACGTTGACCAAGGAGACAGCCTGTCCTGCTGGAGACAAATTAAGAGAACTAGATTCCTGCTATTTGTTACAACATTGCTGGAGACAAATTAAGAGAAGTAGATTCCTGCTATTTGTTACAACATTGCTGTTAAAGTAATATTCTTTCAAAAGAGTGTGCTATATTAGTAATTTCGGGCCAAGATGATGACCATGGCATGGCATCTTTCTCTTTCTTCAGAGCCTGTGTAAATATATAGTGGCTTCCCTGGTTCCCTTATGGTCTTACCCTAGCTGTTTGCAGTCTCTCTAAAGGGCTTAACCATTTCAACAACAGAACAGAGAGAATCGTGTTCCGTTGGGTTAGTGAACTCTACGCTGTACTGGTGGCCAGAGCAAGTCATTGGCTGTGGAGTTCATACACCAAGGGATTATGAAACAGGAATGCATTTGTTCATCCAGCATATCTTACAATTATGGGTTAAAATATGGAGTTCGTCAGCGACAATATCATTGACTCCTCTACCTCCTGTCAGGGTTGAAAGAGTTTTGGCTAACCACACAACAAAAGGACTGTCTGCATGCAGATCCTCATATGAGTGGCTACCGTTTCCCTGTCATACAGAGAACACATGCATTCTGCAGCCTCATTTTAGCCTATTATACAACTTCTCGTAATTACAACCTCTTTTTTACTGCATAATTACACATGAAACTCAAACTAGGCATCATACTGCATGCTTACATAATTACATGTTGGTGCACAATTGCATACATGTGGACTATTTTCACCCCCGTCAAGAACTTGTTCTAGCTTTTTCATCACAGAAAAATCAATCAGACTTTCTAAGCGGTCCTTTCCAGTGGCGAACATCTCCTTCTCATCCAGGTGTTCCTGAAGATTGCCTTCCATGACTGCCAGACTCTTCCATGCAGGTTGCTCATTTATTACATAAGCATTGCTCACTTGTTGATTTGCTAGTGAGTTGAGGGGAACTTTCAGTGTAGTGCAGAAAACATCTGGTCTAATGTAACTTGCTGTGGAGGAAGCTCTCAGGTCTTGCTTGAAGCATGTCTGCTGCAGTGCGTCAGCAACTACCTCCAGAGGGAAATTCAGGTGAGCTGCAGGGCCTCTCATCCTTAGAGCTGCTTTATCATAAGCCAAGGCAGCTTGTTCTGCTGTGTTGAAGGTCCCAAGCCAAATACGTGCTCCTCGCCTTGACGAGTCCCTTATCTCTGCAGCGAACTTCCCCCAGCGCCGCTTCCTGACTCCCCTATAATTCTTGGTGGCGTTGGTGTCTTGTCGTTGTGCAGTGTCTCTCGAAGATGAACACTGGTTGCTTTCAGAATTGAGATCAGAGGAGGCCTCACTGCAGTTTGGGAGAATGATGCCATCTAGCAGCTCTTCCCAGCTCTCTGCTCCCATAGAGATCCATCTTCCTAGACTGGGAAGTCTCTGGAGGATCTGTTGCATATCATCTTTTCCTCCAAGAGGGAACAGGTGTTCTGACATCTGAGAGGTCGAGTCCGTACAGCCGGCATGGCTTCCTTTGTTGGAGTTGGATCTGGTTGGAGCCTCTCCTGCCATGAAGTTAGCCCAAACATTTTCCAACAGCATGTCTGGTGCTTCCTGTTTCTCCTGCTGGTTGGCCATGGTGGAATCCTGGTGGTACTCTCGCATCAAAGAAGTGGAGAGCAGGCCTTTGGGGAAGGCTATTTAGAGCTGCCAGCCTTTCAACAGCTGAAGGCTTGTCATACATCCAATGAATAAACAAAAGTATAACTGTTCCTGTGTCACAGTATATCAGGCACCTTCTCAACAACTTTCTACGTACAAAATCAGCGAAAAATCATCAACATGTACCCTCCATCTACCCTCTTACCATCCAACTGAATCGTTGGTTAAGCTACAAGTGATTATGAAACATACAACACGGGAAATGAAGAACCAGGATGTTAAAGATTTTCTTTTTCTTCCTTTCCTTAAAGCAACAGGAAGCTTATGTTAATATTCTAAAGGCATAAGCCCAGGTAATCTAGTTTCAAGAACTTGCCACTGCCCCAAGCATCATGCCTGCCAGTCATGTGCACCCACACTAGAGTACAGATGACATGTAATCCAGACTTAGACGGTGAATTTGATTCGGACTGGGTGCACTAGTAAGGACCCTTGATAAAGATCAACAAGAGGTATAAAGTATCTGCAAAGGAGAAAGTTTTTTTGTTTGAAAGTGGGTAGTACCACTGTTTGTATAAAATGAAAAAATGGGTATACAAGTGTAGTCAAACCGCAAAGGAGAAAGTTAATTAATTTCACTGTTTACATTCTTCCAAGATACTGCCTACTAAAAGAAACAAACTGCTTGCATGCTATTAGAAACACTAGGAGTACCCCTTGTATTGTGCAGATATTAGCCGATTGAAGAACAAGAATGGAGTGATCATTATAACAATCTCTGAGAGAGAGAAGCAAACAGATGTCGTACTTAACTAGCAAAAGATGTATTTAAAGTGGGGAAAATAATTTATAGTGTCACACAGAAAACTTGATTTCACATAATCAAAAGACAGAGATGAGGAGATGATGAGTGAGACTAGACCGACTGCGGACCATGATAGATCTGAGACAAGTTCATCAGATAGGGCTAGGAGGCGAGATAGAAGTAGGGAGAGGGACAGGGAGCGTGACATAAAAAGGGAGAAAGAGAGAGAACTGGAAAGATATGAGAGGGAGCGGGAGAGAGAGAGAGTAAGGCGGGAGAGAGAGCGTGAGATGAAAATAAGGGAGGCAGAGCGATTATACAAGGACCATGTGAAGGAGTGGGAAGCTAGAGAGAGGGAGAAAGAAAACCAGCGTCAGAGGGAGATAGAGAGGGAGAAGGAGAGAGCACGTGAACGTCGAAGGGAAATCAAAGATCAGGAAAATGAGAGTGATGATGATGATACAAGGAAACGAAGACATAGGAGTAGTGTGCTTGAGGAGAAGAGGAGAAAGAGGCAGCGAGAAAAGGAAGAAGATTTGGCTGACAGGCTACGAGAAGAGGAGGAAATTGCAGAAGCTAAGAAGAGGGCGATTGAGGAGCATAAACAGAAAGAGGAATCTAATTCTTCTGATCAGGTAAATGGGGATAAGTGTGCTTTCATCCCGGAAGAAGGGACACATCCCGAAGCTGACGGGCATCCAGATGAGCAACCTTATGATGATGATGATACTCTTCATGAGAATGATACTGGTAAGTTCTAACATTTGTTGCTTATCTTCTTTTCAACTGCGCCACTTTTGATTTGGGGTTCATATGCGTCTTTAAAGGTGATGGAATTCTTCGGAATGGCAATGGTAACGAGATCCCCACAGATTTAACCACTGGGCCAGATGTAAAGCAGGGCAACAATGTTTCATCCCGGAAGCTGGGCTTTGGTCTAATGTCATCAGGGAAACGAACGACTGTGCCATCAGTTTTTCATGAAGAGGATGATGAGGACATGGAGAAAGAGAAAAAGATGAGACCTTTGGTTCCTATTGACTACTCCACTGAAGAACTGCAGGCGGTCCAAGCTACAGCTTCTGGGACACCACCAAATTTGGTGGCAGCTGCTGAGTTTGCTAAACGTATCACAAGTGTCAATCCCAAAGAAGAGAAGTCTGATTTGGAAAGGGAGAGAAGTAAGCGGTCTAATGACAGATCAAGCCACAGAGATCGAAGTCGGGATGATGAGGAGCATACCCGTACGAGAGATGACAACAGAGAGAAGTCACATGATAAGATTCTTCATCGAGGTAGAGATCAGGAAGATAGGCTTAAAACTGTTGAAAACAAGAAGCTTCTAGATGCCAAGCAGCTGATCGACATGATTCCAAAGACTAAGGAGAAGCTATTTGCATATGAAATTAACTGGGATATTTATGACAAGGTGCGAACCTCCCATTTTACTTTTCTGTGCCTATGTTATCATTCTGTTATTCCTCTTGAAAGAAAACCATGCTTATATCTGTTATAGGATTATACTCAGTGAGATACTACTGGAAGTGCCCAAACAATTGCTACTGAAGGTGCCTATGACAGGAGTAACTGGTGGATTGTGGATGTGTCCTGCTGGTGGTGGCATCTGCCTGTATAGAAGTTCTAGGTCAGATTAACCTTAGGTAAGGTTTGCCAGTTTGCTGAACCATGTCTCCATCCAACATGTACCTGTGGGTACGCCTCATACTTTTGACCGTAATCATATCTCAGGATATCATAATTCATCGAGCATCTCATGACATTCTTTCGGATGAGTACATTAGCCTGTTCCATTACATCCACCCTTGAGATTTGGCAATTGGTTGGATCAAAATGGCCAAGCCAGAGTAACGAGTTTATTAGTCAGCACTGAGTGGCTGTGATGTGCATATATATTTACTAATTGAGAAAGAAATTGTGATAGAGAGGTCATTGAAGTGGCTCCTGCACTTGATCCTCAAGTTAAACGGAAGAGGAAACTGTAGAATAACTAGTTCAGTTTTGCCTCCTTGAACCATACCTCATGTTTTGGCTCGGTAGTGTATTCTCAACGTATAGCTGCCTAGTGTTATCCTCAAGCCAACACGAGTCTCTCGGGGGGTGCCTTGGCTGGATCAGTGGTTTGAGTCATATCCACTTTTCATTTCTTTAGGAGTTTTAGATAACAGGAAAAGATTGAACGGGTTAATCATAAGTTATTTGTGTTAACATGAAGATTCTATTTTCTGTTCCAAATTTTCTTGTCATTCCCGCAGCATGAATTGCACGAGAGGATGAGACCATGGATTTCGAAGAAGATTACAGAATTTCTTGGAGAGGAGGAAGCTACTTTGGTGGACTACATTGTATCAAGCACCAGAGAACATGTTCATGCGTCACAAATGCTGGAACTGCTTCAGTCCATCTTGGATGACGAGGCGGAGATGTTTGTTCTCAAGATGTGGAGAATGCTTATTTTTGAGATAAAGAAGGTGGAGACTGGCCTAAACTTGAAGTCGAAGGCGTAACTTAACGTCGTTCCCATTGTTAGTCGGTCGATTTAGGACAAGTAAAAACCGCACTGGGTTCTCTTGCATTCTTGTATTGGATGAATTATGGAGCTTAAAAATTCAGTAATTCCACCTCTCTGTGGTGTGGATACGAGGGAAGACTCTTTTTTTTTTGCAAAGGTTAATGTTTTATGATTGATTTCCATTTCTTTAACCAGTAGAATAGAAATGGTTGGATCGTATTTGCAATGAGATAGTTTTTTATGCACACAGATGCAAACGGGGATTAAAATTGAATGCCACACACAAGTGCGATCACGCGGGATGCACCCTTTTTTTGTTTTTGTTTGTGTCTTATATACATATCTTTAATTTTCTTTGGTTATTTTTATTTGTTTTTTTATGATTTATTAATTTTATTTTGGTTTTTTTTCCATGCTTCCTGTATCAACTGTCTTAGGTACATAACTTGGGGCCATATCAAGTGTCTTAATTAAATACTTGGGGCCAAAACGTGTAGTACTTAACTATTCTTGGTTTCTAGGATTGGCATTATTTCTTTGCACTGTGATATTCCATGCCATGGTTTGTAGTGATTGGCATTTGAACACTTGGATGGGGTGGATGGGGAAGGCTTGTTTTGTCATTGTCTTCCATTCTGTCTTGAATGCTAACAGAACAAATAAAACGTTGTGCAGAAGCTAGACATGGGAGATGACGACGACGACGACCTTGACATGGATGATTTCAAGGATGGTGATGGTAAGGACTTAATTAACTATTTTACTGTTTATGTTCTATCAATTGGGCATCCAATCCATGTCTTGTCTGTGACCGGAACAAGATCTCAGGCGAAGGCCAATAGAGGCGTGTACTATATATAAGCTGCTAGCATCAAGGTCGATTTTGATGACATTCTAGTCGTCGCTTAGCTGCCTCAAGTCAGTGCTGCAAATTTTCTATCCCACCCATGCACATGAGGTGAGAATTGAATCTATGAAGACTTAGACGAGAGGGAGGTCTTATGCCACCCAGGCTCAGCCATGGGCTCTTACACTTTGTAGGTTTTTGCTTTGATTAGAGGGAAGTTTCTGTATTTGATGGTATTTCTGTGTCTACAGAGGAGGCCGAAACAAAGAGAGAGGAGGTCGAAATTGAAGGAAAGGATACCAAGAACGAAACGGAACCTGCTGCTGAAGAGACTAAAGCCTGCTGATCTTTGCACAAAAACAATGCACGGAAATTATTAGGAGATGTTCTGATGTTATGTTACAGACTGTCATTTCTAATAGGAATTCTCTTGTCCTGATTTTGGTTTGGAGACTCCTGCTTTATGAGATTGCATATCATGTTAGGGTAGCTTCTCTTACCCTGCTAGGTTCTATTTGAAACTATGGATTCATGCTATTTCATCTGCCATCTCTTCTCCGTGATATAGTTTGTAATCATGTACGTTGCAGATGTTACACTTGAATTTATTTCGGTATCTAAAAAATTGATTATATAGGGGGTCGAAGATGATGGAATATAGAGTTTGAGAAGAAACATTGGGGCTGGAGTATAGAACCCGAGAAGCTACAGCCTAGGATATTTAGGGGTCGGTCGAGCATCGCGTTCGAGTTCTTGAAATAACTCTCGTGCATCGGGTGCTTGAAGGAGAGGCTGCACATGGTGTCAGTCAAGAGCCCCCTCGAGACGTCATCTTTGGCATAGTCGCCTCTTAAGGTGAGTCTTAAGTGTTTGTCCTGAGTAGATTATCATTGTCTGGTGGTCTCGTGTATTTGAAAAGAGATGGATGAGTTGGTCGCTTCTTCATGGGTTGTGGGTGTGTGTCTATGATTGGTGTTACATAGAGTCGGATTCTATGAGGGTAGGGATGCAATATCTAGCCTAGGGGTGTCGAGAGGGTGCCATCGTGATTTTATCACATCTTTTAGTGACTTTCTTGTTTGTAGTTGATGGCGACATCTTTAGGTCGGTGAAGATGTAGAAGTTGTTCTTGGTGACCTCCCACTAGGTTGGTGGTCGCCTTCCACCTGAGTAGGTTGATCTTGAGCATTGTAAGGGGTTCGATCGAACATACTCACATCTTATATCGATTGTGAGTATATCTTTTTGAGTCTCTCTACAAGGAAGTAGGGATCCTTTGTTGTCTCGAGTGTATCTTGTTAAGTCTCGATCTTCACAAAGTTCTTTATCGAGATAAGATATTTTCGAGAGAATCTTTTGATGCTTAAGGTAGTAATTGAAGGTGAAGATGAGAGAAAGATTCTCAAGAGATAGAGGTGGCTTGAGATAAGGTCAGAAGCTAGGCGTAGGTCGGACAGTGTGGGCATGTCTCTGGAGTTTGAATGTTGGACGTTCCTTTAGAATTGATCTCACGGCGGAAGGATGGATCTTACCCAGTTGTCTAGTAGTGTTTCTTACACCTGGAGCAGGTTGTTTAGACCATTCTTATAGACTAAGAGTGGAGGGAGAGGCGGCTGGGTCGATGGATTCCATACTTTCTGAGGTAACCATACAGTTCGACGTGGCAGTCAAGGTTGCAGTCAGTATCGGTGTGATGCCCCTTTCCCTGATATCTTGTATCCTAGTCCAAAGATGGTCACGTTCATACACAATCACTGTGAATTGGGAAATCTTCGTGGCATTAAAGGCCAAAGCATCCACAATTCCAATAAAACACTACCATTTTACATCCACAATAGAAAACTCACCATGATCCATAGTTCATGTTGGGATGACGATGGTGTAAGACAAGGATTCAGAGGGGGGGTGAATAAATCTCCTTAAAAATTATTACAGAATTAAAATTAAATGGCTCTAAACAGATATGTTATTTCGGCTCATATTCAAACGCTTAGCCAACCTATGTAGTTAGAGAAGGAGAATTTGTAATCAACTTCAGATAGACAGTATTCAAATGATTCCAACACTTATCATTTGAGCGAGGGCTTCTATTAACATCTGTCCCCTAAGCACTTTAAGGGCATGCAACATTTTAGAAGATTCACTAAGACCTACACCGACTATTATTACAACATATGATAATTCATGGAGGCCGTGTCACGGGGTAGTTACCATTCAGGCTGAAGTTGGGCCACTCACAATGCCCATTGAATTCTATGTGCTAGACATCGACCCTATGTTCAAAGCCATTTTGGGTCGTCCATGGATTGATAATCTTAATGCTGTGCCGTCCACTACTCATCAATGCCTCAAGTTCCCTTTTCAAGGGTGGGTGGTTAAGGTCAAAAATATTTCCACGGTCTAGTCAGTTAAGACTATTTCTGAGAAGATTCTACCGACACTCTGGCCCAATAATCGGCCAGTTATCTCAGCATTGGATCTTAACTTCCCATGGGCCTATGCACCCCGCAAGCCCACTATTGCACCTATGAATATGAAAGAAAAGCCTAAGATAAGAGATTCTAAGGGCTGGAGCATTATATTGAAGCTAGGCTATCAGGCGGGGAGAAGTCTCGACGTACAATTGCAGGGGTGGACCAAGCTGGTCCCGAGGGATAGAAAAATGAGCAGGAGGGGCCTCGGTTACCGAGAGTCCTCATTATCAGTTCTGGGAGACTCGGGGCCCTTGACTTGGGATTACCGTCAGCACTTTATCAGGGGCCCTCTCTAGCTTGATACTTTAAAGGCACCGCCAAGTCAGCTCAAGAAAGAAGATACAGCTTGGACAGTTGCAGGCCCGCCATTGTTGCCTAGGGTGCCTGTCGATGACATGGAGAATTTTAGTAAAGCTTTTTCAAGATTGTTCTATGAAGAAGGCTGCCACAGAAACCCGGAGGTGGAGCTTGTGCAGTACTTACGAGGCAAGCCGATTTACCATCTGCGGGAAAGGGAGAACTCACTTGTTGTCTTTACTTGGTCTCCTTCCCGCCTATTCTCATTATTGCGAAAGCTGGACTTTGTGCCCCGCTTAACTCCCATAGTGGTCGACCCTTTATTTTTCCAGAATCTAACTGATTTTCTCATCGTCAAGGTCTGTGACTGTTTGCACTGCTTGCCCATTGATCTCTCTGCTCCTTTTTTCTCCTCATCTGATCCCTTCCTTGATCTATTTTATCCATCTATCTATCCGCTCGCACTTCCTCCTCCATCCTCCTCTCCTTCTTGTTGCATGATCTCCATTGACCTCCAAAAAAAATGCCAATTTTAAAATGGACGTTTCAGTGGAAGATTACGCTGTGTTTTGTCCGTCTTCCTCCCAGGGGCATGAGGCCCCTACTACTTCCCTTCCATTAGGTTTCCTTTCTCCTAGGTTAGATTTAGGGTCTATCGAGTCTAGGGAAGTAGAGTCTGTCTGGTCTAGAGAAGTAGGGTTCTGTTCTAGTTCATCCAACCCATCTTCCACGCCTGAGGCACGCCCATCAATGCGTCGTTCTTGACAGGTTTTTACAGGACTTAGCTCAGTGATGTCATGCTCTTCTCAAATGCCCAGAGTTTGTGGCTATGGTGATCATGCTAGAAGAAGACGAGGAGCAAGATGGGGTGTGGAGCGATGACAGATTAGGAGTCTATAAAGTCATGGATGAGAAAGACCTGATGGATTTTGAGAATAGCGATGTTGATGACATTGCTGATTTATATGCTCAAGATTTGTAGAGGTTTGATGAACCATCATCAGTAGTGGATGAACCTACAAAGGAGATTAATCTTGGAACAAATGAGAACCCCTGGCCCATCATCATTGCTACTAATCTCCCTCTAGAAGTTGAGGAGGAGTTGATCAAGGTTCTAAGGGAGTATGACGATTATTTTGCCTGGTCATACGACGACATGTCGGGTCTTGACTCCTCCTTGGTGGAACATCGACTTGTGCTTAAACTAGGGGCATAACCCGTAAAATAAAAATTACGGAGATTTCACCCCTACATGGCCTTAAGGATGAAAGAAGAGGTTGATAAATTATATAAGGTCAGGTTTATTAGAGTTGTTTTATATCCTCAATGGGTGGCGAACATAGTCCCTGTCATCAAGAAGGATGGGAAGGTGCAAATTTGCATTGATTTCAGGGATCTAAATAAGGCATGTCCTAAGGATAATTTTTCGTTACCTCACATAGATGTGTTGGTAGATAACACAGTCGGGTATGAAGCTTTGTCATTCATGGATGGTTATTCAAGCTATAACCAAATCTGTCTCGCTCCTGAAGATCAAGAGAAAATCTCCTTCGCCACGCCCTGGGGCACATATTGTTATGTGGTAATGCCATTGGGACTGAAGAATGCAGGTGCCACCTATCAAAGGGCAATGATGGTCATATTCCACGATATGATGCATGTTTACATGGAAGCTTACGTGGATGATATTTTGGTGAAGTCAAGGACCAAAGAAGAACGTCTCGCTATTCTGGCTAAGGTGCTTCAAATTGCTAGGGAGTATAAGTTGAAAATGAATCCCAAGAAATGTGTATTTGGAGTATCTTCAAGGAAATTGCTAGGCTTCATAGTTAGCAAAAGGGGGATTCAGATTGATCTTAAAAAGGCCATGGCTGTTATGGACATGCCCCTGTCAAAGAATGTCATGAAACTTTGAGGATTAGTTGGATGTCTGTAGTTCATAAGAAGATTCATATCCCAACATTCTCAGAGGTGCCACCTATTTTATGCATTGCTAGGGAAGTCCTGTCCCTCTGGGCGTGCCAAACTTGTGGATGCACTTTTCGAGGGTACTTCAATTTTATTCATTTGTTCATCTTTTTATTCATTTTTTTGGTTGTTTATTCGTTTATTCAGTTTATTAGGTGCGGGGGCGTGCCAGTCACCAAGGTGACAATTTATTCAGGCTTTGAGGAAGCCCATGGTTTACATGCTCTAACTAATCAGATGATTATGTGTGTCATGTTGGGATAGAGAACTCGTTGTACCATAAAGGCTACTCTGTTAATTACATCCCTTCGGAGAGGAAAAAACCCTTGATTAGTTGCCAGGAAAAGGGACCCTACGGCCAGAAACTCATATTAATGGAATGAGAAAATTAAAACTCGAGCTATGTTTAAACAAACCCCGCATTGGGCATGAACATTCAAAGATATGTCAATTGCTTGTGACCCATTTCATATTCAGACAAAAGTTTGTGTTTATAGCATAAAAGACGGTGACAAAATCACACAGATGTCTACCACGTGTACAGCAAGTTTAATGAGGATGTGGGATTGAATCCCGGTAGAGACGGGTCGAATTAACGAACTATCGACCTACGCTGACTTTGGACTATGGCCATATCCGGGGCTCCCGAGGTCCACGTCCAATTCAATGGGGCATCATTACTTTTCTCTTCACACCTAGTCTGGGGGGGCAAGAGTCCTGAAGTATTCATGATTATACTATTTTTATTATCACCATTCAGAATGTTAAATTTTATTGTTTATTCACACACATGAGTGGTTCATTTTATTTATTAGTTGCATCCATTTTCTTTTTATTTGGTTAATTATTTTTTTAGGAGGCACGTCGGTTTAAGGATGGAAGAGGGCGAGCTGGTTCAAGGGTTAGGCAACGGGTGCACCGATTCAAGGTATCACAGGGGCGTGTCATTTTAAGGTAGCATAGGGGCGCGTCGATTCAGAGGCTAGGCAGGGCGTGCCAGTTCAGAGGAAGGCAAGGGAGGCGTGCCGATTCAGAGGAAGGCAAGGGAGGAGCGCCGGTTTGAGGTGAGCTAGTGGAAATGAGTTTTGAGAGAGGGGTTAAACTGGCGCGGTATCCCAGGGCGCCAAATTAGGCCGCGCCGGATCAAGGGGGCAAGTTTGGTGAGTTCGTTTCAGTTTTGTTCTATTCTTTTTTTTTATTCACTTGCAAGAGGAGATTAAGCAGATGGTTAAAGTGTTTGTTCATTTAGCAAGATAGGTTAATAAGGAGATTTAAGTGTTCTGCTCTCTTGTTCGTTGATTCAGTGAGAATGTTTGAATCTCTTATTCATTTGTCAAGATGAATTAACATGAAAGTTTGAGTGTTTTATTCAAAGGTTTATTGTGCAAGGGTTCTGGAACTTAGAAGTTCAGTTTATGTCTAGTTCAGAGGGGTTCAAGCACACACGGTTCTTGTCCTCCCCAAGTTCTGTTCGTTCATTCACCCTTGTATGTATCTGTTCCTTGTTCTTATTGCTTGCATTCCTGGCGAAAATTGGGCAGCACCTCCCCTGGACTGGGGTTTGCGAGGTGAAATAGGGAATCATCAAACAGAGTATTTCAGGACGACCCCCAAAATTTAGAGGAGCCAGAGACGGCTATCTGATGACCCAGAGTGAGTGTAGAAGCCCGAGGACCCGCCTTCGAGGGGTTCTAACAACTCACGGGCTATAGCTCCATAGGACTTTCGTAGGGATGAATGTTCACCATGAACGGCTATAACTGTTCACCCTTCAGATGGGTTCCCTCAAAGGCCATGCCACAGAGAGGCAGGCTTCTGAGGGCCCTGGGTGTTTAGAAGGTAGGGAGAAAGGGGAGGAGACCAATGAAGTAGAACACTACGTTTGTAAAAGCCTTTCTTTTTTATTCATTCATAAGAGAAGGGGAGATGAAATATAGGAGTGGGATCTACCCCACAACAAAGGAAATACAACAGAGAAGAAGAAGTGGATACACCAGTGGGAGGGGAGCAAAGCACAAGCTCCTCCCCCATGCTCACCTCTCTTCTCTCACATTCTCTCCCTTTTCTTCACCTCACAGGTGCAAGTCGACAGAGCTTCCTTCTCTCTTCGGAGGCCAGAGAGCGTAGGGGGGAAGAAGGGAACTCTGACTTCGGACCGAGTGAGATCCGGGGGCTAGATTCTGAACAAACGAACTTACCAAGTGAGATCCGAGGGTTCACTTCTGAACGAACGAACTCTTTTTCATTGTCTTTGGCTTGCCCTTTTATAGAATGGCCAGTGAAGGAGAGTTCCCGCCATGTCTGCCTCATTCGCAGTGACGTTGGGAGTTGACATGCTGTGCTGGCTTCTGCTGGTTCGCGACATACGCTGGCATTCGTCCGAGGACGTGATGTTCGTAGATTTGCTAAGAGATCTACTGCTGCTGCCACCGTCGCTATCTTCCTTCACCGTTGCTGCCGTTGCGCTGTTGAACAGAGGTGGAGATAGGGCTTTGCAGCATTGAATGCCCTGCTCCTTCACCTGTGCACTAGACTGATGCGAAAACAGAGTGTCGCCAGTGGGATGGGATGGCTTTCGGTTAAACTAACGCGGCCAGGGGGCGCGCCGATTTAAACCCCATGCATTTTTACGTGCCGTTTTGATTGCTTTAGAAGGCTGATGGGGGCATCATTTACCCCCTCCACATTTTCGAAGCTCGGATGGATCGTCAGCTATAGTTTTAACAGGAGATAATTAACATTTTATAACAATTAAATAACTACAGAGTCCAGTCCACAAGTACAGTCAACTAGGAAAGAACGTACCCAACACCGAGTGAACATCGGCCTGGTGAGCTGGCAACTAAAGAACCTACGACTAGCAAGCTCCACTCCGAGGAGAATGCCGCACCTGAAAAGTAGGGGGCAAGCCTCATCTCATAGGCTCAGTAGGGGTCCTGCGGAACCCCACTACAACGAAAACAGTAACAGAAGTGTGGTAACAAAAGCAACAGTAGTAAGGAAAGTAGTAAGAATAGCAGCTACGAAAGCAACAGAGTAAGGGCGTAGGATCAACAGTGAAGCACTACAGCAGCAGCCACAACATGCTAACACCGGCACAACTCAAGCATGGTAACTGGGACCAGAAGACGGTCAACCCAGAAAATATACGCACACACATCCCCCAAAATGACCCCGACAACCCTAATCGGACAGTCTATCCTAACCGACGGAACCACAGATGCAGCCACACAACCGCACACGGAACCGACACCCTAGGGAGAATCTCTCAATCCCGAGCTAGAACCATAGGGGAGACCTCTCGGGAGACTCTCTCAATCTTGAGCTAACACTAGCAGAAGAACCATGCCCACACCAAACGAAACGGACCAAAACGCCAGCACGGTGAACCACACAAAGGAGAAACCCACGCTGGAAACCCCTCAGGTGATGGGAGTACTAACCCACTGACCACGAGACCAAATGCATCCTCCGATGACTTATACCACAGCTTTACGTGTCTCCCTACACGCCGTCCGACGAAAACTGAGACACCAACACAGAACAATAAGACAAGGACTAGCTAGGGTCGTGCTCGTCAGCATGCGTCCACTGCCCCCGACCACATGTGCACACACAGATCATCTGCTCTAGGTCGATCCTCTAGCCGATTTTTCCCCCAGTCGAACTCTGGCTGCAAAGGCAAGGGGCCCTTAGGTAACTGGCCTAAAAACCATTACACGGGACAAGCCTCCACCACTCCCAGGTGGGTCGACACGCGCACGTGCCCAGGTCAACTACATCTAGTGGGTAGGGTCACTGAGACTCACCGCCACTACGGCAACTACCGAAATACCACCGGTCCACACCAAGCCACCACGAGGCGGCTCACTAGCACGAGAACCAGAGACCACTAAACAGATAGTCAAACCATGACTGGCAAACCACAGAAGATCTACCAAAGCGTAGGATGACACCCCAAGAACCACAGCCCACAACTCTTACCCAAGGCACCTAGCAGCGATCACAGCCCTCACGCGGGAACACCATCCACAGTCACGGGACTCTCGCGGGGACAGTCGATACACGAGTAGCCCGGCAGAAAGAAGACTGTCTACACTCTACCAGTAAACAACGAATGCCTTACATACCTAATCCAGAACCAGCAAAACACACGGAACCAAGCAGGCACTCATTCCACTAGGCCACCCCTCCAACAGACGTCCCGGAACATCAGAAAGTGGAGTACGAACTAACTGGGATTAAGGGGACAGGGAGGCCAAGGTGTTGGCCGCCTAGGGGACTGGGCGTCCAGACCTGTGGCCGCCCATAGGGCTGGGCGGCCAGCCCAGTGGCCGCCCACCGAGGTCCTGGGTGGCCCTCTCCCTGGCCACCCAGAGTCTAGTCCCTCCAGGGCCTGGGCGGCCATTGGGATGGCCACCTAGTAGGCTGGGCGGCCAGGCCCCTAGCCGCCCACCCCAGGCCTGGGGGGCCACTCCCCTAGCCACCCAAGAGCCTGGGTGGCCAACCCCTTGGCCGACCAGACATGGGCTTCAGAAAACTCCCAAACGGGCTGGACGACCAAGCCCCCGGTCGTCTGAGCCCCTGGGCGGCCAGCCCCCTGGCAGCCCAGCAGACCTGGGTAGCCAACCCATTGGTCGCCCAGTCATGGACGCAACGGCCACCTCTGTGGCCGTCTCTCACAATTTTCACAGAAAACATCATCCTAGGTCACTGGGAGCTCAAACCAGAATCTTGGGTTGGCTGCCCAGTCCTGGACGCAACGGCCACCTCCATGGCCGTCTCCTACAATTTTCACGAAAAACATCATCTGAACTCACCGGGGGCTCAAACTAGAATCCCAATCATCACCGAACGAAGGGAAAATAAGGTGGATCATCCCCGAATCATTCCATCACCGAAAAACCATAACCAAACCACAATCAAGGCCCTAAACGGCCAAACTTGTCACTCCACCCCCGGCATGCTTAAACTCCCGAACAAGGAGAGCACCCACTCTCTCAATCTCACCGGGCATGGAATCGGTGGGAAATCGTGAAAGAATAGTAGGGATCCATCCCCCTACCTTAATCAGAGCTTTACCGCTGAAAATACCATGAAAACGCCGATCCCCCCACGGCCGGCTCCTCATGAACACCTCTGCCTCCGGTTCAGTACGATCTCGGCCCCACCTTCGCCGCTGCTCCGTCCTATTCCATCCCACCGTCGTCGGCCGTCGGGAGTGGGAAACTGGGAAGGGAAAGAGGAAGACGGAAGGGGGAGTGAGGGAGAGTGTCGAGAGAGATGAGAGAACAGAGGGGGAAAGGGGGGGTTTAGGGTTTAATATTAGATATATTATTATTATATTATATCTATTCTATCTTCTTCTTTTTATACCATTAGAAAGTCACAAGAGCTCACCGACTCTTAGTCACCCCCCCCCACACACACACACACACAGAGAGAGAGAGAGTTCACGGTCAACAGGGGTATTTTAGACTTTCTCCACACACTGGATGGAATATTCTACAGAATATTCCTTTTTGTGGACGGAAATAAACTATAGGGATTCATTTGTAACATGTTGAAGATTGTAAGGACTATTAAGACAATAGTCGAATTTGAGAGACTAATCAGTAATTTACTAAGTTTATAGGAACTAATATGTAAAAATTTCAAAATTTTATCCGTGAGGGCACTTCTGCCTTCAAAGGCCCCGACCCCAAGCACCTATGTGTTTTGCCTAGGGAATATGTTGGGAGCATGCGTAGTTAGCTTTTGTCTGATTTGTTCATTGGGCACACATGGGGTGGTTCTAGGATGGATCTCACCAGCCTCATTGAGTGTTTTTTTTGGGTTGTGTCATCTTCTCTCTCTCACTCGTCTCAATGCGGTGCCCAACACCGACAAAGATTATGCAATACAAGTTGGCTTCCTAAGATTATATTCACATTGTGAGTCTAAATTATTGAAAGGGACGAAGTGTCACCTGGGTTGTACAGTCCTCCCACTTCTCTCATAATATTTGGATACTTTGCTTGAATTAAACAATGACTAGGGTGAGTGTTGCTTATTTAAAATTAATATTCATATTCTCATCGAGTATTCTTACATAACTAAGGTGCAAGAGCACCTTAATAGTTATAGTGTAATGGCCACATGTAGTTGATTGACATAAGAGTGACTTGACCCAAACATTCCAAGTGAAAGGTGGGCTTTTCCTAGAATAACTCTACATTATTATATATATTTGAAATTCATCCGTACATTCATCTTTAGCGTATCCTGTGTTTGTGTTTTATGCCATCTGGAAGGGTGAGTGCGCTTTTTTACAACTATACAATATGTTTTGTGTCATCTAATATTTAGCCCAGCATTTTTTTTGTGTCATCTAATATTTAGCCCAACATTTTTAAGATTATGAGATTGCTTAAGGCTGCATGACAGAACACCCGGTGACGAGAGGTGAGGAGGGTAAAATCGGCTCGGCCCATATAAGGGCCATTACGCTAGGCCCGCTTTGGCCAAACCTTTACAATGTACACAATGGTCCCTCGACAGTCGCTGCCCACAATAGATGGTCCTCAGATTCGCTAGTGTACGAAGGGCATCAGCCCAGGCGCAACGGCCTCCGGATGACTCTCCGACGACCGAATGTTACTCCTTACGACGTTGGCCTCAATCCCACTAAGGGCGAGCACACCTTACAAGCACCGTAAGACTGGCTAGAGAATCGCCTGACGTCAGAGGAATGGACCCTCAATGAAGATTATGGGGAGATGTTACCCCATGACTTGTGCCCTTCCCTACTAAGGGATAGACCCTCGCCACCGGGACAACCTCTATAAATAGACCTTCGACGGACACAAATGGACACACAGACTCAGACGAAGAGAGACGGAAGAATCGACTTACTGTCACGACAAGAGAGGTCTCGACTGTCCACCCCTCGAGAGTGGATTCTACGAAGGCGAGCGCAAGTCATCTTCCGAGCACCCTTACAGCCTAGCGAGCACTCTCCGAGCGCCCACTAGGTACGGCGAGCGCTCTTTTGGGAGACTAATCACCCCTCCAGTTTTACATAAACGACCTTCAGCTCTCTCTCTCTCTCTCTCACCTGTTCTTCTTTATTCTCCATCTCGCCAAGTACTGACTTAAACATCGGAGGGTTGTCCCCTGGGGTAACACCCGGGGCTCCTTATGACGCCTCTTCTCTGATGCTTGCAGGCTTCCATGGGTGCTAGACGATCTTTCCCAAACAAATAAATATTAAAAGTGTGGTACAAGGGTTAGGAACCTATTTTCCACCTTTACAAGAGGAAAAATCATCAGGCCCAATGCGGTCCATTAATATCAGGCCCAGTACGACCCTCATTGGTATGTGGATGTTATTTGTGCTCTGATTATATTGTTAGCTTGAGACGTATTGCCGACTATCCACATCCCCGAGATTGCTTCCACTGTACACATATGGCTCGGGCATGACATTTTCCCCAGGGTTATAACCCTGGGCTCCTCTGATCCGTTTCCTACCTTGCAGAATTTGTGATAATCGGTGCTGATCAAGGATCAATGGCTCAGGCTACAGCATGAGATCACACCTCTTCAAGACTAAAGAGCTACCCAATCATGGGGATCGTCTGCTGGCCACTGGCTCGTTCTATGAGGATTGAAAGGGCATCATGACGGCCATCTTGGCGGCATGGGTGAGACTCGGTCCTTGTTGGGGTAACTCCCCGTGATTCTTGCCCCAATGTTCACTCGTTAACAGATTTCATGGCGTCTGGGGTGCACATGATGGGATTCGAGCTCGTGATCTGATTAGTCCCCTATGGGCCTCAAAATGTGATGTTCCTAAATAGTGGGAACTGTGGGCACATGAATTGACCCAAAATTCTAACTTTCATTTATAATAATCAAAAGTACATGAGTATCTGACTCTCTTTTGACATAACTTCAACTAGACTCAATAAAAATGGAAATTACATAGTCTTGACTGATGACTTTTTTGACTAACTACGTAACTACGACTTCTCTTGTGAATTCATTCGCTCTCGGATCCGCTACTTGGATCTTCCGAATCTGACCTGCTAGTATTTCCTATACCCCTTAAGTACATGAGGAAAGAATGGGAAAGAAACTATATCTGTACAATGACTATTGTAAAAAGGAAGAAAAAGTTATGACTATGTATAGCGAGTGCGAATGTTGGGGATGCAAGAAGCATCGGCTGTGATGTAACCTCTCACCATGAGTGGGAGCTCCCTTGTCGATGTGAATTCAGTGTTGCGACCCATAAAGACTGCATAGTAGGCCAAAGCATCTGCAACCTGATTTGTCTCTCTGTAAGTGTGAGTAATGGGGCAATGCAAACTGCTAGTAGCATCCTATAGTTTATTCCACCAAGGGAGAAGCGACCAAGGGGGGTTTCTTTTCTCTTTGAGCAGCTCAATTAGTGATTTCGAATCTCTATATATGAACAAAATTTTGGAAAAATTTGTGAGTGGAAAAGATAATTTGGACAAGCTCCTTGGCTATATAGTGAATTTCTAACATGAAGGTCTAAATTTTAACCCAGCTAATAAAAAGGGCTTTGACAATAAGCTTCATACATCGTTTGTGTGTAATTCTAAGCCGACTAGCACATCCAGTGCACCTATCTTCCAATTTAGTGCTCAAAGGAACCAAAAATCCACTGTTAGTTCCAAAACTACAGAACAAACTCAGAAACTAAAAAAGAAAGAAATTTCACAGAAAAGGTTCAAAAATACTCCTGTTGGTACAAAGAATGCTGCACAGAAGTCACATGCACCCTTACACAAGAAAGGGCTCAGGTCATTATTGTGGAAAATTTGGTCATGTGATGCATAACTGTTACATCTTGGAACTTGATGAATTAAATGTTCAAAATAGGATTAAGGAAAAGAGAAATTCAGGAAACACACACATGCATCTCACTAAGGGTTCACACAACAATCAAGTTGCCTAGAAAAGGCAACTCAAATGTTTTCACTGTGGTCGATTCGATCATGTAATACATGACTGTTGGTTTGTGAAAAAGAATGAGTATAAGGCTTTTAGAAGGAACCTTATTCCTAGAACTACTCCAAGGAGACTTTACTGCAATGCATGTGGTAAGTCCAGCCACACAGTCAAAGACTGTTGGGACTTGAAATACAATCACAGCACTCATGCCAGAAAGAGCAAAAATCTTGTTTTCACTTAGACACATGATGCACAATTCTTTAAAAAGCATAATATTTCTGTTCAATGTCAGTATTGTGGAGTGTTAGGGCATATCATGGATGAATGTCATCATTTAAAGAATGATGAAGTTATTACCCTGAGGTCAAGGACAACATCTACAAGAGGTGCAGCTAACTTCTCTGGACACAACGAATATTGGGTACCATTAAACCGAAAATGAGAGTTTTTGTCTTATAGGTGTGTCTTGGAGGTCTATAGAAAATAAAAGGGGTTGGAATAAAGTCAAGGCACCAACAAGTTAGTAAAACCCCACACTCCTATCTCTATTCAGTATTGGGTCATATTGTCTACATTCAGGTAACTGAAGGTTCCATTTCCTTTCATTTGTAGCTATGTCCAAATGTTGTGAATATGATTGAAATTCTCATGCTGAATCCAATGCATCTCTTTGATAGTTTGTGAATGTTATCTCACTATCTGTCTGCTGTTATCTGTGCTATTCTATGTTAAATTTGCTTTGTTACGGGAATGACTTGTTCATCAAGCTGATGTATTGCTTATAATAAAGGTCTAACCCTTCGGTATATCAAATGGTACACCGGGAGAAGGGCAGATCATTTCTATCTAAAAACCCACATCATACGTAGAGGTTGGGCTTTGCCTAGTACCAAGGGTTTGACTTGCATGTAGTGGTAGATCTGCATATTACATTTCATGACTGCACATGCATGATCAATAAAATGGATGCTTGATATCTGTCTCACTGCAATTTTTGAGAGGGAGTCAATTGCCACTTAAGCTGCTGTGAAAGGCAGTTCCTTGTGTAAGGGGGAGCCTAGTTCAATGTCTTGAAATATGCTGTGAAAAGTTGAGCTGAGTCTAAGGGGGAGTCTGTACTGTCAAGAAGAATTTGTCTGGAAATCAGTTATTTCATGCTGCTGATTGGCTGTTATTTTTATCTGGATAAGTTCCTGGTTGTGATAATTCAAGCTCCACTACAATTGAATGCATCAGATGGCTTGACAGGTCGATTCACCTGTTGGATGCCTCGATGCAGCTACGATAAATGACCTTGAAAGGTCAGCGCAGAACATCTGTAAGACCTTTTATCTGCATGGATACTATTCCTATGCCTCCAGGCAACCATCTTGACATCTTCATTCCCAGTGTTGTGTAGCCCAGATCAATCCTTCAAACCCCATTTGAATCTGAATTCCTTCATATCCTTGAACAATGTCATTTCTCTTGCTAACTGCTCTGTGGGGTCAGTAATATTCTAATTCTCCATGGATATACCTTATTTACCGACTTAGGGGTCTTTTATCAGCTCTCTTCTTCTAAAAAGATTTTACTTGGTCTTGGTGGACCAAATTCTTGCAGATATAAAGGCTTTCTGTTTATGACTTTTAAATTAGAGTATTTCTGGCTTAAACTAATCTTGTCGGCATTAACAGTAGGTTAAAATAGTCAGAAAGAAAGGCTTGCCCCATCTATTCTTGAGTCATGAAAATAGTGAGTAGATCTGCATCTCTGGTATAAGAATCCTTGCATGTATTGTTCATAAATAGTTTAAAGATAAAACCTGGGCTGGACAGGGGTGAGATCGATCGGAGCAGCAGACGAGACGCCTGGCCCACCAACCAAAGACAAAGAGGTGGTGGTGGCAGACACGCCTTGGGGAGGAGTAGAAGACGGGGCATCCGGCCCTTGTAAAGCTTGGCGAAGAATCTGAAGCTGGGCTAAATCCAGCTGGGCCATCATGTGGAGGATGTGGTTAGCGGAATTGTGAGTAGAAGAATTGGAGGGGGGGTTGACTACCCTCAGCCACAGTGGATGGAAGAGGTGGGGCGGACCCCTCTCTACCCTGTACAGTCGTGACCCTAGGTGGGTCCTCCAGAAATTCTTGAGGAGGGGAGTCCTCATGGGAATGAGAAAAGTCGTAGGATGACATGGTGGAGGGGGAATCAAACAGGGGGTTGAGATAGGAGATGAATGGGGAATTGCCCCTAGGAGAAGATCCTCTAGGTGTGAAGCAACTCCACATGTAACAAGTATCTTTAACAAAAAAGGACAACACTTAGTAAGCACCTAGACGTAGATGACTAAAAACAATGCACAACATAAGAGGAGATAAGAGGCAACCAATTATCAGCCAAGTTACAATGATGCGTGAGATTTTTATATAGTTTCCCCTTTAAGAACCTTAGTGCATTCAAATTAAATCAGCACTCTCTCAACATTGGGATTTCTAACAGGGGTGGAATGAGGGACTTGGTTGACTCTAGGTTTCCTCTCTCTCACGGATGCAACCTAGACTCGGGGTGGTAAGGTACAACTTGTCCGGCGTCCGTGTAAGAATCCATAGCTCACGGGGACTTACGGAGATCTTGGATAGGATCACCTAGTCGGCTCCAAGGAATATGGAGACGAGAGGATCTCCTACCAAGGTAGGTATGCAACTACTATGGTGAAAGTGTATGACCCTATGCGCACCGGGGTGCATGCGAATTCTAGCCTAAGACTAACAGACAATGATCAAACCATGCTGCAAATATGACTAATAGCACAAATATGACTGATGTCCAGGGGGAGATGAATAGCACCCAAAACAAGTATTGTAACGATGAAAAATAGAACACAAATATGAACCTCGGGGTGCACTGTAGTAAAATAGTGATCTGATGGGAGACCACACAGGAAGGAAAACGGCCCTAGGGAGGACCGCAGTATGATAGGGAGCAGTCAATAACAGGACACAGAACTAAAATAAATAATAATAGGAAAAACCATAGCGTACCTGAGTGAAATACGCGGTCTAAAACATGACCGTCACTTGGATACAATGGCCCAGACCGGACCGTAAAAGATAGCAGACTCACAGAAACATAAACGACAGAAACGTACCTGAGACAGAGGAATGTGGTCTATCGACTGACCGCGGGTTGCTAGAGATGGCCTACAGGGGACCACAAAAGGTAATAGAGATACCGAAACACAAATGACAAGAGCAGGGGAGATGGACGTACTTGAGACTGAATAAAATGGTCTATCAACTGGCCGCTTGGATTTCATAAACGGCCCACAGAGGACCGCAACCAACCTAGGGAACAGTAAACAATAGAAAATAAACCAAAAAATATGAGGCGACTAAAAACTTACTCAAGCAAAGACAGACAAGCAGGTCAACACTGTCAGAAGCACGATGGGCACTAGGTGTCCCACCGTGATCGCCAAAAAACTAGGATGTAGATATATTTGCTTCCCTAAAGTGCTAAAGGGAAAGAGGCATGTGTGGGTGTACGAGTGAACATGACTAGTGTGGCACTAAAATAGAGCATGAAAAGCACAAATAATGCAATGAACCAATCACCCGCGCACATTGACCAATCATGATTGCCACCAAGACAAATAGTGCAAAGAGAGGCGCACTACATACCTTGGAAAGGGAGATGGATGAAGCCACTCGCCCAACAAGAAGAAGATGGTCTCCTGATGACCGCTGAATGAGGAAGATGGCCGATCGATTGGCTGCGACCAGCACTGAAGCAAAACGCAGGAAGAAGGCTTGGTGTGGATCCTGGACAGTCTTCAAGCGGCCGCTAACAGAAGATAGATGACCTGAGTAAGACCACCGTCTCTGGTAAACGGTCGGAGATGAACTGCAACAGCCTCTAGATCTCGAGTCGGGGAACTCACTCCTCCACCCCTTCCGGTTGGCCAGGAGGGATGGGCCTCATGCTAAGACGCCTGTTGACCTGCAAAACAACACAAGTGACTGAAAGAAAACAACCCAAATGAGTTTATGGAAGTGCAATATCTATGAATGTGAATGACGAATGAAATGCATAAATAGAAGGGCGTGTACCTGGGGTGTTGGTTTTTTAACCCCTATGGGGGCGTGGAAAAAATAATAGGAGGGTGGAGAATGCAAGAATGACAGTGAAAAATGGGAAGAGAAATGAAGATGGATAGTGATGAAATGAATGAAGACGACTAACACTATGACTCAAAACCCAAAGGAAATCGACTACTCCCTAGACCGAAAACTTAGAGGATGTAGAAAGCCTTCCTCCCTGGCTGAATTTTCACTCAAGAATTTGACAGCACCTCGACGCAAAATCTAGAATCCCCCCCCTCTCAAGCTTGAGCTAAGGGTGCTATTTATAGACCCTCAAAAGCCAGCTCAAATTAAGGGATTTCCAGCGGGAATTGGCCTTGGATTCTTTTGGATAAAATGGAGATAATACTCGCGGCTCTTACCAGGATATCGAGCTCCAGGCTCAGGAGGTGGAGGAGCAGGTTGCAGACCTACGCTTTTCGATGTCCACTGCCGATGAGGAGGCAGTGGAGAGCTTCCGTTCATCCTCGGCCTATCGGGCTGAACTAACCACGGCGGCCCTGGAGGTCTTCGGGTTGGCCCATGATCATGGCTTCCATGAGGGTTGGAAGGCTACTCTCCAGGCCGTGGCCGGGAGTCTGAGCGTTTTGGTGCCCTCCCTACCTCCTCCATCAACATCATTTGGCTGTGAGGCCAGCAGTGGCAAGGAGGAGCTTGGAGATGAGGAGGTAGGGGCCGAGGAGCAGGCACCAGAGTCGAGCACTGGCGGACGAGCACTCAGGCATGGCTCATCGACGGAGGAGGGCCTGGTTGACATGACTGATGCTCCTCCGCCTCCAGGAGTTGCTGCCAAACGTGAGCCCAAGGGCATCGGGTCATGTAATGTTGTTCCTCGGGCGAGCTCTTGAGGGGATGGCTACTATTTTTCCTTTTTTTTTCTATGATTTTGCTTTCTACTTTGAAGGGGTAGTTGCTCCTTCTTTTGTAAGGCTTTTAACCTTGGAATGGAAGACTTTCCTCCTTTTCACAAATTTTGGTACCTCTGACATTTGCCACGTATTTTGCTTTCTCTATTTGCAATGAGATCTCTTAGGGATACAGAGCGGCACCTCAAAAGTTACTCTGAGAGGGAGCAACCTTCAAGATCCACCGCTTCACTTTCCACGCATTTGAAGCAGCGGTAGGACTCCTTCTTCCTTTTGGGAACCTTGCCCTTCCTCCTATAAATAGGGCCGAGTGAGGGTTTTAACTCCCATCATAAGTACATCATTCGCTGCATCCAGCTCTCTTGCTGACGTCGTTGGAGAAGTCTAGCTCTTCTTCTGATGAGGGTGGCCCTCTCGAGGAGGGTGGTCCCCCCAAGCATCTGCGCTTCTGGAAGGAGGCACTTCCAGAGCGTGGCTGATGCTGGGGGAGAGCAACGGTGGAGGCGCCTCCGAGGACTACAAGCGGGTGTACCTTGATGGTTGGCAGGATGCCTTGATGAAGTTTAACCGCATGTACTCCAGCAAGGGGATTCTGAACCTCCTTCTCAACAAGTTTTGTCCCAAAGGGGACGAGTAACCTCTATGTAACTCTTTCCCCCCATTGATGAAAGGAACCCTTTTTCTTCCATTCTGGCTCCGTTTTGTAACGTGTGCTTGCTCTTCAATAGTTTCCTTTCTTGTCTTGCAAGCATATGATGAGGCACTCTCCACTACTGGGGGAAGCGTCCCTTATTTATAGGTAGTAGTGGTAGTGGGTTGGCTTGCTGGTTTAGTGTAAAGGCCGGCTGGTATAATGCATTAGCCGGCTGGTATAATGCGTTGGCCTCATTGTCCACCCGCATCCCTTCAGTGCCGATGTAGCGGTGTCGGATCTTCCCAGGGTCGTGGCTTCAGACGAGGAGGTTCCAGCCTTTTTCCTGGTGCAGGCCTTTAGGCGGGTGTCTCTCCCATTGGTCTGCTTCCTTAGAAGCGGTGGCGCTGGAAGATGAGTTGCCCACCGAAGCTACCTTAGTGGTCACTGGTAGGTAACCTGACGAAAGCGGCACCGGAGGGATAGGATGTTGAAGATCGGAGCAGTTGTAATACTACCGTAGCCTTAGACTGTCTTGTTTTTTCGTATGCTTGTATGTTGGCGGCATGAGAACGGCATATCGAAATTTGACAGCTTGCATTTTTACTAGAGAAATAAAATCCTTTAGCTTGAATCTATGTTGATATGTACCACTTGGTGGAAGACTTCTGTGCGGTGAGTTTATGAGAGTGGGTAGATCTACTGTCTCTAATTTTCTTTCGCCGCATGCATACACCCATCTTCTCGAGCCCATGGGGTGCTGCAGTTGTTTTCTGGAGTGGGCATACGTCTTCCCTTTGGTGCTTTGCCTACTGCCATTGTTTTTGAGGGGGCCTGAATGCCCTCCCCTTGGGGACTTAGAAGTCACCATGATTTCCGAGGGAGTGATGCTCTCCTCTTGGGGGCTCATAAGCCCCTAGGAAGCCCGTAAGCTACCTTCGTTTTCGAGGGGAGCAGTGCTCACCTCTAGGGAGCTCGTAAGCTACCTTCATTTCTAAGACGAGTGGTAGTTGCCTCTAAGAATCTCGTAAGCTACCTTAGTTTCTGAGGGAGCAGTGCTCACCTCTTGGGGGCTCGTAAGCCACCTTGGTTTCTGAGGGGAGTGGTGCTCGCCTCTAGGCAGATCGTAAGCTATCTTCATTTTCAAGGGGAGCGGTACTTGCCTCTAAGGAGATCGTACGCTACCTTCATTTCTGAGGGGAGTAGTGCTCACCTCTAGGGAGCTCGTAAGCTACCTTCGGTGCTCGTCTCGAGGGAGCTCGTAAGCTACCTTCGTTTCTGAGAGGAGTGATACTCGCCTCTAGGAAGCTTATAAGCTACCTTCATTTCTGAGGGGAGTGGTACACGCCCTAGGGAGCTCGTAAGCTACCTTAGTTTCTGAGGGAGCAGTTCTCACCTCTTGGAGCTCGTAAGCTGCCTTCGTTTCAGAGGGGAGTGGTACTCGCCTCTAGGAAGCTCGTAAGCTACCTTAATTTTTGAGGGAGCGGTGCTCACCTCTTGGGGGCTCATAAGCCACCTTCATTTTCGAGGGGAGCGGTGCTCACCTCTAGGGAGTTTATTTATTTACCACCTCGCAATTTAATCTAAGTGTTCTGGCAAAAATTCGGCAGCACCTCCCCTTAATCTGGGGAGTCTCAATCCAACAATCGGACATACACACGGGGGGAGTCGGTGTAAGCCCATAAAAATCGAGAGGCCTGGGGCGGCGATCTCGAGACCTAAAAATTGCCAATGAGGGACCCTGAGGGCTAGCCGACCAAGAATCCTTGGCCATTCAGGGGTAGAATCAGGGGTGATAGGGTCAATGTTGCCATCTAATGGGCCTTGTTTTTCACTCTATGAAATGAGCTTCTAGGGGAACATATCATGGTACGATAGACCCCCTAGAACCCCGAGTGACCAGAAGGTAGTGGAACGGAGCCCAACAAATGGGGTCATTCCCCTCCCCGGCAATGGATCCACAAACATAGTCGAGAGACGATTAGCATGATCGGATGAAACTATGTATCAACATTGTTTAGCCAACTATCTGCACGACAGCCTGAGGGTCCCCTCCAAAGGTCGAAGCAGGTGATCCTGGCCAAGAAAATGGATTGACGCTTGTATTTGAAAGCACAATAAAGGGGAAGCTCAGAGAAAATGACCCTCGGGATAATTCATCAAACACCAGGTGAAATATCTAACAACTATAAAAGTTCAATGTAGAAACAAAACTAATCGATGTTACCATTATAACTGGAAACCCACACTTCATTTTGGAGGGCACCGATACCCCTACAACCCATTGGAATGGATGAAATGGTACACGGAGGTCTCCCAGTAGCAGCATAATCATCCACACATTGTTAATCATAACACATGCACTCACAGATGCACCCTTATCATTTGATCACATTGACAAACACTACGCATGCAATATAAACAGATGGTGAAACCCATGGAATCCCGAGGAGGGGATTTCACTGTCACCCTTCGGGCGTGACCATTGGCCATTCTAGCAGTGAGGTTTCGAGCAGGATACTACAAATTCCTGAGCATTCAAAGGATGTCATCAATGGGTGTATCCCTTATAGGGCCTCCTCATATTCAGGATGTAGGTTTCATTGCTCAGTAAAGAAACAGAGGCTATGGGAAAGCAATTAGAGAAGGCGGGGGATTAGAAGAACCGATACGAACATTCTGCGAAACAAACACCAGGATGCAAATATATGAACACGGAAGATGAGGGACGCAGCAACATCTATTTCATTTCCTTCAGAAAAGAAAGAGTACATGCGAATTAGATGAAAGAAAAGAAAATGAAGGTAGAAGGCGAAGCTATTAATCTCCTTCGAGCTCTCCTGCAGAAGAGACCTACCTACCCTCTCTCTCACTCTTCTCTTCCTTCGCCCTCACCTCTACATCTTCTTCTCTCTTCTTCTTCTTCTTCTGTCTCGCTATTGCTCTCTCTGTTCTTCGATCTCCTTCTGTATATGCTTCCTCCCCCAT
Organism: Amorphophallus titanum; assembly: GCA_024336825.1. Taxonomy (NCBI): domain Eukaryota; kingdom Viridiplantae; phylum Streptophyta; class Magnoliopsida; order Alismatales; family Araceae; genus Amorphophallus; species Amorphophallus titanum. The sequence continues at coordinate 34,540,206 of JANBPO010009603.1, forward strand.
TCCCCCTTGGTGTCTTCTTTTTTTTTTCTTTTCTTTGAGGGTAAGGCTTCTTTTATAGGTAGAACAGGTGATTGCCCCTGGGATGGGACCTGGAAGGCCGCCATCGATTCACTGCTGTGCCAACGCTTGAGGACGTCGCCGACTCAATTGAAGCAAGTGTGCCACTAACTAATCCAATGGCATTTTCACAGTTTTCATCATTTTATCCCAAAATTGACCCCGACAGAAGCCTGATGTTTGGTGCAACCTTGGGTTTGATGCATTAGACTCAGAGTACATATTTCATCATTTTCAGGCCCCGATTTGTAGTTTCCCATGATTCTGGCGTGTGCCAAACGCATATCGATTTTCTTGGTTTTTATCCTAATTCGACTTTCGGCACTGTAATTCGTGCTGTCAGACCTTCTTTGAGAACATGTGGAGCTTCTTCGTCGAGTGTGCCATCCCTTGAAGCATTTTCGGCCTGACTGAGCAGCTTTTCGGTCACCTATGAACCTTTTCGGTGCAGCGTATACCAGAATCGGGTAACCTGGGTTTTCTTCTGATTTAGCATTCGGCTTAGCGATTTGTGCCGCCAACTCCATTTCATAGATACGTGGAGCATCTTCACTGAGAGGGCCATCCCCTGAAACATTTCTGCCATGATCAGATGTCTTTATGGTCACTTACGGACCATCCCGACGTTCCGCGTGTGTGGAGCAGACTTCTCGGGTTTTTCGCTGATATTGCCGTCGACACTGTAAACTATGCCCTCAGGCCTGCTTTACGCCTGTAGCAAGTGTCTTCATTGACTGGGCAACCACTTCAGATGTTCTCACCCTCATGGGATAATTCTTCGGCCACTTTCAGACCGCTTCGGCATTCCGTATGTCTTGATCAGATTACACGGGTTTTCACTGATATTGCCTTCGGCATCCATCTTGGGGGTGTAGGGGCACTCGACCAACGTTTATGACCTGCAAAAGTAAAGGTCAAGAAAAATTAGAAATCTTTTCAATGTCAGCAGGGTCCAACGGCGGCCGCGGTCCCCCCTCTCTCCCTTTTTCCCTTACGCCGGCGACGGCGGTTGTGAGAGGTTTAGGGTCTACGCAGGAGGTGAGGAAGAAGAAAGGGCCTTTGACCCTTTTGCTCCTCTTTAGTTAATATTAAGTTTTAAAATTCAAAATCAAGGTCCAATAAAGTTTGTGGAACTAATTTTGGATCCCCTCTTAATGCATTTGGATTTAAGTTTGGGTTTAGATTGTGGATCTTTTGGCCTTTTCCAGAAATGCATACAAACTAGTGGATGCCAATGGGGTGGAACTGACATACCCCTGGAATGAGATCTATTTGAAGAAATTTATCTATGAGACCTTGTACATAACCAAGAAAAAAAACTAGAAAACTATGCCAACTGCATGGTGTATGTCATGTAGTTTCAAGTGTCATAGCCATCCTTTATGTTAGGTTAGTGGTGCATTAAGGTCTCGGTAGGTCACGGGTCTTGGTCTACCGAAATCGAGGAGATCCTTATTCGGCCATGTCAACCTATGCTCATTAAAAGAAAGATAACATGCACACATACACATGTATTTTCTTAAAATCAGTAGCGTCGTTCAAGATGCGTCTTCACCTTGAAGGCTTCTGAAGGGCCCCTCCTAATCGACTAACCAAGACAGTCAGCACCCTTAAAGTGTTGAGCAAGGCAGCTGAATCACGCCACCCTCAAGGTGAGAGTAGGATTCTTCTCCTGAGTCCTGTCAGAGCACGAGAAGAGGGCAGTGTTCACGTAGGCCTACAAAAGGGGATCCAAAAGTCAAGAAAGCTCACATTTGAAATCCCTTCAAAAAAAACAAAAAACCAAAAAGTAGAAAAAGAAGAAAAAGTAAAAAAAAAGAGAGTGCCTCACCGTGACCGTGCCTGACATAAAAAGTGAACCCCTATTTATGCCAAACGCAAAACTCAAAAAGGGGCAAAGTCAAACACTCAAGGAGTGTTCCATAGTCACCCGAAAGGGAGGAGTCGAGTAGGCATACTAGTTGGCTCACTGAGTTAACGATTTTGCCGGTCCTCTTGCAAGGTTTATACCCTACATTCTTCTGTCTCCCCTCTAAAGATGAAGGCCAGACAAAAGCCCTGAAAGGTGAGCCCTGTCTCAGCACACAATCCTATTTTGTGGAAAAATACACTAATGGTTGTCTAACTTTGAAAGGCAGAAACTCTTGTTGCGAAGGAGTCTCGACGTTTCTGGTAGGCCAAGACCCTCATCTACCACCTTAATGTTTTCTCCTGCTAACCTCGAGCTTAGGTCAATGCAAGCGCGTCACCTATAGGTGCGACGACATCTGATTCCGAGTCAGCGTCACGTAGTTGACTGTTAGGGTTCCAAGGTGTACCATCAAATACCATCTAAGGGTATGAGGAAATAGACCCGGGTCGGGCAAATCATTTATCTCGAATACCTTTTGGGTGTATCCCTGTGGTCGGAAGTAACTAGGAGCCTAAGCGTGGCATGACGGTATTATCATCAGGATAAGTCTTAACCGGGGGGGTTTGGGTCTGGTTTGGAGTTAAAGAACCATGGTCTCGGCCGCTAGCTACCATCGGCTGAGACTCGAGGTAGAAAAGGGCATCAACGCAGATGGGAATCAGCACGGTCTCTGCAAGGGTCGGTGTGAGCAGGACTCGACACGGGAGGGTAGTCGACAGTGGCCAGGTCAGCACGCGAGGGGGGGGTCAGCGCGAAGCTCGTCACCCCGAGGGTCATTCCTACGCTAGGATCAGGGTGCGCGGTTGGATGAAGGGGGTTCTTCAGGCACCGAGGATAACTGAGAAGGGGTTTTCATGGAAGCTACTGGGTGTAAGCTTCTTAGAGTGAACAGATAACCATCCCATGGTTAAAAGGGGACTTAGACGTCGGGAAAGAGCCATGTAAAATTACTTTTCCTAATGATTTAGGAGACAAGAAGGCCATGAGATGGGCTGTCTCGGGCTCCTGTCTCGTACCAGAGGCTAATAAATCCAACTAAGTATAGGGGGGTTCAGTGTGCAGATTACTTCAGTCAATCGGAATAGAACTCCACATCCCTGGGGCATAATACCACCTTCTGAAGGTCATAGATAGATGGGATGGAGATCCCACTGTCTCTGCAAAGGCTTAATAGCTATAAGGCCGCCGCCCAAAGGTAATCGAGAGAAAACATCCAAAGTGAAGAAAACCATGGACGAAACATGAACACTCGTGAGCTAACATCAAGGAGATTTGGCTACAGCAATATAAGAAAATCACACGCATCGATAGATTCTTTCATTCATACTAAAATTGAGTATTGTCGAGATACAACTGGAAGCCTTAAAAGGCTGTATTATTACATAAGGAAAGAATGAAACAGAAAAGAAAGAGCAGGGGAGGGGGAACTGTAGCCCCAAAGGGCATTCGATCGACGACCTCCCACCATGAATAGGGCAGCTGAGACGACCACTTCGCAGCAACTGATTCGGTGGGCTCTCTCTTTCCAGTGGACTCTTTACAAGCTTTGCTCCCAGTCTGGGTGTGGATATCTTTCCCTATGTCTTCACCTCCTCTTTCTATCTGTCTCTCCTTCTTATCCCTATCACAAAACATAGATTTTTTATAAGGGAAAGGCCCTCACCAATTGGCACGAGCATCTACCGAGGCACTTATCCTTGGTCATCTCGACGTGACTTTTGGTGGCATGGTGCTCGACGCACCTTTCGTGGCAAATGGGCCTCTTTCAAGCCCATTCAGAGATCATGGGCTACGAGCACATAGATATAGGCTATCCTTCAACCAGCCCTCAACAATTTGCAATCTTTAGTTATAATGCTTTTAATCCTTGTTGACCGGTGACATCAAACCCTACCACTTTGTTGGGGCCGTCACTCCTTGTGGGCGCGCACCCGTGTTTTCCCTTACGCCTTTGGCCTAGGGGAAACTCTGGGATTGAAATTGCAAGGTCTCGAGGTAATATTCACATCTTGCAAAGGAAATATGTCTTTGATCTTCTGAAGGAAACTGAGAAAATGGGCAGTAGACCCGCTGATTCACCAACTGAGGTACATCATAAACTCTGTGAACATGCCGGAGAGTCTCTTTCAGATGCTGAAAAAAGAAGATCTCAAACGATAGTTGGCAAACTTACATATTTGTCCCTAACTACACCAGATATCACATACGCCACTAATGTGGTTAGCTAGTTTATGCATGCTCCCAGGACAGCATGCAAGCAAGCAGTAGACAGAATTCTGAAGTATGTTCAGATTTGTCCAAGAAAAGGTCTGTTATTTAGCAAGAAAGGCTAGTTGAGTATAGAGGTTTTTTCTGATGCTGACTGAGCAGGATCTCAAGATGATCGCAGGTCTAATTCAGGATACTATACAAATTTGGGAGGTAATCTAGTTATGTGGAGAAGCAAAGAAGCAGACTATCTGTGCAAGGTCTAGTGTTGAGGCCAAGTATAGAGCCATGGCTCAAGCTGTAACTGAGTTACTGTGGTTAAAGGTTTTGTTGAAAGACATTGACATATAAGTGCTGCTCCCTATGACGCTCTATTATGACAAGGTAGCGATTAACATAGCCAATAATCCTGTCCAACATAGTAGAACAAAACACATAGATATTGATAGGCACTTCATCCGAGAGATGTTGGATTCAAGATAATTGTGCCTACCATATGTTCGGTCTATGGATCATGTGGCTGATTTGTTGACTAAATGCATGCCCACAGAAGATTTCAAAGTGAACTTGGGCAAGCTGGGCAAGGAAGATATCTATGCTCAGCTTGAGGGGGAGTGTAGAGAAGGCCAGGGGCAGTTAGGTCTTTTCCTTTTCTTATTTCAGTTTTTTTTTTTGGATTTTCGAGGTCAAACTCACATCTGCTTCCCACTAACTTGACCCCCACACCAGCCGCAACCATGTGCGGTCCATGTTGTGGAGTGCCAAGGGGAGCTCAAAGGTCAAACCCACCTCGGGGATCCTACCACTGGGGAGCACACTGGATCCCAGTTCAATCCCATGCCCCTAAAACAATTTGTTCGGTAGATGCGTGTTTCTATTATTTTATTTCGATAAAACAATTTGCCGTTTTATCTTCACAGGAATGAAGCAACTATTCGGACATGTAAATGCGGACAATAGATCTGCTCAGGAATTGTACAGGAAAATGGGATTTGAGGTCTGATCTGATTCTTCTTTTTTTGGGTTCTTGTTATTGTAATTAATATTATTTAGCATGGTGTGCTTTCATGATTTATTTGATTTTAGGAAATTGTAGTTGGTTTAAAATCATGTATTGATCTTGTCCTACCAAGCTGGCTGCTAGTCAATATGATATTTGCACTGTGGATGGTACTTGATGTTGTGAATTGGTTGATTGCGTTAAGTACACTTCTTAGGAACTCAGCCAGATGTGTACTTACATATATGTATGTATGCATAATGTGTACGTATAGAGTTAGTGAGGCATTTACATGTCTCGTTGGATCCTGTTACAAGGGCATTAGTCATTTGGCTGTTGTCAGGGTAACTTTGGTCGACCATTTTATTTTCTTGATGTGTAATTGCTGGGGCTGAGTTTCCTGTAATAAGTGGGGCAGAGTATCCTCGGAATGTTCTTTGGCAAGCTTACTTACCTCAAGGGATATCTGAAAATGTGTGAGGAGGATAGATATATCTAATCGCATTTCTTATGAGGTATTTTTGCATTCAAATTCCTGGGAGAGGTAGTGACGTGCGGCATGAATTTCCAAGGAACAGATTTATGACAAAAATTTTATCTTGCTGCATGCGCCTACTCCTGTTTGCTCTTTCAAAAGTATTCTGTTCCAGTTTTCCTTGTCCACTGGACACCCAAAATTAGTAGGAACGTTGTACTCCATCCGGGAAAAGAAGTAGACCGTTTAAAGAAGTAACCCATTGCATGTTCGTTGTACTCCCATGTTCTAAGATAGCAAATAGCCATTTCATTAATCAGCGAAAGATGATTGCAATCCCTGGCTGCTTTCTACTTAGCACCTGCTAACGTAGTATCCAAGGATGCCTTGTCTTTTTCCTTTGTCGCCTACTTTGGGTGTTTGGAGGACTATTTGATGGCTGTCTCGTACCTGGGTGCATGTACTCGTTTTTTATTCTAATTTCTCGTAGATTGGTGTAAGATTTTTCACCTAAATAGTCAGAGATATTTATGCCCGTCTTCATTTGGTCATTTCCCAGTTTATATCCCATGATCATTTTCAGCATTCTTCTTCTGCCACTCAATAATGTATTTTCTTGTTCTTTTCATTGTTGTTTATCCGCAGATTGTGGAGGAAGCATCATCATCCTTATCCAAGGATCAGAGGTTCCTGATGTGCTTGCAACTCTGAATATGGTGTACCTGCATTTCCACTAGAACATGGAGATAAAGTGTTTGCAGATTAAATGACTTGATGTATTAGTTGTTTGGTAGTCTCCCAAGTGTCTGTTGTGGCTGTCCTGGAGCAGGCCTTTTTTAAATGCTCGGGACATGCTCTATGCATCATGTGTATAAGTCAATGTGCACCTTGTTGTGTGATCAATATATTTAGGTATTGAAATTTGCTTGGACTCTGTCATGCCCTTCATTTTTCTTCGCTGCATTTAGGTTTTATATTATGGACTAATCGGTGATCAATTTTTTTTGAGATTGATGTCATTAGTTGACAAACCCTACTTTTCTTGTAGCACTGTACAGTCATGAACCAAAATTATTTCCATAAAAACAAACATCGAACACAAATTACCATCCCATAAGAAGTCGCATGCATCAAGCATAAGAACAGAGAAAAAGCGGGGAGGAGGAGGAGGAGGAGGAAGGAGATGAAGAAGAAGGCCTCGAGGGAGCCTAAGTTTAGAAAAATTATCCAAAAAAGCTCCAACTAATCCTTTCCATGAATTAAAAGGTTAGTTCTAACATCCAATAAACCACCCAAAATGCCGAACACTTCAATCAGGAGACAGGTAAGAATTTTTAAAATTCCAATTCAAAAATGATTCCCTTCATATGATTTGGGCACTCAGTAAACTAACACCCAAGACTACGTTTTGATCCAACCTTCACTACTACGCTTTGATCCAACCGTCATGTTGTCTCAACAATCAAATCCAAGCCGACAAATATCCTGAGCAAAACTGGTTTACCCGGCGGAACGTAAAAGTGTCATCCACACGAAACCCAAATGATTATGGCAGAAAAAGTGGGAGATTGACGAACTCTGGGAGTCGATCCCCATAAATTACAATGCCTAATTGCCCAATCCAGCCAGAACCCTAACCAGCACTCTTCCAAACACTAATCGCAACATAGCCACTTCCTGCACCAGCACACATCCAATCCACCGCCGTTCCAGAAGACAAAGACCATTGGAATAACGGAAGTGGCAACTCACCAGGGACGTCGTCGGCGCCTTCGGCGCCATCGCCAGATTCAAGCGCCCGGAAGGGCGGCAGCCAGAAGAGGGCGGAGAGGAACACACACACGCTGAGCAGCAGCACGAGAACGCACCGCAACGAGAAGGCCCCGCCGATCCTCCTGAGACCTCCGGCACAACTGCAGCAGAGGAGGCCGGGGCCCTCCGTGTCGGCCTCCGGATCAACCACGACCTGGTCTTCCTCCGTGGGCTTCCCCATCTGAAGCGCATCTGACCCTCCACGTCCCCTCCTCTCCTACCGCCACTGCCAACCTTCTCCTGTCAGTACCGCCGCCAAAGCTACTACCTTTGTCAAATCCTGGCGCCGCCCACTTGCTAGTATTGCGGAAATGGCCGCCGCAGGTGGCAGCCGGCGATGCCCATGGTGGAGGAGGAAGCAGCACCGGTAAAGGAGGCGGCTTTCCCTTTTGTTGTCTTCCGTTTTGTTGGGTGAACCTGATACGGAGGATAGCCGTGCATTTTATATTCGTCAGGTTTTCGCCTTTTCTTTGCTTCCTCAACAGTCCTCCCTCTCTATCTATCTCTTCCCCAGCACCCCCTCTCTCCCTAAACGGTCTTCTCACTCTTATCTCTCCGTCTCTCCCTCCTTCCGTGTTTCGACGGCTAGTTTCTCTCTCTTCCCCTCTCTCTCCTCCCCAGTTCCCAGTTATGACGGCAAGTTTCTCACTCTTCTCCCCTATCTCTCTCCCCCTTCGCTGCCGTCGGTCAGTCGGTGCCTCGGTGGGTAGTTTCAAATCTTGTGGTCGCCCTCCACTTGTGCTTTGCTCGTAGAAAACGACGTCAGTGAGGTAGAGAGAGAGAGAGAGAGACCAGAAAGGTCTAGGGAGAACGCAGAGGGTGGGGGGACCGTCTGTCGGGTTCAGCATCAACTGAACACTGCTACAAGAAAAGTAGGGTTTGTCAACTAATGACATCAATTTCAAAAAAAATTGATCACCGATTAGCCCATAATATAAAAATGTGATAGCGATAATTTAAAATCTACCGAGAATAAAATGTGATGGCAATAATTTAAAATCTACTGAGCACATCACTAATAATTCAAATTTTAAATTGTGGGTACTGTGATTTAAATCCAACTTATGAAAATACATCCTCGTCAGCTTTTGATGGGTTACCATACTTGAGTTCATGATAAACTCTGTTTATGGGAGACATCTCTAACGTAAACGGGGTGAGGGTGAGGTGACTTACTCTCACCCCACCGTCTGAGTAAGTCACTTGACCCCGATTAAAGAGGGTTAAGTGTGAGGAGAGCGGATGGAACTCACTGCTCTCTCTCGTCGGGTTAGATAACCCAAGTGATTATCAAACTTGCTCTAAGAATTTTATGTTTGCGAAATGAATTTAAGATAAATCTCATACTTAACTATCCAAATTTGTGACAAATGAATTTACGATAAATCAGAATATGTTTATGCACTTGGATTAAATTTACAAATTAATTTGAATTGTGAAAAGTCAGGCCGGTAAATGTACATTAAGGGCCACTTTGACATCGTAATTGTCGGGGGGACGACGCAACCGATGAGAGAAAAGGGCGTGGTGGGTCCCGCCTTTCCCTCACACACAAGTCGCTAACCGTGCTCGATTAACAGAGGGATGGCCGGTCCCAAGCCCGGATGAGAAAGGCGGAGGGTTTGCGCTAGGTTGACAGCCAGCAGTAAAACTTTGTCACATCTCCCATATGAATTCTGATCTAAATACTTTTTCTGCTAATGCTAAGGCGTCCCCCGGAAGCGACGCGTTACATCGGAACCCGGATGGAATGACAAGTGAGCAAGTGCTAGCTAGGGCATTCCCCGTAAGCGACGCGCCGCAGTGGCGCCCGATTGCGGTGTCAAATAGGCAAGGGTTCCCGTGATGGGAGGAGTGTATACCTCCAACTCATCTATGAGTTTTTGTAGCCGTTGTAAATGAGTTAGCTCCTTGACGGCCCCCATAGCAACTGTCTATTCAGCTTGCTTCTTCAACTTCCTTTTCATTTTTTTTTCTATTCCTCTCCTATTTGTTAGCATGTGCTGCATCTTGGGGAGAAGGAGCGGTTGGCTTTGGAAGTGGGGCTGATTTGCCCCCATAGTTTTGCTTTTTGCTCCGAGTTGACACCTTAGAAGACTTGGGTTCGCAACTTTTCTTGGAAGTAACGTTAACCCAGTCAACTTCTTTTGGTGGTACTTCAAAGGTGGTATTGATTGGTTGGTCGATTGCTTCGGGCAGCAATTCCTGATGTTTGGCCAAGCTTAGGCGAAAGCCTTGAGACTTTTGAAACACCGTAGGCTTTTCCTTAGTTTGTGGCTTGGCATGTATAGTGTTGGGTTGCGGCTTAGTCTTAGGATCTCCCACCTTAGCCTTGATTTTGTGGTTTTGATCTCTCCCTCGTGGGCTAACCCGGTTGGTTCTGTTTGGAACTATTCTCACAGCTTCTCTCCATGATCTCATCTTTTTGACTTCTCATGGAGCGTTGTTTGAGGTGTGACTCTCTTTCTTTCTGTGGGAGAACCAGAGAAGCCAATTGTCTTGTTGAAGAACCTGACTTTCCCGGATGGGCAGGAGGCTTGGTCGAGGATTCCTGTCGTAAATCCACAACAACTTCGTTGTGATAACTTGTCGTTAATGAGGGGCCTTCAGAACTAATTTTTCATGGTCGCACAAGACCCTCGGATCCATTCTTGGACCCCCTGACCTTCTTTCATCACGTGTGTGGTGGAAGAAGCACAGTGGTGGAGATGCCCCCTGCTTGTTTTGAAGCGACTTCTTGGCAGGTCCCACGCCAGGATTTCTTTTCCTTCTAAAAAGATGTCAAGTAGTTTCTTGATGTCTTCCTTTGAGAAAGAAAGATATTCTAAATCTTGCCATAACTGCCAGTTAGATGGCCACAATTTAAATTCATTTTGACCAAGGTTGGCCTTTTCCACCTCTGGCTCAGGTGACGTGCGAGAGATTGATGCATGTATTGCATTGACAGAAAAGCTTAGCCTTCTCCGAGCATGAGGCTGCAGTAGATTTATTAGATGATCGCCCATGTCAATCACCCCTTAATTGATCAAATCCTTCACGATATCTTTAAAGGCGTGACAATCATGGATAACATGGCCTATCGACCAGTGGTACAAACAATAGTCATGTTGATGCATAGTGCTTGTCATCTCATCATTTTTGATATCAGAAGGTTTAGCAATCCTTCCCGACAACACATATGGAAATCTCCAAAATTTTATGACGAGGGAATGAATATGACTTCTCTCGTTCCTCGCCAGTGGATGAGTCTGATGATTCTTCGGATAGCCATCTTCCCAACCTTGGTTGCATCTGGGTACCTGTCGGTCTTGCATTTTGCATATATGTCAGGGCAAGTCCCCTTGCAAAGGGTCTAAAGGGAAACGTTGCCAATTGTTCATCAACATGCTTTAGGAAGTGTAATAGCTCATGTTGTTCTTGTTGCAGTCGCCTGATCTCCCCTTCCATCTTTCGGATACTTCTCTGTACCGCTAGACATTTAGGCATCTAAGGAAGAATGGATCCTAAGCTAGCATCCAGTTGTTAATTTGATGGCCTGACCTCTAATGCATTGGGGGCCGAGGAGGTTGTTGCCATATAATCACATTGACTGATTGGTTCGGTTAATTCCAGGCATGAGGTTGGGGATAGTTGACCAGATAGCCTAGCATGTTAATCAGGCCGTCTTGTATCAGTTTCTCTGCTACATTTTTGAAAATGTAATAGTTTTTCAATAGTATGACCTAACATTCGGTGATAAATGCAGTAGTTAGGACCATCTGACTTTTCAGCCTCTGTGGGATTATGTGGCTCTGGCAAAGTTATAAGCTTCTCTTTTATGCAAAGCTCAAAGAGCTTCGTATGTTTCTTTCTGCAAGAGTAGGGCGTCTTCATATGCTCTACCAATGGAGTAGCAGGTGCCTTGGCCTCGAGCCTTCTATTGTCGCCCTTTGATTTTCCTTCTCCCTTCTTTCCATTTGTCGGGAAAAAGTCTATTGCATTCACCTCTTTGCCATTGGCTTGGCGATCATTGGAGGACTTGTCTTTAGTAGGGGTGTAGGTGGGATGATCAGCATAGAGCATTTTGATCTCCGCTACAACAGTGTTTAACTGATCAAAGCCTCTGATGTTCGACCCCAAAGGCTTCTCATTGACTTCTGCCACTAAGCCCTTGCGGCATATAGTGATTGCATCTTCAGGAGCTTGTAGGGTTATCGCACCTCATGCAGAAATCCCTCCATCGTTTGATGAAGTCTAGCATTGTTTCACCCTTCTTCTGTTTAAGGGAGCAAAGTTCCTCCAGGGACACTTTGCGCTCGGCCATCTGAAACCAGTTGAGGAACTTCTGTCACATATCGGCCCAGTCGGTCACCGAATTAGGCTTCAATATAGAATACCACTGAAAAGTGGTACCCATTAGGGATGTGGCGAAATAACGGAGGAGATATGACTCCTCTAACCAACTCCCCTATGGTCGTTACATAGTAGGCCAAGTGTACATGAGGAGAGTCTTGCCCGTTGAACTTTTGTAGTTTTAGGACCTTGAAGTAGGCTCTCAAGATGCTAGCCCATAAAGACTGCTGATCATTTAGGAATCGCCAGGCAATCTTCATGATAGCAGCCTTGTTATAAGTTTGGGGGTCCCTGAAACCCAATCCCCCGGCCTTTTTGTGAAGTTTTAACTTCTCCCACTTACAGAAATGGATTCTGTGCTGGTTAGAGTCTGCCCCCCCACCAGAATTTGCATTGGAGTTGGTTAAGCATGTGGGTAATGCTTTTTGGGAGGAGGGAGGTGGCCATTATGTGGGAGGGAATGGTGGAGAGGGTAGTTTGAATGAGGGTGGCCCTCCCAGTTGGGGATAAGGTTTTGCATTTCCATTTGCTAAGTTTGGTCCTGATACGATTTTTCAGAAATTTGAATTGTTGGATTTTGCTTCTCTCTGGCCAAAGGGGCACTCCCAGATACATCTCTTTTTGGGGGAGACAATTTATGTGAGATCTCTGGCAGATGTAATTTTGCATGGAAGGAGAAATATTGGGGCTAAATATAAAGCCAGATTTCTATCTGTTAGGGGACTGACCTGACCAGGATGTGAATGTTTGAAGGATTTCCCTGTATTCATTAATCTCCGTTTCCTCCGCCTTGTCGAAAAGGAAGATATCATCAGTGTACATAACATGTGTAATGCTGGGAGCTCTGCTATTGACTTTGAAACCTTAGATCTTTCCCTCCTCCACTCTGTCTCTGATCAGGTTGGTGAGCACTTCGGCACAGATGATATACAGGTAGGGGGATAGAGGATAGCCTTGCCTGATTCCTCTGGTTGGATTGATAATACCGGTGGACTCCCCGTTGATGTTGACAGAATAACTGGCTGTGCTGACACACTGTAGGACTAGCTTCCTGGATTGAGCTGAGAACCCCAGAGATTCCATGGTTGCGTCAATGAAGGGCCATTCTAGACTGTCATATGCTTTGCTGTTGTCAAGCTTAAGACCAAAGAAGCCTGTCTTTCCTTGCTTTGTTCTAATAGAATGCATCAATTCCTAAACAATAATAATGCAATCAGAGGTAAACCTGTTAGGTAGAATAGCATTTTGGTTAGAAGATATCACTTGGTGGAGGATAGCCTTGATTCTGTTGGCCAGGATCTTGGTGATAAGTTTATAAAGAACATTGCAAAGGCTGATTGGTCTATAGTTAGAGGGGATGTAGGCGGGTTATTTTTTGGGGATAAGAGTGATGTGTGTGTGATTGAGGTTGGTGGGGAGGGAGTGTCTAAGGAAGAAGGAGGTGATGAGGTCTGTGCATTGGGTTTTGTGGGTTGGCCAGTATTTTTGGTAGAATAAAAGTGGGAAGCCATCGGGCCCGGGAGATTTTCTAGAGTTCATGGTGTGGAGGGCTTCTTCAATTTCTTTAATGGAGGGGGGGAATGGAAGTAAATGTCTTCGGGCTGGGATAAGGTCCTGGTGGAAGTGGGAAGGTGCCATAGGGGGGAGGTGGGTATAGAAGATGTGTATAGGTTTTTGAAATGATTGACAAATGTGTCTTTGATGGTTTGGATATCCCCTGGCCAGCTGTTATCCAGGAGTTTGACCCAGGTGAGCCTGTTGGAAGTTCTTCTGTTTAAGACCTTGGTATGGAAATATTTGGTGCATCGATCACCCTCCTTGAACCAGTGGGCCTTGGCTCTTTGCCTCCAGAATTCCTCTTGCAACCGCACTTGTTCCTCTAGCTGACCTTCCAAGATGGCTTCCCTCTTGATATTCTCTTCTGTGGATGGAAGGGACCGGATCTGACGCATTTCTTTGTTGATATCCTTCACTTTTTGGTGGGGGTCTTTGAAGCTTTTCTTTCTCCAGCTTCTTATAGTATTTTGAATTTGCTGAGTTTTCTGGTGATAGCTGGATAATAATGGGGTAGAATTATTCCAGCTGCTGTGAATCACTGCCTCAAAGTCTTTTCTTAGTGTCCACATGGATTCAAATTTAAAAGTGTATCTTCTCCTTCTGATGTTCCTTTGCAGAATGGTGTAGATGGGGTTGTGATCACTGGCAATGCGAGGAAGGTGGTGGACGGTTGCCTGCGGGAACAACATTCTCCACTCAACATTGGCCATTGATCTATCTAGCCTTTCTCTGATATGCCATTTTGCCATTCTTCGGTTAGTCCAAGTATATGTTAGCCCATCGTAACCCAAATCTAGCAAGCCAGCATCTAGTGTGAAGTTCTAGAAATCTTTGACCTGGTGGGAGCTTACAGAGGCACCACCGGCTTTATCACTTGGCCCCAAAATAGCATTCATGTCGCTCGTGATCAGGACTGGACCTTTATGAGTGTTGATGAATGCTGTTAGTTCTTTCCAAAAAACATGTCTACTGGATCGTCTGGCAGGAGCATAAACACAGATGAGCCTCCAGGGTGTCTGGGGAGGGTCTTCAATCTCCAGGGTAATCCAGTTAACAACGGCTTGAATAACCTAAGCATGGATGTTGGAGTTCCACCACACCCACAGGTCTCCTAATCTGCCATCAGGATCTATAACATGGTAGGACCTAGAGCTTTTGGTAACAAAAAAGGAGGTGCTGGTGGACGGGGAGGCTTTGGTTTCGGACAGGAAGAGGATGTCAGGTTTGATGGAGTGGGTTATTTGGTTGAGGTATGGAATTGTGGAGGGCCCACCTACACCCCTACAATTCCAGGAAAGGATCTTCATTTTTCCCCCGGCGGCTCGGTTCATCAACCAAGTTTATATACTGGTCATAATTCATTAGATTTACATAATTTTATATAATTTCCTATTCAGATATATACAAGTCCCAAAGGTACAGTTAAATAAAAAGAAAAGTACAAAGCCTTAAGGCATACCTCAGCTGGCAGAAGCCAGGCAAAACTTGAAGCTGTAACTTCTATACAAGAGTGCCTCAACCAGGGCCAAAATATGATCACCCGCCTCAGCCATGTCGTGGTTGCCTCGTGGCTAGCTACTGCACGGAGTCCTCCAAGGCCTACTTTAACATGCTGTCCTATCACTAACGCCTATGCTCCTGGCGTCGGCCTACACCATGCCGAGCCGCCTACCCACGCCTCCTCCTATCTCATCGGTGAGGAGGGGAAGATGATGCGACTGGCTCCTCCTGAACCATTTAAGGGAGACCCTATTAGAACTGCAACGCCAAACCATGCTCCTGGGCGCACAGCAGGTCTACCTCCAAAATCACTGCCGTCTGGACCACTACCTACACCTCGATGACCTTGGATGCCATGAGGGTCCGACGAATCTCTAGCCTTAGTCCAGCAACGAACTGTTGAGCTAAAAATCACAGACCCGCCATGGCCGGCGGTGCATACCAACTCAAATCCCTAAACCTTTCCCAATACAGGGAAACTGGTAGTGCTCCCTGAGCCAATACCAGAAACTGGGTGGACAAATCAAAAAACTCAGCTACTGTCGGTGAACCAGGGACTGCATCTACCGGAGGGGGCAGTGCTCCACCCTGCACGTCCAGAGCCCCTACAGCCAACTCTTCCTAGGATCGCACCTCCCCCCTTTTTGCCATCGCGAATTCTTAAACAGGTAAAAATGAGAATACACACATCAATCCCAAATGAGAACATACACATCGATTGCTAAATTCAAGAATTAAATCAAGTGAAACTATGAGGTGAACTCATAAAGTTTGGCACGCCCCAAAATGATAGCAGCGGGAAGCATTGCTCGGAATGTGGCAGTGAAATAGTCATGTTAATCAGAGTAAATAATCAACAGCTGGAATTAATAGCAAGGATACACGGAGGCCATAATTTGACAAAATGAAATCTTTATTGATATTGAGAGTTTAAGTTTTTACAAATCTGACGCAATTGTTACAATAATAGACTCAATAAAAGAAAATAAGGAAAAGAAAATAATAAGACTTACTACACTTAGCTAGACTCAAGAAATAAAAAGACTCAGGTCTCTATGTTTCTGGTTCACTCGAGCATGCCGACCCATTCCCAATCTCAAGCGTTCTGTCTACCGCGTTACCTGAAAAAGGTCAAAGTAGGGAGTGAGCGAGAAACTCAGTAGGGATTACTCTCTATCATCAGGTAAAATTTAAGTAATTACCCATTTCATGAAGATGCATGAACGATTCATAAAAATTTGAGTAAAGCAGGCTAAGTAAACAACACAAATAGGTGACCACTGGCATAATGATGGAATAGAGATATTGCAAGTTAAGATATCTAGAGCAAGTAAATAGATTTCCATATGAATGGCCATTTATCAAGTCAAGTTAAGTCGAGTCAAGTCACACAGGCAAGTACTTCACGCATTCAAGCATGTAAAGAAAGCATCATGAGAATGTGGAATGTCGTACACTCACATGCTAGATAGTACTCGGTGCAAATGCCACACCTAGTCATCACAACTCCTCGGGATACAAGTACTTTTCGGGTGCTCCTCCCAGGACCAGACTGGGCCCTTTATAAAGATTGCCTTGGCATTGATTTGATGGATCGGAGATCCCACAAAATCTAGACATCCACAAGTAATGATGGCCAAGAGTTCTAAAGTCAAGCTCATGTAACCTGATTTCTAGGATCAAGATCCTTCCAAATAAATTTGGATGAAAGAGATGGAATAGGCTCGGTAGCCCAAAACAAGACAGGACAGAATGTAGTCTTGGAGGATTGCTACAATCAATTAACTTTACCACAAAAATCCACAAAAATTAGGTCAGGGATCTCTTACAGTCAAGTAGGAAACTGCCTAGGGTAATAAATGGTCTAATACAAGACCGTCTAAACCCAACCCACGCTTGTCCCAATGGACTAAGCCGAAACGCCTAAATGGTCTATCATTGGACCGCATGAATAGAGAAACGGTCCACATGAAGACCGCTAAGAAACTAGACCACAAGAGATTAAAAGCTGACTTGAAATCGGTCCCAACTCGACCAGAGGCATGTCTGGACCCAAACAGGGTATGGTCCTCGATCCTAGGGTCAAGTGAGAGGTCCTAGACAACTTACAATCGTGATAAATCGACTGGAAACCCTATTGGGTCGAAACAACTAACAAGCCAAAAGATCGATCAAATGGTCTAGATGACGACCGTGAGAGATGGTTTGTGGCCCAGGGAGTGACCGCATGCAAGGCAAGACAACAGGTCATGCAAACTTGGTCTGCCCAGCATGAAAAATCATGATTTGATGGTACAGGCTTTGATGGTACAACCTGTCCGACGTCCTAGTGGGAATCCCAGACTCGTGGGGACTTACGGAGGCCTTAAAACAAGAATTTCTAGTACGACGGAAGGAGTATCCCATGGAGAGGCATTCACTACTCAAAAAAATTGGCTAACAAATCATGGGGGTAAAAAGCAAGCGTGATCGGTCCAGTCAATCCCACTGGAGTGGTATGACCTTAAAATGTTAGAAACTCCATTGCCGCAAAGAAAATATAAGGATTCCGCTGGTATGCTTCACTACTACCAGATAAATGCAACTTCAGAAGATACCCGGCATTACCTGCAGTGCTAAATTTTCCCATCGGAAAACTCTAGAATTGTTGCCAAATCTTGAGATTCCCCATGGTATCAGTTACCAAAGAAATGAAAATACGCTTTTGAAGCCACGGAAGGACACATCCTTCTGTTTATCTGCTGCTCCAGTGAAGCACAATGGATCAACTTGCCTTTGGGAAACAGCAGTTGAGTTTGAGGTATTGGGAGACTTACCATTCGCTGCTGCATCAGCACTACTACTACCGATTGATTTGGTTGGCAACCCCAATGCTTGCATTATGCTTCTAGGCGTGTAGGGATCATGTTTCCGGTTTTCCAGCACTGTTGGGAAGATTCTGGTGCCAGTTGAAATGGGAGAAACCCTTGTGGGCTCAGAATCTGAGTCGGTTAGAATCACAGTCTCTCTATCGAGCACAATAGGGTCAAGAGCACATTGATCGTGGCAGGTGCGTCGCCTCTTGAGAATCAAGGGTTTATATGAAGAATCCATGGACTTTGATGTCAGAAGAACAGGAAAATTCTTGGACTTCTTACGGATGTGGTCAAAAATTGATTGCTCTGTTAAATTTTTTACTTCTTTTTCTCCAGGTTCTTGATCGATCAAACCTAGACACAAAGGATATGATTACTTCGTACATCATTGGATACCAGAGGTACGAGAGATAACTTCTGATAGCAAAATAGTTACCTTCAACTGATTTTTCATCCTGTAGGAGATCAAAGCTGGGCCTGCAGCAGTATTATTGACTTTGAGAAGGGAGACAATTCGAAAGTTAAAATAGTGCACGAATGGACTGATACAGGAAGGTGCTGAACTAACTTACACAGATGGAACACTGTTTGGAGTAGGCGGAACTGTGGTTTCCATGGGTGTGACTTCAAAATCAGCATTGTTTTCATCTTGTATCACATAAATTTCCTTTGCAAGAGGTGATGTTGTAGTCTTCATTTTGTTTCCATGTGTTGAAGTCACTGAATTGCTCTCCTTGGTAATGACATATTTTTCATGTACATCTATACCAACTTCATGTGAACAAAACATAAATTATGGGCAGGATTAGTCATTGCAAGTTATTTAGATCCAGACCACAGGGTCAACAGTTGATGATGGAAGCATTTTTACCATACTCTTCAAAAATAAGATCTGCTTTCACAGTAGTCCTTCCATGTTGTGGGCATGATACAAGAATTGGCACTGAATAGGGGCTAAGGCATCAAATTGTCAGCAGTCATGGACAGAAAATGAATGATGGATGAATATAGTACTGGAAAAAAGTTGACGAGGGAAAAGTGCCCAAAATAACATCATGTGGAGGAGAGTTAGTATTTTTATCACATTTTTGCTAGATAAAATGACCTATGTATCACATATGTCCTCGAGAAACGGAGAGGTATGTGAATGCAACAAAAAGATGACAGAATAGATCAGTTAATTTAAATTATCTTCTCTTTGAAGAAGGTGAATGCAGCAAGAAAGAGGAACCTCGATGAATCTAGGATTAAAACAATATCATTCTATGCAGCAGTGCTAAACATTAATCGGCGTACTAGTTAAACTGTTTATTATCTAATGACAATATAAGGTATGTATGGCTTCAGTTCACAATCAATCATCAGATCGCCCGATACTTGAGGGAATCTGTGGGTGGAAATTGTTTGCATAACAAGGTTATTACGGTTATTGATGTGTGCAATAGATCCATGGTAGACGATCTTTTAGTTTTACAGAATTTAGACTGATTATATGGACAATGCATTGAGCATTTTATAATGAGCAACTAGAAAGCCTTCATAATCACAGACCTGTGGTGTATCACTGGCAATGCGCACTGATGCCCATTGCTCCATATAAATAAATAATAATCATCTGTACTATGGTTCAGGCAGGATATTTTTCCATATTGAGGAACAGCCCTCATGACAAAATATGTGAACGGACATTTCCAAAAGTGATTCATAGGACTAAAAAAATGCAAGAAATCAAGGCATCCAAGCTGTGTTGAAGTAAAGATTTCTGAACTGTTTATAGCCAGTGCATCAAGGCATTGCAGTGTAAGAACAAAAGAAAAAAAGAAATTGCTAACATTTAGGGCTAAGATTCACGTTTAGCATGCTAAGGTAGCTGCAGAGGATTTCAACACATTGTCATTTCCGAAATCTCTAATCCCCTCTCCCTCTGCCATTCTGTAACCTCCTCTCCCTCTATCATTCTCAGATCTCTTCTTGGGTGTTTGTTGCAGAATCAGGGTCACATACTGGACAGTGTCACCAGGCAGGCGGGACGGCCGGCGCGTGGGACGCCACCAGTTCCCATTGGACCGCAAGGGACCGTGCGTCCAAGTGTGTACCAAACTAGTTCATCGTGGGACCGGCCTGGTACGTGTGGGTCGTCCGGCTAATACCAGTTCGGCCTTAGAAGCCGGCCATGGGTAGGGGGGTGGAGGCATCGAGGGCAGTGGCAGTGGGTGGTGGGGGGTAGGCAGTGCAGACGGTGGTGCAGGCTGGCGAGCAAGAGTCCAGGTGGGGGAGACCGGCGACTGGAAGCCTCCGGCGAGGTTTTTTTTTTTCCTTTGTTTTGTAGAGAGAAAGAGGGTACTGTCTGGAGCGCATCGCGGCGGACATGCCGTGGTTGGAGTTCAAGGACCGTGGCAATGGTCAAGGCCATCGGTCATGGATGTTCTTCGATAACTTGCAGCGCCCGTCCGGCGTCTATGACGAGGGATACGTGTTCTGCGAGCGGGCCAAGCAGGCCGGGTTCAAGACGTATCTGGACCCGGATTTGAACATCTCGCACATCGGTAAAAAGGCATTTAACCACGGCACCATTCGCCAGTGGCTTGATCGCAAGTCAGAGCATTTCGAGAAACTGGAGGCTGAATTCCCAAACGTGCCGCCGCTCAAGCTCATGAGCAAGGTCATGGGGGCCGATATCGACCTCGCCAAGGAACAGGCGGAGGCGGCGGAATGAAACTGACCGTCAACGTCGCGACACGCGGCAGGCCGGGATTGGTGGTTGATACCGTCCGGTCGATGCTGGAAAACTCCGAGTTTCCTTCGACAACTGTCATGGTCTCGGTTGACAACGACGATACCGAGACGGTGAAGGCTCTAAGCACCGTTTCGAGCAGCAAGCTTCTGGTGTCGGTTAAGCCGCGAGAGGATAGCCGAGGCGAGAAATACGGACGGGCGCTGACCGAGGCACCTGCCGATGTGTACCTGCCGGCGGTCGATTGCGCCCCGATCAAGACCAAGGGCTTTGACCGGATCATTCTGGAAAAGGCTGCGCTGTTCCCTGACGGGATTGGCGTTATCCGTACCCCGTACATCAATGGCGTGTTCCCGCCAGCCCTACAGGCCATGACGGCGGGTTTCGTTGAGAAGATGGGTTACATCTACAATCCGGAATATCCGTTCTGGTTTATCGACCACGAAATTCACGACATGGCCCGCCTGATCGGGCGCTATCTTGAAGTCCCGGTTGAGGTACAGACGGCGGAAACGCGGCCAGCAAAGACGATCCGGCTTCGCGACGTGGCGTTCTGGGCCGGCTACTACAACATGATGGCGCTGGAGCGCAGGGCGAAGGCCAGAGAGATAATCGAAAGCCTCTCTGATGCGCCGCACGTCAAGGCGCATCTGCTGGACTGCTACCACGGCATCGAGAACGAGGCCCGCAGCATCAACGCCAGCGTCATGCGGAACGCTGCGGCTATAGAGAAATCCAGGGGCGAAACAGAGCCTCCGGACGAGGGTTACTTGCGTGCGAAACACCGGGCAGAGCAAAAGCTTGTCGCCCTCATTGAGCAACTTCAGGCAGCATAAAGGAGAATGACATGCCCGTTCCTGACGTGAAGACCAATATCCAGAATATCCTTGTGACCGCGACCAACCCCGCTGGCGGCGCGCCTGGCGGCTCCCGTGTGTCGGCTCCGTCGCCGGTTCGCGGCAGGATCATCGAGGCTGGCTTTATGCCGAACTCGCTGGTTGCGTCGGCCATGACCATGGCGCTCAACGTCGGTACGCAGGTCAGTTCGGCTGCGGCCAACTTCGCCAACGTCATTAGCTCGACTTTGGCGACTTTCTCGTCAACCAACCTGTTTGAAGGCGCTACGGCTTCCGCCGTTCCCCCGTCTAACGCCTACGTTAATGCCGGCGATCCCATCCAGTGGGTTACGTCCGGCGGCAATACGTCCGCCATCGGCGTGACTACCTATGCCATCATTCGCAGGGGCTAAACATGATTGACGAATGGCGATTGGGGCCATCGCAAAACCTGGCTGTCGATTCGTCGGGCGGCGCTGTTGCGTCCGCAACGCCGTTTGTCACCCAGACTTATGCGGTTCGTCTCAACTTTCCAGGCTCCGCCTCATCGACGGGCGGGGTCAGGGTGTCATTTGACGGTAGCGTCGGTTCAACTTCGGCGTTTATTTCGTCGAATACGCCGGAAGTGTTCAAGGTCACTCCCGGCCAGCGCGTGTCCGCCATCAGCAATGATGGCGGGACCGCAAGCCTCAATATCGTTGAGCTGACCAAGTAATGCAGACCGAAATCGTCAATCTGGGCGACCGCAATGTGGCGGTCGTCAGCCGCGATGATGTTGGCGCGATACTGGACAGCAACGCCCGCTTGCGCGCCATGTCGCAGAAAAGCGACTGGGGTAGGCACGTTGCCAGCATTCCTAACATCATCATGGTCAAATGGTTGAACGAGGAATGGCAGCGCGGAAACGAGGTTCGCTACCTGTCCCCGGAATGGGACAAAATCGTAGAGCGTAAGCTGAGAGACCCGGAATGGGCCTATCTTCGGGTTGACGGGCCGCAATCCCAAATCGGGTGGGGCAAATGACCATCGCAACCTACGCTGACCTGCAAACGACGATTGCGAGTTGGCTTGGCCGCGACGACCTGACGAGCGAAATTCCGGACTTTATCACGCTGTTTGAGGCGCACGCTGTTCGCGAGTTGCGCGTCAGGGATACGGAAACAACGGCAACGCTGAACCCGTCCAGCGGCACCGTTGCCTTGCCAGCCGACTTTCTCGGCATGAAGGCCCTGACGTGGACCGGCGATCCGCTGCGCGATCTTGTGTATATGTCGCCTTCGCAGCTTGACGCGGCATATCCGACCCAGCCCACGGCCGACGCCATCAACTACACGATCAGGGCTGGGAATATCATCGTCAGGCCCATTTCAGATACAGCCTTGACGATCTGGTATCGCGCCAAAACGTCTGCCGTAAGCGGCGCTCTGAACTGGCTTTTCACCAATCACCCCGACGGAGACAACATGCTATCGTGAAACCGTCCCCGGAGTCACGACAGCGAAGAGAAACCAACCCCTGGGGAGTCCACTGTTTGTGGGCCCTCGAAGAGAACCAGACGGATCGTCAACCGAGCCCAAAACAAGTCACGAAACCCACTTCGAACAAACCCAAAACGCCTTCAACGGCACGCTCCCAGCGGAGCTCCAACGGCACGCCCTTGAAGGCTTCAGCGGCACACCCCCCGTGGGGGCCTTCAGCGGCACACCCCCCATGGGGCCTTCAGCGGCACACCCCCGTGGGGGCCTTCAGCGGCACACCCCCCGTGGGGGCCTTCAGCGGCAGCGGCACACCCCCCATGGGGCCTTCAGCGGCACACCCCCCGTGGGGGCCTTCAGCGGCACACCCCCCGTGGGGGTCTTCAGCGGCACACCCCACTAGGGGGGCCTTCAGCGGCACACCCCCCAGGGGGGTCTTCAGCGGCACAGCCCCATCAGGGGGCCTTCAGCGGCACAGCCTCCCAGCGAAGCCTTCAGCGGCACAGCCTCCCAGCGAAGGCTTCAGCGGCACGCTTCAAAGCTTCAACGGCACAGCGTTAACCCCTCCGACACGGAAGATCCAGCGCCACTCTACAAAGATCTCCGGCGCGCAGTGAGCAGGCTGACGTGTCGACCAAACCGTCAAACACGAAAGCCCCACTGTCAACGCCATGATGAGGGTGTCAAATCCCCATTTAATGGCCTTTTCCCGCCTCCCCGGCTGGCTTTTCGAACGGAAGGCTGTGCCGGTGGAGGTATAAAAGCCTCCCTTCTTCCACAACGGAGAAGAGACCCAGACAAGAGGGATTCCACAGAGAAGAAACCAGAGAGAAGAAGAAGAGAAGAAGAAGAAGAAGAAGAGGCTCACCGTGGGAGCTTCCTCCGGCGACGACCACCTCCCAGATAGGAAAAGAGTAAGAGAGAGGGTGAGAGGGTTAGATGCAATGTAGTAGGGGGAAGGGGACCAGGGTTGTGTGACGATGGGTCTCATCCCGTTCCTCCCTCCCCCTGTTCTTTGGCTTTCCTTAGCTTCATCCTCTTCTTCCTCCCCTGTTGTACTTCCCCGTTTCCAGCCTTGCCATGAATAAACCCTGCCCTCTGCTTGTCAAGGGCTTTTTCACTGCATGCCCTATGTTTGAGGTCCTTTTTCCCTCCTTCGTTTCTGGCGGTCCCCCTCCCTCGGGTGTGTATGTGTGGGTGTGTGTGTGTCTCCCTACGCCTGCAACGAGCCCCCTCCTCCAACCTGTGTGGGTATGAGCCTCCCACGCCCTCAACAAACCCCTCACAATCTGTTGGCCTCCCTTCACTGGCACATTTCCCTGCCCTTACACTCAGCCTCTTGCACCTTTGAATCGTGCACTGGGCCTCTCAGCTTTAGCCGGAACAACCAACCCCTCAGCCTTGGCCGGTACACCCAGCCCTTAACCCCTCAGCGGTACACTCCTAGCCACCTGCCCTCAGCGGCACACCCAATTTGCCCTGCCTTCAGCGGTACACCCCAAACCATTAACCTTCAGCGGTACACCCCTAGCCAGTCCTTCAGCGGCACACCCTTGGCTTGCTCACCGGTACACTTGTCTCCCCCCTTGCTCCAGAATCCTTGGCCAGCCTATCAGCCTCCCTTCTATTGTCGTATCCTCCGCGTTTTCCGAGGTTCATGTACGGCGTGTCGTCTGTGGACGCCCGCCTCCAATTGTTGGGTTCCGCCACTCCATGTGGGCGCGTTCCCGGTACCTCCCTTACGCCCGGGGTCAAGGGGAGGTGCTGCCGAAATTTTGTCAGAACACAACAAGGGCGAACGGGAGCAGCAAGCAGAATGGATTAACAATTAACGAACATCTTTAATGAAGATAATTGAATCCGGAGCATTGTAAAGATATCCGGACCGGATGATAATTGGACATCTCAAGTAATCACAACAGTCAAGGGAAGGAATTGATGTGTACAAGACTAAATTCAACTAAGAAATGGAAGAAAAGAAAGGCCTTAAGGCCATCAAAAAATAAAGCCTTCATGCCCTCCACCAGAACACTCAGTTCCCCTTCATCTCCTCCTTCACCGGTACAGTCCACAGCTCCTTCGCCGGTACGCTCCTTCACCGGTGCACTCTCCCTTCAGCGGCACAGCCCCTTTTGGGCCTTCGCCGGCACAGCTCACCATCCTTCACCGGTACACCCTTCACCGGTACACTCCAGCATCTCTTCTCCACCGTCTCCTTTTCACCTCATCTCCCACTGCCCCCTCCGTCTCTTCCCCTCACCGGTGCATTTATTGCACCGTCTCACACACACACACACACACCGCCCTCCGTCTCTTCCCCCCCACCGGTGCATTTATTGCACCGTCTCACCCTCCGTCTCTCCTTCTCTCCCCACCGTCTCACTTCCTTCGCCGACACACACACACACGCACACTTCACCTCGTGTCAGCACGAGGTGCGCCACCTCGTGCCGACACGAGGTGCTCCACCTCGTGCCGACACGAGGTGCTTCACCTCGTGTCAACACGAGGTGCTTCACCTCGTGTCGACACGAGGTGCACTACCTCGTGCCGACACGAGGTGCTCCACCTCGTGTCAACACGAGGCGCTTCACCTCGTGTCGACACGAGGTGCACCACCTCGTGCCGACACGAGGTGCTCCACCTCGTGTCAACACGAGGTGCCCAGAGTTTGGTGGCCTCGAGCCACCGGTTACTTCGCGTTACTCGCGACGGGTGCGTGCGTGATTTTCTGTGTTCACATCTGTGACCCATCCACTAGTTGTAGCTTCCATGGCACGCGTGTGTCGGCCCACCGAGAGCACTGGTGTGACGTACCCGAGTTAGACGGTGAGTAGGCTAGTTACCGTAGGGCCCCCGCGTACCGCCGAGTCTGGGCTGGTGGGGGAATTACTAGCTAGAGGACGGGCCTAGGGTGTATGGTCTGAGTGTGCACACGAGGCTGAGGGTTCAGACCCGCACTGACGAGCGCGACCTCAGCTAGTCCTTGTTTGAGGTACTTTGGTTACTGTGCGTGTCTGAGTCTCGCGCCCGGGGCGTTGTTGCTAGACACTTATGACGCAGTGTACGACGTCAGGGGACGCATCCGGTCATTCTTCTAGTGGGAGGTGCTCCTATCTACCGGCAGGTGTGAACTCGAGTTTTGATGGACCGAGGTTCAGTAGTGCGGTACTGTTAGGATAGATGATTTTTTCTGTTTATTTATTCCTACTTGTTGGTTCTACCGTACTCCTATTAGGTAGGGTACTTTCTTGCTTTCTTGCTTCCTACCTTATTTTTCGTGCAAGGTAGGGTTCGAGGGATCCCTACTGAGCCTGTGAAATGAGGCTCATCACCTACGTATTTTCACCGTATTTTAGGCGAGGTCGGCACTTCAAGTGGTGCGGTAGGTGTTCAGCGTGGTTCCAGCAGTCGGGGTTAGTGCCAGTTGCCAGAGCCAGGGTATGCCCCGTGTACTTGTACCTTTCTTTCAATTGACTGTACTTTTATTTGGACATGAGATGTACTAGACCTTGTAGCAGTTTAATTATTTATTTAATTTCTGTATTATTATTTAGTTGATCATTGTGCTATTTCTGTAGTTACTTTAGCTTCTTACACACCGTCACACTATCCTTTCTTCCCTTCTGAGTCTCCGGGCTCGTGGGAGGCAGGCCGAGGTTTGAGTCGCGCCGATTCCTTTCAGGTACTTGGATCCCGGGTCACCACAGCTGGTATCAGAGCGAGGTTGTGAAGGTGTATAAGGAACTGAAATGACTGCAGTGATCCAGAAGGTCCATGAATGCCCTGTGCAGTTGGCGACTGGCTTAGGGCCTGTGTGTTTTATTAATTTGCGATTGTTTTCTTGATGCCAGGTGTGTTATGGCACCGCGGAGGAGGGCTTGTTCCCAGCAGGGGGAGTCGAGCAGTGGCCCAAAGGAGCAGAGTAGTGCCACGGTTCCAGATAGTGCAGCTGGAGGTGCGTGAGCTCCAGAGATGGATGATTTCTTCCGAGACATGTTTGACTATGTCTTTCAGCAACGGCAGCAGGGAAACCTTTAGCAGAGAGGTGATGCTAGCGAGGGTTCGTCATCTCGAGGTGGTCTCAGTCGGGTGTTAAAGGAGTTCTTACAGTTTCAGCCGCCTTCTTTCGGTGGGCAGCCAGATCCAGAGGTGGCCAGAGAGTGACTGGGTGATTTGCAGAGGATCTTCAGTGCGATGGAGTGTGCTGAGGAGGAGCAGGTGGTGTTGGCTACGCATCGCCTTCAGGGAGCGGCCCGTACTTGGTGGACGTCAGAGTGGGAAGCAGCGTTCCAGTCTCGTCCCCTTCGGCAGATCACGTGGCAGGAGTTCATCGTGGCATTCGAGCGTGCCTTCTGTCCGTCTTTCATCAGGACACAGAGACTGCACGAGTTCATGGAGTTGACCCAGGACGACATGTCAGTGATATAGTACCATGCCAGGTTTGTCGAGTTGGTCCGTTATGTGTCTCACATTATGGCGGATGAGGAAGTGAAGACCGATCAATTCATTGGTGGTTTGGGGTCAGAGTTGAGGCATCCTCTTCTCGCATCGGGTCCGGCTAACCTGGATGCAGCTTGTAAGGCAGCAACGACTCTGGAGAGGGATTTGGAGAAGGTTTGAGGGTAGGGTAGTGCGGTACAGGTGCAGGTAGGTTTTGGTCAGTCGATGGAGGTACTGCAGTAGTAGAGTACTGTCCAGCTCTCAGCAGGTGGTTCAGGGGCGGCCCAGTCCATGGCATCAACAGCAGATTCATCGTCCTTTAGCTCGAAACTCAAGAAGTTGCTCAAGGAAGTTGGGTTCGATAAGAGACGCCAGGATCGTAAGGGGTCGAGGCAGCAGTCAGAGGGCACTGTTCAACAGCCTATGGCTATTCAACGTTAGGGTTTGGTGAGTGGTGCTCGGGGTGGGTGTCCCAGGTGCGGTGGTTCTCATCCAAGCAGGCAGTGCTCAGCGCCCATGATTTACTTCAGGTGTGACCAGCCAGGACACATGGCACGTGACTGTCCGCAGAGACCGAGTCAGCCGCCCGGGTTTCAGCAGCAGCAGCAGTTTCAGCCCCAGCAGATACCATCACAGCTGCAGCAGTACCGACGACAGGAGCAGTTTCCTCAGTTGCCTTGGTCAGCTACTATAGGGAGGTAGAGATCCCGAGGCAGAGTGACCCACATGAGCAGAGCAGAGGCTGAGGTGTCGCAGTTGGTGGAATGTACTCTTTCGATTTTGGGTTGTGCGGCTTGTGTTTTGTTCGATTCGGGTGCTTCTCATTCGTTCATTTCGGAGGATTTTGCTCAGAGCGTGGAGGACCCGGTGGCCGAGATGTCCTGTGACATGGCGGTGGAGTTACCATGTCGTAACCAAATGACAAAGCCGTCAGGGCCCCAACCAAACCTCGATATTCGTAAAAATCACGATCCTGAGGAACGCGGCCAAACAATAATCACGGACAACACCTCGCTCATAACCCAAACACATCGAGTAGCAGAGCAGGTACAAGTCTGGCGTCACCTCAACCGACACAAAACCAACCACGTTCACTGAGAAAACACACCTCATCACGAAAACCAACACCACCAGTCAATGCCCACGCTTGGCGGACCAACCAAATGCCAACTTCACAACCTGCTGACCGATCTCACACCATGTACCAAGGGCAACCAGCACTGAGCTTCCACCAGCTCACACCCGGCAAGCCGGACGCTGACAATAGCACCGGACCAATTCTTGCCAGAAGACAACTTCTAACAAACCCCCGATCCAATCAGGGAAAAGCACATCTCATAATCGACCACCCAAGGCCTCGCTGGCACACGACTCTCGCCACTCTCGAGCCCCAACAACCAGCATCTTCTTTCTGTGAAAGACCATCCACTAGTCACCAGATACGCGTCAACGGGGAAACCTTGACTTGCTCAGCTTCTTCCTTCTTCTCTGGTCTTGCACCAGATCTGAAGGGCACATTCAAAATCTTGACAGGCCATCCACTGACTCACCCACAGACCAATACCACAACTCGAGCCAAATCTCGCTCGAACTCCGCATCCGATCTCGAACCTCACATCAACTGTACCCTCTCAGGGGAGCATGGCAAAACCACATGACAAGATCCCACCTCGGTATGCACGTCACTCGATGCAACACACTGGGAAATCCTCCCCTACTGGACACAGACCAGGGATCACCATATCCAACGCCAACGTCTCATCTGAGACCTCCACTCACAAGCATCGTCCTTCGACCTTTCTTATCTGACCCTTCACCTCAAAACGATCCAAAAGGACGCCTGCCAATCCTGGTTCCGCGCTCACCACAGAGCCTTGGGACACAACCTCTCACAATCCATGACACCCCTCTTCCAAAACTGACAAGTGCCGCCTGCTACCATAGCAAGCAGGCCAAAAATGTCATGACCAATGCACACGGGTCCCCGGACAATAAACTTCTTACCATGGTCGATCACTCGGTCAACCTCACCAGCCACTCACAGTAACTAACCGGAACCCATAATATAGTCAGAGATCACTTCTCCAAAACGCGATCTCACCCAAGGACACAACTTCCAACACAGAAACGGGGTACTCGTGCGGCAGCCTCGCCAGCACATTTCCCCAATTCTCAATCCAGCCAGTGCTGTGCACAGATCACAATGCCTCAAACGACGGCACGACAACAACACATCTCACACAACCCGAGACAAACTCACACCGAGGAACCAATCCTCCGACGCTCAACACATCCTCGAAAATCTGCCTGTAGCATCCAACACTACGACCCACCACTGTGCACTCAGATCCACGTGCACAGCCACCACAATGACAGCTCAAGATCCTCCATCCCGACAATCCTCTGCAACTCCGCAGGCTCCGATTCACAACACCTCAGAAAATACAACACCAACAGTAAATTCTCACAAACACTGTCCAACTGGCACTCATCCTTCTGGTGCAGCACCAACACACCCTTACACATCGAGGAATGGACAATGCTTCTCACTGGCAACCACCTTGCCAAAACACGGGACGTGTCTCGCACGGACTTGGCACACAAAGGCCAACCAATCCGAACACGTGATGCAAGACGAAGAACCTTAACCCAACGCGATCTCCTCCAACCAATGGGAAAACTCAATACACCTCCGACCAACAGAAGGTCCCCGTGCTCGACCTGATCTCGAACCTTGCACATGCTGGGAACAACACTTTCCAGTACCGAAAAACCATTACCTCCATCAGGTCAGCACCTCCGACACACTCACCAAGTGTCTTGTTGGACCATGATCACAACACCTTTCGATGCACCATCGCGGTGACTCCTCGAACAGTAACACACCATGCCTCGAGCCACAACACTATCCATAATCGGCGCCTGCCAACACTCATCCTCGAGCCGCAAGCTTGCCACCGAGCCTTCACATCTCAAACCAAATCCAAGGCAACCATAGCCCAATCCAAGAAGATCCTCCGCTCATCTGTGCACATCTCGACAAGAGTGCCAACTCTGCCACCTCGATCCACGATCTCAACGCCCCAGGGGCTAGATAAATCTCGAACGGGAATGGCCAAATAACAACATTAGCTCCCTCAGAGCACACTCACAGCCACTTAACCATGAACAATCCGCACCAGTCACTTGACCCTGCTGTGGATCCCTCGAACACAATACTGCAGCAACGCACCTACCGGTAACCTCTGCCCAATGCAGCACAACTGGGTCCACCATCGATGAGGGAGAAAGCTCTCGACCCCGATCCTTAGACCCCACGTCGGCGCTCCGACAAGAACAGTAACCACCTTCACAGTGCCAACGCTGCGCACTCACGCTCTCACGCGAGAAACCAAGCAAAAAATAAGTACGAAACTCTATGCCAGCTACCGACTGTACTGGACCTTACGAATTCTGATCACTGTAATATCCCGAATTTCCATGTGCTTTCACAACCATAGCTCTGATACCAGCTGTGGCGACCCGGGATCCGAGTACCGGAAAGGAACCGGCGCGACTCGAACCTCGGCCCGCCTCCCACGAGCCCGAATAGGTGGTGTGATGACGGGTGTGTGGGGAGATGGAGGGGTAAGGACTAGCGAAGGGTGTTAAGCAGAAGGCTGGGTGGTGGTGTAGAGATAATAGCGGGGGTAACGAGTAATGGGCAAGATGGAGGTGCGGAGATGGATGCTGGCGTCAGAGTATGGGGGATAGTAAATGGGAGGACAAACGGCGTAGCGGGCGGAGGAGAGGCTTGGTGTGCGGGTGTAAGGATTGTGGAAGCGGGGGAAGGTAAAGGTAGCGATGGTGGAGGGCCATGATTTATGGAGCGGAACCATCATCGTCAAAAGACCACCCGGCGTTGGGAGCCGGGGTTTGAACTACATTAACCTGAGCCGGTGCCGGCGGCTGAGGCTGCGGAGCGGGAGGGTGGTTCGGCATTGGGTTCTGATGGATCCCCAAGTCTTGAATCGACTGCTGTTGCTGTTATGGCTATTGCTGTGGCGGCGGTGCTTATTGCTGCTGCCTCGACGCTTGCCTTCTTTTCTCTTTAATCTCAATAATAGCCTTGTGCATCTCTGCCCAATCAATACGGTGCGCTTCATGGAGGTCATACACCAAATCTCGAAACTAAAAACATCATTCAATCGTATGCCCTGGCTGCCTGTGGAACATATAATACTTTATCTGATCAACGGTCGGGTTCCATATGGGCCATTCTGGAGGAAGTTGAATAGCACTGACTGACATGAGAGCCGAAAAGATGTCGGTGAGAGTTTCTGGTAGAGGAGTGCATTGGGTTCTCTTTGGAGCCGGGCGCTTGTTATGGTAGCCATTAGGAGGAGGGACGTTGTGGTATTGTGGGGGTTGCGGAGGTAGTGGTGGTACAACAAAAGTGTTTTGTGGAGCGGCAAAGGTAAGCGGAGGGTTTTGTGGAATGGAGTAGGCAGGCGGAGGATTTTGTGGAGTGGAGTAGGTAGGTGGGGGGTTTTGTGGAGTGGGCTGGTTGTTGCGAGGGTGCTGGGAGAAGCAGATTTGGTTGTTTAGGTTGGCGTAAGGGAATGTAATGGCTTGGACTTGCTCATTTGTTGGGACTCCCTCAGTAACGGGCCCTTGAGATTTTCTGTTATATTTTGGCTTTTCGGCCTCAAAAAGTGAATGGATGGGAGAGTCCTTGAACTGGGTTTAGATAAACTGCGTCCAGTTATACAGTTGGTGCATATTGGCTCTATCATTCATGGCCAGGATGTTACGAAAGGTTGGAGTAGCATTAGAAAAAAGTAACTTGACCTTCTCTTCCTCCGGGATATGGCCTGGCACCCTGGCGGCCATCTGCCTCCATCTATCTATTTATGTAGCAAACTCCTCATTGGGTTTCATTTTCTCGGCCACCAAATCGGTAAATGAGTATTCTGGGCCGACTCGATCTTGAAACCGCTGAATAAACTTGTCTTTCACTATCTTGAAGCTCTCTACATCTTCTAATGGCAAAGAATAGAACCATTCTAGTGCAACCCCATTTAATGATCGGCAAAACAAATATGCCATAAGGTGATCATCATACTGAAATTGGGCCGATTCATATAAGAAGTCCCTTACATGGATAAAGGGATTGCCATTCCCGTCATATTTTCGGTAATTAGGGAGCTCAGACTGTGGGGGAAATCGGATATTCTGAAAGCTTGGAACAGGAACATCTGCCAAGGATTGTGGGCCAACCCGCTTTTGAAGGAAGTCGAGTTGTTGTTGCATGGCGGCCCATTTGTCAAGGAGTTCCTGCTCCCTAGATGGGGCAGGGGCAGTGAAAGAGGAGGTTTGAACTTGAGGAGCAGAAGGATAGGCAGCTGGAGGAGAAGGCAGCCCATAAGAAGGGGCAGAAGGATAAGCAATCGGAGCAGGAGGAGGTCCATAAGAAGGATATTGGGTCGAAGGATGACCCAAACTAGAATGACCTTGGGCTGCCCCTTGCTGAGGGCGCATGAAGTCGGCTGGGCCCACAAGGACTTGTGGCACTGATGGGCCAGACATAGAATCATCTGCTTGGATAGAAGAAGGGAAAACAGACTTTCCCTTATCAAAAGATTGTTGGGCCGAACCAGAGGACTGGCCCATTTCCAGGCTAGAGAAGGTGATGGCCCTAGGTTGGACCAGAGTGAGATCAATTGGATTGGGCTGGATGGCGGGCCCATCAGCCCTAGGCTGAGCAATGGAGGCATTAGACAGGCCTTGCGTAATCGTAGGAGGTGGGGTATTGGCCCCCTGCATAGCCTGATAGACAACCTGAAGTTGGGCCGGCTCCAACTGGGCCATCATTGTCTCGGTCACCTGGAAGGTGCTCGGCTTCGGCATGATCCTGTTCTACAACCCGGTCAGCACCGCTTCGAAAAAGCCGGTCATGCCGCTGTCGCTGCTGGCGGTGGGGGCCGTGCTGGAAGGGCGGGAAGAGTACCGCATCGTCGACGGCAATCTCGTGCCGGACGGTCTGGTGGCGCTGCGGGAAGCCATCATGCAATCCGATGATCGCCCGTCGGCGACCGAGTTCGTGGGCGGCAAGGCGAAACGCCTGGCCATTGATTTGAACCGGCGCGAGCGTGAAAGCACGCCGAAACGTCCGCCGAAAGAAAGGGAGGGCTTAAGCCATGTTTGAAAAAGCGGTTGACCCATTCGCGCCCAGGCGCAAAGACAACGGTGCCGTCTCAACGGATGGCGACGGTGTCGAGGATCTGATTGCCTCCCACTCCCAACCCCTACAAACTCCATCTCCCAGCCCCATTCTCCGCCTCTCATAGCCTAGTTAGACCCCCCATTGATCCCCATAATAGTCAGGGGACGTCCCAGCTCATTCCCACCCCATTCCCCTCTCCTCAACTCCCCACTATCACCCCCTTCCACCACTATACCCTGTCCAGTTCATAGGCAGCAGTAAAGGTCCGAGTTGCAGATCCTGTCTCAGAGTCATTCGGCATCATCTGAAGACGTACCATATATCGACGGAAAGCTAGTTGAGATAGCTTAGTCGCTGTGGTGGTCTCGCCAGCATTCGGCTTCCCAGTTGTCTGGGAGGTTCGATTTGCCTCGACTGCGCAGATCCAGACTAGTGGGCGACCTGAGGTGACTTCCTAGAGCTCCCACGGTCACACCCCATCACTGCTAAAGGTTCCATTCGGCCGAGGTCTTCTACAACCAATCGGCTTCCATCAGCAAAAGGTGGCATCCCGTTCGGCATCCACAGGAGCATCTACCAATTTTCTTCCCCCAGGTGCGCAGAATAGGTCACCCAGGACCAGACCTGACTCCCCTTCACTCAACGGGTTCCTCCTCCACGCCCGAACATCAACTGGAGCTCCCCCTAGTTTTTGATGGAAGAAGGCTCATCCACGGTCGTCCTTGACTTGGTCCCGTCTCGATTGGACTTCGGCCGCGACTGTGGCACCTGTGTCAATCTGCTGTTGCTCCCTGGGATCAGTCCGAACCAGAGAGTAGGGAACCGGATCAAGAGTCCACCCCGACCGGTGACGACGTCGGAACCATCTACAGAAATTTACAAGCCTACCTGGGATTGTCAGGAACGACTCGGCACCAGCCACGATGACTTCTGAGCTTGGTGGAGTGCGTGGCGACGTCTACAGCGACTCACTGTCTTGCAGTTCCAGACCTGGACAGAACTGGAGAATTGCCCTCCCAGCGCGAGTTTAGCTAACCTTCCCTCCCCGCCTGGCCGGATTAGCACCCCTCCCTGTGTGGAGGTAGTGTTTGATTGTAATCTTAATTTCCCCTCCCCTAGTCTAAACCCCTGTGTGGGGAGTAGTGCATGTACTATTGAATAGGGGAAGCTACATCGGCGCAGTGTGCGGGGAACCCACACTTTCTCGCTCGCCCAAGTCTCCGACTCAGGATCGGTGTCTTCACGCTGATCAGGTATATGCTGAACCCTCCCTGGATATTTGTGTTCAACTAGTATCATTTCTAAGTTCAGCCGGCGAGAAAGAGAGTGCCCGATCCCGTGACTTCCCGCTCACGAGTGGCCACCGCGGATTGAGTGAGGAGAGAACCCGTGCCCTCAAGGCATGACATCCGCCCCACTGATGTGGGTGCTCCAATCCTAGGGAGGGAAGCACATTAGGCTAAGCCATCACCCCAACCAGCAGGGTTTAGACCCTCGGACCCACCCCACCATCACTTAGTCACCATAGGAAAGGGTTGTACTGCGATATCGGTCCGCCAACAACGAGTCCGCCAATTTGAAAGTGTGCTTGCAAGTCTAGGTCCGAGGCTCACTCAGTCGGTACCTTTGCATCCGTAGTCTGTGTCACATCATGTTGAGAGAGTGATTCTCTTCTTCCTCCTTGGGTGTGAAGCTTAAGAACCCTAGATCCTACAAAGGGATTTAGTCGGGGTGTGACTCCCCTTGTCGAAGGTGTGACGCGGAGGCTCCGGTTCACGAGATCCACTCCGCGCTCACATGAAGATCCAGATCTATCTGGCCAGAGCTCAGCCCTGGCTTCTGAGTCGACCACGGTGCCTTCCTGATTGGCTCTGAATCTGGTAATTTTACTAGGGATGCGTCTACAAGTCATGGTCATTCCAGCATTGGTTTTGCCTTGATCGGAGTTCTGGATATCTGGCAATAATTCTCTTCGTGAAGCTGCGCGTTACTGCCTGTCCCTATAAAGTAGATCTCTCCCTCATTTTTATGAAAATCCTACAAGCCTTCCCTTAATGCCTTTGGGCTTGGGGCTTAAGTGAATCATACAACTTTCTGTCTTCTTCACGATGCCATCGCGCACACTCCATTTTGACGCTCTTGCAGAGCGTGGCAAAGAGTTTGGTGAGACTGCGCAAGCTGGCCTGTGCAGATCCGGCCCAGAGCCTGTAGCACTTTGTGGGAGAACCCACAACTTCCTCCCTCTATATCCGACACAGTCCTTTGCTCAGGATGTTCCTCCAGGCGTCACCGGCGTTCCCCAGCAAGCAGCACTCTGTTCCCACACCGTAACCCTATTTTCATATTTTTTATTCTTCTGTGAAGTTTTGCATGAGCAGAACTAGAGCCGCCTTGCAGACACCATCACACCCAAACAGGAGCAGATCCAGACGCACCGCTAGGTCAGGTCATTCTTCATTCAGTCCTATGCGTGTTCTAGTAGACAACACCCTATTTAGACTCTGCACCAAGCCGTACCACCTCTTGCAAGTTTACTGTGCAGGCTAGCCAGAGCGGGGAGAACCGACCAGTCGGGAACCAAGCCTCGCCGCCTCATCTCCTCGATTCCATCGAGTGCTGCCCGTCATCCCATTTTCCTGCAGCCCCAAATTTAGCGTTTGTAGCCTGTTATCTCCCTGATGGGGACATCGCCTCCCTTGGCCACACTCATGGCGCGTCTCCTCACCTCGGACGCATCTAGCACGGTCTAGTTCCACCAGAACATCTCAGCCTGAGCCAGCGCGGCAAGAAGAACGCCAAGAAGACATCCATAGTGTCAATGGGGACAGCAACCCCGGACACGATGAAGACCTTGGAAAAGAGGCGCAAGTTCTCGTGTTGGAAGAGCTCCGACGTGAAAATCAGGAACTTAAGAACCTCTTGCAAGCGCTATTGCGTGAAAAGGAGGCTCATGTTCAGCTTCAAAGGGCGCCCGTTGGGATGGAACAACAGCCTCCTCCCATTCCAGTCACGGCCAACACCTCTGTCACTACTGCAAAATTACCAGTGACGATAGAATTTGAAGTGCCGCAACATGAAGCCAATGCGCGGTCATCTGCCACTCCTGTTGCGGAGAGCCTCATGGCGCAAAGGCAGATGATTGAGCAGATCGTGGAGGCGAAATTTGCTCAACATGGTGAGGGTGTGGCGACCGTTGATTTGTACAGCGTGCCCTATCCCCTCCACCATCAATTCAATAAACTTCCGCCTGATTGCCCGAAGGCCCCGAAATTCCAGAAGTTCAATGGACAGGGCTCGCCACACGAACACCTGGCCTACTATATGACGGCCATAGGTGAACTAGCGTCGGAAGAGGCATATTTGTTGCGATACTTTGCCACGTCCCTGACAGGCACCGCCTTCCAGTAGTATTCAAGGCTGAAGTCCAACTCAGTGGCTGATTGGGCTGACATGCAAAAGAAGTTCGTCGACCGTTTCTAGACGGCCGAGCGCAAAGTCTCTCTGGCAGAACTGTGTGCCCTTAGGCAGAGAAAAGATGAGACCGCGTTGGACTTCATCAAGCGACGGAGGGACGTCAACATGCGCTGCGATAATCCTCCGACGCCCAAAGACGCGATCACCATACGTCGCAGGGGCCTATCGACGGAAGTTAGTGAAATGCTTCTGAGCTCAAATATCAGAAGCTTCGGCCATCTAAACACAGTGGTGGCGGAGATTGAGATGTTCTTCACTGATCACCCGGCACAAACTCTAAGTAAACCCTCCAAACATCGCCTGGCCAGTGGTAAAGAGGTAAATGCAGTGGACTTCTCCCCGACGAATGGAGACAAGGGAGAAGGAAATTCAAAGAGTAATGGCAAAAAGTCCGATGTCAAGGCGAATGCGTCTCTCTTAGCGGAGCGTATGAAGACGCCTTATTCTTTCAGAAAGGAGCATACCAAGATGCTCTTTAACCTGTGCATGAAAGAAAAGCTCATCACCGTACCGGATCCGCGGAAGCTCTCAGAGGTGGATAAAGCAGATGATCCTACCTATTGTGTGTATCACCGAAGGTTGGGTCACACCATTGGGGACTGTTATGTTTTCAAGAACATAACAGAAGAGCTCATCCAAAAAGGCTTGATAAATATGTTGGGTCATGCAGTCGACCCGCCACAGCCTCATGCTTAGAGTCGACCAAACCGGTCGGCCAATGTGATCTACGTGGTGGCGACGGCTTCAAACTCCAATTCCTCCGAGACTGGGCCTTCAAATCAACAGCCCAATGCCGATCGTAGAGCCGCTCCTTCCTCACTCCCAGAATGCCTGGCGCTGTGGAGGACTATTCAGAAGATCCGTGGAGAGATCCAAGAACTGCAACTGGAACAAAGGCGTCTGCTATAGTTCTTGGAGAGCATTGATGAGCAGTTGGCCACTTTCCCCTTTGGCCCATTTGCCAGGGGGTTAACTCCAACCCATATACGGGAGGCAGGTGTATCACCCACTGCCCGGGCTCCGCTCAGGGGTTGGCTCTCTGAGGAATCCTCAGATTCATCTGAAGGCGAGGAGGATTCATCTAAAGGAGAGGAGCCAGAGAAGTTATACTCTTTTCCTCGGGAGAAGACCCTGAATATCTTCTTCGCGTGCCGGCGAGTAGGCCTGTTAAACCTCCTGACGTCACCCAGTGAGCAGGCATCAGGTGTTGCATTGCATCAGGTCTATTGCCCATACCATGAGGTGATAGGCCATATCATCTATAACTGCCAACCTTTCAAGGACCTCGCCGAGAACTTAATCAGGGGAGGAGTGGTCAATATGGGCGAATTCCTGGTCGATCCACCGCAGCCGCATGTACAGGAGAGTTTTCATTTCTCCATTAATGTCATACATGCCTCGGCCGGTTTCCAACTCCTGGAGCCGGAGGAGGAAGGAGTCAATTCCCAACCGCCCAAGACCACATCGTGGTATCCAGGGTGGCGACCCTCTCATCAGTGTTCTTTCCCCAAGGACGACACTGAGAAGATTTTTGACAAGCTCTTGGAAGAAGGTCGGGTGCTGACGCATGATCTGTCGTCCTACTACAATGAGACGACCAAGAGCCACCCCCGCTATTGCAAATGTCATGCCAGGGTATCCCACTCCACTGGAGAATGCCCGAAAGTACAAGATTGCATTGAAGTCCTCATCGAAAGAGGGAAGATCGATGCGCAGGAGAACTCTACGATGAGGCGGCGTCTTAAAGAGGTTGCTAAGAAGATTCTCCGACAAACTCAACAGGAGCAGACCAAGCCACGGAAGACTAAGCCCACCTCTCAGCAGGTCTTACCGGGTAAGTCTACAGGCAGCAGCAATCCTCAGCCAAACCCTAAAGGCAAGGCTGGGTGCGAGGGGCCTAAGGCCCAGAGCCCAAAAAGCCAAGCTGC
The DNA here is from genome assembly GCA_024336825.1 of Amorphophallus titanum. Lineage (NCBI taxonomy): Eukaryota > Viridiplantae > Streptophyta > Magnoliopsida > Alismatales > Araceae > Amorphophallus > Amorphophallus titanum. The sequence continues at coordinate 34,579,009 of JANBPO010009603.1, forward strand.
GAGAGGAGGTTCTAAACCTCTTTTTAGGCTGAGTCAACCTGGCATCGTCATAAGGGGAAACCCTCCGCCAGATAATAAAGGCAAAGCCAAGGTGAGGGAGCCTCAAGCCAAAGCTCCTGTCAAGCCAACAAGGTCATCAATTGTGGAAAGACCTCAACAACTCGAACCTGCGAAGGTGCCCATCAAAGCAAAATCGGTGGAGTTGCAAAGCCCCCAAGGGCCCCACTATAGACTGGCAGAGTTCCAAGAGCTGCCGCCTGAGGTAATTGCTCAGGCGATCAATGTCATCTTCTAGGTGCACCCGGAGGAGGGCAATTGGACAAAGGTCACTCCCAGAAAAAGCCGTGGAACCAGGGCTGCCAAAGAGCCAGCCCGGGACAGAAAGCAAAATTTTGGGGGCAAACTAGTCCCATCTCCAAAATCAAGTCCACTTTCTTCTCAAGAGGCGACACGCCGAAAGAAGCAAGAGAAGAATCGCAGGAAGAATTTGAAGAGGAGGTTGAAGAAGCAAGCTGAGCAAGCAGCGGCTATGGAGGCTCCCAAGCAGCCAACTCCTTTGCAGCGACTACAAAAGCTCATAGATGAGCTGGAGGAATACACTCCCCCTCATCCCACCAGGGTCATCACTCTAGACGAATATATTCCCTTCGACAAGCTTGGGCATAAAGCCCGCCTTCTTCAGTGACTCCGGGAGGTGGTCCACCTTCTCGAAGAAGGTGAGGAGTTACCAATCCCGGAGGAGCTCTTCTTATTTTACAAAGATGAGGAGCTCACCGCTGAAATGCTCGAGGGAATGCTGCAAGAGCTCTCCTGCAATATGGTGGCGATCCAGTCGCCTGACAACATTAACTCTCCTGTGGCTGATAGCACCGAAGGCAAGGCTCCCATGGCGACATTGATAAGACAGAAAGGACGTGAGCTAGAGGAAGGGGGATGAATAGATCACTCCCAACTTAGACCGATGATGAAATTTAGTCTATGAAGACGACAATTCAGAAGATGAATCAGCTAGATGCCAGGGATGCGATGGCGGAGGACAGACCCTAGAGTCTCCTCACGCAAGAAGCAACTCTCCAGATAGGCGTGACCTATCGTTTGAGTTACGTCTTTTGATATACCTCCTGGACACAACGAATTCATATACGCAATCAGATAAATAATTAAGCAACCCACACGAAATCACACAGGGGGTTTTAGGTGGTTCGATTGCTATCCGCAATCTACGTCCACCCCTCACTCCTTCAGAGTGAGGCTTCCTTGCTTTAAGCAAATGAAATAGCAGACTTAGTTTGCAAACATACGCTGCCTGATAGCTTGCCGCGAGGAACACTCTCCTCGAACCTTCTGAAGACCAGAAGAGACATTGGAGGTCCAACCTCCCTTCCTTTGCAAGCAGCAAGGGGAAACCCCGTGAAGCTCTCCCAGCAACTCACGAAACAGAGGATCGTTCCTCTCTTCCTCCAAAGACGATGGAGGGAAACTGGAGAAGCTCTCCCTTCCTCCAAGTGAACTTAGAGGGTAACAAGATGAGATAGAAAGACAAAACAACTCGAAGATGAAACTAAACGAAAAATAGATCAGAAGAAACAAGGACAATATGGCTTCCGTAGAAGCAGACTTTCAAACTCAATGGCTGGCTGACATTCTGGCTCTTCTCACTCTGGAAGGGTTCTCTCTCTGATTTTTCTCTTGGATTGCTCTCTCGCCTCGATTGAGCACTGGCAGTGGCTTTTTGCTATCCTCTTCTTCTGTATTGTCTTCTCGCCTTTATTTCGATCGCAGGAGAGGGTTTTATAGGGCTTCAGACTTGGGTCCCACGAGATCACGCATCGGGCGTGTGGAGGGAACACTCCCGCCAAGAGGTTTCTGGAAGATCTCAGCCACGTGTCAGAATCTGGATAAAGGAAGATTCACGTGGCAAATCCTTTCTGGGACGATCTGCCTTGGATCACGTGCCCAATGATCTGGTTCTTTAGATTCCACGTGAGATATGCCACCCAGATGTTCGATCCTTGTTGCTTTAGTAGATAAGGCCTTTTCATACTTAAATCCCTGAAATCAAAATAGAAAGCATTTAATCAAACACTTTTTAGTCAGTTGCATTTCAAATGTGCACAGACTCATACCACATGTTATAACATGTGCACAGACCTAATGTGTTATGCAACACAATGTGCTCTGACTTCATAGAACACTAATGCAAATGTGCTCTCATACCTCATAGAAGACTAAAGCAAATGTGCTCAGACCTCATAGAAGACTAGAGCAAATGTGCTCAGACCTTATAGAAGCCTAAAGCAAATGTGCTCAGGCCTCATAGAAGGCTAATGCAGTACTGCATCGACCTTGTAGCAGATGTGCACAGACCTTGAGTTGCTAACTATCAAAATGTGCATCGACCTGTGTGGAGGTGTGAATGGGGTATGCATCGACCTTCATGATTGCACAGTGCACAGGCCTAAGATATGCATTGACCTTAGTTGCTAAAAGGCAAACAAGCGTCGACCTTAAGATGTGAACAAGCCAGAGGTGCACTGACCTTATATCATTGAAACAAAAAAAATCGTCGACCTTTGTCTCAATCTAAGACATTGTGCTCTGACTTTCTATATGCAGAAAAACAATGTGTGTCGACCTTAGTATAAATCTGAGACATTGTGATCTGACTTTCTACATGCGAAAAAATAATGTGCGTCGTCCTTAGTATAACTAAGGCCAGCATGTGCATCGACCTTAGTATAACTAACATCGACCTTACTATGCAGTTTTATAAACCATGAGGATGCATTAACCTTGTCAAGCTGAAAATTATTTTGCAATGAGTATTCAAAGCAAGCATCATCGTCAAATAATTTTCATGTAGACATATGATGACTTATAGTGTTTGCTATCATCAAAATCACAAGGACACAATAATCTCCCCCTTTTTGATGATGGCAGCACTGTGAGTCATCAATTTACATAAAGGGGATGATGAGAATGCTATCAATGCCCAATTAGAGAATGCAAGAATGCAACAACATGGCAAGATTTCCATTCCAGAGCAAAAAGTTTACATAAAGAAAACTGCCACCTAGGCAGAAACGGAGGAAAACATCAAAACGAGTAAGTTGGGACACCCTTCTAAGGGTTTTCCCCAAGTACATCGTCACGTGCCCCAGTCTCATCAGGCTCATGTGCGTCAATAGCCCCAATGGGGGGCGAGTCCTCGACCAGGTTCACCACTTGGTCCCTTGCCTCTAAGGCATTCGCGGGTGCTCGCTCTTCAGTGCTCGGCGCCGACACCAACCCCTCAGCTCCAGCGTCCTCAGGCTCCCCCTCACCACTGTTGGCCTCCTGGTCATAGGGAGATGAAGGGGGAGGGAGCGAGGGGGGTGTGCGACCGAGGCTATCTGCGGTAGCCTTCATGGCGGCACTCCATCCCTCTCGGAAGCCACGGTCACGAGCTGGCCCAGAGAACTCCAAGGCCACCTCCGTTAGCTCATCTCGATAGGGCGAGGAAGAGCGGAACCATTCCACTGCCTCCTCACCCGCTGCCAACATTGAGGAACACAGGGTGGCAGCCTCCGCTTCGGCTTCTTGAGCGTAGATCTTCATGGCCAGGAATTCCACCGCTAGCTTGACAGCCCACTCCTCAGCGGCATCAGCCTGTGCTAGGAAGTGGTCCCGGTCGTGCTCCATACCAGCAAGGACCTGTCCCAGCTGGACCAACTGCCGCGGGTCCTCAACACGAGCTGCCTCGGACTCCCCCAAGTGCCCCTCAAGCTCCACCTGAGCGTCCTGGCTAGACTCTAATGTCTGGTCAAGCTTCTGGAAGTAATGCCTCCACGCGCCGAAGGCACTAATGATGAGGTGCGCACTCCTCGCGGCTACCGCAGTCAGCTCCTTCTCGACGCCAGGGCCGGTTGGTCTGGAGAGCTCGAGCCAGTGTCCGGTCCTGCCCATGAGATCGACGATTGATGTGATCCCGATTAACCTAGAGGCTGAGCCCCTATGGGGAGAAACTAAGCTGCGCTGTGGAGATGTCGGCGGGGGAGCAGCATCAGTGCACTCCACTGCCGGGGCCTTGCCCTTATCTTGCCCCTGCACCGTGGGAACTGATGCAGAAGCCGCGGCCATTAGCCCCTGGGCCAACGGTGGTGGTGGAAGGTCAGCAGACAATGACTCAGATGGAGGAGGCGGCGGGGTGCGACTCTGAGCCGAAGGGGAAGTTCTTGCCCTTTTCTGTGACCGACGTCGGGTGTCCAGCGTCACCAGGTCATCGTCGGTTAAGACGACGTGACTACCACCGGCCGTGTCAGACCCTTCACCAGCTGAGCTGGTGACTCCTTCGAGGAAGCTCCTCCGAGGGCTAGGGCCCCCACTCGCCATGGATGCTACTGGCAAGCCCACCAGAGGAATGCCGACAGGGACCGGGTACTGCAACCTCCTTGGGACCAACGCAACTTCGGCTTGGGGGGCGACGACGGACACTTGGCCGACCCCCGGCACCACGTGATCCACCGGGCGGGGAACGTTTCGCGGCTGCCGGATGACCTCGTAGGTCCAGCCTTGCACCTTAGTCACCCCTGAAAGGAGAACTAAATCGGTCAGGCACCCAGCACGACTGCAGCAATCTAAGAAATAAAAAAGGGGCAGTACCCTACGGTAATGAGGGGCACAACCCCAGCTCCCAGAGCAGCGCCGGAGTCAAAACAAAATCCACATCACCAAGAGGATACCGCTCGATCTCCTTCAACTTTTGGCAGTCCTCAACCCTGAGGGAAGGCCTCCTATCAGGCCAAGTGCGACAGGTGCCCCTGCACATCCATCTATTGGAAGCCCCCTCCCAGTCCTCTGACTTGATGAGGTATACATATCGCTCCACCCAACCGTTGCAGTTAGAGGTGGCACAGGAGACTTTGATGAAATGATGATGGGAACGAGCCTTGAAATAGGTGAAGTAGGTGTCAACCGGACAACTCTGGAGAAGGAAGAAGTGCTAGAACAGATCGACGGTCAACTCCACTGATGCCTGATGGCAATAATAGACAATCCCGCAAAGGATGCTATAAGAATTGGGGGTTATTTTCCCAGGGTGCCGTCCAGAGTAATGGATGACAGATGCAATGAAGGGATGGATCAGAACACGGAAGCCCGCCTAAAAGGAGGCCACCGAAATCATGATCCCCCCGATGGGATAATTCATTATCTCATCTCCCACAGATGGGAAGATGATGTCATACTTAGGGGGAATCTGGAAAGCTCCCCACAGGCCATGGATGACCATGTAGGACATCATCGGCAGAGAACTGGGCCGACTAGTGTCAGCACCCGAAGTGCTCGGCATGCCACCTCGGTCACGAGACGCTTCTTCAATAGAAGAAGAACTGGCTCGAGAGACTCTACGCAGAGGCATGACTACAGAAGATGAAAGATAAGGGAGAAAGAGGGATCCTCACCGAGCTAGGGGAAGAAGATGCCTACGACGAGCACTGCGACCGGCAAGAGGTGGATGAAGACTGTGAGGAAACCTGATGAGGGCATCTCACACTGATCTCTTTGGCTCGGATCGCCTGCATCACTTTGAGGAGGTCCGACTATATAATCACATGTTATTTTCCTTTTTTTTACTAAGTCTTATTTAGGTATTTTTCTTGAGTCATGTCGTCATGAGTCCAATTTCCCTTGTTTGTATTAATTGGGCTTTTGTATCCTAGTTTGGGCCCCCAATTCAGTTGATTCAGGGGGCAGCTGCTGATTACCGCCCTGTGTAGAGCAGGGATCCAGATGCAGTGTATGTGGGGCACGACATCTGGGCATCGCTACTCTGTGGGCTCTGCTGCTGCTGCTGCTGCTCCGGGAAGGTGGCGAACATGTAATCCACGGGCAGCTCCGGCAAAGGTGCGTCCCCTTCCAGAATCTGCATCACCTGCCGAATGCTCGGCCTCGCCGTGGGCAAGGGGTTGGAGCAGTGGAGCCCCAGCATCAGCACCAGGGTTACTTCTTCAACGGCGTACTCACCCTTCAGCTTCGGATCAGTAGCTTCTTCAAGAGCCCCTCCCCTCCATTTCTCCAACACCCAGTCTACCAAGACGAAGTTCTCCCCCATCCCCTGCCGCTCTATCGGCTTCTTCCCGCAGGCGACTTCGAGCAGGAAGGCCCCAAAGGCGAACACGTCCGAGGCCTTCGTCGCCTTCCCCGTCCTGGTGAGCTCCGGGGCGAGGTACCCAATGGTTCCGACCACATGGGTGGTCTGAAGAACCTCGCCGTGGTCGTACAGCCTGGCGAGGCCGAAGTCCCCCAGCCTCCCGTTGAACTCGCTGTCGAGTAGCACGTTGCTCGCCTTGATGTCTCTATGGATGACCACCTGCTCCCACCCTTCGTGCAGGTACAGGAGGCCGGACGCCACGCCTTTGATGATATGGAACCTCTGGTTCCAGTCCAGAGTTGGACCCGTTTGGCGGAAGAGGAACTTGTCCAGGCTGCCGTTGGGCATGAGATCGTAGACGAGGAGGAGCTCTCCCTTGCGGCGACAATAGCCCAGGAGCTGGACGAGGTTCCGGTGCCGGAGGCGCCCGATGCTCACGATCTCCGCGATGAACTCCCTCATACCTTGCCTGGAATCGTGGGAGATCCTCTTGACTGCGACCTCCATGTTGGAGGTGGGCAGCACCCCTCGGTACACCTTGCCGAAGCCGCCATAGCCGAGGAGCTCCTTGTCCACGAAGCCCTTGGTTGTGACGAACAGGTCTTTGTAGGAGAAACGGTGCGGCCCGTACTCGACCTCCCAGTCCTCCAGTATCTCGGCGAATTTGATCTTCCTGATCACCGCAAGAGCCACTGCGGCGGCGACGCCCGTCACCAAGAGCATCGACCCTGCTACTGGCAACCATATCACCAAGGGAGACCGCTTACTGTTTCCGCCACCTCTCGGAGGGAGCGCCGGCAGGTTCGTGGGATCGAGTGTCTGAGCCGTCCCGTTCATCTGGAAGCTCCATCCCTGGACGTAGTAGGTTGTCGGTTGCTTGCCTGTGGCGGAAGAGAACCCCACGTACATGGAGTCCAAGAGCACTTCGGAGAGGTGTACGGTAGAAGAAAGGAGAGGACGCTCAGGTTTAGGCGCCCTGAAAGGAGCCACCGTTACATTGAGCAGCATGGTTCTGCTGTCGAACTCCACCCATGCTTGGACGGGATCGCCGCTGGCGAGTGTCAGGTTCTCGAACACCCGGCTCCGGTTCGCGAAGTACCCAGCAGTGGTGGAGCTGATCGATCGTATGGTGTTCACATCGATCCCCACATGGTTGTCGTCGATGTCCCCAAACTGAGGGTTCTTCAACACATCGAACTCCACGGCCAGGATGTGGTTGGAAGCGTTCCCGTCGCTGGTGTTAGCGAACACCCCCAGGTATTGGCCAGGCGACGTCTCGGGGAGGTTAGTCCTTGGAGACACGACGAAGGCCATCCCGTGGCTGCCCACCTCGGGGAACTCGGGGACGATGGCGAAGACGAAGGTGGTGGAGAAGGAGAAGGGGTTACCGCCGGCGGGTCGGCGGAACTGCAGCGGGGAGCCTAGGTAGGCGTGGCCCTTTTGGAGCCTCGTGGCGTTGCTCAGCCTGAGGAGGCCTGACGGCGTCACCATGGCCGTGCCGTCCAGGCTCAAGCTGGCGTTGCGAAAGCCATTGAAGGTGAAGCCGTCCGCTGCCGCTGCAGATCCCCAGAGGGGAAAGAGGGCTAAGATCGCAAGAGCCATGGCGGGCACCATGTTTGCTTGCAGTACGCCAATCCGGGACGTCTTAATTTTAAGTACTGGGCAGCCGACGCAGCGCGTATTTTGACCGCCGCCGGAGCACCGGTGCGACTGTCTTCCCCGGCACCGCAAGCTTGACGTCTTCAAGCAGAAAAAGACAGAAATACTGGCGGCGAAAACCTGCAAGTGGCAGCGGGAAGAGCGACAGTGCAGATCGGACCTAACGTTAAGGATGAGGAGAGTCTTCCGTAACATCAGGTTGCTCCTACAAATTAGATTAGAGAGGCTCTGACGTTGGATTTATATGAAGAATTCGCTAACGGTGTAAGAACGGGGAATGTGAGTTGACATCTACACTGCATGACATGAGGTGCTATCTATAAACAATTACTTGAGTTAATGATTTTCTGAAGATTAGAACAAGATGCAGTACGAGTTCTATGGGATCTTTAAATGACAAGAATGATGGCAGTGTAGATCCCTCATTTGTCAAAGATGACTAGAAAAGGTGTGCCCAAACATTTGGGCCCAGCGTTTGGTTGTCAAACTATATTCTTCGTATGCAACATTTCTTTACTGTTATATTTTGACAACCTCACCGGCCGGATGATCATCGACACTTAATAGCTTCTGAAAACCGACGTCAATTCCAATTTTTTTTACTAATCCCTTCTTTAGTGTAAGGCCTCCTCGTAGGAGCCCATGACCCATGGGTTTCCAAGGAGACCTTTCCCCTCCCCATGCAAGTTCCCAGGCATCCTTTCCCCTCCCCCATGTAGTCCTATTTAAGCAAGCATGTAACCCCGGTTGAAAATAATACAATGAGAAATGTTATGTGTTAGCCATGGCTATACTTGTGTTCTCTAATTTTTGGAACCCCACGGGTGAGAAGCCCACACCCCACATCCACCCCACCATAGAGGAGAACCGGCAACTCCGGGTGCACCGTTCCTGAGATGGGAGTGGGCGAGAAGACCCATCCGAAGCCTCAGTCGACCTCCCTCAACGTCCACCACCGCTGTCATCCTTCACCTCCACCCACCCACACTCTGCATAATCACCTGCATGTGACTGCATGGCACCCTTCCAGTGCTACCCATACACACGGTCCCTCCACCTGCTAACACCTCCTCACCATAAACCAGCCACTGCCCTCGTCTCCCGCCGCGGCCATGCGTGCAACATCGCCAGGCAGCCGTCGTCTCTGGGCACCGAGCTCACCTATGCCATGCACCCCTGCTACCACCGCCGCCGTCCATCACTGCCACCACCACCACCGGCCACCCTTCTCTTCCCCTCCCATTCTCCCCCTCCGGGCACCTCCTCTAGCCCTCTGCCCCTCTCCCCTTCTTCACACCACTGGAGACGCCCATACCCACAAGCAACGCGCACACACCACTCACTGCAGCGCCACCCCGTCACGCATGGGACTCCCCTCATGCCACCCACACAACAACCAACGCATGCCATTCCCACCTCCACTTAACTTGCACTCCCCCCTACCAACCCACACCCCCTCCATGTAGCATAGCCCCCTCTACTTTCACCCCACAGATCTTACTCCCCAACACCCTCACCTGCAGCCCCCATGTGACCTACCCCTCCACCTGCAAACGCTACCGCAACCCCCCCTCCATGCAGCACGCCACCATCTTCTCCGGCCACGTCGAGCAGAGCTGTCGCCCAGGGATGTCGCCCACCGGTGTATTATCTCATCTTCCCATTGCTGCCATGCGTGCAACATTGCTAGGTAGCTGTCGGTCTCTGCCAGTGTCAGGCGACCGTCGATCACTGCCGAGCAAGTCCCTGATGATCGACCACAGCGATGTCGCCACCACGTGCGGACCCCCCTTCCGTGCTATCTCTCTTCATTTCTCTCTCTCTAACTTCTCTCTCTAAACCCATCCCCTCTCCTCACCCCACCCTACGCATCCTACTCCTACAATCCTCCTCCCTTGCCCATACCGCTTCCCCCCTCCCTGTTCCTTACCCATCCCGCCACTACACTGGAAGCTCCTCACCCCGCCTCTCCCAGCTCACCACCGCCACGTGCCCTACCCATATGATGACCCAGCCCCAACCCGCCATGCAGAGCCAGGCACCAGTAGTCACTGCCTCCACCGGCACGCTGCTATGGTCTCCAAGAAACTTGCCCAGCTGTCCGATGCCTGCCCACCCTCGAGCAGCTCAAGGTGTCCCCCGGTGACCGATATATAAAGGAAAGTAGCAGCGTCGCAGTTACAGGTCTTAGTGTTCATACAGCACCAGCTGAGATGCGCAAGAAGCTTGCCGTTCTTGAGGCATGATGGCTCCGTGCTATTGCAGAACTCTGCAAACTACACCATACTGAAGAAGCCACTGTCATGAGCACATGCAACCAAATGGAGATACATGTTGTGGCTCTCTCTTGGCACCAGAGGCATCAGAGAAGTGATCGGGTGGATGTCAAAGGCGATTGGAATCCCTATTTCTGACTTATAGCAACATCTTTTTATGAGGCATGGAGAGATTCCCTGGAGACGGTCCCCACTATCGAGAAGCTAAGGTCTTATGCATGCAGATAGAATCAGATTCTCAGAACTTGAAAGTGCTTGCTGAAGATTGGTTAGAAAGGCCGTGGATGAGTTGAGCACTGGCATTGTCAACAAGTTTCTTCATGGCCAATTGCAACACTTGGGATGTGACGGAGGTGATAATAAGAATCTTGGGGAGACACCTGAGAACAAGCATGCTCTCAACAGGATGTTTAGTCTAGACACTGGGAAATCAGTTTTGAAACAGAAAATCAAAGCCAAGGTTGATAAAGCTCATAAATAAGCTGATGAACGGGAGGATTTGTAATCTATTCAATTTTTGTCATAGAAAAAAAATGAGAGATTCTGGAAAGAAAATGAAATTGAGAAAAAAAAAGAATAAAATCACAAGCTTGGAGATTTTATAAAATGGAAAGAAGTGAAAATCTCAGACTCAGATATTCATCTCACATCAGTGAAACTTGTTCAGCTTCAAGAAAACAAACACGGACTTCTTAAAGCGCATAGGAAGTATGCACAGACTTTATTGTTCAGGACAAAACATGCATGGACTTGGTTTGGACAATGTGCACGGACTTGCTTAAGAGCAACGTGCACAGGCTTGGTTTGAAAAAGATGCACAGACTTTACTAAAGAGATGTGCATGGACTTTGTATGAGCAATGTGCACAGACTTGCTTTGGACAATGTGCACGGACTTGTTTAAGAGCAACGTGCACAGGCTTGGTTTGGAAAAGTTGCACAGACTTTACTAAAGAGATGTGCATGGACTTGCTTTGAACAAAATGTGCACGGACTTTGTTTTGGAGAAATCCAAGTCCGTGTAGGTTACCGTACAAGTCCGTGCATATAAGGTCAGTGCAGGTTTAGTTGGCAAAGGGTCAAGCTCAGTGCAGGTTACTGTACAAGTCCGTGTAGGTTACTGTACAAGTCCGTGCATATAAGGTCAGTGTAGGTTTAGTTGGCAAAGGGTCAAGGTCAGTGCATGTTACTGTACACGTCTATGCAGGTTACTGTACAAGTCAGTGCATATAAGGTCAGTGCAGGTTTAGTTGGCAAAGGGTCAAGGTCAGTGCAGGTTACTGTACAAGTCTGTGCAGGTTACTGTATAAGTCAGTGCATATAAGGTCAGTGCAGGCTTAGTTGGCAAAGGGTCAAGGTCAGTGCAGGTTACTGTACAAGTCCGTGCAGGTTACTGTATAAGTCCGTGCATATAAGGTCAGTGCAGGTTTAGTTGGCAAAGGGTCAAGGTCAGTGCAAGTTATTGTACAAGTCCATGCATATAAGGTTAGTGTAGGTTTAGTTGGCAAATGGTCAAGGTCAGTGCAAGTTACTGTACAAGTTCATGCAGGCTATTGTACAAGTCCGTGCATATAAGGTCAGTATAGGTTTAGTTGGCAAAGGGTCAAGGTCAGTGCAGGTTACTGTATAAGTCCGTGCATATAAGGTCAGTGCAAGTTTAGTTGGCAAAGGGTCAAGGTCAGTGCAAGTTACTGTACAAGTCCATGCATATAAGGTCAGTGTAGGTTTAGTTGGCAAATGGTCAAGGTTAGTGCAGGTTGCTGTACAAGTCTGTGCAGGTTACTGTACAAGTCTGTGCATATAAGGTCAGTGCAGGTTTAGTTAGCAAAGGGTCAAGGTCATTGCAAGTTAATGTACAAGTCCATGCATGTTACTGTACAAGTCCATGCATACAAGGTCAGTGCATCTTTTGCTTCATGCAAGGTCAATGCACATTCGTGCATACACAAGGTCTATGCGTATAAGGTCAGTGCATATAAGGTCAGTGCATCTTTTCTTGTGCATACTAAAGTCTATGCAATTCACAATTCACGCGTAGGAAAAAGTCATAATAAGGTCAGTGTAGGTTTTGCAGTGAACAACCAATTTTTGACCGTGTGAATAGTAACGGTCAACGATTGACTATTACTATCCACTCAATTTCATTTTTAAGATCAAAAATTTATTTGATAATTTTTTCATGATAGAGTAAATCAAGGTGGTTAATGGGTAACAGTTAGATTTTCCTAAACATTTCTAAGAGGGTCTACTTTCAGCCTCCCCATAGACCCGCATTCTATTTCCAAGGTATCCGATCTACCTCGCCTCATTTTCTCATTTTCGCTATTAGGGCCCGTCAATTGCCTGATGTCGGATGTCAGGGTTTTCTCACTTCTGTGGTCACGATAGACCAGTAGTGTCCGAATGTGGAGGACATTCCGGTGGCGTGCGAGTTTCCCAATATTTTTCCCCAGGATTTACTTGGATTACCTCCGCAGCGGGAGATTGATTTTATGATCGAGGTTGTGCCTGGTACGGGACCTTTATCGAAGGCTCCTTATCGCATGGCTCCCGCTGAGTTGAGAGAATTGAGGGCGCAGTTGCAGGAGTTGCTCGCCAAGGGTTATATTCGTCCTAGTTTTTCCCATTAGGGTGCGCCGGTATTGTTTGTGAAGAAGAAGGATGGTAGTCTGAGGTTGTGCACTGACTACCGGCAGCTGAACGAGGTGACCATTAAGAACAAGTATCCGTTGCCGCGGATTGATGACTTGTTCGATCAGCTTCAGGCTGCTCGAGTGTTCTCGCGGATTGATCTGCGGTTCAGTTATTATCAGTTGCGGATTCGTGAGTTTGATGTGGAGAAGACTGCGTTCAGTACGAGGTATAGGCATTATGAGTTCTTGGTGATGCCGTTTGGGCTCACCAATGCCCCCGCATTCATGGATCTGATGCATAGGGTGTTTCGTCCCTACTTGGACCAGTTCGTGGTTGTGCTTGTAGACGATCTGATGCATAGGGTGTTTCGTCCCTACGCGTACCATTTGAGGGTTGTGTTGTAGACTTTGCGAGATCACCAGCTGTACGCGAAGCTTAGCAAGTGCGAGTTTTGACTTCGTGAGGTGCACTTTTTGGGACACGTGATTTCTGGTGATGGTATTTCCGTGGATCCCGCCAAGGTCGAGGCTGTGATGCAGTGGCCGAGGCCAAGATCCGTAACGAAAATTTGGAGTTTCTTGGGGCTTGCAGGCTATTATAGGAGATTCATTTAGGATTTTGCTCGTATTGCGGCCCCAATGACCAGACTTACGCGGAAGGATGTGCCGTTTGTCTGGACGGATGCGTGTGAGAAGTGCTTTGTAGAGCTGAAGAGGTTGCTCACTTGGGCATCGGTGTTGGTGTTACCTTCTGGATCAGGAGGTTTTGTGTTGTGTACAGATGCTTCCAGGGTTGGTTTGGGTGTTGTGTTGATGCAACACGGTAGTGTTGCAGCGTATGCATCGCGGCAGTGGAAGCCACGCGAGGAGAACTACCCTACCCATGACCTTTAGTTGGCTGCAGTGATCTTCGCATTGAAGATTTGGAGGCATTATCTGTACGGTGAGAAGTTTGAGGTGTTCACTGACCATCTGAGTTTGAGGTATGTGTTTACTCAGAAGGACCTTAACCTCAGGCAGAGGAAATGGATGGAGTATATGAAGGATTATGACTTCACCCTGTCTTATCAGTCGGGCAGGATGAATGTCGTTGCCGATGCCTTGAGCAGGAAGGTCGCCGTTAGTGCGATGATGTTGAGGAAATGGAGGCTCTTGGAACAAGTGCCAGAGGTGACATTTAGGCTTAAGGTTCCCCGAGAGCCAGGGTCAGCTGTGCTAGCGAGCTTGACCGTCACTCCAGCCATTCGTCGTCAGGTGACAGAGGCTCAGCATGCAGACCCTGAGTTGCCCCGGATTTTGGCTATGGCCGATGTGGAGCTCGGCGAGGACGGTGCTGTGAGATTCCGAGGTAGGATGTACGTCCCAGCCGAGGAGCAGGTGAGGCGTTTGGTGTTACTAGAGGCTCATGGGAGCAGGTACACTGTGCATCCGGGTGCGACGAAGATGTATCGGAATTTGAGGAGACAATTCTGGTGGCCTGGTATGAAGAGAGATATTGCTGAGTTTGTGGTCAGGTGCCTGACCTGTCAGCAGGTAAAGGCGGAGTATCAACGACCTAGAGGTACGCTTCAGACCTTGGAAGTTCCTACGTGGAAATAAGACCACGTGACCACAGATTTTGTGGTGGTATTATCGAGGACTTCGAGTGGGCATGATAGCATTTGGTTGCTTGTGGATAGGTTGACGAAAATGGCTCGGTCGTTACCGATCAGAGTCAGTTGGAGTGTGCCCAAGCTGACACGTCTTTATGTGGAGCGGATCGTACCTTTGCATGGAATCCCCATTTCCCTCGTGTCGGATCGAGATCCGCTTTTCACTTCCGGATTCTAGAGGAGTTTCCAGAGAGCTCTAGGCACTGTGTTAGTCTTTAGCTCGGCTTATCATCCTCAGTCGGACGGTCAATCAGAGAGGACCATCCAGACGCTGGAAGACATGTTGAGGTCATGTTGCCTGGAGTGGTAGGGGAGTTGGATTCACCATCTACCATTGGTGGAGTTTGCCTACAACAATAGTTATTATTCGAGCATTGGGATGGATCCTTACGAGGCGTTGTACGGGCGACCGTGTCGAACTTCACTCGATTGATTTGAGGTTGGTGAGCGTGTTATGACGGGACCAGAGTTGGTGCAACAGTGTACGTGGTGCATTTGGTCCATCAGAACATGTTGGCGGCTCAGAGTCGGCAGAACAGCTATGCCGATCGGAGAAGGCAGCCCCTCAGTTTTGTTGTTAGCAATCGAGTATTCTTGAGAGTTTCTCCTATGAAGGGGGTGATGCGCTTTGGCCGGTTCTCAGCCAATCTCACTACAGTCGGAGTCTATGTGTTGTATATCATCGTTATGGTTGTATCCCCTTCATTTTGGAACGAGCAGGGCATGGAAAGGCCATGATTGGGCCGATCCTATGGTTTTCCCGCCGTGACGCCTAAACGGTCATACCAGAAGCCATTTAGGTGATTGAGCCGTCCGACGTATGACTGTTCAATGTAGGTCAGTTGGGCGTCTGTGCGGTCACGCGACAGACAGCCCAGTGGATGGCACGACTTGATGGGAGCCGTCCAGTCCACCTGAGCGGCCGGTGTCTAGCTGTTCTATTTTCCCATTGTGTTGAGCGGCCAGGGCTTGACCGCTTACCATGGTTGACCTTCGGTCAACAATGTTCTGGCGGTTAGTGGAGCGATTTCCCTCTAACCGTGCCACTTCATGAGCGGTCCTCATCTGACCGTTCTGACTATCATTTGACTAGTTACTGTAGTAGGTCCGTTGGAGTGAACGGCCTGGAATGGACCATTTTGTCTCCTTGGGTGGCCTCCTATGGACCGTCTAGTTCCTTGAGCGGGCCCTTAGTGACTGCTCTGTGTGTTGTGTCCGTCGTTGCATCTGTTGGCCGTGATGGCTTGTCCTGTGTCCATCTGTCCGTGTGTGTGTCCCGTTTGACTAGCGTCAGATGTTTAGGTTGATTAGGGCGGTGTCTCTAGTGGTTCTGGCGTGGACTGCTAGTGTGCGTGAGGCTATCGGGTGGTCTGACTAGATAGGTCGGTTCAAGGTTGACTGAGTGCGGTCTACTTCTTGACTACTACAGTTCCTTAATGAGCCAATCTAGGACTGCCAGTGTCCTTGTCTCTGCGTGCGTAGCGGCTCTTCCTTGACTGCTTGGTTTGCCTAGCGGTCCAGCGATGGAGCGCTTATGCCCAGAGTGTCATTTTCCTATGGTTTCAATTTTTACTTGTCTTGGCTTGACCTTGTGGTTTGCCCGTGACCCGTGCATGTCTATTGACATCCTATGAGGGTTGTGACCATAATGAGATGGCTAGGAGTGCTTGTGTATGGTGTCGTGTCTGTGTGTCGTTGTCAGGTTCTGGTCAACCTGGGGTGACCCAGTGGTTGACAGGTGACCTTGTGTGTGTTCGACTATTCTATCTAGCCCAAGACAGTAGTTCTGGATGCCTCGAGGTATCATCTTACCTCGATTTATGTGTCCATGTGTGCTGAGGGTTCTTGGTGTTCCCTCAGGTCCCCGTGAGTCGTTTCCTTCAGTTGTGTCGTTTCCTCTGGCTTAGGATTAGACCGATTGACAGCTTGTCCGCCATTCCGCAACGATCTTGCCTCCGAGTCGTGAGACTCAAGGATCGATGTGCTGATAGGTCTAGCTGCCTTGTCCTGAGTTTGTTGGCAATTGTTGTACTACCTTGGTGCTTTGTAGTACGTGTGATAGTGCGTGTTTAGCCTGTCTGTACTTCAGCACTCACGTTTTGGAGTCTGTGCCTTGTGAGCCTCCACTAGTCGTAGCCCGACGGCACGTTACGGCGTGTCAGCCCACCTGGGAGTGGTGGCATGGTAGTTCCTGAGATACGATTTTTAAGCTAGTTCCTTGGGCCCCGGTCCAACTGTAGCTTCCTACGGAGGGGAATACTAGCTAGAGGCCTGGCTCTAGGCAACGAGCCAGTGTGTGCACATGTGGTCTGGGGTGTTAGGACTTGCGCCGATGGGCATGACCCTGACTAGTCACTCGTTACTATAGTTCCAATTCTGGTTCAGAGCGTATCTCGGTCTCCGTCATTCCAGGCGTCCGTAGAGAGGTACTTGAGGCACAGTGTAAGACGTCAGTGGACGCAGCTGGCTGTTCTTCTAGTGAGAGGGTGCTTCCGTCACGTGACGTGTGACTCTCGTGTTTCTCAGAGTCTGTGTCCCCTTCCGAGTTAGCATGTTCTTGGTTCTGTCCAAGATCAGCTTCCCCTGCAGAGTTGGTCGGTGCTTGGCCTTGTCCGGGACTAGCTTGGTGTGGCGTACACAATGCTCTAGTCGTGTATGCGGTTGTATTTAGGGGAGCGTGCACGACGATCTAGTCGTGCGAGTTGTAGAGTTTGTCCTATCTATCTTGATCTTTTCTAGGCTTGTTGTCTGGTCTCGTAGGCCTTTGTCTTAGGCCTCGTGCTTGTCGACAGATCAGTAACTCCTGACCTTTCGAGTTTGGGGTTAGCCTTCTATCGTTGCTTGGAGTAGCTTAGGGGCCGAGGTCCTCTCGGTAGCCATGTTTTGTCGGTACAGCTTCTTCCCTCTTCCCTTACCTATTCTCTGCTCCTGCTTCCTCTTCTTTACATCTTTCTAGTGTAGCTTTTCCTGCTTTACTACTACCTGCAATTTTAGCGTGCTACTGTGTTATTTTTTGGTAGGGATCCACGTGACCCCTACTAAGCCAGTGACATGGGGCTCACCCCTACTTTTCAGGTGGGTGGCGTCGTTATGCTTCCGCGGTTCCTAGTGTGGTGTGTCAGTGGCTGCCAGCAGTACCTACGTCAGGCGTCCCCTGACCTCAGTGTATGTCTTTCTTTTTCTGTTGACTGTACTGCTCGTCTTTCCTTTGGACTGGACTCTGGTATAATTGTTAAACTGTTAATTAAAAAGTAATTTTATTTCTGCTACTTTAGCAAACTGATCTAATGAAATTTTTTTCCTTATTATTATATCGGTGGAAGTTATCTTATTGAGTCAAGTTTTAGTTGGATTTTAAATTTTTTTAATAATGTCAAATCTGACATGACATGACTCCTCGTAATTTAAACTTTAATCATATTTAAATTTTATTATTAATAAATTAGATCCTAACTAGTTCAACCGAACTCTTACTTGGGCCCGACCCATCGATACATCAAACCATGCTCACGATTGCACCACTAAAGGTATGTCATGGACTCCATTTTCCATCCAATAGTGTGGTGCAGAACGGTTCAGCATTAAACACACACATGGACTCACCGACCCAGACCTTACAACCCCAAACAGAACGCACAGCTCTGTCGCACCTCGTCGATGCCCCATGGACGTTGTTCTCCTCTTCATCTCCGTCTTCCTCTTCTGCTTAATCCCCCTCGTCTTCCTCTTCCATCATCGGTCTACATGGCCGAAGAGGAGGAGCAGGCCACCCCTCCCGCCGGGCCCGCCCACGGTGCCCCTACTGGGCAACCTCAACTCCCTGCCTTCTTCCTTCTCCGCCCTTCTCCCCCACCTGCGCTGTCTCCACGCCCAGCATGGCCCCATCGTGACCCTCCACATCGGCCGCCGCCCCGCCGTCTTCGTCGCCGACCATGCCCTCGCCCACCGGGCCCTCGTCCAGAAGGGCGCCCTGTTCGCCGACCGCCCCCGCGCCCGTGGCCCCAACCGGGTCATCACCAGCGACCAGCACAACGTCTCCTCCGCCGCCTACGGCCCCCTGTGGCGTTCCCTCCGCCGCAACCTGGTGACGGAGACTCTCCACCCGTCGCGGGTTAGGGCGCACGCGGGGGACCGCCGGTGGGTGCTCGGCGTCCTGATGGGCAGGCTCCGGGCGGCTGCCGGGAAGGGACCCGGCGGCGGGGCGGCCGTGGTGGTCCCCGTGGAGATATTCCGGTTCGCCATGTTCTGCCTGCTCGTGCTCATGTGCTTCGGTGAGAGGCTTGACGAGGGGGCGATCCGGCAGATCGAGATGGCGCAGCGGAAGGTCATCCTGAGCGTCTTCGGCCTCAACTTCCTCAATTTTTTGCCGGAATTCGTCGCCAGCGTATGCTTCCGCAACAGTTGGAAGAAATTGCTCAGCATCCGTCGTCGGCAGGAAGAACTCCTACTCTCTCTGATCAGAGTCCGGATAAGCCTCAAACAGAGCTCTCCCCACTACCAGCAGCGCCAGCAACGACAACAAGAAGGCAATCAAGAGTCCCCGGTCTGCTATGTGGATACGCTCCTGGACCTCGAAATCCCGGAGGGAGGGCGGAGAAAGCTCACCGACGGCGAGCTGGTGACCCTCTGCTCCGAGTTCCTAAACGCCGGCACGGACACGACAACTACAGCGCTGCAGTGGATCATGGCGAACCTGGTCAAACACCAGGAGATCCAGAAAAAGCTGGCGGAGGAGATCCAGGCGGTGGCGGGAAGAGGGGATGAGGTCGGGGAAGAGGACCTGCAGAGCCTGCCCTACCTGAAGGCGGTGATCCTGGAGGGCCTGCGGCGGCACCCGCCGGGCCAGTTCGTGCTGCCGCACGCGGTCTCGGAGGAGACGACGCTGGCGGGCTACAGGATCCCGACGGGAGGCACGGTCAACTTTGAGCTGGCGACGATGGGCTGCGACGGGAAGGTGTGGGAGGAGCCGATGGAGTTCCGGCCGGAGAGGTTTCTGCCGGGCGGCGAAGGAGTTGACGTGGACATAACGGGGAGCAGGGAGATCAAGATGATGCCGTTCGGGGTGGGGAGGAGGATATGCCCGGGGCTGGGGCTGGCCATGCTCCACCTGGAGTACTTCCTGGCCAACCTGGTGAGGGCGTTCGAGTGGAAGGCCGTGGACGGCGAAGAGGTCGACCTGACAGAGAAGGCCGAGTTCACCACCGTCATGAAGCATCCCCTTCGAGCACGCATCCGCCCACGACAGGACCAAGAGGTGATCGACGAATTTTCCAATTAAAATTGAAGGGTCATGAGAAGAGAAGTTCTCTTGGGCTTTAATCCATAGCAGGCAGGTAGGTGTTCGATGATTTGCCTAAAAAAAGATCCTTTGTGCGTTTCGCTTTGGGGCCGTCTCTTTTCTGAATATGTGACAAGAAAAATTCATGAAGAGATGTATTTCATCCTTCCCATATAAGAAATTATGTTAAGGCCCGATTTGTTTCTCAGTTAGGATACGTCAGGGTCGAACACGTCTTGTCAGGTCCGCTGTGTGTGAGAGAAGAGTGTGGACCTCATCTCAGATTCTCTCTCATCATTTAAGAAATTCACCCGACAGTTGGAATATCAAATCTGGCCTAAGTGAACATACAAATAACCATCCCTAAGAAATGGAAAAACACCTGATCAACACAGGCACAAACCCAATGACAAATTTACCATAGAGTAAGATAAACGATGATAACATGTATAGAGCCTCACCCTGCGGAAGTAGGCAAATCCGTCTCTGAGATGGACGGCTTCTACCACGAGACAGCAACTACACTTCGTTAACGGGCAGTAATGTCGGAGGAGGGAGGACCTCAGAAGTGTTGCTAACAACTGGGAACAGGGATGAAGCGCAGAGGTTGGTGGAGATCTCCCGGCCATTGAAGAACCCATCGGCCGCCTTAGAACAGAGAACTCCACCTGCTTTAGCAACTCCAAAGGATAACGGATAGGTTGTGGCATGCATCCAATCAACTGACATTCTTCCCTTGTACACCCTACCCCACATCTCCCACAACCTCTGCCAGCAAGCCCTTCCTCCCCTATCCATTCCCTGCGCTTCAAACCACCCCCACATCCATCAAGACCCTTCTTTGCTCCAATCAGCTCTCAGGCAACAACAGAAGGCCAACTTGCAGAGCCTGCCCCAGGGTCATCCGACAACTTCTGGATGTGTGCCATACATCGATGGAAAGCTCTCCCAGTTAGCTTCGTCGATGAGGTGATCCCGCCTTCATCTGAGTTTGGGGCTGTCCGAGAGGTCCATTCTCGTCAGATCACGCATCTGGCATCCGAGGGAAGACTAGAGCACTGGTGTAGAAGCTGCTATGTCCACACCCTAGCTCCCCTTGGTGCGCCGTTTGGCTGGGACGTTCTCCTACCAGTCCTCTATCCAACACAGCCAGCGGGGTCTCGTTTGGAGTTCGGAGCTGTCCGTTCCAAATTTTCTTCCCCAGGTGCGCAGGTCAATCCACTCAGAACCAGCACAGACACCCCTCCACTCTTCATCCTCTAACTTCCTACTCTGACCTCCCCTGGTGGCCTTCCTGGTTGGAGATCGAAGAGGACTCATCCACGGACGCGTCCATTTTGGTCCCGCACCATTCCGACTACAGGAGTTTTGTGACGACGTCGTCTACCTGCAGTTGCGACTTGAGAGCAGTCCCAGTCCGAGCAGAGCAACCCAGTTCCAAAGTCAGCCACGACCAGTGACATCACCGGATAATTCCTCGAAAATTCAGGAGCCTTCCTGGACTAGTCAGCGAAGGATTGGCGCTAGTTTCGGTGTCTTCCAAGTTCGTTACAGTCCGTGGCGGCATTAACAGCGACTATCGGTCTGATTATTCCAGAAGTAGGCTGAACTGGTCAGGTGGCCTTTTCGGTACCCTTGTAGTCTTCATCCCCACCCCGCCAGGCCGGCTTAGTGCCCCTCCCTTTGTGGAGGTAGTTTTTGTTGTAATCCATATTCCCCACCCCTTGTCCAACCCTCCTGTGAGAGGAGTAGTGCATGTACTATTAAACAGGGGAAGCGACATCGGCACAGTGTGCGGGGAACCCACACTTTCCCGCTCGCCCTCGTCTCCGAACGGGGTTGGTTTCTTCAAACCAACCGGGTAAGCTCTACACCTCGCTCTTTCACTAGTACTTGTTCATATAATATCCGCTGGTTTGCTCCGCTGAGTGAGAAAGAGAGCGCCCGACCCCGGAGTATTCCACTACCGAGCGGTCACCGTGGGTTGTGAGAGAGAGGGACCTAGTGCGCTAATTGGCACCTAGCCAGCCCCTGAACTGTGGGCTTCGTACCCTCGGGAGGGACACCTTAGCCCTGCTGGCACTCTACCAGTTAGAGACTTGATCCACCACCTCCACTCCGCATCACCGAGTCACCCGGGTTCCTGTGTGAGCAACGGTGGTTCGGCCACTTTCTAGGACCTCACTCATTGAACGTGTTTGCGTGATAGGTCTGAGGACCCATTGTCTAATTACTGCATATCTCCCTAGTCGTGTCACATCAGTGATGCAAGGGACAGTGAGGAACCCGACGATGTCGCTCTTGTTTAGCTTCCCCAGGTAGCCTGATGGGGATGCAGAGATGTAGCTGGAGGGGGCTAGGCGAGCCCTTTGTTACTTGCCCACTAGGGGTGAGGAGGGGCTACCTTTTGACAGCTCCACGAGGGACTCCAGCCTCTTCCTTGGGGCTTTAGGTGGAGGGGCAACCAGCATCCATCCCGGTCGGGGGGTGGCAGATGCCGGGCTGCTGACGGAGTGGATACTGAGTACTCGGTCGACGGTGCTGACATTGCACCGGTCGGTGATGAGTTCCTTGGAGTCGTACTACCCACATCGGTTCGTGAGGAACTTTGGGTACGACCAGGGGATCCTGCTGAATCGGGAGTTCTCTTTGACAGGCAGGCAGTACCGGGGCAGAGACACCCACCTACTCACGACAACATGGTGGGACTTCTACAGCCATCAGGAGCCGAAGTAGTTCCCAATGCCAGGGCAGGGACGTTGAGGGAGGTTCGACGTTCACTGCACAAGGTGGTGGTTTGAGCACAGCCACCTGTACCGTTAAAAGGCCTCCGCGATCCAGAAAGCAGAGGAGAGTCACTTGTTGAGGGAGGATTTTCCTCCCATTACGCTGGACGATGGGTACCTGAGGACCCGAGTTGCTCGGATCCATCGAGAGATCGAGTGGGTTATGGAGTGGTGGCCCTGTGGTGGGCGGGGTTCGACTTCTGGGAGTCGAAGTAGTGGTGGGGCACTGAAGCCCCTACTGCAGACTTCGGTGAGAGCAGCTTCGATAGATGGGAAGGCGTCCCGATCGTGGGTGCCTAAGGCCTGGTTGGCTCAGTTCTTGGCCGATTGTAGCTTTCAGAGCCAGGGTTCACTGGGTCAGGAGCTCCCGCATGGGAGCTTTGCCAACTCGATGATCGACGACTGGTGGCGGCACATTGCTCACGCGATCGGGTCGGTCGGGCTCGAGGAGTTCTTGTCCCAAATTGAGTGCGCCCGCACTCTGCGGGACATACCAGAGGCCATGGCGAATGCGGCCCAGGTGCTGGCGCTGAAGCTGGAGTAGCTGGTACTGTTGCCACCGACCCCCTTCGGGGCTCCAGGTACAGCCTTGTTTGGGATACTCCATCCCTTTTTCATTTGTTACCTCCAAAGTTGTCCGTCCGACATTTCCTTTGCCTACTTCAAGTCTCGCTCCCGCCGTCACTTCATCCGAGTCTCCTCTAATGCGTCCAACCTCAAAGGTTGGGCAGAGAAGTATGTGTACCTCGTCAAGTCGCAAGACTAGGAGGCCTCCAATAGATGGATGCGTGGAGGGTTCCCCCCCACCTGGCGTGATAGGCAGCCTTCTCTCCGGGATGAGGATCGCCGGAAGCTAAAGGTCCTCCTTCGGTATCCCCTGGCCGATGCAAACTTGGTCCTGACTCTGGCGCTACTCCGGGTGCTGGGGTTGTGCCCCCCGTTGCCGCAGGGTATGGGTTTTGTCCCTTCGCTAGGTCGCTCTATTTGTGGAAGATGCTTAACCAAACTCCCTTTTTTTATTTTCAGGGCTGCTCGAGCCACAGGGTTGGACCGCTGAGACCGTCAGACTGTCGTGGAATGTTCCTCACCCTATGGACCACGTGGTTTTGAGAACCAGCCAAGTGTCGGTCGTCGCCCCCCAAGTCGAGGTGGTATTCGCTCCAGGAACGTTGCAGCATCTAGTCCCTACCGGAATTCCTTTGGTGTGCTCGCTGGCCATGTCTGCTACGGGCGAGAGTGGTTCCGTGGTGAGTGGAGGTTCTAGTTATCTGAGGGGCCGGTCTCACCGAAGAAGCTATCGGTGTCATTGACGAGGGCTCCGGCATGGCTGGCGGTAGCCGCGTCGCTCTAACCGATGATGAGCTGGCGACCCTGGACGCTCGTCATCGGTCGAGGAAGAGAGCGAGGAGCCCTCCCCCTGCTGGGAGTTGTGTTCTGCCTCCCCTGGTGTCTGGGCGGCCCTCTGTTAAGGCTCCGCCGCCCCCGACGACCGATGGATCGGTGGTCACCCCCCGTGCATCGGTCCCCTTGGCGCAGGGGTGCGACAAGGGTAAGGCTCCTATCACTGGCGTGGATGTTCCATCCCTATCGGCGTCTCCGCAACGCAGCCTGTCCCCGCCACTTTGGGATCAGTCGTCTGAGTTGGCTGAGTTTGCTGTGGCTGTCGACCTTTTGGGAAGGAGCGTCGGCTGGCACAAGCCCTCGAGTGAGTTCGGCCCCGAGGTCAAGGGTGAGTTGATAGCGAAAGCTGCCAGAAGCGTCTGCCTAGTTGCGAGTACCCTTGTGCTGTAAAGGCACTATTTTCGAGACCTTGCTCGGAAGTTGGAGTCCAGCCAGGCTTCCCAGGCAGAGCTGGAGAAAAGCTTGAAGGAGTCTGAGTCGGCCCAGAATGAACTTTGCAAGCAGTTCTTCCAGCAAGGTCTGGCCTTCACCGGCATGGAGCGTGACTGGGATGCCTTCCGCGGGTGGGTGGACGCGGCTGAGGGGCGAGCAGGCACTGCCGAGGAGCGAGTGGCTAAGCTGGGGGCACAGGCCCAGGCCGCGGAGACTCGTGCTCGGGAGATTTAGTCCGAGCTGACCAAGCTACGCTCCTTGCTGTCGACCGCGGGCGAGGAAGCGGTGGAAAGCTTTCGCTCTTCTTCGGCCTACCGGGAGGAGCTGACGGAGGTGGCCTTGGAGTTCTACAGGCCAGCTCGCGATTGAGGCTTCCGGGAGGGTTGGAGTGCTGCCGTGAAGGCTACTGCGGCAAGTCTTGGGTGCGAGGCCCCGTCACTTCCTCCCCCCTCACCACCAAATGACCCGGAGGCCGGTGAGGGTGAAGAGGAGCCTGCTGAAGCTGAGGTGCTAGTGCCAGACACGGAGGAGCGTGCACCTGCGGACACCTTGGCGACGGAGGCCCAGGTAGTGGTGCTGGACGGCGACTTACCTTCCTGCCAGTGCTGTTGATGCACATGAGCCCAGAGAGGCTGGGGCACGTGATGATGTATCTGGGGCGGATCCTTAGAAGGACGCCTGCACTTGCTTATTTTTTCCTTTCGCTTTCCTCTGTTTCTGCCTGAGGACAGTTTTCCCTTTTTTGTAACGCTTCGACTTCGAAATAGAAAGACTTTCTTTCCTTCGTAAAATCTCGAAAATCTCTTGCGTGTATCTTCTCGCCTTTTGAACGGCTACGAGATCCTCTGGGGATGCGAAGCGGCGCCCTTGAGGTAACTCTGAGAAGATGAGACTTTCAGGATCCGTCGCTTTGGTTTCTCTAGATATGCTTGAGGTGGTGGGAGTCTTTACTCCTGGGGACGTTGATCCCCTATAAGTAGTAGCCTTTAGACCGGGTTCGTGGTCATCTCCATAGCGGTTAGAACCGAAGAGAGAGTCCTCCTGCGTTATGTCTTCTGGAGAGTCTGGTACTTCGTCGGATGATGACTCTCAGCAAGTTCGTCGTCAGCTTCTGGTCCTTCGCCGGGATCCTCCACCAGCTCCCTGGCGCCCGTGGCTGGAGCCGGGGTGGGGGGTCCTGTCTCAGAGGACTACCGGCTCAGGTACTTGGATGGTTGGCGGGAGGCCTTGGAGATGGTCAATTGCTTATACGCCGACCAGGGAATCTTATTCCTTGAACCAGACAAGTTTTGTCCTTAGGAGGACGGCGAATGCCCTGGTTCTTGCTCCCCCCTTCTCACTTGGAGTTGCTTCTACTGCCTTCTTCTCGTTACACAACAGTAATGATTATCTCTGCTTGTAGCTGCGTGGTGAGAGGTTCCCCCGAGTTGAGGCGTGCATTCTTCGGCCCAAGAAGGGCGACGGACGGGGTAGCAGACCCTGTCATCCTGTTTGCGATGTGGCCGGTGCACGACGAGGTGCTTCTTACTGCGGCAGTATCTCCCCAAGGATGTCCGAAAGTGGGGAGGAAGCTATTTTCCATTCCTCCACTTAGTGGGCGAGGCCTTCCACCTTGGGATGGCCAGTGCGCTGGGTTGACTTCCGTAATAGGTGGACCTCGTTGCTCCCACGTCCTCCGCCAAGCAGGGGTTGATGGATCCATTGGCCTTCTCCCCTGACACATGAGACGGTGGTGTCGATCCTCTTCTCTGGCATAGGTGGGGGTCCATCGTTCGCCCTCTTCCATGGAACACCTGGGATGCGAGGTGTCCGCTTATGGGGTCACTAGAGGTTTTTGGCCGATGAGCCTGTGGCAATGGTTCCCAGGAACCAGGCGTTGATGTCGTGGTCGCACAGCTTTTGCTTTTCGCATATCCATGTAATGACCCAAAGGGTCTTTGACAGCTTGTATTTTGACTAAAGAAATAAAATTCTTTCACTTGTGCAAAAACTCATTGTGTACCTGGATTGGATAATGACTGCTGTATGCCCCTGAGTGGCTTTTCCGTATGTTTATCTTTGCGATACTTGCGCTTCCCATCATCTTGCTGTCATTCTTTTCAAGGGGAGCAGTGCTCGCCTCTAGGGAACTCTTAAGTAACCTTTTCTTTTAGGGGTTCCTTAAGTCACCCACTTATTTTCAAGGGAGCGGGACTCACCTCTAGGGAACCCTTAGGTTACCTCATCGTTTTCAAGGGGAGCGGTGCTCGCCTTTAGGGAACCCTTAGGTTACCTTCTCATTTTCAAGGGAGCGGTGCTCACCTCTAGGGAACCCTTAGGCTACCTTGGCTTGGAGGAGTATGGCTGGTGACGATGACCATTCACCGAAAGAATTTCCTAAGGTTGACGGAGTTCCACGTCTTGGGGATCTCCTCCCCCCCCCAGCGTTACCAGCCTATACGCTCCTTTGCCGAGTATTTCTGCTACCTTGTACGGGCCTTCCCAGTTTGGTGCCAGCTTCCCAGATGCCTTGGGCAGATTGGTCAAATGGGCTATCGAGCTGGGGAGAGTTTGATGTTAAGTATCGTCCAAGGACAGCCATCAAGGCTCAAGCCCTCGTCGATTTCAGCGCCGAGTGCACTCTGCCTACTGAGGACTCGCCAGAGTAGCCCTCCAGGCCCACTTGGGAGCTGTAAGTCGATGGATCATCCTGCACTGCGGGGAGCGGGACTGGACTAGTCCTCCTCTCTCCAGAAGGGCTCGAGCTGCAGTACGCCCTACGGTTCAACTTCCCGACCACGAACAACGTAGCTGAATACGAAGCACTCCTCTCGGGGCTGCATATGGCCAGGCACCTGGGGGCGACCAGTGTGTGAGTGTATACCGATTCCATGCTCATCGCCAATCAGGTGAAAGGGGAGTTCGAAGCACGCGAGCCCACCATGATCAGATACCTAGAGCAAGCCAGGGCTGCGGCAAGGGAGTTCTCCCACTTCGAGGTGGTTCATGTAACACCCATAGTTTAGCGGATCCTCAGTGGTTCGGATCTAGGTTCCGTCTGGTGAATTTTGACTATTTTTAGAAATTTTTTGTTATGTCCCCTAGGACTCAAGTCAACATTTTATTTTGTTTTGATGATAGCAACACAGTGTATTTTAACTAGTTTTCCCTTGTGCAAGGTTGACGCTGCCAGAGCTCATGAGAAAAGCTTAAGAGCGTGGACGCTGCCAGAAGATAGCGTCTACATATTCCATTGTAGCTCAAGTCCAAGAAGTATTCATGAGGCCTACGTAGATGTTGCAGGCTCAAGGGGTGGACGCAGCAGTTGATGAAGTGTCCAAATCCTTGAGGTGCGTCAACGCTGCTGAAGATGCTGCAGGCTCAAGGGGTGGACGCAGCAGTTGATGAAGCGTCCAAATCCTTGAGGTGCGTCAACGCTGCTGAACGACAGCGTGGACGCAGCCTTCATTGAGTTCAACGTCAAAGGTCGACGTTGCCAAGACAAAGGTTGACGCTGCTGCTTCAAGGTCGACCTTTCATGTTAAAGGTCGATGCTGCTCAGGCATTTGATGAAGCGTCAACGCTGCTGAATGGCTGCGTGGACGCAACAGAAGAAGCAAGCAGCTGAACAAAGGGGCCTTGGCGAAGTCTGCAATGCGTCAACGCTTCCTTCCGGTGCGTGGACGCTGCAGAACAAGCAACAAAGGTGGCTGGCGAAGTCTGCACTGCGTCAACGCACCAGCAGGGTGCGTAGACGCTGCAGCTGAAGCCACCTGAACTCAAGCGAATCAAATCTGTCCACGGCGTCAACGCCTCTTGCTGGCTGAGTGGACGCAGCAGAGGAAGATAAGAAGGCTGAGCCATCAAATTTCTTCTAGTGCGTCAACGCTGTAAACGCACGGCGTCCACGCATCAGTCTTCATGTGCAAGGGTCAGCTGTGAGCCAACGCCATGTCTTCAAGAGCTGACACTTCAGCTACTCTTCACGTCCTTGTACTGCAAGTGAAGGATGCGTCAACGCTGTGGTTCCACTGGGTTGACGCAGCCTATGTTAAAATCTTCAGATTCCTTCACGTGACCCCCATTCGTCTGTTCGTCCAATAGCAGATCAGCAAAAGGGGCTTTCTGTCTTTTATATCCCTTCTGGAAGCTCCGGGACATGTGCAATCATTGGGTGGGACCCACTGATGGCACGTGTAAAGCTGGCGCGGGAATATCCGATCACGCTCGATGCGTGAGGGAGTTCGTGGTAAAAAGAAGAAAGAGAGTGAGGCTTTTCATAAGAGGGATTTTCTTCGAGGGCAAGCAGAAGAGTAGACAGAGCAGAGAGAAGCAGAAGGAGAAGGAAGAAGACGAGCCCAGCAGAGAGAGCAGACAGAGAAGAAAAGAGAGGAGGCTTGTTCGATCCAGAAGAAGAAAAGATCCAGCCCAGTGCAGAGTGCCGTTCGTAGAGAGAAGAGAGAGAGAGAGAGCCTGAAAGAGAGAATGACTATAACACGCCTTCGATGGTGCGTTAAGCTCATGGCAGTCACTGGTACGACCGCCATGTGAGCTGGACGACGAGCGGGTTGTATTTGAAATCGCGTCGTCCCCCGGTCGATCGAATCAACGGGTTTTGCTTACAAAACTTAAAAGAAATTAAAACCTGTCAATCCCACAACACATACAAGCCCACAGAAGCTAAAACATGCAATTAAAATGCAGATAAATAATTAAAATCACATTTTAACCTATTTTAGGGTGAAACCTAAAAATGGGCATAACTAGGCCAAACGGCCATGCATGGACGTGCATGTGGCATGGAAATGTTCCTAACAAGGAGGCGAATTCATTCCCCTACCTCGATCGTCCCGAAATCAGCGTTTCGGCTGCATGCGGGCGAAGAAGGAACCGAGCTCCACTCACTCTGTCTCGCTCCACCGTCCCTCAAACTGCGCGATGGAGGGCGCCAACGCGTTCCTCTCGACGCACTAGTTTCGGCAGTCCACTCTTGTTTAGCTTCCCTGGATAGTCTGATGGGGATGCAGAGACGTAGCTGGACGGGGCTAGGAGAGCCCTTTGTTACCTGCCCACCAGGGGCGAGGAGGGGCTTCCTTTTAACAGTGCCACGAGGGATTCTAGTCTCTACCTAGGGCCTTCAGGTAGAGGGGCGACCAGTGCCGACGCTGGTCAGGAGGTGACAGAGACAGGGTTGCGGACGGAGTGGATATGGAGTACTCGGTCGACAGTGCTGACGTTGCGCCGATCAACGACGTGTTCCTTGGAGTCATACTACCCACACCGGTTTGCGAGGAACTTTAGGTACGACCAGGGGATCCCGCCAAATCGGGAGTTCCCTTTGACCAGAAGGCAGTACCATGGCAGGGACACCCACCTTCTGACGATGGCATGGTGGGACTTCTACAGTTGTCGGGAGCTGGAGCAGTTCCCGATGTCAGGACAGGGACGTCAAGGGAGGTTCGACGTACACTACGCCTGGTGGTAGTTCGAGCACAGCCACCTGTACCGACAGATGGCCTCCGTGATTCAGAAGGCATAGGAGAGCCACTTGTTGAGGGAGGATTTGCCTCCTCTTACAATGGATGACAGGTACCTGAGGACCCCCATTGCTCAGGTCTGCCGAGAGATCGAGCGGGTCATGGAGCAATGGCCCCGGGGTGGCCGGGGTTCGACTTCTAGGAGCCAAAGCAGTGGTGGGGCACTAAAGCCCTTGGTACAGGCTTTGGCAAGAGTAGCAGTGACAGGAGTGAAGGTGTCCTGATCGGGGGCACCTAAGGCCTCGTGGGCCTAATTTTTGGCCGACTGTAGCTTTCAGAGGGGGGGTTCGCTGGATCGGGAGCTCCCACATGGGAGCTTTGCCGACTCAGTGATTGACGAGTGGCGACGACACATCGGCCACGCGATCGAGCCTGCTGGGCCCGTGGAGTTCCTATCCCAGATTGATTGCGCCCACACTTTAGGGACATCTGAGAGGCCGTGGCGAATGCGGCCCAAGTGCTGGCACTGAAGCCAAAGCAGTTGGTACTTCTACCATCGATCCCCTTCGGGGCTCCAAGTACGGCCTTGTTTGGGATACTCCATCCCTTTTTCTTTTGTTGCTTTCTGGTTATGACACTGTCATTGTATGATGTTGTGTCTCTTGACAGGTTCGATGATGGAGGGGGATAACCCCTCCACGGAGGCATCCTCACGGAGTGGGGACGGAAGTCTACAGTCGAGGTGAAAATGTCCTCGAGTAGAGGTCACGGTAACCGAGACTGACGAGTCTTCTGGAGGGCTCGAGGCTGGTGGGGCAGTTGAGGCATAGATAGCTCTGAGTAAGTGTCACTCTGCCTTCTTTGCTCCTGGTTAATTTAGCCATGGTTGTGGGCTAATCCTTCTTTGTTGGGTTTGTGTCTTGCAGCTCCTATGGAGGCTAGGGCTGAAGCGACCTTCTCGCCCCCTCTGGAGGAGGGCCCTCCTTATGTGGAGGGAGCTGAGTGCGAGATTGACACGGAGAGTTTTCTCTGGCTGATGGATGAGGTGGCCCCCAACCTCAAGACCTCCCCCGACTTCGAGTCGTGGGAAGGCGCAGGGGGAGCCCATTCAGGTAAGGGCTTGTGATGTCACATGTGAGTCGTGACTTTACTTGCTTCTGATCACTGACACGATCGTCCGAATTGTGCAGAGGAGGTAGAGGCATCGGGGGCCAAGGCACTGACTAAGGCACTAGGCGGAGAGCCTGGACAAGCGGGAGAGCCAGCACCAACAGCGACTGGGAGTTGTCTGGGTAAGTGTCTGATTACTTCAGAGGGAGGCTTCTTATTGTAATCACACTTATTGATTAACCAAAGTTGTTGACTTTGTCTGAGTGGCTTGTCTGGCAGGTGAGGATGCGGCGGCCACCCTGGAGCTGATCCAAGAGCTGGTGGACGCCGACCCATCAGTTGTCCTGCCGTCCTTCAGGGACAAGGCTGGACAGGAGACCTCCGTGTCCCCACCCACC
Source organism: Amorphophallus titanum (assembly GCA_024336825.1). Taxonomy (NCBI): domain Eukaryota; kingdom Viridiplantae; phylum Streptophyta; class Magnoliopsida; order Alismatales; family Araceae; genus Amorphophallus; species Amorphophallus titanum. The sequence continues at coordinate 34,610,219 of JANBPO010009603.1, forward strand.
GTAGGGGACACACTGGGTAGGTGACTGGGGCTGTTGGAGAAGTTGCCCCTCCCACCTCTGCCGACCGTGGTGTCGGCTTGCACGGTGGGGCTAGTGGAGTCATCCAACATGGGACCCTCAGGTATGTAGCTGAGTACTTAGTTATTTCATGGTGGATTACTCTACTTTACCCACTCATGCTAAGCGGCCACGGCCAGTGTGTTCTGGAGCTGGTTGTAGTCTGAGTGGAGCCGCAGCCCTTTGTCTGGTTCTGGATGCCACCGGCTCGCCTCGCCCGGAGGCGTTGATGTTATCTGGAGGTGGAATAGTCACCACGTTGTAGGTGCAGACGCGAAGCATTTGTTCCAGCTGTTCCACTGTGATCTCTTTGTCCTTATAGAACAAGGAGAGCCATTCTGGAATGCGAAGGGTTTCACCTTCCTTGACTTTTTGGATCATTTCTTGGACCCAGTCTCAGAGGCGAGCTCGTTTCTGCATGTCTTCCCATGGGATGTAACTATCGAGTGGGATAGGCCCAGTAGGGCGAAGAGGAATGTATTCCTCCAAGTTGTCGATGAGTCACTGTAGTCTCTAGAGAGGCATTAGCTCTGCTGGGGATTGCAAAGCAGTCGCTTGTTCGGCTTGTTTCTTGAGCTGCCTCTTGAGATTTTTCCTTTTATTCTTCTCCTGTTTCTTAGCGATGGCCGCCTCCAGGGGAGTAGGAGGAGGAGGCACTTGAACTAGAGCTGACGGGTCCACGCGGGGATGTCGTCGAGCCGATGGGTTTGCAGGGCGAGGTCGGCGACTCCTCTTTGCCCGGATCTTGATCCAGGCACCTTCCGATTGTTGTAGTTAGAAGGTAGCGTTGATCACCTGTTCGATGACTTCTAGTGGTAGTTCATGGTAAGCAGGGATGCTGGGACTGGCGTCCAAAGACGTGGATGTGGCTTGATGCCTTAGCCGTGGTGGCTGTGAGAGTTTACCAGGAACAGGTTGACTCATACTAGCGTCCGAAGACGTGTGCGCAGTTTGATGCCTTAGCCGCGGTGGCGAGGAAGGCTTCTGTTGTTGAGCTGATGTACTGGTGCTGGTATCCGGAGACATGTGCGCGGTTTGATGCCTTAGTCGCGGTGGCTGGGAGGACTTCTGCTGAGGAGTGGTCCGGGGAGCATGACCAACATCTTGCTTCCTGGCCTGACCCTTGTAGTCTGGCTGAGGGCAGGGTCAGGTGACACCTGACGACATCTTGGGGCCTTACTGCCCCTGGTGTCTATCTTGATCTCACGCGCTGGGTGGCCTTTGTGATGGCAGACCTGACTTGCGAGCTGTTGGGGGGACCTGGTCCGGTCGTGCCAAAACCTCACCCAGCTTTTGTTTTCCCTTCCTATCCTCGGGCATCGGAGATAGAGGTAGGGTAGGGAGAGGGTGAGAGGAGCTTGAGGAGTCCGTCCTAGTCTTGCCCACCAGGACATCCTCTCGGCCAAGAAGGACTCGAAGGAGTCTAGCAGTGTCTTCCCTGGAAAAGGGAAGAGACTCTAGCTCCTGCCAGGGTCGCCACTGCGCGACTGGAGTGGCAGGGGCTGGTTGACCGACCTGTAGTGTCGAGGAATCGGGAGAGACTGGAGGAGCAAGGGAGTGAATGACGTTGGCCGAGAAGGTACTCAGTCCCACCTCTTGGCTGACATCTTGCTCCCTGCATCTCCGCAGTCGCTCGAGAGCTTCCTGATTATCGGTCTGGAACTCGAGCCATTCTGGCGTGTGCTGGTAAGGCAGCCCATGCCCATTTTCCTGGGGAGGATCAAGTTGTTTTGGCGTATTTCTGGCAGTGCTCAGAGTTTCTTCGACAGCTTGTCGCAGTCGAACAAGTGCCATAGAATTCCCCTCAACATCAATCTGCTCCCACTGGATCTGTTCCTGGATGAGGTATTGGACTTCCTCACAGGACTCGATCGCATGGCAGATTTGTGCATGGAAGGGACAGTACTGGGGATGACTGAAGTCCCACTGAGTGTAGTCTACCGGTGGGTCGCGGGACAAGATTTGCGCCCTCTAGATGAGAACGTCGAAGAGTCGTCAGGTTCTTTCCCCGGGGAAGGAGAGGGGTCTACGATAGTGCCAGGGCCTCCACCCTAGATACCAGATTGATCGCTCTCTTCGGTTAGCACTGGGTTCCTCTGATTCATCATCAGAGAGAGAAAATGCTGCCATCATGTGGATCACATTAGTTGAGGGTGAACCACGCGTGCTGCTTTGGCTGGTCTGAACCACGTATGTGGCTGCGGAGGATTGACGAGACCGCTTTTCATTTGAATAAGGCCGTCTCGGATCAACTTCTGTGCCTGGGTCTTGAAGACGTAGCAATCTTCAAGGGAATGACCCAGCATGCGGTGATATGGGCAGTAGTTGGGATCGTCGATTTTCTGGGCTTCATCCAGCTTGCGGACTTTAGGTAGTTCAACGATCCTCTGGGCCATACAGAGGTTGAAGAGCATCTTCATATGTTCCTTCTTGAAGGAGAAGGGCATCTTCATACGCTCTGAGAAGGAGGGAGCAGCCATCTTATCAGCTGGCCTTTTGTCAGAATCACTCGTCCCGGCTCCCTTGCTGGCTTTAGTGGCGGGGGTGAATTCAATGATGTTCACCTCCTTGCCAGACTGGTGTTCCCGCGTCTGCTTACCCTTTGCCTAAGCGTAGCTTGGGTTATCGGCGAAGAACATCTCTATCTCAGTGACTACCAAATTGAGCTGGTCGAAGCCCTTGACGTTGGTGCCGAGAAGCGTTTCGCTAACCTCAGCCGCCAAGCCTCGGTGATAGATAGTGATGGCATCCTCCTGGACTGGTGGGTTGACACACCTCATGCTGAGGTCTCGCCATTTCTTGATGAAGTCGGAGATGTACTGGACCTTGTAGCAGTTTAGTTATTTATTTAATTTTTTATATTATTATTCAGTCGATTATTGTGCTATCGCTACAGTTATTTCAGCTTCTTGCGTATCCTCACACCACCCTTTTAGCCCTTCCGAGTCTTCAGGCTCGTGGGCGGCGGGCCGAGGTTCGAGTCACTCCGGTTCCTTTCTGGTACTCAGATCCCGGGTCGTTACCGTTGGTATCAGAGTAAGGTTGTGGAGGTACATGAGAATCTGAAATGACTGCAGTGTTCTTGAGGTCCATGATGTCCTGTACAGACGGCAACTGGCCTAGGATACCGTACATTTTTATTTATTTGTGAATGGCTTCCTTGATGCCAGGGGGTGAGTTATGGCAACGAGGAGGAGGACTCATTCCTAGCAGGGAGAGTCAGGCGAGGGTCAGGAGGAGCAGAGTAGAGCTAAGATTCCAGAGGGCACAGCTGGAGCTGCGCGAGTCCAGGAGCAGAGGATTTCTTTCGAGGCATGTTTCAGTATGTTCTTCAGCAGTAGGGAGGTGAAGCTGGCGAGGGCTCGGCGACTCAGGGAGGTCGTGGTCGGGTACTGAAGGAGTTCTTGCAGTTCCAACTACCCATTTTCAGCGGGTAGCCAGATCTAGAAGTGGCCAAGGCTGGATGAATTGGAGAGGATTTTTAGTGCCATGGAGTGTACTGAAGAGGAAAAAGTGGTGTTGGCTACGCATCGATTGCAGGGATCAACACGGTCTTGGTGGACGTCAGAGTGGGGAGCAGCGTTCCAGTCTCGTCCCCTTCGGCAGATCACATGGCAAGAGTTTGTCATGACTTTCGAGCGTACTTTTTATCCATCCTTCGTCAGGTCGTAGAGGCTGCACGAGTTTCTGGAGTTGACCTAGGGTGACATGTCGGTGATGCAGTACCAATCCAAGTTTATTGAGCTGGGCTGCTATGCATATCATATTATGGCAGATGAGGAAGTGAAGACTGGGCAATTTGTCAGAGGTTTGAGGCCAGAGCTGAGGCATCCCCTTCTTGCATCGGGTCTGGCTAACCTGGATGCAGCTGGCAAGGAGGCAGGGGCGCTGGAGAGAGATTTGTAGAAGGTTCGAGGGCAGGGCAGTGCGGGTCAGACGCAGACGGGTCTTAGTCAGTCGACAGCTATGCAGCAGCAGAGCACTGTCCAGCTCTCAGCAGGTGGTTCAGGGGCGTCTCCGTCTGTGGCATTAGCGGTAGATTCATCATCCTTTGGCTTGAAGCTCAAGAAGTTGCTCAGGGACGTCGGGTTCGGCAAGAGATGCTAGGGTCGTAAGGAGTCGAGGCAGCTGTCGGTGAGCAGTGTTCAGCAGCCTGCAGCTTATCAGCGCTAGGGTTCAGTGAGTGGTTCTCGGGGCAGGTGTCCCCGGTGCGGCGATTCTCATCCAGGTAGGTAGTGTTCGGTGCCAGTGATCTACTTCAGGTGTGACCAGCCAGGGCACATGGCATGTGACTGCTCGCGGAGACCGCGCCAGTCGCACAAGTTTCAGCAGCAGCAGCAGTTTCAGCCCCAGCAGACACCATCTCAGCCGCAGCAGTACTAGCCATAGGGACAATTTCCTCAGTTGACTCGGTCAGTCACTGTAGGGAGGCAGAGATCCCAAGGCAGAGTGACCCACATGACCAGAGTAGAGGCTGAGGCATCACAGTTAGTGGAAGGTACTCTCTCGATTTTGGGTTGTGTGGCTCGAGTTTTGTTCGATTCGGGTGCATCTCATTCGTTTATATCTGAGGATTTTGCTCAGAGTGTTGAGGACCCGGTGGTCGAGGTGTCCTACGATTTGATGATAGAGTTGCCTACCGGTGACTTCATGATCACCCCGTATTGCTTTGAGACGGTGCCTATGTGGGTGGAAGGGCGAAACTTGCCAGCCAGACTTTACGCGTTACCACTTCAGGAGTTTGATGTGATTTTAGACATGGATTGGCTTGAGGCCCATCATACCTTGGTGGATTGCGGCTCGAAGAAGGTTTATTTTCAGTAGCTTCGTGGACCCACCTTCTATTTCCAAGGTATCCGATCTTCCTCTTCCCGCTTGCTTATCTTGACTATTAGGGCTTGTCGGTTGCTTGATGCGAGTTGTCAGGATTTTCTCACTTTTGTGGTTTTGGTCGATCGGCAGTGTCTAGATGTGGAGGACATTCCGGTTGTATGCGAGTTTCCTGATATTTTTCCTGAGGAGTTGCCAAGGTTGCCACCATGACGAGAGATCGATTTCATGATCGAGGTGGTCCCGGGCACGACGCCCATGTCGAAGGCCCCTTATCGTATGGCGCCTGCAGAGTTGAGAGAGCTGAAGGCGCAGTTGCAGGAGTTGCTTGCCAAGGGGTACATTCATCCTAGCTTTTCCCCGTGGGGCGCGTCGGTGTTGTTCGTGAAGAAGGATGGTAGTTTGAGGTTGTGCATTGACTACCGGCAGTTGAACCAGGCGACTATTAAGAACAAGTATCCGTTACCTCAGATTGATGACTTGTTGGATCAGCTTTAGTCGGCCTGGGTATTTTCGCAGATTGATTTGAGATCGGGTTATTATCAGCTGCGGATTCGAGAGTCTGATGTTGAGAAGACTGCGTTTCACTCGAGGTATGGGCATTATGAGTTCTTGGTGATGCCGTTTGGGCTCACCAATGCCCCCGCAGCGTTCATGGATTTGATAATTGAGGGTATTTTTGATATTATCTCAAGATGAATATGTATTTTGCCCTTTATAGATTCAAGAAAAATATATTTTTTAGATCTTTTAAAGTTAGAAAGATCTCATTAAATATTTCAAAAGTTTTTTTTACCCTTAAAAAGGAAAATGAGAGGAAAAAGAAACGTCCACGCCCATCCATGCATGCATGTTCCAGCGAGAACCTGCAAATTTCCAATTCTTACTTCCTCAATGTTGCAGGGGTGATGAACACTGAAACAATGGCGGCCTCTGAGAGAGAGAGAGAGAGAAGTTTTGATGGCCTTATGAAAGTCCAACAGGCGGCAACAATGGAGGATGGGAAGGGGGAGAGGTTGCAGGCAGAGAGAAGCTTGGAAGAGGAGGATTAAACCTTCCCTGGCTCTCAGATCCTGTGATGGTGCTGCTGCTGCTGCCCCTGCTGCTGCCCTCTCTTCTTCCACAGTTCCCCGAACACCCTGATGCCCCCGCCGCTGCCCTTCTTCCTTCCGACACCGTGCCCATCCTCCGGCTCCACAGCCGCCAGCGGCGACCACAGCCCGCTGAATCCCCCGCCGGGCCCCTCGAACCCAACGCCACCCAGGCACTCGTCCGTCGACCCCCGCCGCTCTGCGCCTGCCATGGGCACTCTTGCCTCCTCCGTCGAGCCCGAGAGCACCGCCGCCGCCGCCTCGGCCGCCTTCCTCCACTGCTCCGTCTGGACCTTCATCTTCCTCATCTCCGCCTCCAGCGACGCTTTGGCCGCCTCTGCGGCCTCGAGCTGCTCCCGCAGCTGGCCCGCCATGGACTTGGCCTTCTCCAGTTCGTCCCCGGCCAGGCTCAGCCTCAGGGCCATCTCTTCTTCCCTGACCAGGGCCGCGGCCGCCTTCGCCTCTGCCTCCGATAGTCGCTTCTTCAGGCCGGCGTTCTCCGGGGGTTTGGCTTCTTCGAACATCTCTGTCTTCTTCTCTTCGGATTCCGGCATCTGGGTTGCCTCCGGCTCTGGAAGGGGGGTCGACGAAGCCGTGTCCTTGGGTTCTTCGTCCTTGTTGCCCACGTTCTTCTCCTTCGCTTCCATTTCTTCCTCCTCCACCACCACCACCACCACATGGGCCTCATCGTCTCCTTCCTCGGGTGTCTCCAAGGAGCCAGCTTGGATCTTGTCTTCCTCCACAGGGGGAGGACCATCGGTGGGCTGCTCCTGCTCGTCGTCCTTCTCCTGGGTACTATGTTGGGTCACTGGGGAGCTGCTGCGGTGTTCTTCCTCCGCTTGTTCTCCTGCATCAGCCTCTGCACCGGGCATCATCTTCTTGGTCTCCTCCAGCTCGTGCTGTGCGTCCCTCTTGGCGGCCTCGGCGGACGCCAGCTGCTCCTTTAGTTTCCTGAGCTCCTCCTTGGCGTGGCCCAGCTTCGTCTCCAGGTCGGCCACCCTGGTCCCTCGCTTCTTCTGGTTAACAACTGGTATCTGAGAAGAGGAGAATGGTGGTTCTCAGATTGGATCAGGAAGCCCCGAAGTGGACGCAGAGAAGAAAGGGTGCGCTCTCTGCTCTTGGGTTTACCTCTTGGAGGGGGCTGCGAGGGGAGCGGCGGCGATTGCCCTCCGGCTTGGGGCTGCTGCGGCGGTGGTGGGTGTGGGCATCGCTATTGGAGTCGGAACTCGTCGTCTTGAGGTGGAGGGGAGCACGAGGGGACGGCCGCTGCTGCTGCGGCTGGGGCGTCTCTGCTCCCCTGCTCATCACACAGAGGAAAGAAGCAGATGGTTCAGCAAAAGGAGGACTAGATCAGATCTTATGCTCAGAGTAAACTAGCAACCAGATCAACCCTGCACCATTGTAAGGACCCAAAACTCCAGAGTTAAAAGATTTACCTTGATCTGGGCATCTGGGCAGCTCCAAATTCCCAAACTATAGGAGTTGCTGTGAGTTGGGGAAAGAACTAGCACTTGCCAGTACTCCACTGGGAAGGAGAAAGTTGGATGCAGACCCACATCTTTCCCTACTCTTGCTGTTGTTGTTGTTGGGATATTATAATTATAACTCTACAGGACCCACATCCTCTGTAGACAGTACAACCCGCTACCAAAGATGAAATCCTGCAAACCAGCTGAAAAATTGAATTTTTTTACACCGAAAAGGAAAGTTACAGCATTTACATATGACAATGAGGATTGTTCTGCGAGATGGAACAGACAAGATCGCGGTGCATAATAAATGATAGCATTAAAAACATACAAGCCTTTTGAACCCAGAATGGAAGATTCAAAATTTTGAGCACTGGGCAGTGATCTTCTATACATGATGGGCATCGATAACACGCAGCCACCACAACACAAAAGTTATTTCAAAAGCTTCTGATGTCTTTCACCAACTGAGGAGAAAAACATGCATCCACAGTTCACCTCCCGGAGTTCAAAATGTTGCAGAATGGGACTCGATCGCATTTATGGTCACCGTCGCTGTCAACCACTAAGCAGGTAACAAGTAACAACAGGAAAGAGAGAGAGAGAGAGAGAGAGGGAGAAGGAGGATGCCTGAAATCTCACCAGAAACGGAGCTCTTCCACCCAGCATGGTGTCCTGCTCGTCTCCCTCCTTCGCAGGGGTGCACACACACACACACACACACACAGAGAGAGAGAGATCGGTTGGCTCAGGCACGAGGTGGGCCGCCGGGGGGGGACTGGGGGAAATCCCCTCTTCATCCAACTCCCAAATTCGTAGCTCCCTCTCTCACCCCCTTCTAGACCACCTTCTTGCCCCCATTCTCCTCCTCCCTCACCTTAGTTTGGACTCTCCTAGACCCCCTAACAGTCAAGGGCTGCCTCCACACCCATCCACCCCATTTTCCCCCCTATTTATCTCATTTCCTACCTCCCATCTTCAGCCTGCAATTCCCAGTTCGCTAGTAGTAGAGCACTGATGACTTGTAGAGCCAACCACGACTTCATACCAATGTCTCTAAAAGGTCAAGTGGTACCGTCAAAAGTGTCTCTGTGTCTTCTTCACAACGGCGGTGGTTTTGTCCCAACCTGAGCTCGTGGCTGCCCGGGAGAACCGATCTCCCCAGACTGCGCATCTCCCTCAAGACTACCAACCTGAGGCTGCTTGCAGAGGCTCCCACAACCAGCCACCTAAAGATTTGGAGGCAGGTATTAGCGGAGACCTACTACGACAGGTCATCTTCCAGTACCAAGAAGCGACTTCCAGATTGGACCCAGGACAAGTGAGTTCCTAATTTCCCCCCCAGAGTGCGCAGTTCTATCCCCTCTAGGACTAAACCGACCCCTGTCCACTGTTTGGGATCTCCCAATCTGCTCCGACATCCTCTGGTGTCCCGGTGGGTATCGTTTCGAAGAGGACTTGACAACTGTTCCAACGACTCCATCCACACTTGATTCAGAAGTAGGGAGCGCTCGTTCTGGCCTCATCTTCAGGATGCTAAGGTACTATAGCAGTCAAAACCCAGAACTGAGGGACACTATTCACGGCCCTTCCCCAACCAGCATCGTCGACCAGGAAATTCCCCAGAAATTGGATGTCATCCTGATCTAACCCTGAAGATTTTCCCACTGGTCTTATTGACAATAAGATTCGGGAGTAGCCGCAGCAGCGTCAACTTCAACTGTCTATCCCCTGTTCCAGAGAGCGGACAGAATCGGTGTCTTCCATCTGTTCGGTTTCTATTTTAGCTTTTCCCTTCCCCGCCTGGCCGGCTTACTGCCCCTCCCTGTAGGAGGCAGTGTTTGGATGTAATATTAACTTCCCCACCCTTTGATCAACCCCTCTGTGAGGGTGTAGTGATTGTACTAGCAGGTCGCCATCTGAAGCTACACCGGCGCAGCGTACGGGTGCATACCCTCGCCTCCCCGCTCGTCATCGTCTCCAGTCGGGATCAGTGTCTTCACACCAATCAGGTGAGCCTCAGTCACCCTTCCTTGATGGTCTTTCCTTGCTTGTTTAGTATCACAGCTAGTGCCATCGAACGGAGAGTTGAGTGCCCGATCTTGAATTACTCATATTTGAATGACCACCGCGGGCGAGTTGTGAGAGAACCATTACATCCCACGCCTTCGGCGTGCTGGCCGCCCATGAAAGTGGGCATCCCTGGACTCTTAGGGGTTCAACCACAAGCTAGACAAACCTCGGAGCAGGAAGGTCCCATCCCGGACCCTCACCACCATCACCGGGTTACCTACGGGCACTAGTGTGTGCCAAGCGGGTGAGTCCGCTCGAGTGAAGTTGCCGGTCCATTGCATTGATTGCTTGCTAGGTCTGAGGGGTCTTCGATCTTGTGATTATCACCCCCAAGGTGGTGTCACATCATGTAGACTCCTCTCCTGGGGTCGCCTATCATATGGGGACGTGGCGGGGCCACTACGTAGTCTCCCATTCTGGGCTCATTCCAGTCAATCAGGTCTTGAGCTATGTCTTTGAAGACGTAACAATCTTCAATGGGGTGACCGAGTATCTGGTGATAGGGGCAGAACAGCGGGTCACCGCTTCTCCGAACATCTTGGGGCCTTTTGGACCTGGGGAGGGAAACCTTGCCATAGTGGCAAGCCCAATCAAAAATGCCCCGGGTCTTCTCTCTCAGGAAAGAGTAGGGCTTTTGCAGCTTCTCTTGCAATGTAAGGCCCCGCCCGGCTAGCTGTCTGGCTGAAGGGCTCACCATATTCCTCACCCCCCTCCCTGACTAGACAGAGGTATCAGGACTAGTGGCCCGGGACCAAGTCACATCTTCACCCCACGGGCAGAGGGAGCCCTAGATCAGGTCTGCCACAAGTGCCGCTAGTTTGGCCAATTGTGCCTTCAACATCTCGATCTCCCGTTGCTACCTATGGTATACGGCGAGCATGACAGGGTCATATCGGGGAGGGCCTGGAGCACGGCCCATACCTCCGCTTCCTACCTCGCCAACAGACGAGGACGACAGAGCGCACCTGCGGTGGAGAGGGTTCCAAAGAAATACCTCTTCATCTTGTGTCTCTTCAGCCGGTGGCAGAGGTTGTTTATTGTGGCGGGGTTCATGTAGGGCCGCAGCCTTGACGGGGTCACCGCCAAGTGGAGCCGAAATCGATATCATGTCGGCCTCATAGTAGTCTTCCGGTGAGAAGCCCAAACCCAGATGCTTGGTAATCCGTAGTAGCCTCTGGTCCAGGTTTGGCGGGTTCCACATCCTTTCAAACATCTCCTTCTAGCTGGAGGGTTGATAAAGAGGAATCCTTTGTTTTCTGACCACCTGGGCCACACAGTCAGTCATGTAGGGAAGCCCTGAAATTGGGACTTGCGGGTCATGAAGGTCGTCAGGGAGTCGGCAATCATCATCTCCTCTGACTGGCTGTTCTCCGGCCACATAGAAAATAGTGGGCGGGCCTACAAATTTTCTCGCGACCACTCTTGGGTTGGTGACACTGGCGTGAAGCAACATGAGATCCCCAGGGAAGAAGAAGCGCTCCTTGACCCAGGCATTGTGATTCTTTGCCAGCCGCTATTGGTAGGCGACTAGTCGGGTCCGAGCACCATTCCTATCTTTTGCTAACAGATCCAAGTTCTCTCGTAGTACCTGGTTGTTTCGTACTTCGTCGAATTGACCGACCCTTAGAGTTAGGTTGGAAATCTCGATGGAATGATGACCTCTGCGTCGTCACCCAAGTGAAATGGAGTTTCTCCTATGGCGGCCCGAGTGGTAGTGTGGTGCGTCTAGAGAATGCTTGGGATGGTGTCACCTATGACTCACTCGCTCGTTCCCGATGAGTCTTGATGATGTGAAGGAGAGTCTAGTTCACGTTCTCCATTAGACCGTTAGCCTGCTTGGCTTCGATAAGGAACAAGCACTCCAGGAGGGGTGCCAATAGTGAACGCTTGAAGAGGCATCTGTTGACAAGTGTAAAATGGGTCGCTCAGGCTCTTATTCGTCGGGCCTCCAAGTGATCCTCAGCCAAGCGTTGATGAAGAAGGCAATCGAGGATGGGGTCTGGACGCTTGGTTCAACGCTACGTTATTCTTCTTACAGCTAGTGTACTTTTGGGCTTGGGTGAAGAGCTCCATCAACGCCGTCAGGGACTCCACTCCAGGCGTCCTTTGGAGGATGCTGTCCCAAGTGTTTTGTGTCAATGCTATCGTGGCGATGCTGATATCCAAGCGAGGGATGCGAAGGGCATCTTTGCAGAAATGGGCAATGAAGTCTCACAAGGGTTCTATGCGGCCCCACTTGATGGTGTGGAGGCTCATCGAAGTTCTGACCTCTTTTTTCCAGCCGATCAAGCTATCCTAAAACATCCTCTTTAGTAGTTGGAAGGAGGTTATAGTCCTAGCGAGTAGCGCCTCGAACCAGGTCCAAGCATTCTCCCGTAAAGTGGTGACGAATACCAAACATTTCATATCATCTGAGGCCCGGTGGAATACCAGATTGGACTTGAAGCTATGCATGTGGTCGACGGGGTCATTGGTACTGTCATGTCGAGTGAACGTAGGCAGTTGGAACTTCAAGGGAATTTACGCCTCCATAACTTCTCGGGAGAAGGAAACGTGAAAGTCAGAGCTGTCGTCGATGAGCCCCCTGGTCCACGCCACCTCGAGGATGTCGTCCAGCTAGCGACCCTTGCCCTCAAGCTAGCACTCGACCACCTCGTAGCGGCGTAGTCACGGCGCCATCTTTGGATTGGAATGCAGGGGGCTGGCGGGACGTCATGAGGGTCCACTGCACAGGCATCAGGAATGCGTGGCGAAGGGGAGTGAAGGCTCGCACTCCCGACGAGACTCTGCTACAGTGGGTGTGCCACCGTTCTAAGGGAGTACCATCGAGGCTCGTTCCTACTCTACCTGGCGATTGAGTAGATCTTGGCATACCTCTATCAGCGCCTGGATCTGACAGTGCATCTCTACCAACTCGTTCGCACCAAGGTCAAGTGGAACTGTGCCACGAGATGGATGAGTGGAAGAGGATGCTTCCTGTGACTCGGGACGTATCGGGAACCTTGGGTCCCCTAGTGGTTTCTACTATTGCGATAACTTTCTCAAGGTGTCATAGCTTCCTGCTTGATTTCTACAGACGACGTCAAAAAGTGTAGAGGTAAGAAAGTGTTCCCCTGGTCTTATACCACATCTCTAAGATTTAGTTGTTGGGGAAGAGCAGCGGACCTCCCGAGAAAATCTGCAATCACTAGAAGACGGCGTTAAAAGAGCCCTATAAGTGATCCTAGGGGACAACCCTCCGATGCTTAAGTCAGAGACATGCAGAAGTAAAGATAAAGAGGGTTGAGGGGAAGGAGAGAGTCAGAGAAAGTGAACCAGAGGAGCCTGAGTGGGGGAGAGAGTGCTCAGAGAATGGCTGGAAAGTTTGGAGAGTGTTAGGAGAGATAGGGGAGAGGAACCTCAAAGGAATCTCTCTGGCCCTACTTCCCGGATGGAGATTCCTTCCGCCGCTACGTGGAGGAGTCTCTCTCTCCCTCTTGGCGTAAAACTCTGTTAACACCAGGACATCTCATGTATGTCTGTAGATATATCACTATAGATTTTTTCTCTGGGTCCGACTTGGGATCTATTTTTATGGGCTGTCATGGTACTGGTTGTTCTCCAGCTGAAAAATGGCGTAGATCGTGGAGTAACATCTCTTTGATTGTGGGGGTTGCCCGTTGCATGCATGTCTGTTCCCGGAAGGGAGGCTTCGTGAAGGGGATCTCAACGACATGGGAGGGACTCAGCCTTTACCATGATAAGACCTATGACATGAGCTCCAACGTTCACCCGTTGGCAAGTTTCACAGCGCCCAAGATGCACGCTCGCGAAGATTCTGCCCGGAGATTGGAGAAACTTTCGTAGGCTGGAGGATCCTTCGTGGGCCTTTGTTGGGCCGTGTTTATGGAGCTACGACTAGTCGAGGTATGTAATGTCCCAGATTTTTTGGACATTTGTCAGATCTGGATCCATGAGTTTTGGATCAGTTTCGGGGCTCCCAGAGCTTATTTTGTGATTTTCGCGTGTTTTTTCCGGCGAGCCTGCAGAACCCTGTGTAGGGCACTCCGATGCGTTCACCTACTCCGAGATGATACCGTTGCGACTTGGGTAGTTGTTGGTACTTGAACCATTGCATAAGAGGGTCTCTCCAGTCGGGCAGGCTAACGGCTTCTACTGTGGCGACCTCTAATTCTTCTTCTTCTCCCAATTCTTCTTCTATCATGCTAGGCACTTAGCACTGGTTGATCACTTGGATGTCGAGCGATCCATCTGGCGGCACTGTCAGTGAGCTTGCCAGCTTTGTCAAGGCGTCAGCTTGTGTATTCTCTCCCCTGGCAACATTGCCTATTTCGAGGAGGTAGAACCGCTCCATGAGTCCCTTCGCCTTAGTGTGGTAAGGAAGCAGCTCGGGCTTTTGGATATCAAACTGTCCCTGGACTTGCTTGACGACCAGCAGTGAATCACCAAACACTTGCAGCATCTTGATCTCTATCTGTAGAGCGACCTGGATGCCAATAATCAGAGCTTCATACTCTACTTCATTATTTGTGCAGGGCTTGTTGATGCAGCACGAAGTGTGCACCACTTCTCCGTTTGGAGATTTGAGGATGATGCCGGCCCCAACCCATATTTTGGTGTGCCCGGAGAGGGTTGTTTCTATTCTGGAGGTCCCGTCGAAGTACAGTTGCTAGACGACCTGCTAGACTTGGTCCGCTTCAAGTATTTCATCTTCGGGTAGCTCTGTGGCCAGCGGGGAGTCTTCGGGCATGGGGTGTGCCGCGAAGAAGTCCGCGATGGCTTGCCCTTTAATAACCTTCTGCGGCACGTAAGTGATGTCAAACTCCATCAACAGTACAGCCCATTTGCCAAGAAGTCTTTTTAGGACTGGCTGGGAGAAGATGTGTTTGACAGGATCAGTCCTGGAGATCAGGCTCACTTCATGGGACAGCATGTAGTGTTTTAGCTTCTGGATCGCGAAGACCAAAGCAAGACAAACCTTTTCGATAGGAGTGCATTTGCCTTTGCTCCCACCAATCTTCAGTTGAGGTAGTAGAGAGCTTGCTTCTTCCCCTCATCATTGTTCTGGGCGAGCATTGCCCCCAGTGAATATTAGGTAGTCGCTATGTAAAGGATGAGAGGTCTACCTTGGACAGGTGCCCCCAGCACAGGCGGGGTCTTCAAATAATCCTTCAGCTGGTCAAAGGCGTGCTGGCATTCATCACCCCAACTGAATGGTGCATTCTTCATCATCAGTTTGTGGAATGGCTGGTAGTATCCCGATAGGTTAGAGATGAACCTACGGATATAAGCTAGCCGGCCTTGCAGGGACCTTAGTTCTCCTAGGTTCTTCAGAGGTGGTAGCTCCTAGATGGCTTTTATTTTGAGGGGGTCGATCTCGACCCCTCTATGCCGGACAATCAAACCTAGGAATTTTCCGCTGGAGACGCCAAAAGCGCACTTCATCGGGTTCATCTTCAGTTCATACTGTCAAGGCCTTTGGAAAATGACTCTGAGGTCACTCAAATGGTCGCCCCTCTTCTTCGTCTTGACGACTAGATCATCAATGTAACACTCGACCTTGCTGTCGAGCAGCTCGTCGAATATCTTGGTCATTGCCTACTAATATGTAGCGCCGACGTTCTTAAGGCTGAAGGACATTCTCTTATAGTGGAAGATTCCCTTAGGCGACCTAAAGGCTGTATGGATCCGGTCGTGCTCGGCTATCTAGATCTGGTTATAATCGGACGAACCATCCATAAAGGACAAGGCCTCATGGCCGATGGTTGCGTCAATCATTACTTCGGTGATGGGCACTGGGAAGTCATCCTTCGGGCAGGCCTTATTCAACGCAGATCCTGATCTATCCATTCTTCTTCTTCACCAGCATGATGTTAGCCAACCAGGTGGTGTATTAGTTCTCTGCTACAAAGTCGACGTCTATGAGCTTGTCGACTTCTTTGCAAACCTATTTTATCAATTCTGGCCGCATGCGTCGGGGGGGCTGCTTTACCGACTCTATCTTGGGATCAATTGCCAACATGTGCTGGGTCACTTCGGGGCTGAGACCGGGCATCTCTTTGTAGTTCCAAGCGAAGCAATCACGAAACTCTTGCAGGAACTTCACATACTCCTCTCTTTCCTGGGGAGGTATGAGGGCACTCAAAAAGGTCAGCCTGGGGTCGTTCTCCGTGCCAAGATTAATTTTAATCAGCTCATCGATAGTAGCCTGACCGCCATCTTCAATTTTCAGTGGGGCCGACAGCAAATCGACAAAGTCTTGGTCTTCGCCCTCCTCGGCCTCGAGGATGTCGTAGGCCTCTTTTTGTTCTTCGTGACCCGGTGCCGAGGTGGCGTTCACCACGCATCCCTCCTGGCTTGCAGTCAGCGGGCCTGCAGGGTTCCCTGGCACGGAAAGGCACAAGGCTACTCCGAAGTCTTCCAGGTAATCATCATAGATGGCTTTGACCGGGGCCGAGGTCGCTGCATCTTCAGGAGCTTGGTGCTGGGTGGATATTGTGTAGACTCCTCTTTCGGGGCCGCCTGCCACATGAGGACATGGTGGGACCACCACATAATCTCCCATTCGGAGCTCGTCTCTGTGGATTAGGTCTTGTGCCATATCTTTGAAGACATAACAGTCTTCAATGGCGTGACCGAGTATCTGGTGATAAGGGCACAATAGTGGGTCACCGCTTATCCGAACATCTTAAGGCCTCTTGGACCTTGGGAGGGAGACCTTGCCATAGTGACAGGCCCAGTCAAAGATGCCTCGGGTCTTTTCTCTTGAATCGAGACATCTAGAAGTGGACCCTTCCTTAACCAGCTAGCTAAAGACTCTCCAATGACAAGTCTGCCCTCGGGAGTCAAGAATGGCTCTAGATGAGGGTCGAAGGGTGAAGCTTCTCCCTCGGGTGGGAAAAGGGAGTCCTCTAGGAAGTGGGGAAAACTATGGCTCTCCATCGAGGGTATTGGTCCGAGAGTGTCAACCCTGACCTCCGTAGGTTCTGGCATGACTTTGTCCTGGCTCAAGGGTGGGCTGGGGGAAGTCGGCGGTCCAATAGGAGTGCACATCCATTCTAGTCTCTCCCTAAAAGTTTACAGGAGCTCGGTGAGGGTGGGATCCCTCGAGATAGAGATGTCTTGGGAGACTTGACCATAATCATGAGACTTAGTCTTGGACCTAGACTCATACACGGGTGGAATCTTTTGCCTCCAACTTTGATCTTCTCGGTTGGAGGTGACAAGGTGGGGTAGGAAGGTCCTTCTAAGTTCATTTTTCATATCGTACCAGGTCTCGATGGGCCTTTGCCGCCTAATGTCTCTCAAGCTCTCAATGCATCTCCACTTATCCTTGACTTCCTGCAAAAGCCTCTCCTTGGCTAAAGAGACTTGCATGGCCTCAGACATAGGGTAACACCAAAAATATCTATCCATGGTAGATTCTCAAGTTAGGTAGTCACTCAGGACCTTGGAACCGTCAAAGGTAGGGGCTTTGGGCCCAAGGAACAAGAGGGGGTGGTTCCCAAGCCCATGGGTGTATCTCTCCTCCCTACTATATAAATAGTCATATCGCCCAGGTGACTTGAAAGCCATGGGAAGTTTTGGAGTGGGACCTATGGGGTGGACATGCAAGACAACTAAGGGATGGGATTTGACATGACTCTTTGATGTGACAATGTGAATGGTAGACTGAAGACTCAATGAAGGGTAGAATGATGACTCAAATGGACCCCAGAAAAACCTGGCTCTGATACCAAATTTGATGCGGGACGCTAGCGAGCTAAAACTCTATGTGACTATGAAGCTAATGGACCACTAAGACCAGATACATCGCAATACAGTCGAACGACATAGACTTGACACCTAGTACTCCCACGAGGGGTATCGTGCCAAACACAAGAAACTCAAGCTCACAGGCGTCCCTAGAGTGGGAAGAGCGTCGATCCACGCGGTTGAGAAATTGGCAGGGTCTTGGGTGGTCAACTCCACATTCGCAACTCAGAAGAGTCATGGGACGGTCTTTCTCTCTCACCGTGGCAGTGATGTATCAAATATATGAGCTAGGCGCCTATGATCTCACAAGCAGCGGTGTCAAGAAACTATACTAAATGAGCAAGTAACGCAAAGGAGGAGCAAACGCATACCTCCACGCTAGGGGCATGGGGAAGAAGCCCGACCAAGTCACACGATCACCGGTACAAAGCTAAATAAGATACATCTCAAACACAGCCCCCTCGCAGGGAGGTAAAAGGTTACACTGTGATCTGGGGGTGGTGAGACGAGGGGTGACGAGTACCGGGTCGGTGAAGCTCGTCGTCCGCGTATGGCTGCAAATGGAGCAGACTACACTACGCCAACAAATCGGTCTGAATCCAGCAGCAAGGAAGGCAGGTCCTGGGTGCCAAGGATGGAGCAACGATCCCAGGGGGCGGGCAGCGAAGGACGACGACCACTCTGGAAGAAGCTGGAAGTCGACGGCGCTAGAAGGAAGCTCTGACGTGACCTCAAAGGGTAGGCAGTCTACTGGCCAGTCAGTGCCGTGCAGGTGAGCAGCGGGAAGAAGGGCCTAGAACGTGGCCTTCTGCTCGTCTGTTGTTCAAGAAACTTGGTGTAGGTGATGTTGGAGATGTCCCAGGGATGCCGGTGGAGTACCAACTGCAGCCGAGTACCGTGGAGATCGTTGTGAATTTTGTAGCAGGCCCTGCGCATTCTGGTCTGTCTGCTGGCAGCAGGACAGGGGGTGGAAGAGTGGGCTAGAACTAGGGCTTCCAGGTGGCAAATGGGGCAGGGTTTTCTCTAGTCGACAGGTGAAGGTCATGGAGCGATTGGGTAGTAGTGGCGGGGTGGTGTGCAGTGGAGGTTTTTGGCGTGGGAAGCAAAAACAGACAGGGCTTAGTTCTGTAGTTCAGTGCAGTCAGAACTGAGGGGTTGAATGGTGGACAGGGTAAGTAGAGGAAAAAGGCTTTAAAAATTATAGAAAAATTCTGGAGGAAGATTTTAGAAGTGGTTAGGCAGTGCTCAAAATTTCAACTCATTCAAAGATGATTTTGGGGACATCCCTTTGGAGGGGCTTGGGCACTATCTCAGCAAGACTGCACAGGGACAGTCTGTGCGACTAAAAGGGATCTGAAGGGAATTTCATGCACAGAATGAGTTTGGGCACAGGATTTTGAGGAGATGTGGGAAACATGTAGCGGAAGAAAAGTGAAGAAGAGGTTGAGGGGATTAGAGGACGGGAAAGAGGCGTGCCAACCTGGTCTTTGGGGCTCTAGTCTGCAGACAGACAACCAGAGAGGGGCGCAGGACATCAAGGGCCATCTCCTCCAAGATTGCAGCAAACCCTAGTTCTCTGAAACCCTGGCTTGAGAAGAAGATGGGGAGGTCACCTCCAGTAGATGGTGAAGCCAAGAACCTGCAAGAAATCTTGGGAGTCGCACCCAAGAGGAAGAGGAAGAGGGAGATGGAGAGAGGCATTTCTCAAACGGTGAACTGAGCCGGGATCTTCTTGAGATGTCTGACTATTCGGTCGGTAGTCCGGACCTTGAGCAGCTTCATTTCTTCGGCCTTACCGCGTTTGCCCCCAGCCTGGACCTGGGGTGGCGGGTCGGAAGGTGGCTCCCCCCACCGGATCGGGTGCAGCTGCTTGAAACAGAGTGCCCTGCAGGGCCTCCTCTCTTTCTTGCATGAATTCGGCGAGGTTAGGGATGCCGTCAAATTCTTCCATCGGCTGGGGCGGAGTCACTGTCAGTAGAGTCGGGAGCTTGTTAACTGGTGGAGCTGGAGGGGCGCTGACTCCCTGAGCCAGACGAGGTCCCTACGGGCGTTCCTGCCTTTCTGCACGGGACCGCAGAAACTCCGCGAATGAGGGGATGCCTTGGATCTTCGGCTTCTCGGGGTAAAGACCCATTGGTGGAGGGATCTCGGCACCTCGGACCTCGAGTTCGGGGATCTGGTATGGTTGCTCGCCTCCGAGCATGATGTTGCGGCTGTCCTAAGGAGGGCATCCCCATTTCTTCCCTGACCGGGTAGCATGTTGGGAGGTGTATGTCTCGGCCTGATTTGCTTCTGGTAGGTTGTAAGGCATTTCTTCTTCTTCCTCATCCAGAGAGAGGGCGGTGTCGAGCAGCGCCGAGAGAGTGTTGCAGGCGACGACGACCTCCTTCTTCTTCTTGTTTCTGGGTCTTCTTTTCTTCTTTTTCTTTCCTGCGACGGTCGGAGACCGCTCTTGGGGGAGTTCGCCCCACAAGGGAGGCTCTTCCTCTGCTCAGGTTTCTACCTCGGGGGCCAGTTCGAGGCCCTCGAACTCTTCCCAAGGAACATATTCCCTCAGCTCGACAGGCCGGATCTCGGGCTGTTCATATTCTTCAAGTCCGTGACGCGGGATAGGACCCGGTCGGAACTTGACTTAATGGACAGCAGGCAAGGCCTAACAGGTCGAGTTGGACACGGCGGACAAACACGCGGCACACTCAGAATTTCGGTGTAATCGGGCGATGGGGAAGATGGGCTTTGGCCCACAAGCCATCTACGTGGTCAAAACTCGTGAGTTGGGTTGGTGGGAGGCTGACCTGAAGGGGTGGGATCACCCGGATTCAGCCGGGGCAGACCTCGCGCCCGAGGGCACTATGGGGTTCATTCTCTCGCATGGCAGTAAATTCACATGTAACGGGGGACAGGACCGGGCTCTCTCTCACCGTCGGCGCGAGCACAAAGAAAATACGAAGGGACAAACCATAGGGGAGTAAGTGATCAGCCATGTACCTTGCCAAGCCTGAAGAGGCCGGCGCCGATCGGAGATGAGGGCGAACTGGGAGCGTGCACGCCCGGTGAACACGCTGCGCCGCTATAGATTCGGTCGTGACCTGTGTGTACAACCAAATGAAAGCCTCCACGTAGGGAGGGGGGACTCGGGGATGGGGCAAAAGGTAGAAAACTACCCTCACAAAGGAGGGGGGAAGCAAGGGGAGGGGAACACTAAGGTGCCGATCTGCGAACAGGCCTGCTAGGATGATGCCGATCATCCTGCACGGTACGCTGAGCATAGAGGTCTGAATGGAGTGCCGCCAGTGCTCAGACAAAGCCAGGGGAGTACTGGTGTGTTCCTGAAAAGCTGATGTCAATCTGAGGTTGCTGGAAGGCGGGGCCGGCCGAAGAAGTGGACCTACGCGATTCTGTCCCGCAGGGCAGGGTTGCACAGTCGTGGTGCAGTCACTAGTACGCTCGCTGTAGAACTCCAAACGAGGTGGGACCAACTCAGTGGGATAGCAGACAGGGAGATCTACATACCCTCAAGCGATGGCAGCCATTGGATCACCGATCCGGGCGTGGTCGCAGAAGTGGCAAGCCTCAGGTTCCTGGGTGAGCAGCCAGACAGGTCGATGATGGCCATGTTGGAATTTCCGGAGTCAAAGTCAGAACAGGACGAAACCACCTGGGTTGGTTTCGTGTCGTCGAGGGTCACAACTTTGGTGAAGATGCCTTGGGCCAAAAACCAGCAGAGGAAGGCGTGCCAAGGCTGACGATTCTGCTGCAGGTTCTAGGCGGACTGGGTCACACCAGTCAGGTGCAGTCGTAGGAGAACGGACGCCCCGGGCTGTGCTGAGGTCAAAAATGGATGGGACCACCTCTGGATTGGTGGAGACTCGAAGAGGAAGAACTCTTCTGAAGAGAGTTTGGGCTGATTCATGCTGTAGAAGACAGTGTAGCCGCTACCAAAGGGTACTCAGGTGCAGGTGCGAATCTAGCACAGTTGCATTAAAATGGTCGACGCGGTCAGTGCCGAAGTCAAAATGGGGCGGGACCACATCTGGAGCGAAGTCGTCTCGAAGCAGCACGACATCTCTGAAGAGTGCAGACACTGGTTCATGTCGTCTGGGGGTGTGGCAGAGCATGCAAACTGGACCTCAGGTTCAGTTTGAGACGGCAAGCAGCAGGGTCACCGTAGCTCCAACGCAAGGCCGAGGAAGACGACGAGGCAGACTCCGGGCGGCTGGGAGCGAGCTTGAGTGCTGCTGGAGGTGTGGAACATAGTGGGAGGTGGCTGGAAGAGGGCTGGGGCATGAGGGGGCTGGAGAGGAGGCGGCTAGGGTTAGGGCTATGGGGGGCGCTGGTTTGTGGGAAGGAGATGGGAGGGGGCGGCCAATGTGGTAGAGGGGTAGCTGTAGAGCCAAGATTTTACCGGCCACCGCGTTCGCTATTACTGCTGTTGTTGCCGCTTTCTTTAGCGCTGCTTGTTACTGTCGTTGTTTTCAGTTGGGGTTATAGGTGACTCACCCCTGCTTTTTAGGTGTAGCAATTCTTCCTCGAGGTTCGAGGGTGCAACGTGGGGGTTCTTAGTTGCCAGCTTGCTGGGCCTAGTGGTCACTCGATATTGAGTACGTTTCCCTTGCCTTACACTGTACTTTTTGAACTGGACTCTATAATTAGTTTAATTATTTAATTATTATTATTACTATTATTCCTGCTATATTTCTTATTTCCTTGTACTACCACGGACACCTTTCAGCCCTTTCGAGCCCTCCGGCTCGTGGGCGGCGGGTCAGGATCCGAATGGTATCAAGTTATTCTCGATATCTGGGTCTTGAGTCATTATAGATGGTATCAGAGCGGTGTTGTGGAGTGTACATGGGAATTCGAGATATTGCAGTGATCAGAGTCCATAAGGTGCCGTACAGTCAACAACTGACATAGGGTTCTGTGTTTCTTTTCAAGTTCATTTCTCGCTTGAGAGCTAGAGTGCGTGCCGTGGCACTGTGAAGGTGGTTGCTGCTTTCGTCGGAGTGCCAGCGTGGGGCCCGAGGAATGTGATCGAGAGCTATCTTTCCGATTGGTGGTGGCCCCAGTTGCGTTGAGTTGCGTTGAGATTTTATCGGCAAGTGCGAGTTCGCGGTGCTGCGTTCGAGGTTTTTACAGTGAGGTCAGGTGACTGGTGAGGATTGTGAAATCTCGCGATCAATGACACCCAAGAGGGGGGTGAATTGGGTGTTTTCAAACTTTTAACAAAATCTTGGTCAATTTAGTGGAATATGAAAAATAGCCACAACGAATCTTATATCTATATGTAAACTCTTAGATCTAATAAAATTTATCACACACAATCGATTTTGGGTACGATGGCGAAGGTGAAAATCTGAAGATTCTACTCACGCAAGATGTTATCTTCCGGATAAGATTTGTCTTGTCGATCCGAACCCACCTTTTAATATACCTAAGATCTAATATGAGAATGATAAATTATACTAGGTCTCACTCAAACAATGTAATTAAATTAATCTACGTGGATGCTGCACAGAATGGGGATAGAAGAAATGGAGCAAACCACACAAGGATGATGATTTTTAGGTGGTTCAATTTCAGTAACGGCAGCCTACGTCCACCCCTCACGATCTGTGAGGATTCTCACACTATCTTGTAAAGGATTACAAGATCAAAACACACACACACACACGTAGGGAGGTGGAAACTCCCACGAAGGTGTAGATACACCTAAACACACACGATTCTAACAGAAATCAAACACACACACACGGATCTAGGAAGATCCACACACACTGGAGTGTTTAAAGATTACAAGAGACAACACTTGAAGCTCAAGAGATTTTGGAAGAAGAAACACAGAAAAAGAGTTGCAGATTTAAGCTCCCCCTGAATGGATGAAGAGGATTTTGGATGCAGCTTGATCTCCACTTGACTTGGGTTGCTTTGCCTCAGATCTAGCTTGAGAAGCTTGAAGATGGATGAAGAACTTCTTGCATGAAACACTATTTACGGAGCTACAGTGGCTGCCCCTCCTTCTCCTTTGATAGCCTCCCTTGTTCTTCTTTTTTTATCCTTAGGGTTTTTGACTCCAATGAGATTATTTATAGATCTTAGGTGGTCAAGAGACATGCCACAAACCAGATCCACAAATCATGGCTTGATTGGCGGCATTGGCTTTAAACAATTGAGAAGTAAGACCTCTCCCCGTGCTTTAAGCAAAGAAGTCAAAATAAGCTGCTCGGGGGGTTCGGTCGACCGGAGGCATGTGATCGGTCGACCGAATTTCTGCAGGGTTGGGCCTTTTGCATGTTGGAAAAACTGGTCGACTGACCCATGGTTGGCGGTCGACCGAAATCCTGTAGGAGGAGGTTTTACAATGCTGTTAATTTTGGTCGACCGACCCCGGTCCGTTGGTTGACCGAACTGCCCCAGACCTGTAAAAATGAAGTGTTAGCCCGATAAAACATATCCATATGACAATGGCTTCATGTCCTTACATATTTCATGCATTTTAGGATTTATTTTAATTTTATTTATTCAATTAGAGATATTGAACCATTTTGAGAATTGAGCTTTACACAAGATATTCTTAAACCAACACTTAAGCACACTTAATCCGCATTGTGATTGCATTGACACAGCATGAGATAGAAACTCAATTCGGGATTTTGTTATCTCCAAAATCATTCAGAGAAACTCAACAATCTCTCCCTTTTTGATGATGACAAAACTCGAGTAGGAAAGTACATAAGTGTTTTGAACAAGAATCAAATCCGTCAGACCAATCCAACTCATGCAATCCATTCAAATCCATTTCAATCATTCATATACGCCCAATTGTTTGAAGTGAAATAAAACTAATATAGGTGCCAATACCAAGTGCATTTCATTCATTGAAGCTCAGAATACAAATTACATGATATTGACATTACATGGACATGGTGCATGACACGAAACGAAGACCAACAACCAAATGCAGGACTCTAATGTAGGACTCTATGGAATACAAATGACATGCAAATGCCAAATGGCACACAAACATGCAAGCATACCTAAAGCATACCATATAGAGACCTACCTAGCTACTTCTCCCCATTTGGCATCATCAAAATGGGGAGTGGGATACAAGAGAAGTGGACAAAACAACACGAAGGGAGACAAGAGCAGCTACGGAGCAGGGTGATCTGGAGTCCCCTCTGCTTCATCACGATCAGAAGCATCGTCCGCATCCCCAGAGCCAGCATCATCAGGAGCGAGAGAAGGAGGTGGAGGAAGACGGCACTCAAATGAATGCAGAAGATAGTCCTGATGCGCCAGTTGAGAATTGATACTGATAAGTGCACGGTTGTTGAGCCAGAAAGCATCGTGGGTATCCTCGTAGCGGGAGGTGAGAGAAGTCATGTGGGTAGAGATAGAATCCAAGGCATGAGAGAAGGAGTCCATCCGGCCAGTCATTGTGTCCATGAAGGTATCAAGTCGCCCAAGGGAGGAGTCAAAGTGAGTTTCCATGCCAGAGAGACGCCTGTTAAGAGCCTCATAGTCCCCCCAAGTGGGCTATCCAGCACCCTGAGTAGAGGACTCCCCATTAACTGTGGTGGGGGAGGCACCTCGGGATCCATGTGAGGCGGTGAGGATGGAGGAGGCTGGCCCTCGTCCTGAACTGGTGCAGGTCCTGCCCTTGATCTTTCTATTCTTTCTGCTCTTCTTCACTTGCTGATTCCCTCTTAACTTTTAAATCTCCTTATTTTTTTGCTATGACTAAAATAAATATAATATGATTAATAATTTAAATATTTAGATCAAATTAATTCTTTTATTAAACAAATAAATTATTAAACTAAGAATTTGCGCGGTATTACACTTGCCATGAGGTTTTGCCAGCTTTAGTTGGCAACTCTAGGGATGCTTCAAGGGCACTAGCCGGCAACTACCAGCAAGGCCACATCATCACCAAAGATGACTCTACCAAAGCCTCATCGTTGTCGATAAAAGATCACAGGGAATCTCCTTTGACAAATGTTTGTAGCTTAGAACAACCCCTGCCAGAATCTAGTAACAACAATTCTCCAACCCCACTGGCATGGGCTAGTGGCTTTGAGAACCAAGAAGTACATGAAGCCGACAGTGAGGATGAAGATTTCATTGACTTCCAACCTGCTCCTCCCGAGCTAGAGGATGGTGTCCAAGCAACCATTGATGAGCATGTTGAGATCAACTTGGGTGGAGTTAGAGCTCACCAACCAACGTTCGTCAGCACTCTCCTCACCGAAGTAGAAAAGTAAGACTACAAGCAACTTCTGCTCGAATACAAAGACTACTTCGCCTGGATGTATAAGGAGATGCCAGGGCTAGACCCCGCTGTGGTAGAGCACGAGCTAGCCATTTCTCCCTCAGCAACTCTAGTTAAATAGTCACAACAGCACATGCGCCATGACCTGGAACTCCAAGTTTCGATCGAAGTCAATAAAATGGAAGAGGTTGACTTCTTTGTGCTGTGTATCTATCCAATCTGGCTTGCCAACATCATCCTAGTGAAGAAGAAAAGTGGCCAAGTCTGCATTTTGGATGCTTTGTTAGAAGGTAATGGGGATCTAGAATGCCAGTTTTGGGGGCAACAGTCAAGGGCAAACCCCTTATACTCTACATCGCTACCATGGATGCTTCATTAGGAGCCCGACTGGCACAAATTAATGAAAAGAGCAAGGAGAAGCCGCTCTACTACCTCAGCTGGAAGCTGATCGGTGCTGAGTGCCGCTACTCCGCCATGGAGAAGATTTGCTTAGCGCTAGTTTTCACTGTCAAAAAGTTGCGGCACTACCTCCTGTCCCACCGAGTGGAGCTTATATCTAAGCATGACCCACTCAAATATCTTCTCTATTGTGTAAATTATGTTTTGATGATGTCTTACTATAAGTCATTGGCCAATTGATTTAGGAAATCTAAAACATCCTTTTATTGATTAGATATGAAGAACTTAACAGATCCACAAAACTGAGTCGACCCCTTTCGTAGGTAGCGTCGACTCCATTGCTCTCAAAAGAAGGAAAAGCCCAAAGCATAGTCATACAGCGTTGACCTCACCTCCTAAGTTGCGTCTATGCAACCAAGCTGTGCTAGTAGTCCAGATCAGAGCAGCTAGCGTGGGAAATGAGGGAGTCGACCCTCGGTGTTGACCCCTCTCGGCTAGTGTTCTGTCACGTCCTGTTGCATTGACCATGTCTTCTCTGGGCATCGACGCTAGACAATCTCTAGAAGTAGACGTCAAGCAGCCTTCAATACTGCATCGACCCCACCATCTCAGGGCGTCGACGCAAGGCTCTTCTAGAAACTATTATGAATGCATTCTTCAAATGATGCGTCGACACACCCCACTTGCTGCGTCGACGCACAACATGCAAGCCTGTAAGCAGTTCAAGTGGGACACTGGCCACATCAACTCCAGCCTTTCACTGTGTCGAATCCAGCCTCACCCTGGTGCCAAGCAACTCACAAGTGTTGACACCCATTTTTTACCGATAAGTTGAGTCATTCCTTTTACTCCCCTTTATTGATGCCTCGAGTTGTCCATTACTCATTGGGCTATTCTCAGGCAATGTTCTTGGGCTTATTTTATGGGTAGTCTCCCTCCCTAGCTGGGTCCATTTCAATTCTGGGCTTAATGGGCCTTGAAATGGTTAAATTCATCATTTTTATGAATTTCAAGTGCCCAGACTTGTGCGGTCATACTCCAGCCATTCAGTCCTTGAGCGGTTGTCTATGAGCCATCCATATATTTCTTGAAGGATTTAGATGAATTTCTGAATTATCACCGACATGCTTATATACGGCCGGATCATAGCCGTTCAACCCGATGAGCGGGCTATGGATAGCCGTTCTTCTCTCAGAGTCCTAACATCGGTTGGTTTTCCAGTTAATTATCTATTTATCTCATTTATTCTGATTTATCACTGACAGGCTTGAACGGTTGACTGTTAGCCGTCCATCCACGAGAGTCCAACGCCGATTAAATCAGTTAGTTCGCTGGATAAATTAATTATTTTTTGATTTATTTAAACTTCCACCGACAAGGAATTTTTAGGTTTTTCTATATAACCCCCCACCCCCTCTTTTCTCTCATTCTCTCTTTCTCACTCTCTCTCTTCTCTTTCTCTCCCCTCTCCTCTGGGTGGTCGACAGGGTCAAAGGCAGGCGAGGCAGGGATGGCGTGTGGGCAAGGAGTGCGAGGATGGGACGAGGATAGAGGCGACGGAGGCGCGGCGAGCTCGACTGCGAGTTCGGGCACCGATGAGGGTTTCAACGGTATTTTCTTCGTGGATCGGCATCCACGATGCATCAAATCTTCGGTGGAGGTTGGGGGACGGTTCCCTAGCTCGTGTATTTCATTTCCCGTGAGTTTCGTAGGCCGTGACGAGCCGAGCCGACTATTCGTGGCGTTTTGGGGAAAATCCATGTTTTAGGACTTGAGCGTCGATCTGCCATTTTATGAGGTTTCGGACCGATTCAAGGGCATAGATGCATGCTAGGGATGTCGAGGGAGCTTCCCCCTTGTTTTCCCCCTCTTCCGTGGATGATCGGGGCGTGGAACGGGATTTTGAGATTCTTCCCGCCAGTCCCATTCTCGGGTGGGTGTGGCGGACCTTCCAGAGACCATCACACTCACTGGCGGCCGAAAGTAGGCACGCCAGATGCCCTGGTGGCCTAAGGTGGGTGTGCCACCTGTTACTGTTTTGTCGGTAAGGGTTTTTGTCGGCTGGCGGCCGCACGATAAACTGCCAACTGCTGTAGCGACTGTAGCTTCGGTCGCCACTTTTGATTTTGACTATTATGCTTCGGGGCGCGTATTTTGACCGTTGGGGTCACGTGCCCTCTAGCAGCCGTAGGTACGCACGCCAGAGGGATCTTAGTGGACCAGGGTTGGACCATTAGAGCAACTTGGGGGCCCTATATAGGACCGCCAGACTCAACGTGACTCGTCTTCTAGCGGACCAAGGTTGGGCCGCTAGAGTCCTTGTGGCGGACCAGAGTTGGGCCGCTAGAGATTGTGGCGGCCCAAGGTTGGACCGCCAGGTGATTCTCCGTGTTACTATGTTTGTTGTGCGCCGTGTTTGTCCTCGATTGACCCGGTTGTGACCCAGTGGTTGACCTTCGACCTCGTGAATATTTCAGACACCGTGAGACCTGCGTTTGTATTTTGGGGGTGTCCGGAGGTGCCGCGTTGTCTCATTTAGCGCGCCCGTGTGTTTAGAGGGTCCAGGTGACCCTGGGTGTGCTTTGGGTTCCATGAGGTACTCGAGTGAGTCCTCGCGAGCTGGTGTGTGTGCGGAGGGTCCTTCCCGCACGTCGTGAGGTTTCTAGGTCGGTGGGTCACGTGTGTGGCCTCGGACTGTGAGTCCAGTTGACCAGCCTGGGACTGGAAGTTTCTCAAGTTCCCTTTTTGAGGGGAGAGTCTCGACGGTTGTGAACTGCCTCGTGAGTCATCGCTTTGTGGTTTCGAACCTAGGGATTAGGCCAGATTGACGACTTAGTGCTGTCACGTGCAACGGTCTTGACCTCGAGTCTCGTAACTCAAGGACCATTGAGTTTAGTAGGTCTAGTGAGCTGCCCAGAGCCTAGTGACTTCGAGTCACCTGTTACTCCATGTTACTCGCAATCGGTGCGTGCGTGGTTCTTAGTGTCCACGTTCTGTGACACGTCCACTAGTCGTAGCTTTCCTTCGGCACTCGTGTGCTGGCTCGCCTGGGAGTGGCTGAGTGGCGTACCCGAGAGAGACGGTGAGTAGGCTGGTTACCGTAGGGCCCCCGCGCACAGCCGAGTCCGGGCTCGGGGGGAATTACCAGTTAGAAGACAGGCCTAGGGCGTATGGTCTGAGTGTGCACACGAGATTGGGGGCGTCGGACACCGCCGGCGGGCGCGACCCCAACTAGTCCTTGTTTTGTGGTACTACTGGTTACTGAGTGTGTCTGAATCTCGCGCCCGGGGCGTTGTAACTAGACACTTGTGACGCGGCGTAAGACGGCAGGGGACGCATCCGGTCGTTCTTCTAGTGGGCGGTACTCCCGTCACGTGACGTGAGTTGTCGTGTCTCGGTTTCCATTTCCAACCTGCGAGACGGGATTTCGTGTGTGGTTTCGGGAGTGTTCCCGGAGTCGAGGTCTGGGGTTTCCGGTGAGCGTCACCGAGGGTTTCCCTAGACAGCGTTGAGTTCACGACGGCGAGATCGTGACTGTGTTTCTGGACCGCGAGGTTTCGGCTTGGACCCTTCAGGGAGGGCAAGCCTCTACGACCGAGGTGTCGTGACGTTTTCCTAGTAGCGTGGCTAGGGCGGTTCGTGTCTGATGGTCCCCCGATCGTGGAATCGGGATGTCGGGTGCGTGACTTGGATGTCCCCCGACGAGAGACTGGGTCGTGTTTTTCGGTACAGTAGGAGTAGATGTAGAGCCGAGTTTTACCGGCCGCCGTAGGTTACTGTTCCTGCTGTTACTGCTGTTCTTTCCGTAACTAGCGTAGCTCTTTCCTTTCCGTCGTTGTTTTCTCGGTTGGGGTTCTGCGGGATCCCTACTGAGCCAGTGATAGGAGACTCACCCCTAGTTTTCAGGTGTGACGGTTCTTCCTCGAGGTTCGAGGGAGCGACGTGGAGGTCCCTAGTTGCCAGCTTGCCGGGCCGAGTGTTCACTTAGCATGTGGTACGTTTTACTACTTTAGACTGTACTTTCTGTTGGACTGGACTCTGTTGTAGTTAGTTATTTATTTCTGTTTCATTAGATCGGTTTGCTAAAGTAGCAAAAATAAAATTAATTTTTAATTAATAGTTTAAATTTAATAATTACACCAGAGTCCAGTCCAAAGGAAAGACGAGTAGTGCAGTCCAAGTATAGTGGACAGAAAAAAAAGACGTACACTGAGGTTGGGGGAAGCCCGACGTAGGTACAGTTGGCAGCTACGGTCACATAACACCAGGAACCGCAGAAGTAGAACGACGCCACCCACTTGAAAAGCAGGGGTGAGCCTCGTGCCATTGGCTCAGTAGGGGTCACGTGGATCCCCACCGAAAAATGCGCAGTAACACTGAACAACAGCAAAAACAACAGGTGTAGCAAAGCAGAAAAACTACACTAGAAACCTGTAAAGAAGAGGAAGCAGGAGTAGGGAACAAGCAAGGAAGAGAAAAGCTAAAAGAAAATGGAAAAGTCATACCGAACGAGCGCAGCTATCGAACTAACCTCGGCTCCTAAGCTACTCCTAATAGCAACAGAAGGGCGAACTCTGAACTGGCGAAGTCAGAAGTTGCCGATCCATTGACGAGGCACCGAGCAAGCGAAGGCCTGCAAGAAAAAAGGGAAAAGACAAAAGCCCTAGAAAAAGTCTAGACAAACTAGATAGAAAGCACACACGACTTGATTGTCATGCACGCTCATCTGGACACGACCACATGCACAACTAAAACATCATGCACATGGCACAACACTACACTGACCTCGGGCAAAGCCACAAGGAGGCTGACCTGAAAAGGTCCCGACGCTCGAGAAACATGAGAGTTACACGGAAGTCACGTGTCATGTGTTTGAAGTACTCCCCTCACTAGAAGAATAGCCAGCTGCATCCCCTGACATCTTATGTTGTACCTACAAGTGGCTCATCTGCCTGTCATCCAAAAGCACGACCGAGACCAAGACGCTGTCAAAACCAAAACAGAACTACAGTCGCGAGTGACTAGTCAGGGTCATGCCCGTCGGCGTAACTTCAAAGCCCCTGACCACGTGTGCACACACTGGCTCTCGCCTAAGCCAGGCCTCTAGCTAGTATTCTCCCCCCATAGGACGCTACGGTCGAGGACACTACTATCGAGTGTGGGAGCCCACGAAACTAGCTTAACAATCGAAAATCGAGAAATGCCCCGCCGTAAAGGCTGACATGCCGAAACGTGCCGTAAGGCTATGACTAGTGGAGGATCATGAGACACAGACTCTAAAATGTGAGTGCTGGAGTACAGACAGGCAAGAAGCACTATCGCACGTACTACGAAGCACCAATGGCAGTACAGGAAACTACCGACAGACTCAGGAAAAGGCAACTAGACCTGAAACTACAATGATCCTTGAGTCTTATGACTCAGAGTCAATATCATCATATAAAGCAGAATAAGCCGCCAATCGGTCTAATCCTAAGCCAGAGAAAATGACTCACCATAAGAAACGACTCACAGAGACCTGAGGGAACACCGAGAACCCTCAGCACACCTGGATATGCAGAACGAGGTAAGACGATACCTCACAACATCCAGAACCATGTCTCGAACTGGACAGAACCACCGAGACACACACAAGGTCACCTGTTAACCACTGGGTCACACCGGGTTGACCAGAACCTGACAATGACAATAAAAAATAGTACAGAAGACTGCCCACTGCAAGCACACTCCTGGCTACCTCACATCAAGGTTTTAGCCCTCATAGGATATCGAGAGACATCCACGGGACAACGGGCAAACCACAAGGTCAAGCGAAGATATACAGAAACCAAGACGTCGGGAAACGATATTCTGCATAATGGTAGTCATAGATTGAGTCGTTAGGAAAACTGTGGTAGTCTGAGAATAGACCACACTCAGTCAACCTTCAACCGACCAATCCAGCACACCACCGACATACAGACACCGCCCTAGGACACAAACCTAAGACAGACAGACATAGCACAGGCTATCACGGCCAATTGACAACTCAACGAACACAGCAACATGGGCGGTCAACACTAGGCCACTCATGGGGATGAGCGGTCTGGATCAAACCACTCAAGGGAAGAAGAATGGTCCACAATGGACTACTCTAGGGGGATGAATGGTTGGGAGCCAACCGCTCAAGGGAACAAACCCCTACACGCTAAAATAGATGGGCGGTTAGGACAGGACCACCCAAGGGGATGAGCGGTCAAGGTCTAGCCGCTCAAGCCCACAGATCCAAAAGAGTTCCTGGTCCAAACGATTTTGACTAAACCACTGAATAGAACCGACATATTACAGTGTCAGTCAAAACGGTCATGACCA
This sequence comes from Amorphophallus titanum, assembly GCA_024336825.1. Taxonomy (NCBI): domain Eukaryota; kingdom Viridiplantae; phylum Streptophyta; class Magnoliopsida; order Alismatales; family Araceae; genus Amorphophallus; species Amorphophallus titanum. Next base: position 34,642,519 of record JANBPO010009603.1, read on the forward strand.
GACCACCTAACGCGACCGACACTCAACTGTTGACCAAAGGTCAACTGGGATAAGCGGTCAAGACATGGCAACACATCCCAACGGAAGGATAAGCGACTGAAAGCTGGCCACCCAGGAGGGGATAAGCAGACCTCACCTAGCCGCCCATACCATGAGCGGTCTAACAATAGACCACTCAACCTCAAAATTAGACGTAGATAAACGATCCGAGGCTGGCCACTCATATAGATGAACGGCACCTGGTTCGACTGTTCAACCGTCACGACGAGCAAACCCAGGGGTTCATCTGATCGTGATCTCTCCACGCCCCATTCGTATCGAAACGAAGGGGATACAATCACAACCTCCCTGGTAATTACATAGACTCCGACCGGAGTCAAAATGACACACGAATCGCGATCGTCCTCAGGCCGTCCAGAAGTTAAGTCGCAGGCTCACGCGAGGTTCGTACTCGAGCGCGACGATCGATCCGAGTCAAGTCGATTTAGTATGTCAATTTGTTAAGTGGCTTATTTAATTTTTATTTGAGTCAAAAATTCAGTAGCATCTCTCCGTCCCGGAGGATTGGTCGGGGAGAAGCAGGGAGTACTCACGTGGCGGAGCAACCACTACAAGTCGGGTGGCACAACGGCGATCGGCAAAACCCAAACGAATAGGAAAATCCTGAGGGCTAGCCTGCGAGGGGCACCAAGTCCGTGGGTGAGAGTAGACGGATAGCGCGACTCATAACGGGAGTGGAGACCTCGAGGGCTAGCCTACAAGGGGCATGCGACCCGAGTCGGTACCACGCCTAAATCGGGATGACCGATTAGAGAGGAAAAACCCCGAGGGCCAGCCTACGAGGGGCACCCGTCTCACGACCACCACGAGTCCCACTAGGGGCTGTGGATTTCAAATGTTGGGACTACTCCCATTGTTGTGCACTCGTTGACTTCTGGAGACCCGCCATTAGCGAACGGACTCCTACAGGTCGAATGCTTGGAATAGATGATTAGGGGAATGTTCCCCTCCCTGGGTCATTGAATCTCACTGTTGAGATTTGTTAAAACGGTGCGGTAAAGAGATGCACAGTTAGCGGAATAACATTAGTATCTGTAGGGTGCACATGTGTGCGCAAGCGAGTGTTAGCTAGCTAGTTTTATACTCATCAAATGAGTTTAGAAAGCGGAGATGAGCATTTTGGGGATGGCCTCGTCTCCCTCTGCTCATAGTCAAGAACAGAGGGGGAATTAGGGGGACAGCCCATAATAGATAGAGTGTACGCATGTAAGCATGCCTCCGACGGTAGAATTCTTTGGCATCCGGTTGGAAGAGGAAAACCCCCGGGGAGGGGAGATGGATTACTATATCCCAAGGGATCCAAGGGCATATGTAGCACTGGGGAAATGAATCGGGACGGTCTTCGCTCAGCCAAATCGTTAAATGCGCAGAGAGTAAAAAGAAGATATACACTATTCATCCCGGCGCCGACGTTGTCGAATGGTGCCGGTTCAGTGGCCATAGGAATGACATACAGAGAAAGTAGAAGAAGGGGAAGAAGCGACGCAGGACAATATTAACTCATTCAACCGAGCTTATACATTTCATTCATCCCAAACATGAGAAGGGGAGGCACAGGTTCAGACTGCGGTGCCGGCACTGATGCTCGGACACTGTTTACATTATTAAATAGAGAAAAGGGCTGCAAAGAAGGCACAGGTTCAAACTGCGGCATCGGCACTGATACTCAGACACTATTTACATTATTAAACAGAGAGGAAGATTGCAGAGAAGGAGAATAAGATGAGAAGAAGGGGGGAAATACGACTCTTATCATCGCCTCCCACTCCCTCTCTCATTTACATCGAAGCAGGGAGAGAATCGGCGGGGAACATAGTGGTTACCCACCTACGGAAACATGGGAGAACCCTTCTTCTCCGACGCCGTAGAACTGGTACGTAGCAGAGGAAGACGGCGGTAGTGGAGACACTCTCGGAGGAAGAACTTGCTCAGGAAGAAACCCTGAGACTCTCTTCTGATTGGCCCTCGATTCTTTTCTCTATCTCACTCTCTTTTTTTCTCTTTTTTTCTCTTCTATTCTCTCTTTTCTTTCTTTTGTTCTCTCTCTCGTCGTTCTCTTCTATTCTCTCCTTTCTATTCTCTTTCACTTTTTTCTTCTTGAATGAACAAAGCCTTTTATCGGCCCAAGCTTCTCGGTGCCATGGAGGGGCATGCCGGGAAGGGTGGCATCGGGGAACGGCCTAGGTCTTTTGCGCGCCGGTGAAGACGACGCCATTTTAAGTGGCGCGCCGGTGAATGGGGCGCCGTATTAGCTCCCCTTGATTGCCGAGGGTTAGCCGATGAGTCTGGGGATGATTCCGAAGGTCACCATTGATGATTCTTTTTGCCGCAGTTCTTGAAAAACCTTGACAGGGCATTGACGCAGCTCTCAGCATGATGCACGACCTTAGTCAAAACTCCATGTGTATTTGGCTCGAACATGTAGGTTTTTCACTGACACGGCCTTCAGCACTATGATTTGTGCTTCCGGCTCAGCCTTGCTTGTGCTCAAAGCTCCCTTGCAGGGTGACATAACACCCAGGGTGATTCCGCCTTGACTCGACGTTGACTTGGTCACTAACAGACCCAACAGAGTGAGAAGCTGAACCTGTGTCAGGTGATCGGGGTCTTCCACTGACAGAGCCTTTGGTTCCTTGTCATGAAGGGCCAATGGTGTTCTTCCTCCTCAGGAGAGTCTTCATTCAGGTGGCAAGCCACCGGGTGGACCGTCATCCTTGGTCGGGTGATGGGTGTGGGGTAGCGGCATGATGGAGTCGATGCCGGATCATTGGGTAGGCTTAGTCGCATTGTCGGTTAGTTATGGATTCATCTCGATTCTCCTGAGCTGAAGTCCCCAGTGTTCATTCCATGTGACTTGAGGCTCTGGCAGTTTGAGAAGTCTTCAGTAGGTTGATCTTCATCGACTTTTGTGCTTCAGTGGGCCGTGTCATTCATCTTTGCGGCTTGATCACCGTCCATCATATTTTGAGTGCCAACAACAGGGCACACGGCGAGGAGGAGGTTGTCGAGGTGTGGACCCGGCCCCCCCCCCCCCCCCCCCCCCCCCCCCCCCCCCCCCCCCCCCCCCCCCCCCCCCCCCCCCCCCCCCCCCGCCGCCGCCCCCCCCCACGATGTATTCCCAATGTGGGACACCATCGAGATCGGGGAAGTTGGGGTGTCGTGGGCACTACTGTGCTAGAGCGGTCGGGCGCTGTTGAGACTGGGCGATCGGATGGTGTGGGTGTCACTGTGACTGAAGTTGCAGGGCGCTAGTGACATTAGGGCGGCCAAGTGCCATAGACATTGTTGTGACTAGGGCAGCCGGGGTCGTAGGCATCATTGTGACTGGAGTAACCGGGTGCTGTTGGCACGGTTATGATTGGAGTAGTCGGGTGTCATAAGCACCGCTGTGATTGGGGTGACCCGGTGTCGTTGAAACTGGGGCAGTTGGGTGCCTTGGACATTGTTGCTGGAGCGATCGGGTGTCATGAACCCCGCCGCAACTGGAGTGACTGAGCGTCGTTGGGGCTGAAGTAGTTGGGTGTCGTCTGGACTGAGGAGTTGGGTGCCGTGGGCACCGTTGTGACTATAGTAACTGGGTAGTCAGGTGCCGTGGGCACCGTTGTGACTAGAGCAACTGGGCAGTTGGGTGCTGTTGGCACCGTTGTGACTGGAGTATCGGGTAGTCAGGTGCCGAGGGCACCGTTGTGACTGGGGTACCTGGGCGCCGTTGAGACCATGGCAGTTGGGCGCGACTGAAGTTGGTGTAGTCAGTAAAGCTGGAAATCGGTGAGCGCCATTGAGACGTAAGCTGGGCGGGCGCCGTTGGAACTAGCAGTTGGGTGCCGGGGGAACCGTTGTGACTGAGGGAGTTGGGCGCCGTGAGACCTTGGCAGTTGGGTGCCGGGGGCCCGGGTGGGATTGAAGGAGCTGGATGCTGTGAGACCTTGACGGTCGGGCTCTGTTAAGACTGGTAGTCGGGTGTCGGGAGTGCCGTTGTGACTGAGGGAGACCTTGACAGTTGGGCACTGTTGAGACTGGTAGTTGGGTGCCGGGAGCACCGCTATGACTACAGGAGTCGGGCGCCGTGAGACCCTGGCGGTCGGGCACTGTTGGGACTGGTAGTTGGGTGCCGCGAGCACCGTTGTGACTGAAGGAGCTAGGAGTCGTGAGACCTTGGCGGTCAGGCGCTATTGGGACTGGTAGTTGGGTGCCGCGAGCACTGTTGTGAAGGAACCGGGCATCGTGAGACCCTGGCGGTCGGGCGCTGTTGGGACTGGTAGTTGGGTGCCGCGAGCACCGTTGTGACTGAAGGAGCATGGCGTTAGATGCTGTTGAGACTGGTAGTCGGGTGGATGGGGCACTGTTGTGACTAAAGGAGTTGGGCACCGCGAGACCCTGGCAGTCGTGTTCGGGGCACGTTCATGGAGGCAGAGGTTTGACACTTCATCTTGCATCAAGGCTCGTGAAGTATGCTCATTATTTCGGTAACCGCGTTTAGGGCACGCTCATCGAGGTGACATCTAGGCGACGCACGATCATCGAGGTAGGGACTGAATAGGGTGCTCTCATCAAAGCAATATCCAGGTAGTGCATAATCATCGAGGTGGGGACCAGGCAGGATGCTTTCCTCAAAACAGCATCCGAGCAGGGCACAATCGTGAAGCGATATCCGGATAATGCACGTTCATCAAGGCAGGGACTTGATACTTCATCTCGTATCAAGACTTATGAACATACTCTCGTCTGAGGTGGAAACTTATGTCTCGGCTAAACGCTGTATGAGGGATGATCATGCGACATACCCTTGGCGTGTGTTTAGCCCAACAAGTCAACCAACAAAGCCTTCCGAGCTCCACGCGCTAAGTGCTCCTTGCATGTGCTAGGTCTGGGTGTCTGTTGTGCGCTGCTGGATGATCAATCGATACTGAGTGGGGTGGACGTGCTCACGCGGGAGAGAGGTGGGAGCTGAAGGTCGATGCAGAAGGTGGTCGCGGGGGGGCACCGGAGGGTGGCTGTGTGTGAGAGGGAGGGAGGCGGTGGCCGTAGGTGACTGATGGGAGAGGTGGAGAGAGGACGGTGGGGGAGGTGCGTGCGCCGGAGAGGTCGGGTTAGCGAGAGAGGGGGAGTGCGAGGAGGTCGACGGTGGTAGTGTGAGGGAGTTGGTTAGACGGGAGGCCGGTGGAGGGTGCAGTGGGGTGGCCGCGATGTTGCCGGAGGTGGCGGAGGCGGTGCCTGGGTGTTGGCACGGAGAGGGCAGCAGAGGGGGGGGCGGTAGTCGGCGGTGGCAGTGGAAGAGGTGGAGGTGGTGGCGGCGTGTGCACGGGGAGAGGGTGGCCGGTGCAGTCGTAGAGATGGAGGGGAGGAGCTGGGCGGTGTTGGGTGTTCGCAGGCGGGGGCTGCAGGTGGGGGGTTTGGTTGCCGGTGGAGGGATGGGAGAGAGGAGTGGAGTTAGCAGATGGAGTTGGAGAGTGCTGCCCCCGGGTAAGTGGTTGGACGCGAGCGGGGTTGAGAGGTGGCTGGAAAGGGAGATCCGTGGGAGGTGGAGTCTGTGTGGAAAGAAAAATGAGAGGGGGAGAGGGAGTTTTCTACGTGGGAAGGAGAGAGGGAGCAGAAGAGAGAGAGAGGTGGTGAGAAAATGAGAAGCCTCCCAAAAATCCCCCATTAATAGTGATAGATCTATCCTATATAGGTGGGGGGCATTTTAACTGGCACGGGGGACACATTTTTGGAATCCTTGAAGGATTTCCTACTGTCTGGATGTGTTTCCCATGTGCTACGGCGTGTATGGGGTGTGGAACGGGCCGAACCGGCCATTCCACCATTTTCATCATCGGGTCGACATAACGGTCCTACCAGAGATCGCTATGTTGCATAACGGTCCCGCGATAGGCCGTTATGCTCTGTTCGTCATTTTTGTCTTCGGAGGCCTTGGAGCATAATGGACCAGTCCTAGTCCGTTATGTGGGACATAATGCCCATGCCCAGGTGCATTATGGTCGGTGGATTTCGAGGATCTGACATGTCAGACTACTCGACGACCGTGCCTGCCTCGAAGACTGTCTCAGTCAGTTTGCATAACGGATTTCTCCCCATGCATTCTGTTTAAGATGACGCGTAGGTGTAGAGCCATTATGGTTCGTTGACCGCTGCTTTGGCTGGGTTGGACGGTTGGTATAATGCGCCTCACCCAGTGCATTTTGTGGCTATGACGGATGGGTGGTGGTCCGTTATATGCCCGTGGTCTGTGGTTGCGCGTTTTGATGTCTGTTGGGTATAACGCACCTGCCCTTGTGCGTTATACCTGTATAACGTGACAGTGGTGGTCTGTTATACTTCGTGTGGTTAGCACATTGGTCTGTCTAGCATAACGCCCCAAATGTGGTGCGTTATGTTGGTATAACGCCCTTATGCTGGCGCGTTATATTGTTTGTTGTAGTTTTCAGGTCTGGTTGGCACAACGCCCCTTCGGTGGTGCGTTATGTGTGTATAGCGCCCCCTTGCTGGTGCGTTATAGTCCTGTTGGTCGTATTGGCCGTTTGTTTGTGTGTTGTGCATCCGTCTGTCTTAGGTCCTTCTCTTGGGCGGTGTTTATCTGTCGGTAGTTGTCTGGATTGGTCAGTTAGGTGACTGGGTGTGGTCTTTTCCTAGACTACGATAGTACTCTAATGATTTTATCTAGAAGCTACCATTGTCCTTGTCTCTAGTCACGTAGCGGCTATCTCTTGACTGTTGGGTTTTTCCCTAGCAGTTGACTGATGAGTTGCTCTGCCCAGAGTGTTGTCATCCTCCGCCGCTTGTGTTCTTGGTAGTTCTGCTTGCTTGTGCTGCGGTGGCAGTGGATGTGTCTGTGTGTCAGTGTTGTGTCTGGTTCCCGTCAACCCGGGTTGGCCTAGCGATTGACAGGAAGTCTTGTCGTGTCTCGGTGGCCTTGTCCAATTCGAGACATCGGTTCTGGATGCTTCGAGGTATTGTTCTACCTCGATTTATGTGTCTAGGTGTGCTGAGGGTTCTCTGTGTCCCCTCAGGTCTCCGTGTTTTGGTTCTCGTAGAGCACTGTGTTCCCTGGCTTAGGATTAGACCGATTGGCGGCTTGTCCTGCCGTGTGCGACGATCCTGACTCAGAGTCATGGGACTCAGGGACCGTTGTAGTTGTAGGTCTAGTTTGTCTTGCCCAGTGTGGTCGGCAGTGTTCTGTGATACCGTGGGGTGCGTAGTACGGGCTATCTATACTTCGGCGCTTGTGCTTCAGAGTCTTCGGGTTTTGTGGCTCCTCTTTGGTTGGTGCCTTACGGCGCGCCTGGGGTGTGACGGCTCTTGTAGCGGGGCACTTCTCCCTGAGACACGATTTTTAAGCTAGTTCCGAGAGCTCCCGACTAGGCCGTAGTGTCTGCGGGGGAGAATACTAGCTAGAGGCCTGGCTTAGGGTCTACGGCCAGTGTGTGCACACGGAGTCAGGGGCATTAGACTCACGTCGACGGGCGTGACCCTGACTGGTCCTTGCAGTGACGATTTCCACGTGGACCTGCGACTTGGCCTCAGGAGTGGTGGCCCACATTTGGCTGGTTGTCGAGGTACTTATAGAGTGAGTTGTGGTGCAGCGTAAGACGTCAGTGGACGTAGTCGGCCGCTCCTCTTTCGAGTCACGTGTTGTGTGACTCTCGATATTTCTCGTGCGTCTTGACCTTCTGGGTCAGCTATTTTGGCTGTTGTACTCAAGGTCAGCGTCCTGTCGCATGTGTGATGCTCTCATCATGCGCGTGGCAGTGTGCACGACGTCCTCATCGTGTCGTCCGTCGTCTGTGTCGGTCATCTGTCTAGGTTTTCCTAGGATTTCTCTGTTGTCCTGGCAGGTCTTCTTTTGGAACCTAGTGTCGTGTCGACAGTTCGGTAAGCTTCTAGCTTCTTCAGTTCAGAGTTCACCTCTATCCCTGTTTGCTGTGGTGTTTGTCTGGTAGGTCCCTTGCGTCGGCAGTTCGGCAACTCCTGACTCTATCAGCTCCGAGTCGCTCTTCTGCCCTTGCTTGGAGTAGTTTGGGGTACCGAGGTTAGTTCGGTAGCCGTTGTCTAGTACAGCTTCTTCCTCCCCCTCTTCCTTAGCTTGTTCCCTACTCCTGCTTCCTGATCTGTTTCCTTTACAGCTTTGTAGTTTAGCTTTCCTGCTTTACTACTACCTATTGCTTACCTACTATTTTTAGCGTGTTACTACGTGTTTTCCTCGGTGGGGATCTGCGTGACCCCTACTGAGCCAGTGACACAAGGCTCACCCTTGCTTTACAGGTGGTGGTCATTCGTTCGGCTTCTGTGTGTACCTGGGGCGCGTGCTCGTAGAGTCTAGTTGTGGCCAGCTGGTACCCTCGTCGGGCTTCCCCCGACTCTCTGGTACGTCCTTTCTTTTCTGTCGACTGTACTCCCATTTAATTCCATTTCCGTAATTAAGATTTCCTATTAAGGCTTTCTGTTCGAGGGAAAACGGCTGTCTTTCCGCCAATTCATCGACTCGCAGACGATACATTTGTGATGTACTCTTTGCGAGGATCGTTTCGACTATTTTTACATATTTTTTTAAATTAGTGCATTTTTAGCACAATTTATGGATATTTAAAAATTAGAAAAAAAATCTAATTTGTTTTTTTATAAACCCCCACCCTCTCTCTCCTCTCACCCACATTCTCTCACTCTCTCTCCGATTTCATTCTCTCGTTCTCTCGTCCCCTCAGCTCTGACTACAAATGGAGGTGATCGTGGGCGAGCTAACGATGCCGGGAAGCTGTTGAGACACGTGATGGAGTGAGGATCGGATCGATTTTGGCGCGATCCTGAACGGTGGATTCAAAGCCAGCGGTTGAGCTCGCATTGTGGTTTTCAGCATGGTTTTGTCACCTCGACGCTCAGTTTCTTCGGTGGAGGAAGGGAGACGGATCACCACTTTCTCCTGCACGTTTTCCCTGCTTCTGTGCGTCGTTTGGTGCTCGAGCGGGCAAGATCGGGCCAGTTTAGGCAAAACCACTATTTTTGGGGTTTATAGGGTTCGCTGGAAAACAGTGATGATTTGTAGTATAATTACTGTCAAAATGACTGTCGGGTTGTCAGGATCCCGTACCCGCCAGTTTCGTGTCGATCGGTCGTCATTCGGGGCCAATAGGAGTTTGGGAACCTCGGTGACTCATTTTGGGTTGATTCATCAGAATCGCCCCGATCTCGCATTTTGATGCGTGCATGTGGCATTTTTAGCTCCCATACGTCTTCTGTGGTCGTGTGATTTTGTTTCCCCTGCGCTTTGGCATGAATGGGTCATGGAATGGGTCGATTCGGCCATTCCACTATTTTTCTCGCCGTGACGGTGTAGCGGTCGTTCCAGATACCGTCACAGTCTCTGACAGCCCTATGATAGACCATCACATGCCTTTGAGCATGTTGGTCAGTTGTGGCTATGGAACTGTGACGGTCCAGTATTGGAGCGTCACAGCCCTCTGACGCTGCCTTGTTGGTGCATCACAGCCCTCTCGTTCTCAATGTCGGTGTCAGTCGCTTCACTCTGACGGCCTTGCCTTAGACCGCCAGAGTACTATGGTGCCTATTCTTTGGACCGTCATAGTGTGTTTGACCGAGTTTGACAGGCTATGTTGGTTGGCTCTAATGACCCAACCCCCATGCGCCAGGGTGCTATAACGCGTCCATATTAGACCATTACATGCTGTTTGTCTGAGTGTACGTTTTAGGTCTGTTCACCCTGACGGCCCAATCTGGGTGCATCAGAGTGTGTAGCGTGCCTATAATAAGCCGTTACAGTCCAGTTGGCCGTGATGGCCGGTTCTATTCTGTGTCCATCTGTGTGTCATTTGTCTTAGGTTACTGTTGCAGGGCGGTGTCAGTGACGGCTCATTCCCCGACCATTACATCTGTGTGGCACGTCTTTATTAGACCGCCATAGTCCTGTCTCCTCTAGAGTGTAACTGCTCATCCTTAGATCGTCACCTCTGTGTAGCAGTCTAAAGGAGGGGTGTTACAGCCCTAGAGTTCTACTTTTTATCGTTTCGATTTCTGATTGACTTGGCTTGTCCTTGTGGTGTACCCACTTTCTCGTGGATGTCTCTTGACATCCTATGAGGGCTAGGACAACATCATAAGGTAGCCAAGAGTCTTCTTGCTTATGGTAGGAATCTCTTTCCTACTGTTGAGTCGTCATTATCTAGTTCCGGTCAACCCGGTGTCACCCAGTGGTTGACAGGTAGCCTCGTGTGTCTCGACGATTTTGTCTAGTTCCAGACATGGTTTCTGGCTGTTGTGAGGTATTGCCTTACCTCATTCTACATGTCCAGGTGTGCTGAGGATCCTCGATGTTCCCTCAGGTCTTCACGTGTCATTTCCTCTGACAGCGTCGTTCCCTCTGGCTTAGGATTAGACCGATTGGTGGCTTGGTCTGCTATTAATGACAATCTTGCCTCCGAGCCATCTGACTCAAGGATCATTACGTGAGTAGGTCTCGCTGCCTTGTCCCGAGTTTTTCGGTAGTGGCTATGCTGCCATTGGTGCTTTCGAAGTACGTATGATAGTGCTCTATTACCTATTTGTACTTCCGTACTCGTGTTTTGAGTCTCTATGTCTTGTGAGCCTTCACTAGTCGTAGCCTTACGTCACGTTACGGCGTGACAGCTCTTGTAGCAGGGCACTTTTTCGATATATGCTTCTTAAGCTAGTTCCGTGGGCCCTCGGTCCAACTGTAGTGTCCTTCGGAGGGGGAATACTAGCTAGAGGCCTGGCTTAGGCAGTGAGCCAGTGTGTGCACATGTGGTCAGGGGCTTTGGATTGACGCCGATAGGCGTTCCCCTATCTAGTCACTCACGACAGTACTTTGGTTCTGGTTCTGACAGAGTCTTGGTCTCGACCTAGTCCTTGTGGTAGGGTACGCAGACAAGACACTAGTAGGCACAGCATAAGATGTCAGCGAATGTAGCTGATTATTCTTCTAGTGAGAGGTACATCAGTCACGTGGCACGTGACACTTCGCGGTTCTCTTCGCGGTTCTTGTGCATCGTGATGTTTCAGGTTAGCCCTCTCGTGGTCATACTTGAGGTCAGTGTCCTGTCGTATGTAAGTGGGTCTTAAGGTCAATATATATTTTAAAAATTATAAGCATAAAAGATTTAAATATAGACACACCCAAAATGTATAATAAAATAGGGTAATTAGTGCAACAAAAATTACTATACAGATATTGCTACAAGATTAACCTTTGATGGTGACCCTGATTAAGATGGCGTACGCATCAACTAGGAGACAAGATCTGAGGCATGCACACCGCACCAGTGGCCTCACCTCGCGACGTTCACATCTCATCGCCTTCCAGGCGGCCCAAGGCGGGCCGTCTATTCGGACGTTCCCCACAGCTTTTGAAGAGGGCAGAGACCGATAACCACCCCCGATCTACCCCTCCCACTTCTTCCATCTCTTCATCACATAAATCAAACTCTTTTCGTTAGCCTGTGTGGCATTTCCTTTGCGATAGTGATGGGCCAGCAGAAAAGCCTGCATGACGAAGCAGCTTCTCACTTGAGCGCTCTCTCTCTCTCTCTCTCTCTCACACACACACACTCTCTCTCTCTCTTTCATGTCATCATCCTCGTCACCTCTGGTCTTCCACCTCTATAAATAACCACATAAACAAGATCGCCCTAAGGTGCAGGATCCTTGGAGATCCAAAGAGAAAATCAAGGTGGTGCTCCTCTCTCTCTCTCTCTCTCTCTCTCCTCTCGACGGTGAAGAGATGGTGAACTGGGTGGAGGTGCAGAAGCCCATCCTTCATGGGCTGGTGAAGCTGGCGGGCCTGCGGCCGCGGACGGTGGAGCTGGAGCCCGGCACCGCCATGAGCTTCTGGGTGCCCAAGAAGAGCAGCAAGCAGAAGCCGGCGGTGGTGCTGGTGCACGGGTTCGCGGCGGAGGGGCTGGTCACCTGGCAGTTCCAGGTGGGGGCCCTGACCAAGAGGTACGCGGTGTACGTGCCGGACCTGCTCTTCTTCGGGGGGTCAACGACGGGGAGCGCCGATCGGTCGCCGGGGTTCCAGGCGGAGTGCCTGGCGCGGGCGCTGGGGGTGCTGGGGGTGGAACGGTGCACGGTGGTGGGGTTCAGCTACGGGGGGATGGTGGCCTTCAAGCTGTTGGAGGCGAGGCCAGAGATGGTGACGGCGATGGTGGTGTCGGGGTCGGTGGTGGCCATGCCGGACTCGGTGAAGGGGAGCAAGGCCCTGCTGTCCGTCGCCACCTACCGCAAGTACCGGTTCCCCGAGTGCCTCCACAAGGACTACCTCGAGGTGATTATCAGAGTGGAGATTTTTAATTATTAGCTTTCTTATCAGTGAACTGGCTTCGTAACAATGAAAAATATAGACCCACACGCCATTAATTGCGTTTAATTTGGTAGGTAAAAATATTTTTGGTTGGTATATAAAAACATGCCCGCACACCATTTTCCTTCGTAACAATGAAAAATATGGACCACACACCATTAGATGCTTTTAATTTGGTAGGTAAAAATATTCTTGGTAGGTAGATAAAAACATGCCCGCACACCATTTTCCTTCTTATGTTTGAGGAGTTGGCCTCATGACCGCCCTCCTAATTATAGTTTCTTGAGCTCCTCATACGGGCCGGGGTTCTTGTGAGAACATAACATATACGTACTACTGCTGGCCAGGTGATGATCAACAACAGGAAGGAGAGGGCGGAGCTGCTGGAGGGGCTTGTTGTCAGCAACAAGGACGCCACTGTGCCCACCAACTTGCCCCAGGTCTTCTCCTCCTCCTCTTCTTCCTCCTCAGATGGATGCCTTCTCTTCTCCGTTGTTGTTTCCTTAAGCGGAAGACCTTAGAAAACGTCAAGATCATGCATGCATGGATGCCTTCTGTTCTCCGTTCCCTCCTCCTCCTCCTCCTCCTCCCTCGATCCTTCCCGCGCGCGGACGTCTTGTTTCCATTGTTGGACTATCAATTCAACTCTTCGGACGTTCGTCAGGCCATCGGCATGTCTGTATGCGCCACGTAGGCCGCCGGCAGGCCGGCCGGCAGGTGCACCGCTCACCAACCCGCCCGGCCACCCACCCATGCGCACCAAGGCATAACAGTGATGAGTCAGTCAGGGTGTGGCGAGTCGGCACCACACGTTATTGGCGTATAATGAAGGCCTGCCGACGCAGTCGTTGAGATCGATGTGACTTGCAACGATACAGTGCCAGGGGGGGAAAGCTTTAATGACAGTGCCAGGGGGAACGAACAGTGCCGGGGGGAAGCTTTAATGGCAGGAGAAATTTTTAAATAGAGGAATAGTGTGGCCTGTGGCTGACGGTGGAGGGAGAAGCAAGGCCATTGGAAAACAAAGAGGGCCTGTTTGATAAGTTGGCAGAGTACGCCGTCGGTTGATATTTCACTGGGATCTCACTCTGATCCCGTATTCGACTTCTCAGGTCCTATGAAATCTCGGATTGGGCATTAAAATGAGAAAGAAATCGTTTATCCGCCGTCGTTACTCGGGTGATTATCAAAGTTGGAAGAAATGTCAACAATGAACAGGCACGCGTGACCGCGGATACCGCTTATCAAACTGTGCCAGAGAGAAATAAAGTTGAGTAGGCTAACACGGAGGAGAAAAAACAAAGAAAAGGGAAGAGGTGAGGTAGGGTTTGGTCTCACGTTAGAAGAAATAAATGGAAGGATTTTGACAGCTTACGAGAAAAATAGAGGAGATTGAGCATCCAAGAAGAAATACACAATGCAGTTGTAAATTGGCTTGCATTTGCATATGTGTGAGGGAGTTAACCTTAGTCAACCCAAAGTTTGGACCTTATTCCCATAGGATTCCTATCTTGAGGAAATTCTACACTTTTGCCGACCGCTGGCGTCGCTTGGCTGTGCAAGGCCTGAGACACATTCCAGAGCAGGAGTAGATCAAGATCCTAATATCTAATGCAACACCCGAGTATCGATTCATCTTAGCCTTGAATGACATTTCCTCTTGGGAATAATTGTATAGCCGAGCCTACTTCATTTGTCAACAAATCTAAGGTTCCCTTGACCACGAGTCTTCTCCACCTCCCACGCCTTACACCTCGCCATCTACCCCTCATGCACCCTCCCTAAGTCAACCTTTCGCCCATCAGCCCTCCATAAGTCCATTTACTCCCACACACTAGCCCTCTACATATTAGCCTTCCATGAGTCAACCTCCCGCCTCCTTATACGCACATTCGCCTCCACCCCCAGTCAAGGAAACACCACATCCTGATTAGGTGGATGTCATCTATATACCCCCTCATCCCACTCCACGTATGCCTTCACCAAATCTCTCCGCCACTAGCCAAGCACTCTTGCCTACACAACCTCCACAACCGTCTCCACCTCCTCCATCTCATTCCCCTCGGCATCCGCCGTGTCCAAAGCAGGATCCTCCTCTTCCGTTGCTGGAGTGTTTCATTGATGTTTTCAGGGTTTCGATGGCCACTCACATGTTACCACTTCCTCCGGTTGTGCCTTGCCGACCCGCGGTCGAGAATATGCTTCAGTTCTGTGAATTTCATCGCCAACATGGGCATTTGGTTGAGGATTGCCCAGAGTTTTGGGATTATGTTTATGACTGGGAAGATAAGAAGATGAATAATTGGGCTACCATTCGCATGGTTGTTCTACAACTCCACAATGAGCAACAGCAAGAAGCACTGCCTAGGCAGCCGTCTCCATCTCTACAAGACCCGGGACACCCCTGTGATTCCTCTTCGTCTAGTGTTGCACCAGCTCCAATACCCATTCCTTCACCTAGGCCATCTCCATCTCCTATGCCATCTCAACAACGTCCATAAACCCAAGCCTCTACTCAGGCCAGTGCCTCCCCTTCTACTCCTGCTACCACCACTACTTCCACTCCCAACGCCATGTGGGGTGTTGTGTCAATGCGCTGACGTTGGGCCCCACGGCCTCCAACTTCACCTTCACCCTCACCGTCTCCACCACCAACATTACCCCCATTGCCTGCATCACCATCTCCATTGCCTAACCCATCGCCACCGTCTTCACCATTGCCTCTCCCAAAGACCCCAATACCATCACCTCCACCTTCTCTACCTTCTTCTCCACCTCCTTCATCGCTCGAGCCTGAGTAGGTTACATCTTTGCCAACACCGTCACCCTTACTTCCTCCACCTCCACCTTCACCTCCACCTGTGACTGTTATCAAAGCTATCCCTTTGCCCTCCAAACCTATTACCTCCACTTCTCCACTTACTTCTACCCCATGGAGTAGGTGTGCATTGCCTTTGGCGCTCCTTGGGTCTGGTCCCCCGGGAGACGATGAGCCGAGTCAGGATGATTCTATGTCGGTTCTACATTTCAAGGTTCAAGATTTCATCTGCCGCATGCCAATCCGAGTTCCAGTCTCTAGTTACTTTGGGGCCAATGAGCCTATGTTTCACGGAGCAGTTGTTAAGAGGAGTTCCCTTGCTTTGGTGCCATTTTCTCCTCGAGCGAAGCTGGTGGCAATCTCATTGCTCGCCAAAAGTCTTACCATTGATGTCATTATTTCTTCTCACTCCGTTGCTATTTAGATAGCTGGCCAAGAGGGGATCTCTACCCAGTTGGTGCTAAGCCATACGGCCGCCAAGTAGATTATGAGTTCTACATTTTAGGGGCAATTGGCCGTATTCTCAGTATTTTCAAAGGACATTTTGCACATCCTATGTAATCTCCCTCGGTTCATTGGCCTGGCGGCCATGTCAACGCCGCGCATTGATCTCCCTCAGTTTTAGCCTTCCCTTCTATCAAGGGAGCTATGCTTCAAGACCGATTTTCGAGTGAAGTTGTTGGGTCTCCATATCTTGGTGCCGAGTTACAAGACTCCATGGTTTTCTACTCCTCACTCTGAGGATTTCGTTATCCGAAAATGTCAACATATGGTTAGCACCAGGCCTCAAATAGGGGAAACCACACTGATAAAGCTGCATGCTCACAATCGAGCTAGGCCATTTGCCAGGTGAGCCTGGTATTTGAGTAGATATCTTAACTTGAGAAGCCCATAGATCTGGGCCCGTGTCAGGTGGGTCCATGTTCAAGATATTTCTGCCAAAAAGACACGGTGGTGCAAGTTTAAGGGCCACATGTTGTGCACCCAGGGGTCCACTTCTTCCTCTCCTTTCTATTCATCATTCCTTCTACTCAGCTCCCACCCTTGGGTGGTGTACCTGCCTTCTTCCAATCCCACATCTATAATCTTCTCCTCTCTGTCGGGATCTGCAAACCCATCTTTCCATTCTTCCTTCCATTCGGAACCTTCGGATCCTTCCTTCCATCCTGATTTCGGTACATCTTCTGATTCCCTAGGACTTTTGAGTGTTGTTTCTGATTCCTCTCCAACCCTGTCAGATGTCTACACTTTTGTCATGTCCCGTACTCTATACCATGAGGTATTGTCCACTTTGGCCTATATTTTATTTTCTTTTTTATAAAACCCTCCCCACCCCACTCTCTTCCTCACTATCATTCTCTCTCTCTCTCTCTCTCCATCGTGCCCTCTCTTCTCTTCCCCTCTCCTCCGACCAGCCGACGGAGGCGATGGCGAGTGAGATGGCGATGGCATGAGGTCGAGGAGCGCGAGGACGGGTCGAGGATCGAGGATCGAGGATCGAGGATCGAGACATGGTGGTGCGTTGAAGATCGGTGGCGCTCTTACGAACTGGTAGGGGTTTTGCGGCGTTTTCTTCTTGGATCGGCGTTCACATTACGTGAAATCTTCAGTGGAGGTAGGGAGATGGACCCCCAGCTCGTGTACTTCCATTTCTATGGATTTGGTAGCTCGAGGAGAGTCGAGTGGGTTTATTTCTATGTCGGGGTGGAAATGCTCGATTTTGGGGAGTGAGCCGGATCTAGCATTTTAACACATGATTTCGTGGTTTTATGGCATCAAGTGATGCTATGGGGCATGGGGATGAGTTTCCCCTTTGTTTCCCTTTCATCTGGGGGTGAACGGGGTGTGGAATGGCATTTTTAGGGTATTTCTTCATTCTCGATTTTTTGAAATGAAAACGGTCCTAACAGGAACCGTTGTTAAGGTGGGTGGCACTCAGGGAGGCCGCATTTCAATCACATCACCGTGATTTGTAGCGCGGTCACGCGATAGACCGCTACCTGCGTGTAGCCGTCCGAGCAAGGCCGTCCTAGATGGCTGGGCAGTCATAGGCAGACTGCCCAGGGGTTGAGAGGCCATCTGGAGACTGCCACTTGGTTACTGTATTGTCGGCAGGTTTTACGGTCGCTCAGACCGCTAATTCCAGCGGCGGCCAAGTAGCCGACCGTTTCTCCTCGTGGGGTTGGTGTGACCCCCGAGGGCAAGTTTTGACTGTGGTGAGGTTTTATCCCATTTAGGCGGTCATGGGGTGACCATCTATGTTCCTTCTGCGGTCCCGTAGAGACCGTATTTTGGGTGAAATGGCCAGGAGGTGACCATTCATCCCTTTCCTTACCCTGTGGTGAGGCGGTTTTATGGTGACCGCTTATACCATTGGGCGGTCTGGCAATAGACCTCCAATCTCCCTTGCGGTCAGGGAGTGACTGTTTTCTGGTTTTTGAGTCACGTGAGGTTGGGAGGTAAAGCGGCCATGTGGTTGACCGCCAGGTGACCCTCAGCGGTCAGGCAATGGACCACCTTACTTCCAGGCTACCTTGGATGGACCGCCTACGTCTTAGAGGCGTCTAGTGCTAGGCGGCCCTGGTTGGAACGCTATGCTTGGCCATGGGGTCAGAGTCGGACTGCCTATCCCTTGGACGGTGCAGGGAGGACCGCCTCTTGGCTTTCGTGTCTACCGTGCCTGTTCTTGCGTTGTGTTGACCTCTGGTCGACCCGGTTGTCACCTCGTGGTCGACTTTCGATCTTGTGAGTGTCCCGGACACCCCGCGAGTTCCGTGTCCAGAGGATCGTGTTAACTTGATTAGCGTGCTCGTGGGTTTGAGAGTTCGGGTGACTCCACATGTTCCGACTTTTATGTTACGCATGGTAGAGTCACCATGTATCGGTGTGAGTGCGGTGAGGTTTCCCCGTACGTCGTAAGTTTCTTCAGAAGGTGGTTTCTGAGTGGGCCATGTGTAAGGCCTTGGGCTATGTGTCCCATTTACCAGCTTGGGGCTGGAGGCTTCCATAGTTTCCTTTTTGAGGGAATGGTCGTGGTAGTTGTGAACTGCCCGTGAGTCATTGTACCGAGGTTTCTGGCCCTAGGGTTAGGGCAGATTAACGGCATGGCGCTGTTCGGTGCAACGGTCTTGACCCCATGTCTTGTGACTCAAGGACCGTTAGATTTAGTGAGTCTAGAGTCCAGTGGCTTAGTGCCACTTGGTTCTTAGTAACTTTTGCGTAGGGTGCGTATGTGGTTCTCATCATTTTTCCTCAGAGAGTGGTCACATCAGTGACTCCCCACTAGTCGTAGCCTTCCGACACGCGTGTGGTCCCACCATGGAGTGTGGCGAGGCTTACCCGAGAGAGATGATTTTTAGACTGGTTACCATAAGGCCCCACGTCTTGCAGCCAGAGTGCGACTGAGGGGAAAACCAGTTAGAGGACTGACCTAAGACACATGGTCAGTGTGTGCACACGTGGTTGGGCTTAGTTGGACCCGCGCCGACAAGCATGACACCAGCTAGTTCTTGTTCAGTGGTTACTTATACGATGTCTTAGTTTTTACCCGGGATATGCTGGGAGACACCTGAGGCGCGGTCTAAGACGTTAGTGGATGCATCTGGCCTTACTTCTAGTGGACAAATACTCCTGTCACATGAGTCGTGACTCTCTTGTTTCCAGGTTCTGTTTCCCATCTGCGAGAAGTGGCTTCTGGACCGTTCCAGCGTGTTTTCCCGAGGTGGTGGCCAGAGGTGCTTGGTAGGGATTACCGAGGTCTCATCGGGCTAGCGTGGGACTGTGCGGTCCTGATTGGTCATGCCAGTGTAGGCAGGCTTCCACAGCAGAGTTGCCGCGAGTGTTCCTGGGTAGGCCTGGTGTTAGAGTGGTCTGATTTTCGATTGTGAAATCTGGATCTTCCCTTTTCGTTTCTAGTAGGAGTAGTTGTAGTGCTGAGTTTTGATCGGCCACCGGTTCACTGTTTCTGCTGTAGTCATTTAGCATTCCAACCCCAGTAATTTTTGAGCGCTCTCTCGATAATGAGGGTAGGTGACCCCAGTCACCACTTCGCCATCTACTCTAAGGCCAGTGATATGAGCAATGTCCTTCAAACTAGGCACCATATGTCCCTAGGGCATTAGAAAGGCCTAACTCTCTAGGTCCCATCTCTCACGCAACGCGTGGATGAGGGCGAGATCGAGCTTAATTGGTTCGACACGTAGGAAGGCGCTGAATCCCATAGCATGCAACCGAGCCTTTTGGAAGTCCTGAAGGCCCCGATATGCAGCCACCACCAATTCCTAAGAGATGAGTGGCCTCATCATACTCTGCATATACAAGAAGTAAGGAAAGAGCGCATTAAAAAGAGAGAGAGAGAGAGAAAGAAAGGAGATGAAAGGATGATGAAATAAGTGAAAGGGGTCGTGAAGAAAGGGTGAAAGGCGATATGGACACGCTTGTTACAAGCTGTGATTGGGTCCCCTCACTGAGGTGTCCTTCGATATCAGAGAACCTCCGAGAACTACCGCTGGATCTACTCCTCTTCGAGGAGCGGGAAGACTCACCCTCCACCCTGAAACTAGAATTACTCTCCATCCCGAAAACTGAGAATCTTTCCCTTTCTTAAACAAAATTTCACTCTTTTAATTAGTCTTCGCTGCTTTGAGTCTTTCGGGCGGAATGAAGGGGAGTATTTATAGGCTCAAAGGGGTGTGTTCTGGATCTGGCACCATTCCTCTTGCAGTGACCCTTGTAACAAGGCAGCCATCCTTCACTTCCATATGGTACTTCGCTGTTCATGCGGGGTAAATGAGGTTGGTGGTGTAACCTGTTGATTCGTACCCTACGCGGTCTAAGGTTACTTGTGCTCGTTGCCATTTGAATGACTAATCCACATGGGAAAGGATGATTAGAGGACAGTGCCATTAAGTTTGGCGGTAGACTCATCTACATGATAACGATGACCGAAGGATGGTGTCTTAAGATTTGGGATGAGCTCATCTACACGGGAAAAGACGACCAGAGGTCAGTGACATTAAATTTTGTGAAGGATTCTCCCGAAAAGAACACGCAATAAGTCTAAGACACGATTCATTATTTCGGGGTGTAATTCTGCCAAATATGTCACGTGGGAGCATCATTGAGGAAAGGAGATATAGAAGGGAAGGAACGCAAAAAGAAATAGAACGAGTGACAGGAAACAAAGCAGCCCATTCACATGTCTATATAAGCCGTCAAGTACATCACAAGTGAGGGGTAGGCGTGAGACTAGCTCACTAAGTCCCACTACCATCTTCCCGATCGTCTCTCCTATCCCCTGGGAGGCCCCATGAAGGTCTGCAAGGCAGTTCTAGCCTCATCTCCCACTGCCTGATCGACCTCAGTAGCACGGCTCTCCTCTGCTGAGGAAATGAATACGCTACCAACAAAGAAGGAGCCAGGCTGTCGGAGGCACGTCGTGCGCCCTCATCTCCTCTGGTAGCATTCCTCGTCGTCCTCCAGCCTCTACTTCACGACCCCAAGGATCAACTAGAGCTCCATTGCCTGGGCCTCCAGTGCCCTTCTCTCGTCCAAACCTCGATGCCGCTCTGCCCTCCTCTCCTCTCTCTCTCTCCCCACTCTCTCTCACGCTGCCTCTCTCCTCGCCACCTAGAGAGAAACCCTCAACTCTAAGACATCTCGGGGCAATTCCTCATGTCACCGCTACTCCTCCAGCTCTGCTATCCAGGCATGGCGCTTTGCCACCTGAGCAACACGCTCCTCCTCGACCCACACCACGTGAGTCAAGGTATTTCGAATCTCCACTGTCGGCCAAGGCCGACCATTTCACAACGCCAAAAAAAAGAGGAAGAGAAAAGAAATGGGGAGGGAGGGTGAAAATCATACACAATAGCACCAAAAGTCTATGTTTATTTGAAACAAAAGGGGGTTACATCAAAGGCTGGGCACTATGGGCCTCAATTTCCCTAACTCAATTACATAAAAACTCCATAACTCTTGGTCTTCCCCTATATGCACCATCGCCTTCCGTGGAATGCTTGTCTTCCACGATGCTTTGATCACCTTCATGTCCTTTACATCACCTTTTGTGGCCAGCTCCCTTTCCTTAATCAGAGGAAGGTCAGAAGGCATAGGAAAAGAATGGCGAGGGTGGTCAATTTGAGGGTAACACCAGTGCACGTTGTAAACGACAAATTCAGTTGCACTGATGAGTGTGAGCTCCGCAGCAGGAGATGATCTTCTGAGAAGCTCGTGCGGGAGTAAATGTGTCGGCGCGTGAGTAAACATGCCTTGCACCATGGTATTGAAGTGAGTACGCCAATCTCCACAGGTCTTCAGCCGAGGAACGCGATTGACCACACTCCCACCAAAGCCCAACACATTATCCATGTAATAAAGGGGGCTTTGTTGGAAGATTCTGAAAGTAGTTCATGCCTCCTCGCAGCAATCAAATTTGAAATGAAAATCAATCCAGCAACTGAGAAGAAGCATGCACCCATAAGGAGGCTAGCCCATGCTGGAAACAGTGAGATCGTTGTAAAGGTAGGTGAGGATAGTTGGCCCCACTCGTTTGCCCTCCCATAATCCACAAATTACACTTAATTGATCTTCCTCCACTATGTTGTCAGTGCCAGGGAAAATGAGAGCTCTGGCCAAACGGATCATGAATCCTTTCATAATATCCTCAGCTTTTGCATAAAGCTGCTGATAAGTGGAGAAGCATTGATGATGAGGAATTGGTGAACTATATATCTAAAAGGGGGTGAATAGATCAACCCCAAATTCTCACACACACAGCAGTAATTAAAATACGGAATAAAAAGAATCTACTATGAACTAATCTTCTAATTCAATCTGAATTAATAGCTAGAATATCTAATAAAGAATAACCATCATCCACATCGAACTTCGATAGATGTGATCAGCCAACACAATATGGTACTAGGCGGAGGTTCGATTCAAGAATCTCCTAACACAAGGGTTAGTTTTCTAGATAGGCGTAAGCTATCCTTCCGACTAAGCCTTTTGATATACCACTGTGTTATCGATCACAATGCAGATATAGGATGAAGAAACTATAGAGCAGATCAAGACAAGGTAGACTTACGTCAATTTCAGATGACTTAGCTCACACAGTTTCAGGAATCAATCAACAACCAAGTTCAGTACTGGGTGAAGGATCAATCAAGGATCTCCTTATGCAAGAGGTGACATTTCGGATAGGCTTAACCTATCTTTCCAACCACACCTTTTTATATACTCCTTGGTTGAAGGTATATGCAGATCACATGAATGGAAATACGACAAACATCAAATGCCTATAGAGAACGGTCCTACACATACATCTAAACGAAGCAATGAAGAATTAAGTAATCACACATATGCCAAAGTAATTTTAAGGTGGTTCGATCTTGAGCTTGAGATCGACATCCACCGCTCACTCAATCGAGTGAGACTTCCACTGACAAACAACTTGCCAATCTGCTGATCCACAGCTTCGAGGATGAAATCCCTACAAACCGCTGAGCTTCACAGCTTGCTGAACCCGCTGAACTTCATAGCTTGCTATCCGAGGATCAAATCCTTGCCGCTGCCTCATAGCTTGGACCGCTGATTACACAGCTTACAGAAATTCAAAACAAACTGAAATAAATGAAGGAAAGACAATGACAGAATAAAAAGATGTAGCTCTTTCTAGAAAGTAATTCGACTCTGGATCTGATCGAGGAGTTGAGATAACACAGCTTCTTCTCAACCTCTCTCTTCTCTCAAGCTTCTTCTCCTTCTTTCGATACTCTATTTTCTCTCTCTCTCTCTCTTTTGCAATGAGCTCTCTTTCTCTCAGACCCTTCTCAGCTTAGAGACTCTCACTCTCAGCCCCGCAGTAGCTCTCACAAATCTCCTCCTATTTCTCCTCAAACTCGCTCTTCCCTTACAGCACTCTGTCTCCTTGTTTCTCTCAAGCTTTTCCCCCTTCTCAGCTCGAACTTGAACCCTCGATCACTTTTTATCTTGGCAAAAGTGTATCTTGTGGTCCCCACAGGATTTCAAATTAGGCGTATGGAAGGAACGCTCCCACCGAAGAATTCCTTCTGAAAAGTGCAGTTCGAGGGTCTACGTGTCAGGTGCAGAAGGAAAGTTAATCCACATGGCAGAATATTTTGTTTGGCCTCTAGCCTTGGATCACGTGCCAATGTGGGTCATATACGACCCATGTGACTTTACTAATCCTTCAGTTTATTAGCTGCCTTCAAACGTGCTCAGTAATAAGGATGTTTCGTACTTAGGAGATTTTGGGTGAATGTCAACTTGGCCAGTTTGGTTCTGAATTTTACAGTCTCGGTGTATGATCCTTTGGATGAGTCACTCTGGTTTGTCCCACTATGATGTTCCTATCAAGACAAGAATGAAGATTCTACATATGCATAGAGCATAGTTTTATGTAGCTAATTATAATGAATGTTCATAGAATTAAGACTTAAGCATATCATGAGGACAAAATAGATCATGTGACTGAATGCATGAAGTTCTGCATATGCATCGAGGCACAAACAAAGTACATTGAGCTACCTTACTGACGTATAGGAAGGAGTGCCACAATATTGCGCTAAAGCATGACTTGTATATTACACAGGTAGACCTTATTCAGTTAGAAAAACTATATCTGTAATGATGGCGCATCGACCTGTCAATGCACAAGCCAGTACTACATGCACTTCAACATTGACGTGCCACTGAAGTGTGTTGGCCTATCCTAGTGATATATAAGGAAATGCTTAATGCATCGACGCAAGGCATTACTACATTGACTTGGCTTCCAAGCAGATGCACAAGATGCATTGACCTGATGATGCTGAACTTCCATGCAGATGCACAAGGTGCATCGACCTGATGATGCAACAACTAGCATATATTGTATCGCAACATCAACCTGTGTTCAATATGCATCGACCTGATAGTGCAAGACTTCTGCATTAGCACTAACCTTCTAGACTAGAATGCATATATGCATCGATCTGATAGTACAAGACTTCTACATTAGCACTAACCTTCTAGACTAGAATGCATATATGCATCGACTTGATAGTGTAAGACTTCTGCATTAGCACCGACCTTCTAGACTAGAATGCATATATGCATCGACCTGACTTTCTAAATGCATGAATATGCATCGACCTTACAATACAGCTGCATGAATATGTATCGACCTGATAGTGCAAGGAACTTATTCTGACTTAATGAAATGACATTTAGCATACATTATTGAATCCAAATGATTTTGTCAGCATCAATCAAAGTTAATCACATTGTTGCCAGCATCAAAACTAGACATCAAAGTCAAAGGAGACACAACACTTCCTGGCCTTGCCTTTATGGTCTAGCTGGGGGCAGGGTCGGGCGACGCCTGACGGTGTCTTGGGGCATTGCTGCCCTCGATAGCTGTCCTGGTCCTGCGTATCGGATGGCCCTTGCAGCGATAGCCCCGACTCGCGGGCCAGTGTAGATGAAGACTCTGAAGATGTCTTCCTTGCAATCTGGACTGGGTTGCAGGGCAGGCGAGGAGGACCCGATAGCTTGCCAGCTGAGAGGTCATGACACAATAGGGTTGGGACCTCGCCCTACTTTTGCTTTCCCTTGCTGTCCCCGGGTGTCGGAGATGGAGGTGAGGCAGAGAGAGAGTGAGAGGAACTTGGAGAGTCCATTGTCGTCTCACCCACCAAAACATCGTCCCGGCCAAGAAGGACTCGGAGGAGCCTGGCAGTGTCTTCTTTGGAGAAGGGAAGAGACTCTAGCTCTTGCCAGGGCCACCATTGTACGGCCACAGTGGCAGGGGCCGGCTTACCAGCTGATGGTGCCTGGGAGTTGGGAGAGACACGGGTAGCAGGAGGATGGATGACGTTGACTAAGAAGTTTCTCAACCCCGCCTCTTGGCTGGCGTCATGTTCCCTACGCCTTCGCAGTCGCTCAAGAACCTCCCGATTGTCGGTCTAGAACTCGAGCCATTCTGGGGTATGCTGGTAAGGTAGCCCGTGCCCATTTTCCTGGGGAGGATCTGGCTGCTTTGGCACGTTTCTGGCGATGCTCAGGGTTTCTTCGACGGCTTGCCAAAGTCTAACGAGTGCCATAGAGTTCCCCTCAGCATCGATCTACTCCCACTGGATCTGTTCCTGGATGAGGTACTAGACTTCCTCGCAGGACTCGATCAGGTGGCAGATTCTAGCATGGAATGGGCAGTACTAGGGATGACTGAAATCCCAGTGAGTGTAGTCTATCAGTGGGTTATGGAGTAGGATTTGCCCCCTCTCGATGAGAACGTCGAAGAGTCGTCAAGTCCTCTCCTTGGGGAAGGAGAGAGGTCTGTGATCATGCCAGGGCCTCCACCCCGGATACCAGAGCAAATGCTCGCCTTGGCTGGTGCCGGGCTCCTCTGTTTCGACATCAGAGAGAGAGAATGCAGCCATCATGTGGATCACATTAGCTGAGTAGTGAACCACACGTGCTGCCTTAGCTGGTCTGGACCACATATGTGGCTGCGGGGGATCGATGAGGGCACTCTTCAGATGGATGAGGCCGTCTCGGACCAGCTTCTGTGCCTGAGTCTTGAAGACATAACAATCTTCAATTGGATGACCCAGCATACGATGATATGGGCAATAGTTGGGATCCTCGGTCTTCTGGGCCTTGTCTGGCTTGCGGACTTTGGGCAACTCGACGATCTTTTGGACCATGCAGAGGTTGAAGAGCATCTTCATGCGTTCCTTCTTGAAGGAGAAGGGTGTCTTCATGCGCTCCGAGAAGGAATGAGTGGCCAAGTTGGCTTCTTGTCCGGGCCACTCGTTTCGGCCTCCTTGCTAGCTTTGGCAGCGGGGGTAAACTCAATGATGTTCACCTCTTTGCCGGGCTTGCATTATCGTGTCTGTTTATCCTTCGCTGAGGTGTAGCTTGGGTTATCGGTGAATAACATCTCTATTTCTGCAACTGTCTAATTGAGCTAGTCAAAGCCTTTGAAGTTGGTGCTGAGAAGTTTTTCACTGACCTCAGCCGCCAAACCTCGACGACATATGGTGATGGCATCCTCTTGGATTAGCGGGTTGACATACCTCATGCTAAGGTCCCGCCATTTCTTGATAAAGTCGAGGGCACTCTCGCCCTTCTTTTGCTGGAGAGAGAAGAGCTCGGCTAGGGAGATCTTTCACTCGGTCGTTTAGAAATGGTCGAGGAACTTCTTCTGGAGATCCGCCCAGTCGATGACTGAGTTGGGCTTCAGGCAGGAATACCATTGGAAGATGGTTCCCATAAGTGAAGTGGCAAAGTAGCGGAGGAGGTATGACTCATCCAATGCAAGCTTGCTCATGGCTATAATGTAGTAGGCCAAATGCTCATGCGGAGATCCTTGCCCATCGAATTTTTATAGCTTCGACGGCCTGGCATACTCTGGAGGGAGCTTCTTTAACTGGTGGTGCAGCGGGTAGGGGATGGTGTAGAGATCTATGGTTGCAACCCCTTCCCCAAACTGGGTGAGCTTCATCTTGACAATCCGCTCGATCATCTGGCGCTGTGCCATAAGATTCTCTGGCATTGGAGTGTTGGATGGCCGTGGTTGGGCTTCGGCCAGAGGCGTGGCAAACTTGGTCGTTGTCGGGGTTCTGACAGTCGCGGTTGAGACGTTGGCACCATTATGCCCAGCTGGCGGGGCTGGTGCTTCAGCCAAAGGTCAGAGTAGGCGACCGAGGGTGAAGGTCACGTTCCTAAAACAAGTCTTGCAAGAGGGCCTTCAAGTACTGGTTCTCCTTCATGAGAGTCTCGAGAGTCACGTCTTGGACTTCATTGGCTGGGGGATCATTATTGATAGGTTCTGCATTGGCGGGAGTGGCGCGGTCCTCAGTCGAAACTTCTTCTACTCATCCCGATGTTTGAGGTCTGGCGGAAGTGCCAACATAGCCGACCGGAGCCAAAGGTTGAGTCTGGTGATGAGGCCTCCTGAGCTAGGCTATGGGCTGGTCCAGATCGTCGGACAGAGTCTCAGGCTGGTGTCCGGTGGTGTAACAGGCGAACACCCGGACCTCATCATTAAGGAACTGGACTGTCCGCTTCTTCTGGGAATGCTTCTTAGGGTGGACAGGTGCCCCCAGTCTGTCAAAGACCAAGGTGCGTTGCGGGGGAGCTTCCACCACGGTGCCCCCAGTCTGAGCGCCCGAAGGGGGTTCCTAAGGCGCGCCCTCCGAACGGCTTAAGCTTCTTCCGGGTTGACCCAGATTCTTCTCAAGTCGGGTTATTGGTCTCCCTTGTCACTGTTTCTCCTACGAGACTTGGGAGCTCGTGCATCGGGCTGGTGTGGGTTGTTGGGTATATCCAAGTCCCGGTGAGGGTTTCACGAGAATTTCACATCGAAACGGCGTCCACAGTGCGCGAAATTTTCGGTCGAGGTAGGGGGATGGTTCCTTAACCCTTGTACTTCCATTCCTGTGATTTTGGTAGGCCGTGGTGAGCCGAGCAGGTTTATTTCTCACCGGGGGGTAAAATGATCAATTTTTGGGTGAGTGTTGGATCTTTCGTTTTAATTACATTTTTGGGATTTTTATCGTGCCTCTTGGTGGTCCAGAGGCTGGGAATGGTTTCCCCATCTTTTCCCCATCATCTAGGGGTGATTAGGCATGGATCGGCACCAAACGGTGAAGTTCAGTTTGGGGTTTCACCATTTTCGGTCGATCGATCGGGTGGTCCGGTTGACCGAACTCCGTCGTCTACAAACTGGGCATTCTGCCCAGTTCGATCGACTGATCCCCAGTGGGTTGGTTGACCGAAATGTAGAGTTTGGGCCATTTTTGGCCCCGATCGGCCCGGTTGAGACCCAATAATCTACCTATGGCCCCGTGAGTGTCCTGGACACCCCGTGGGGACCGTGATCGTGTTTTTGGGTGTCCGCAGGTACCGTGTTACTTAGATTAGCATGTCCATGGGTTTTAAGGGTCCGGGCGACCCTCTTGTGTTCCGAGCTTTCACGTTATGCTAGATCGAGTCACCGTGAGTCAGTATGAGTGCAGAGGATCTTCCCCACGATGGGGGTTTCTCTGAGAAGTGGTTTCTGAGTGGGCCATGTATGTGTGTGGCCTCAGACTGTGAGTCTGGTTAACCAGCCTGGGGCTGAAGGTTTCCCGTGTGTCCCTTGGATAGGGAATCAACACGACGGCTTGTGAGCTACCTTGGGGATTGTGTTATCGTGATTTCAGACCTAGGGATTAGGCTAGATTGATGGCACTGTGCCGTCACGTGCAGTGGTCTTGACCCAAGTCTCATGACTCAAGGGCCGTTGAGTTTAGTAGGTCTAGTGGGCTGTCCAGAGTCGGTTGGTTTTGAGCCACCTGTTACTTCGCGTTACTCGTGATGGGTGTGTGCGTGATTTTCAGTGTCCATGTTCTGTGAACCCCCACTAGTCGTAACTTTCCTGCCCATGCGGGTGCGGACCCACTTGGGAGTGGTGGAGAGCGCGACTTGAGTGAGATGGTTGTTAGGCTGGTTACCGTAGGGTCCCTACACGCAGCTTGAGTCTGGGCTTCGGGGGAAGAACCAGCTAGAGGGCCTGACCTGGGGTGCATGATCTGTGTGTGCACACGTGACTGGGGCCGTCGGACCCGCGCTGACAAGCATGACCCTAGTTAGTCCTTGTTTTGTGTTCCTGGTTACTGTACGGTGTCTCAGTCTCCACCTGGGGCGTCGTAGGCAGACACCTAAGGCTATGGATTAAGTCGTTAGTGGATGCATCCGGCCTTGCTTTTGGTGGGCGGCACTCCCGTCACGTGACGTGAGTTGTCGTGTCACGGGTTTTTGTTTCCCTTCTGCGAGATAGGGTTCGTGTGTAGTTCCAGACGTTCTCTCAGAGTTGAGGTCTAGGGTTTTCGGTGAGCGTCACCGAGGGCTTCTCCCTAGACGGTGTAGAGTTCACGATGGCATGGTGGTGACTGTGTTTTCAGACCACATGGTTTCGGAGTGAGCCTTTGTGTGTGAGCACAGGCCTCCACGACAGAGGTGTCGTGGTGTTTTCCTTGTAGCGTGACTAGGGTGGTTGGTGGTCCGGTGGTCCCTCGTCCGTGGGATCAGGGTGTTGGGTCCCGTTCCGGTAGTAGTGTAGAGCCATGATTTCTTAGGCTGTCATGTTTTGGGAATCCGTATGTGGTTGTATTTTTCACTATCGTCGTTGTAGTTACTCCCACTATTGTTATTGTTCTAGCTGTAGTTGCTACTTTCCGTGCCGCCGTTATTTTTGGTTCGGGTTCCGCGTGACCGCTACTGAGCCAGTGATTGGAGGCTCACCCCTGGTTTTTAGGTGCGGAGATTCTTTCTCGAGATTTGAGGGCGCTGCGAGGAGGTTCTTAGTTGCCAGCTCACCGGGTCGAGTGTTCACTTGGCATTTGGTACGTTCTCTGCCTTAGACTCTACTTTCTGTTGGAGTGGACTCTGTTGTAGTTAGTTATTTATTTCTATTAATTATTAAATTATCTTATTTTATTTATTATTTCTATGTACACCACACCTATCCTTTTAGCCCTTCCGAGCCCTCTGGCTCGTGGGCGGTGGGCCTAGATTCCAATGATATCGGGTCTTCCCGGTATCCAGATCTTGGGTTGTTACACTGTGACCTTAGACCAAGTCTGGGAGCTCGCTCCAGGTGAGCTCGACCCGGTTGGGGGGGTTTGGGACGACGAAGGTGCCCCCTGGTGAGGGTTTGCACTGTCGCATGGTCTAGAAGTAGCACCAAGTGATCACATGCTGATGCTGATGCCATAGAAAACTAGGCCATGGGATGTTGAGCTCCTGAGCGACCTTGGTTGTAACGCCCTGGATTTTCTCGGATCTGAATCCGTGGGCCTCGGAGCGCCTTGGTGAGTCCCGGAGTGTGTTTTGTGGCTTATGTGTGTTTTTACCTGTCGAGCCTTCAGAACCCTGTGTAGGGCGAGCCGACGTGTTGTCGGGCTCCGGGACATTGCAGGCGCATTGTGTATTTTTCGAGGATCGTGGGGAGTATTTTCCCCCATTTTTATGTTCTCCACAAAATGCTTTCCCCATTCCAAAACAGCCCCAGCAGCCCCCACAATACCACAATGTCCCCCCACCCAACGGCTATACCAATAAGTGCCCGGCTCTGAGAAGAGCACAATATCCTCCCCTGCCTGAATCCCTCATGGACATATTCTCAGCCCTTATGTCCATCAGCGCAATCCAACTCCCTCTGGAATGGCCTAATTGGAATCCAGCCGTTGATCAGACGAAATATTGCATGTTCCATAGGCAACCCGGGCACACCATCAAAGGATGTTTCCAATTCAGAGATCTGGTTTATGATTTGCATGAATGGCACCGTATAGATTGGGCCGAGATGCACAAGGCCACTGTTGACATCAAAGAGAAAAGAAGGCAGGCACCGAGGCAGCACGTGCAACAACAACAAGTACCACCGCCACAGTAGCAGCCACCACAGTAGCAGCAACCCATTCAAGACTTGGGGATCCATCATAACCCCATGCCTAATTATCCTCCAGCTTCGCAACCTCAGTCGTCGGCACCGGCTCAGGTCAATCTTATTCAACCCTCGGCTCCCGATGCCAGGTGGTCTTATGAAGATGATGGTTCAGTTCAGCGGCTCATGGCCCTCCACTGCGACCACCGCAACCCTTCCGCACCCTCTACTCCCATCATTCTACCACTTAGCCATCAAACCCTTCCGTCATCTACTAGATCTCTCACCCTATCAACCGCCTCCCCCATTATTTTGCCTACTTTTGCTCCAGTACCAACGCCTACACTCCTCATCACCACGCCTCCGTCTAACCCTTCCCCCACACCTGCGCCCATCATTACCACGCCTCTGTCTAATCCTTAGCCCGTCATCCTCCCCCCGCAACCCATTACCTCCTCCACTACTCCCATTACCCCCATTATCTCCACCTCTACACCCTCCACCACGCCATTCATCCACCCCGTCGGGCCCATTAAACCACCATCTGATGTCGTGCCGACACAAAACCTTGCCCTATGGAGTGGGCGTTTGTTC
The DNA here is from genome assembly GCA_024336825.1 of Amorphophallus titanum. NCBI lineage: Eukaryota > Viridiplantae > Streptophyta > Magnoliopsida > Alismatales > Araceae > Amorphophallus > Amorphophallus titanum. Next base: position 34,673,752 of record JANBPO010009603.1, read on the forward strand.
CACAAGGGCTATCCTTCCACTGGTGCACCTGCACCCAATCCCCAGTCTTCACAACTAGCTGCTGATCAGGAAGAGGCAGGTCCACTGCCAGGTACCCAATATGATCTGCTACATCACTTGGACGGGGTGCCCGCCAAGATTTCGGTGCTAGAATTGATCAAGAGGTCTACACTTCACCAGGATGCACTCTGCAACTTTCTTCAAAAGGTGATGGTTAATGAAGACATGGCAGTAGACAGCCTCCCAACAGCCCTGACAACTATCTCCAAGGGGCCTGCAATCACTTTTTTTGAGATTGAGCTGGCACCTCTTGAAGCTCAGCAGATGCCTCTATGCATTTCCATCATTTTAAATAAAGTAAGCATAGATGCGGCGTTGGTGGACACAGGAGCATCCATTAATGTCTGCCCTCTCAGCACTCTCAGGACTTGCAACTTGTCGGAAGATTTGCTAAGGCCAACCCCGACTACCATAGCATCATATGACAATTCAAGAAGAGCATGTCACGGGGTAGTCACCATTCATGTCGAGCTTGGGCCTCTTACAATGTCGATTGAATTCTATGTACTAGACATCGACCCTATGTTCAAGACTAACTTGGGTCGCCCGTGGATCGATAATCTCAATGCCTTACCATCCACTACTCATTAGTGTCTCAAATTCCCTTTCCAAGGGAGGGTGGTCAAGGTGAAAAGTATGTCCACAATCTAGTCTGTTAAGGCCATCTCGGAGAAAATTCTGCCAACATTATGGCCCAGCAGTCGGCCAGTTATCTCAGTACTAGATCTAGACTTTCCATGGGCTTATGCGCCGTGCAAGCCCACCACTGCACCAGTGGATATCAAGGAAAAGCTGAAGATTCGAGATTCAAAAGGGCTGGTCCATTATATTAAAGCTGGGCTGTCAACCGGGGAGAGGCCTCAGTGCACAACTGCAAGGACGGACCAAACTAGTCCCCAAAGGCAGGAAGATGAGTAGAAGGGGTCTCGGTTACGGAGAATCCTCATTGTCAGTTTTGGGTGACTCAAGACCACTCACCTGGGATTACCGTTAGCATTTTCTTAAAGGCCCTCTTCAGCGAGGCACATTGAAAGCACCGCCATGCCAGCCCGAGAGAGGAAATATAGCTTGTATAGTTGCAGGCCCACCTTTGCTACCGAAGGGGCCTATTGATGATATGCTTGATTTCAGTCAGGCTTTTGCCCAGTTACTTTATGAAGAAGAGTGTTGTTAGAAGAACCAGGAGGTATGACTTGTACATTACGAGCTACAGAAACCAGCTTACCGTCCGTAGGAAAGGGTGAGCTCGCCTGTCAGTTTTACTTGGTCTCCTTCCCGTTTAATGTCTTTCTTTCGAAAGCTGAATTTTGTCCCCCGTTCACCTTCCATTGTGATTGATCCTCTACTATGCCAATTTCTGTTTCGGCTTGAGATGCCAACGAAATTTTTGATCGTGAACTGTCCATGTGGGTGTTGCCCACCGATTGATCTTTCCACTCCATTCTTCTCTTCTTCTGATCCTTTCCTTGACATTTTTTGTCCATCCATCTATCCCCTCATGCTTCCTCCTCCTCCTCCCTCCTCTCCATCTTGTTCCATGATCTCTACTGATCTCAAAAAAAAAAAAGTCAAATTTGAAATGGAGATTTCAGTGGAAGATTATGCTATCTTCCATCCAAATCGTAAAACGCTCTCCGGGACTCCCGAAAAATGATCCGAAATTCACGGATCCTGATCCAAAAAATATCTGAAAAATTCGGGACATTATAGCCCTCCCCCCTAATTAGAATTTCGTCCTCAAAATTCAGGACAAGCATCATACCACAAGGGGAGAACGCCTTGAACCAACTGATGACGGCGCCAGAGCCCCACCTAAACCTCGATGCTCGCAAAAGCCACGGTCCTGAGGGACGCAGCAGATAATGATTGTGGACAATATCTAGCTCACAATCCAAGACACATCGATTATCAGAGCAGGCACATGTAAAAGAGTACAAGTCTAGCGTTGCCTCAGCCAATACGAAAACCAACCACGACATCACTACCACGATCTCGCTTACCGAGAAAATGTAACCCTCATCACAAGAACCAACACCGGTCAATGCCCATGCTCGGCGGACCAACCAAACGCCAGCTTCACAATTTGCTGACCGATCTCAAGCCCTGCACCCGGGCCAACCAACATTGAGCTCCCATTGGCTCACACTCGGCAAGCCGAACACCTCAGCAACACGACCAACTCTGCCAAAAGACAAGCTTCTAACAAATCCTAGATCCAATTCTGAGAAAAGCACACCTCATGATCGGCCACCCAAGGCCTCGCTGACGCATGGCTCACACCATTCTAGAGCCCCAACAGCCAGCATCTTTTGTCTGTGAAAGACCACCCACTGGTCACCAGATACACGTCAACGGGAACCTTGACTTGCTCAGCTTCTTCCTTCTTTCCTGGTCCTACACCAGATCTGAAGGGCGCATTCCAAATCTCAACAAGCCATCCGCTGACTCCCCCATAGACCATTACCGCATCACAAGCCCAAATCCTCACTCGGACACTACATCCGATCTCGAGCCTCACGCCAACTCAACCCTCTCAGGGGAGCACGACGGAACCACATGATAGGATTTTACAATCCTCGAGTCTCACGTCACTTGACTCAGGCTTACAGGGAAATCCTCCCTTGCTGGTCCCAGACCAGGGATCACCATCTAATGCCTACGTCTCATCAGAGACCTCCGCACACAGGCACCGTCCTTCATTCTGTCTCATCAAATCCTTCACCTCAAAATGATCCAAAAGGACGCCTACCAATCCTAGGCTCCACTCTTACCTCAGAGCCTCGGGACACTACCTGAACAATTCACGACACACTTGCCGACACATTTTCCCAACTCTCCATCCTGCCAGTGCCATAAATCACAATGCCTCCACCAACGACACTGCAACAACACGTCTCACATAACCCGAGATAATCTCATACTGAGGAATCAATCCTCCGACGCTGAACACATCCTCTGCAACTCTGCAAGCTCTGATTCACAACACCTCGAAAAATGCAACACCAATCAGGAATTCTCACGAACACCGCCCAACCGGCACTCTTCCTTCCAGAGCAACGCCAACACCCTTACATATCAGGGGATGGGTAACGCTTCGCACAAATAGCCACACACTAGCCATAGTGCTTAAGCTAGCCACTGCCACAGGCTCCTCTCTTACACCTGTCTCTGATCTCAAAACCAATAACACGCCAAACGCTTACCAAGGAGCGATGAAAAATCCACCAAAATAACAGGCTCGAAGGCCGCAACATCTCTAGCCACCGGACATCATTCTCTCGAACCTGTCCGTGCTAACACCAACCCATTCTCGAGCTGCCACCGCGCGGACCACCACACCAAGTGTCGTAACACGAACCATAATCAGCACCCGCTGACGCTCATCCTCGAGTCCCGGACTCGCCACTGCCACACGATCTCAAACCAAATAAAGGGCGACCACAACCCAATCCAAGAAGATCCTCTGCTCATCCGAGCACAATCCTCGACCAGAGCGCCTGCTCTGCCACCTCGAACCAGGATCTCAATGCCTCAGGGGCTAGATAAACCTCAAACAGCGATGGCCGAAATGACAATAATTCCCTCGGAGCATACTCACGACCACTCGATCCATGAGCAATCCTTGCCAGCTACGTGACCTCGCTGTGATTCCTCGAACACAGCACCGCAGCAACGCACCTGCCGACAACCTCTGCCCATCGCAACACAATCGGGGCCACCATCGATGAGGGAGAAAGCTCTCGACCTCGATCCTCAGACCCCACACCGGCACTCCAACGAAAAATGACAACCACCTTCACAGCGCCAATTCAATGCGCACAGGCTCTTACGCCAGAAACCAAGAGGAAAGCAACCATGAAAGCCTATGCCAACTGCTGACTGCCGACTGTACTAGATCTTATGGACTCTGATCACTGTAATATCTCGAATTCTTATGTACTTCCACAACAATAGCTCTGATATTAACTGTAACGACCCAGGATCCGGATACCGGGAATGACCCGATACCATTCGGACCCTGGCCCGTCGCCCACGAGTCGGAGGGCTCGGAAGGGCTAAAAAGGATAGGTGTGGTGTACATAGAAATAAGAAATAAAGTAGGATAATACAACAATTAACAGAAATAAACAATCTAACTATAACAGAATCCAGTCCAACAAAAGTACAGTCTAAAGTAGTAAAACGTACCAAATGTCAAGTGAACACTCGGCCCGATAAACTGGCAGCTAAGAACCTCCGTGCAACGCCCTTGAACATCGAGGAAGAACCGCGACACCTATAAACCAGGAGTGAGCCTCCTACCAGTTAGTCAAAGAGTTAACATTATGTACTTTTGATTATTATTCAATAAAGGTCAAGATTTTGTCTAAATTGTTGTTCATTCATTTTATGTGTCCATGTGATTGCGCTCTGATCTTGATTGCTACCTTGAGGCATTTTGCCGACTGTTCACACTACTCGAGTGTCTTTCGCTGTATACATATGGCTCAGGACGTGACAGTTAAGTTGGTATTAGAGCATAGGTCTTAGGACTTATTTATTTCTAAGATAGAATGTCATGTCATAGGCTAAGTCCAAGGATTTAGGACCCACACCTATAGACTAAGGAAAGAAATTCCCAACCAGGAGAGATTGGGTAGAGCCCGGGATGAGCTGGTAAATTAAGGATTTTCTAGGATTAATTTCCCTAGGAATTGACAATTGTTCCTCTTCTCAGGTACCTTATTTTTACCATGGCTCATCGTGCTAACTGGGAAGCGATGTAACAAACGGTAGTGGGTCTTACCCAGGCCCTACAAACTGCGGCCCAAGCTGGCACAAGGGCTGGTGCGGGAAATCTGCAAGGAAATTTCCGAAGCATGAACCCTCCAAGATTTTCGGGATCCTCAAACCCCGATGAGACAGAAAATTGGATTGATGAGATGAATCGAATATTTGATGTTATGCAATGCACTGATCAGAAAAATGTCTATCTCGCCACTTTCCAATTAAATAAAGATATGTGTACGTGGTGGAAGACTATTCCTACCCCATCTCCAAACGCACCACATACTTGGGAAGATTTTCTCACACTCTTTCAAGGAAAATATTTCTTCGAACATGTTAAGGAGAGGAAGGCCGCAGAATTTGCCTCCCTTCATCAAGGCATGATGTCCGTGGCGGAATATGAGTTCCAATTTTCTCGTCTAGCACCATATGCCCCTCATCTAGTTAGCACTGATATCCTCAAGGCCAATCATTTTATGAACGGTTTAAGGCCTAGTTTTATTCAACAACTTGGACCTCAGAATATCTGGACTTATGTGGAGATGGTCCAACAGGCTCATTTGTGTGAAAGAACCTTGGAGAAGGTTGAAAAGTATAAAGGCAAGAGTGAGGGATCAAGCCGCTGGTTTGACAAGTGAGGGAGTAAAGAAGAAAGGTTCAGCATCACAAGCACTTACAACTCTCGTGATAGAAGAAGAGGTCCTGCAATGGGAATGGGAGAAATAATCATAAGAGTAAGAAGATAAAGGAGGAGGAAACTTAAGTCGCAATGGCTTGCACATTAATCTAGAAATTCGGCCACTCGATCGAGGAATGCTAGAAGCATCTCGGTGCCTGTCTGCATTGTGGAAGTCGGGAGCATCGTATGCCCGATTGCCCTCTTATGAAGGAACAATCCTCCAATGGTGGACACAAGCGGCAGGCACATCTTAATGCAGTTTTGGACAATAATGAAGCACCCAAGGATGATGGACCGATGGAAGGTACTGTTCATATTTATTCATATCCTACATTTGTACTATTCAATATTGGTGCTTCTCATTCTTTCATATCTACTGCCTTTGCAAAAACCTTATCAGTTGCGCCTGTTCCTTTACCATCGGACCTAGCAATCACAACACCTTTAGGTCTAAGAACTAAACTTACAACCTACTACCCTGATAGTGAGATAATGGTAGAAGGCCACAATCTTCTTGCAAACCTCGTATGCCTTGATATGAAAGGCTACGACGTCATTCTAGGTGTAGATTGGCTTGTTGACCATAATGCTTACATAAACTATCACAATAGGAGAATTTCTTTTTGAAAACTGGGTCTCCCGTGTTTCTCTTTCCTTGGCATCAAGTATAAGAAGCTTCCTACGATCGTCTCTTCTCTTCACGCTTGTAAGCTCATGTCACAAGGATGTGAAGCCTTTCTTGCTTCAGTTACTGTTACCGAGTCCAAGGAAATTCACATAGAAGAAATATCTATTGTCAAAGAATTCTCTGATGTCTTTCCGTCAGAGTTACCTGGTTTACCGCTCGAAAGGGAAGTAAGCTTCTCCATTGAACTCATCCCAGGAGCAGCACTTGTTTCAATAGCTCCCTACAGAATGTCCCCCACAGAACTCAAGGAACTAAAAAGGTTACTTCAGGAGTTACTGGACAAGGGTTTTATTTGACCCAGCACATCCCCTTGGGGTGTGCCGGTTCTATTTGTAAATAAGGTTATGCATCGACTACCGGCGACTAAATCAACTCACCATCAAAAATAAATATTTGTTGCCACGTACTGAGGAGCTATTTGATCAACTTTCTGGGGCGGAGTATTTTTCCAAGATCAACCTCAGGTCTGGCTATCATCAACTAAAGATCAAGGAAGAAGATATCTACAAGTCTACTTTTCGAAGTAGATATGGGCATTATGAGTTCGTAGTCATACCATTCAGATTAACCAATGCCCCTGCAGCATTCATGCAACTCATGAATAATGTTTTCAGGCCATATCTCAACCGATTTGTGGTCATATTTATTAATGATATTCTTGTCTATTCCAAAACAAAGGAAGAACATAAAGAACATTTGAGGATAACCTTGCAAACTCTAAGAGAGCAACAACTTTATGCAAATCTCAGCAAGTGCGAGTTTTGGCTAAAAGAGGTCTCTTTTCTTGGCCATATTATTTTGAAGGAAGGTAGCACTATTGATCCTTCAAAAGTAGAAGCTGTCAAGAATTGGATTCTTGGCTATTCAATTCATGCATCCATTTGTCATCATTTTTTTTATGTCATCATTCTTCAAATTTCCTACCGAAAATCTGACACCACCTCCCCTAGACCCGGAGCTTTGGGGCGGTGTTAATTAGGTACACGTCCACGGAGAAACTCTGAGATGGCCCCAAAATAAGAAGGATGCGCATAGAAGTGACAACATCTTATGACCCGAATTGAGCACGAGCACCCCCAAGACTAGCCTATAAGGGGCTCTGACAACCAATGGACTGCCACAATCTCGATTCAGAGACATGGTCTTAAACTATCACCAAGCCATATGGTCGTTTGATGTTCACCGTTTAAAGCAGATCGCCTGGGGACCATGCTATGAGGAAGCAACCCTAGGGATCCGAGAGTGATCGGACAACCTCAGAGGTGAATAGGCTCCAAGGATCTAGGTCCAGAGCTATATCCATGAGGTTGTGGTAAGCTTTGAACCTCTGTTTGGGGAGGCCATGCTCTCAGGTGTTTCTGCTGAGGACGCTCGAAATCTCTTCCTTTTTTTATCCAACAAATGGGACCAAATCATGCTGACCATACGGTGAAACACGATTCAAGTGGAAGAAGGGGTGAGAAGAAGCACACATCAGAACCCGAGAGTTCTGAAGTTTTTTTTCTAGAAATGGATAGCACAAGAGGAAAATACATCATAGTGGAGAAAGGAGGGAAAGAAGGCATGAATATCGAGAATGGCACTCCAAGGGAGGTGCAGCATAAGGCATAAAATCACCCAACAGGGAGTATTCCTTCATTTCATATCATAAAGAAGACTGGGACTACATCAGAGAAACATAAGGAGAAAAGGAAGAATACAAGGAATGCGGGGGAGGCCGAAGCTCCCTCACCTCACTTCTCTCCCTCACTCTCTCCCTCTCTTTGCACTTCTTTTTCACATGCATTTGTGTGTAGAGTCTCCAGGAAGCCCAAAAGGTAGAAGATCCAAGCCAGTTGAGAGAGCCAGAGAGCTAGCGAGCTTTTTTTCTTCGGCCATTGGCCAATTTATAGGTGCAGACGTGAATTCATCTTCATTGCCTTTGAAGGTCCGGGCTTTGAGCTTCCGCTGGGTAATGCAGCGCTGCCGTGGAGTTCCCATTGGACATTAGGTGGAGTGGCCATCTCAAAGACGAGGCCACTGGTTTGTGTAGATTGCTGCCGAGAATGGGAAGATCACGCCGGCCCGCTTCATGCGCTATCGAAGGGAGCGTGCAGTGGTTGTCATTTTAGGGGGGCCTAAACCCCATATCTTCTAATGCTCAGAGAGGCCTCTGTCGTCCTGGTTCTCACCGATGCTACCATTTAATTAGGTTCTTACAGGTTAAATGTCACAGAGCTAGATCTTGATGCTCACGGTGTGGCCATAGTACCCAAGGCCGATGTAGCCGTGCTTGAACTCATAGGATAGGCCGAGCATCCGGTCGTGGCAGGAGAGGAAATGGTAGAGGAACTCAAAGCAGGGTCGGATACACCCATCGAGGATGCACGTGAGAAGCCCCAACTCCTTGGTGATCAACTCCGAGGATAAGCCCGAGTGGGTTAAAATTTCAGCTTGGGACCGAGCTTCTTCTATGCCCCGTTGAGGAGGATGCGGGGTCATTGCCTGACAAGCTAGAAAATTTGGGTGTCGGAGAAGCCATGGAAGCCATGGATTTCTTCTAGTGGTTTTGTGCTTTAGAGATATCTGAGGGGGAGCTTCTTCAGTTATGGGTAGTGGTGTACCTCGATGTACTTAAGGGAAGGTAGTAGTAATGGAGAACAGACCGAGATGCTCCGAAGGGTTGGCAGCCCCGAAAGAACCAGCTTCTATAGGTTTGGGAAATATGAGAAGTCATCGTCGTCGTCTATGACATTGGAGCTATTGTCCACAACTCTCACAACTTGGTCAACACCTGTACCCAGTGATAGATCCGCAGCTCAAGGCACTACAGTGAGTCAAGATGATGTGTGCCCTTAAGGTAGACCAAGTCATGGCACCCCTTGGCATGCAGAGGGTGGAGATGTGAGGGGCCCCTGAAGGAGACACTTGCTCTGGGTAGATGATCCAATGACAGAACATATAGTTCATTTCTGACCTTTTCATGAAATGCAAGACTCCCCAACTCCTAAGCATCGTTTATGCGGAGCTCTAGTAGTTGGTGTTGTTCGGACGGAAAGACGGTTGAAGACAAGCCAATAATGCCTACAAACGACTCCATGCTCAGCCCTTGTATTTGATCTGGGAGCAATGACCTCACTGCTCTCTGCGACCATTGGAGGCTCTTCAATCTCCTCAGAGAAGATAAAGCTTTGATGGTTAGGCTTGCCTCCTTCAATGTGTCTAAATTCTCCAGATTGTTTAAGTTGCCCCCTTATCTTCCCATCCTCATCGTCTGCCTCTTCGGACCATCGGTGAGCCATGCTGAGCAGGTTCGGCCGCTACAGTGTGGAGAGAGAGGAGATTGCCATCCGAGAGAGAGAGAGAGAGAGCTCGGGAGAGGGAGAGATGCTTGGGAGAGAGAGAAGAGAGGTCAGGAGAGAGAGAGATGCCCGAGAGAGAGAGAGAGCTCGGGAGAGAGAGAAGAGAGGTCGGGAGAGAGAGAGATGCTCGGGAGAGAGAGAACACTCGAGAGAGGCCCATGAGAAGGCGAGAGGAGAGAGCGAGAGAGAGAGTGCCCTCACCCTCTCTCTTTCTCTCCCTCACGTCTCTCACTATCTCCCCCTCCATTTCTCTCTCCATCTCCCTCTCTTCTCCGCGAGCGGTCGATCGCGGCAGGCAGGGGCGAGACGGAGATGGCGCGAGGGAGAGGATGGCGAGAACGGGTCGAGGATCAAGGGATGGTGACGCGGCAAAGCTTGGCCGCGAGTTCGGGGCGCCGGCGGCATTCTAACGATATTTTCTTGGTGGATCGGCGTCCTCGACGCGTGAAATCTTCGATGGAGATAGGGGGACGGATCCTTAATCTCTATACTTCCTTTTCTACTAGTTTTGTAGGCCGTGGTGAGCTGAGCGAGATTATTTCCACATTTTAGAAAAAAATACATATTTTGGGGGTGTGAGCCAGATCGGGTGTTTTGATCACGTTTTTGGGGTTTAAATGGGCTCTCTCGATGTTAGAGAGGTTGGGGACTGATTTTCTCTTATTTTTTCCTTCACATGGGTGTGAACGGGACGTGGAATGGGGATTTTTGCGGAGTTCACCATTTTCGCGCTCAGGTTGGAGTGGCGGTCCCTCCAAAGACCGCCACTTGATGGAGCGGTCATATGGAGACCGCCAGGGGTCCCCTTAAGTTGGTTCGAGGGTTGTGATCTTGCGATGGACCGCCACTGGGGGTAGCGGTCTTGAGGAGACCGCCAATCAGTGTGTAGCGGTCAGGGTATGACCATTTTTATGCTTCTTAGTCGTTCGGGTTCAGGTAGAGTAGCAGTCTTGCGACTGACCGCCACTTGATGGCGGCGCTCAGGCCAAGGACCGCCACTTTGCTTGGCGGTTTGGGAGGCGACTACCTTTGATCTGAGTGTCTCCGGGGTTTTGCGGTCCTGGCTGGACCACTAGCCTAGACTTTACGGTCCTGAGAGGGCCATCATTCGCTGTGATGGCCGAGAGAGGACTGCCACTATGTTTTTGGTGCTAGCCGTGTTCCGTTCGCGTTATGCTGGCCTCCGGTCGACCCAGTTGTGACCCAGTGGTCGACCTTTGACCTCGTGGATGTCCCAGACACCCCGTGGGTACCGTGACTGTATTTTTGGGTATCCAGATATATCGAGTTATCTCGATTAACGTGGCCGTAGGTTTTGGGGGCTCGGGTGATCCCATGTGTTCTGGACTTTCATGCTTTCGCTTGATCGAGTCACCGTGAGTCGATATGAGTGCAGAGGGTCTTCCCCACATGACGTGGGTTTTTTCGGAAGGTGGTTTTCGAGTGGGCTGTGAGTTTGGCCCTTGGATTGTGAGTCTAGTCACTCAGCCTGGGGCTGGAGGTTTCTCACTTTTCTCTTGAATAGGGGATTAACTCGGCGGCTTGTGAGCTACCATGGGAATCGTGCTACCATGGTTTCAGACCTAGAGATTAGGCCAGATTGACGGCACTGTGCCATCACGTGCAGCGGTCTTGACCTAAGTCTCGTGACTCAACGACCGTTGGGTTTTGTAGGTCTAGACGACTTTCTCAAGTCTGGTGACCCAGAGGCACCTGTTACTTCGTGTTACTCGCGATGGGTGCGTGTGTGATTTTCGGTGTTCACGTTAGTGACCCCCCCACTAGTCGTAACTTTTCTGCGCAAGCGTGTGCGGACCCACTTGGGAGTGGTGGAGAGCGTGGCCCGAGAGAGATAGTTTTTAGGCTGGTTAGCGTAGGGCCCCTCTGCACAGCCTGAGTCCAGGCTTTGGGGAAGAACCAGCTAGAGGATCTGACTTAGGGCGTATGGTATGTGTATGCACACATGGTTGGGGGCGTCGGACCTGCGCTGACGAGCACGACCCTAACTAGTCCTTGTTCTGTGTTCCTGGTTATTGTGCGGTGTCTCAGTCTCTACCTGGGGCATCGTAGGGAGACACCTGAGGCGCGGATTAAGACGTCAGTGGATGCATCCGGCCTTACTTCTGGTGGGTAGGTACTCCCGTCACGTGACGTGAGATTATCGTGACTCGAGGTCCCATTTTTTGTCAGCGAGATGAGATTTTGCGTGTAGTTTTTAGGTGTTTTCCCGGAGCCGAGATCTGGGATTTTCGATGAGCGTCACCAAGGGTTTTCCCTAGACGGTGTGGAGTTCACGACGGTGAGGTCGTGACCGTGTTTCTGAACCGTGTGGTTTCAAAGTGGGCCTTCGTCTACGAGGACAGGCCTCCACGATAGAGGTGCCGTGGCATTTTTCTTGTAGCGTGTCTAGAGTGGTTCATAGTCTGGTGGTTCCCCGACTGTGAGATTGGGTTGTGAGTTTTCGTTCCGGTAGGAGTAGCTGTAGAGCCGTGATTTATTCGGCTGCTATGTTTTGGGAATTCGTGTTCGGCCATGTTTCCCGCCGTCGTTGTTGTAGCTACTCTTGTTGTTGTTGTTGTTGTGTTCTTATTGTTGCTACTTTTCGTACTGTCATTGTTTTCGGTTGGGGTTCCGCGGGACCCCTACTGAGCCAGTGATAGGAGACTCACCCCTGGTTTTTAGGTGTTGCGATTCTTCCTCGAGGTTCGAGGGCGCTACGTGGAGGCTCTTAATTGCCAGTTCGCCGGGTCAAGTGTTCACTCGCCGTTTGGTACGCTTTCATGCTTTAGACTGTACTTTTGTTAGACTGGACTCTCTTGTAGTTAGATTATTTATTTCTATTAATTGTTAAATTATCCTGCTTTATTTCTTATTTCTGTTCCCTCTGCGATTGCTGCCATGGTGCGGACTCCGCTACATGGAAACAGCGTCCTTCAATTGCACCGTACAGAGGAGAGAGTCATGCTGAAAACGGCACGCATGCTATTGTTGTGTTCACGGGTTACACACACTATTACGCATGTCCTCAATCACAAAACACAACGACCGATGGAGGGCGCATGTCTTCGTTCACGGCATCCGGGCGACCAAGGTTTTCGACAAACGGAAAGAGGCGCAGTCTTGGGCGGCTGCGAAGGAGCGGGAACTGGACGCGCTCAAGGCATCCAAGGGCATGACCTTCGGGCAAGCGGCGGAGAAGTACCTGTCGACCGTCGCGGGTGGCAAGGCGGAGGGGGCGAAGGAGTGGGAGGAGCGCAGGCTGGCAGAGATGGCCGTGCACTTTGGCGAGCATACGCCCTTGGTGGCCATCACCAGCGTGACGCTGGGCGACTGGCGGGACATGCGCCTGAAGAGCGTCAGCGGTTCAACGGTGCAGCGTCAGTTCAGCGTGCTGCGCAGCATGTTCCGCACGGCTACGGACGAGTGGAAGGTGATTCCCACCAACCCGTGCAAGGGCGTGCGAATGCCGGATCACAACCCGCCGCGGCATCAGGTGTGGACGTGGCGGCTCATCCTGAGAGTGCTGCGAGCCCAGAACCGCAACGACCGAGAGATCGAGACGATCCGCGCATTCCACATTGCCCTGCACACGGGAATGCGGCTGAACGAGATCCTGCGGGCGCAGGTGGCCGGCAAGGTTGCGACGCTCGAGCGGGACAAGAACAGCAAGAAGGCATCGCAGCCTGTGAAGGTGCCGCTGGCGCGCAAGGGGGCGGCACTGTTCGCCAAGTACCCGCCATTCACCATCGGGCCGGCGATCGCCAGCGCGACGTTCTCCGCCATGACGGACGCACTGCTGATCGACGGTCTGACGTTCCACGATGCGCGGGCAAGCTCGCTCACATGGCTGTCGCGCCGGCTGGACGTGATGACGCTGGCGCGGATCAGCCGGCACAAGAACATGAAAACGCTGATGGACACGTACTACCGCGAGACGGCGGAACAGATAGCAGCGCGCATCTAGGCCCCTCCCCCGACTGATCCGGCCCCATGTGCCGGCAGAGATTCAAGGAAAGCGAAAATGATGAACGACCGAGAGCTTTTGGAGGCTGCTGCGAAGGCGGCGGGGATAGAACTGGCTGCGAATCCATTCATGCACCGCCATGAAGGCTACGCGCTGCTGGCCGATGGGAAGCGTTGGGGGCCGCTGAATGACGACGGCGACGCTTTCCGGCTGGCGATCTGCCTCGGCATGAACATCGACACCCAGGCAGGCAAGGTCGACTGCGATTTCTACGTCAAGCGCAATGGGTTCGATGACTGGATCTACGCTGAAACGGCCATGATGGATACGCCGCCGATCGAAGTGGTGCGGCGGGCCATCGTCGAGACCGCGGCGAAGATCGGCACCGCCCTGGCTACCACCCCCTGATAGCACCCCAAGGAGAGATTGATGAAGCAGTACCAGTCATCCCGAGACGCCAACCAGGCGCTATTCGACATGCCTCTGGGCAATGCGCCGCAGACCCGCACCGCCACCGTTACCCAGGAGCCGAAGCCGATCGACCTAGCGGCTATGGTCAAGGCTCTGGCCGAAGCCGTGCCGCAGGAGTACATGCTGATCGACCCGCAAGGCCGCGTGTTCAAGGGGCCGAACCCGATGGTTCTGGCGGCCCAGGCCATGCCGCAGATGGCGATTCAGGACATCTCGCGAGATCCGCCGTTCCAGTTCTGATAGCACCCATGCGCAAGGCTGGCGGTCAGGGCTTCGGCCAAGCGTCGCTCAGGGCTTGGGCGTCGCTGGCGTGCCCATCAGCTGCTCTTGCCAGCTCTTGAACTTCAGCCGTGCACGATTCGAGTACGTCTCGGACGGGATTGGCTGGCTCAGGGCCGGCTGCTGGGGCGGGGCCGGGCAGATCACGCTTTGAGGTGGCACGACCGATGGCGTCGAGCAGGCGGCCACGCTCAGCAGAAGCGCTGCCAGCATCAGCCTCAAGGCGTTGGTTGCGAATTTTCTGGGCATTGAGTGCTCCGATGACGTTCGCATTCCACCGATTGGCGATGCGCTGGTTTTCGTTGTTGGCCTCGATCACGGCCTGGGCGTCGGACGCCTTCTGGGCGTTCCATTCGGCTCGGACGGTCGCCTTGCCGGCTCGGTAGAGGAAGAAGCCCGCGAAGGTCAGCACGGCAGCAATCGCAAGGGCGATCCAGACCTTGGGATTCAGGAGCGCTGTCATTGCTTGGCTTTCGGCGCGCACAGGGCGCATACGGTGCGGTACACCCGACCGAGAAAGGTCTGGCGGCATTCGATGCAGACCGTACGGACGTAGGGGCCAACATGCACATCAGCCCGGTAGTCCCGCGGCATTGCGGCTGCGAGATCTTCCGCTCGAGCGAGGTCGGTGTTCATGTCAGCACAGCAGGTTGTGACCGCCGCAGTCCTGCAGGAAGACCCACAGGGCGACGCCAGCGGTGACGGCGGCCACCAGCAGCACGAAGCCGATGAACTTGAGGGCTTTCATGTCGTCTCCTTGGTTGTGGCCTTCTGGGTGACGTTCGCCGTGAAGTAGGCGCCGAGCGCGAACAGGACGAGGGTCACGTAGCCGCCCTGATCGATCTTTCCAGCCAGCAGCAGGCCGGTGAAGACGAGGAAGGCCACCACCACAAGGATGAACTTGCGGCTCAGGTACTTGGATTCGCTCATGACCAACCCTCCAGACAGGTTTTCGTCTCGTCGGCGCGGCGGTTTGCCAGGCCCTGCACGAAGATCAGTTGCTTCTTGCCGTTGACGACCTTGCTGGTGAAGCTCCACACCACCTTTCCGTCGTCGCCTCGGCTCAGGCGTCGGCACCCGAGTTCCCAGTCGCCGCGGTTGAATGCAGCCATGGCGCCGCTCGAGCAGGTCGCCGCCGCACCGAGGTTCCATGCGTGGCTGGTGGCCATGTCGAACACGACCTGCGGCGGCGCGACCTTGAAGCACGGCGCGAGCTGGCTCTGCACCCTGAACACGGCGGCCTGCTCCTCGGCTTCGCACTTCTCGTCGGGCCAACGCTCGCCGACGATGATCGGCGTGCTGGTGACGTGGCGCGTAAGACCCTTGCAGACAGTGGGCAGACCACCGGCCAGCTTGTCGGCGTAGACAACGTACTCGGCTTTCCCTTCCCACTTGCCGAGGAAGCCCATCAGCGTGGGTGTCGCCGCAGCCAGCACCGCGCCGGCCACGACGATGGTGCGCTTGAAGGCTGGCCTCATGGCAGCGTCTTCGGCTGGCCGAATAGGCGAGCCACGGCAGCGGCGATGCTCACCAGGGCGGCAGCGGCAGCGAACCAGCCGCTTGGCTTCTCGGGAGCGATGAACGGCATGGCGAACTCAGCGGCCGACAACAGCGCGGACAGGATGATCAGGCGGAACGACCACGCCTGTTTCGCGACGGTCCTCCAGTTCCAAAGCAGGTTCATCGTGCGCTCCTTTTGTCAGACTCGAGGTTTTCCAGGCGGAACTTCAGGATGGCGATCTCGCCCTGTACGGTGCTGGCCTGGTTGTTGCCGGACTTCACCGAAATCTTCAGATCCAGCATGTCGTCCGACAGTTGGCGAAGCTGGAAGTACATCCCGCCGATGAGCAGGGCCAGGGAGAAAGCGACGGTCAGCAGCCAGTTCAGCGGCAGCTTCATGTCGATGATTCGGGTGACCCGCGGCAGGTCACCCGGTTGCGTTTCTTGCGCCACTTACTTGTCCCCCGTGTTACGCGCGCGGAGGCGCTTCCATGTTGATGCGAGCCAGTCGGCAATGCGGGCGCGCACGCCGTCGTAGAGGTAGGTGAGCCAAGTCAAAGTTGGGACCCGGTGAAATAGAACCGCGCTGGCGCAGCGTTCCCACTGAAGACGGTTGCATTCCCGGCGACCAGGCCGGCAGCGACGGTGGCGGTGCACAGGCCCATGCGAACGCTGCCGCTCGAGTAGACGAAGTTCGTCAGGTTGCCGGTGGCTGCCCCCGCTGCAGTCGTGAGGTAGGCCGCTGCGGTGGCAACTGCGCCGGTCGGAGGAATGCGCGTCTCGACATCGAACGGGAAGTTGATCAGCGCCGTTGTGCCGCTGGTGCACTGACCCGCCGCTACTGCTTGCCCGATGGCCGCGGCCGAGAAGACAGGCAGATAGCGTTTGCATCGAGCCAGCTCCACCTGTGCATCGGGGGGCGTCCAGATCTGTTTTCCAGTGCCTTGCCCAACCCGGATGCAGGAGGCATCAAGCGTCACGTTCTGCGCAACCTGGGCATCCGTCCACACCACCATGTACAGGTTGTTCATGGTCGAGGGGGCGACAACCCCGCCAGGGCTGGCGCTTGTCACGGTGATATCGGTGAACGTCGCTGCACTGAGGGCCGTGGCCGCAACTGCGATGGTCGACGTGTTGGCGACGAAAAAATTTCCCGCCGTGTACGTCGTGCTCGCCCAGTTGTTTACGACATCTCGGGTCGGCGCATCCAAGGTGCCGGTCCATGCAACGAGTGCAACCCGAACCGTTGTGGCGGCTGAGCTGCGCACGCGGACCGTCATCGAAAGGTTCTTACCCCGGTAGGAAATGCAGTCCTTGGCCTCGGCAATCTGCAGGAAGCCGATTCGCTTGGGGCCGGCGTCAGGCTGGGTCATGCGCTGGGCATAGCCCATGCCATCTTCAGGCTGGGCCAGTTGGGACAGCGTGACGGTGCCAGTTTCGCAAAGGGCCACCGACTGATCGAAGCCGTAGGAGCCATCGGCAGCGCCTGTCGCGCCGAGCTGATTCACTGCGAAGTCCGAGTTGATCCAGAGGTTTGCGTTCTGCACCGCAGAGATCCCGAGGCTGTCGAGCGTCGCCAGGTCTTGCGCTGCCGTGCCGCTGAAGGTCGCGCCTCCCGTGAAGTCGACGAGCCCGATGTACGTGCCGCCCGTCGAAGGAACGATGCCGGCCGCAACTAACTGGGAGGGGTCAGCGCCTGCGTAAAAACCATCAGTAGTGTCCATCACCGTACCGGCAGCGTCTTGGACGATGAGTTTGTACGGCACGCTGGTCGCAAGCCAGATGTCGGCACGGCCAGCCGAATCAAGAATCACGGGGTTCGCGTTGGGCGTGAGTCCGCCTCGGTCGGTGTAGGTGGACAGCGGAATCAGCGTGCCGGCTTGGTAGCTGAAGATCTTTCCTCCGGACAAGGGGTTCCCGGCTGAGTCGAAGAATTGGGAGAAGGCTTGCAGCGCGACGGTCATAAGGTTTCGCCCATAAAAAAGCCCCGTCTAGCGGGGCTGTTGTGAATCAAATCGTGCATCCGGTATGTAGCCGTCGCTTCGCATCCAGATAGGCGAGGTGCGCCAAGTCTGGTGTATCAAAGGTTCCGAGATACCTGTTCTTTGGCCCAGTCTGGAGTCGGGCAGTAAAGCGCTTTCCAGTGGAAGAGAGCGACACACCGAGTGGGAGCGGGCTCTTGCGCTTCGATGAAGAAGCCCTGCGGTTTTGACCATTTGTCTGATGAGAGACATCTCTCAGGTTAGTCCACCGGTTGTCGGTACGAATGCCGTTCAGATGGTCAACCTGGTGCCGGGGCCATTCTCCCGTTTGCAGAAGGAAAATCAGTCGATGAACTCCCCCTCCCCCCTTCTCCATGTCTATATAAGGATATGTATAGTGTTCTTGAAAGGCTAATGAAATTTTGAAGTTTTGAATGACAAATTGAGTGTTCTTGAGAGAGTGATTCTCTTGGTGTTCTCCCTTGAGTGTGATGCTCAAGAGCTAGTCCTGTGACAGGATCTAGCTGGGGTGCGACTCCCCTTGCCGAGGTGCGATGCTGAGGCTCCGTTATCACTACGTTCGAGTGCTGCTTCTGAGTCTGTCTGCCCAGATATCATCAACAAATCACAAATCTCCCACAGTCATCTCCTCTTCATATCTAAAACTGGTGATTTTATCAGAGAAATATCTGCAAGTCAGAAATGATCTGGCACTAATTTTACGTCAATTGGAGTTCGGGATCGCCAGCAACAATTCTGACAATGAAGCTATGCATCACCACCTGTTCCTGCAAGCCAGATCCACTCTTCCCTGATATGAAAATCCCCCAGATCTACCCTCAACTCCTTTGGAACTGAAATCTGGAGACGTCATACATCTCCCTATCTTCTTCGAAACGCCTCCGTGCTGATCGTGGTGAATATTTTCGTGGGACTGCACTGACCACCCTGTGCAGATCCTATCCAGAACCAAAAGCAACTTGCAAAAGCTGCTCTGTCTCCCTCCTCTCAGATCTGAGCAAGCCCTTCAGTCTGGGTCTTCCTCTGAATGTCACCGATGATCTGCAACTAACAGAGATCCATTCGGACACCAGGAACTATTTTTCGCTTAATTATTTGTCTGCCTGTGCAGTTTTATGTGAGTAGAACCAGAGGCCTAGTATAGTTGCCATCACGTCCAGATCTGACTAGATCTGATCACGCCACTTGGCCGAGGAGTTCTTCATCCAGTCGCCAACATTCTCCAACAAATGGTAGCCTAATCAGATGTCGAATCTAGCCGTACCGACCTCCGTAACTTTGCTACACCGGGTGACCAACACAGGTAGAACCACTCAACTTCCAATCGGCTTACCCGATCGGTCTGGACTCACCTCCCTCATCTCGTACGAGTGTGGCCAGTCAACCTGAGCTCCAACAGCCCCAAAATTTGTGCTTGTAGCCTATTATCTCCTAGTGTGGAGTGGGTCATGTTTCAAAAATTGTAATAATTACTCATTTGTGTGCATCGGGGTTGTTCGGATTCAGCCAGGGTTTTCTTCCCTACGCGCTAGTCATGGAGGTACGCACACGTTTCTTACACTCGCATTTGTTTATCTAGTATGCTGTTATATATTCTGCATTTGTGAGATTAGTGCCATATCCAAATACAAATTATAGCGATTGTGAGAGTGAGAACCGTTCCTTAGCTTCAATTGGGCGCTGAGCTCAAACTGTATACCCTAGGCAACAGTGGTTCCTTAATCGCTGCAATCCCGCATTTTCCTCGCAAGGGACGATTGTCAAGCTAGTTAGAGTTTCTGTTGAGAGACATCTCCACCCGGAGAACACCACAGTGGTCAGTCGCTCAGCATGCCTTTCGCGTGCAAGTACTGGATGCACTTCGAGTTGGTCGTAGGTCTTAGCCCATTCGAGTCTCATCCCGCATCACTCCAGCTCTTGCTAGGGCCGCCATTGTGGAACTGGTTGACTGGTAGTTGATATCTGGGCATCTGGAGGAGCTGGGGTGGCAGGAGGATAGATGACGTTGATCGAGAAATCACTCAGCTCAGTCTCCTGACTGGAGTCCTTCCTCCTACGACTTAGCAATCGCTCGAGAGATTCTCGATTATCAGTTCAACACTCGAGCCATTCTGGGATTTGTTGATAAGGCAGCCCGTGCCCATTTGCCTAAGGAGGGTTTAAGTGGTTTGATGCACTTCTAGAGATGCTCAGGGTTTCTTCAATGGCTTGTCGAAGCCTCATAATTGCTATAGAGTTCCCCTCAGCATCGATCTATTCTCACTGGATTTGTTCTTGGATTATGTGGTTAACTTACTCGCAGGATTCGATCGTGTGGTAAATTCTGGCATGGAAGGGGCAGTACTGGGGATGACTAAAGTCCCATTGAGTGTAGTCTGCTGGTGGGTCACGTGGTATGATTTGCCCCCTCTCGACGAGCACATCAAAGAGTCACCTAGTCCCTTCTTTTGGGAAGGAGAGAAGTATGCGGTCATGGTCTCCACCCTGGATACCACAGTGAGTGTTCACCATGGCTGGTGATGTGCTCCTCTGCATCAACGTCAGAGAGAGAGAGAATGCAGTGATCATGTGAATCACAGTACTTGTGTAGCGGATCACACATGCGGCCTTAGCGGGTCTGGACCACACATGTGGCTTCGGGGGATCGACGAGACTACTCTTCATTTTGATGAGACTATCTCGGATCAATTTGATGTGGGACGTTATGTGAACTAGGACTCTACGTGATGACGCGACTAAATGGACAACTAAACTAGCAACAACACAATAGATTGAGTAACGTGGCTTGAACACCTATGACTCCCAAGAGAGTAATCACACCTACAACAAGTAACTCAAGCTCGCAAATGTGCCCAAGCGAGGGAAGCGTGTTAATCCACACGGTTGATGAACCGTCAAAAGTCTAGGGTAGGCAACTCCACACTCGTGACACAGGAAAGCCATTGTTGTCTCTCTGGTTTTGATGATGACAATCAAGGGAATCCTTAATGACCTTAGGTTTCATGTTTCATGCTTGACAATCAGCACGGGCTATGAACAAAACATGCACGCACTATGGCTTATGAAGGATGTGCACGAAGTATGAAATACTCCAAAAAGAGAATTTGTGCACAAGCTATGAAGTTCTATTTTGACCCCCTTTGAGCACGAAGTATAGAAACTTCAAGTGAAACAACTTACTGCATGAAGTGTAAAATCGAGTGATTGCGAATCTGTGCACGAAGTATGGTGATGTTCAAGCTTGCAATGAGCTTTACAACACAATGACTTAATTAGCACGGTTAATAGTTTGATAAATTAGACGCATAGAGATTCATATAGTGTTAGCATCATCAAAGCAACAGGGAAAAACACAACACTTATGTGTATGCCATGGTGGCCCTTGGGTTAATATAGTCGGCGATCATAGTTTATGACCCATGGATAGTGCGGGTCTCCCGATGGATACATCCTCGGAGGTTTGCCAACCACTATGGGGTCCGAGCTATTATTGTAGCATGCATGACTCTTTTGGCACTCGTCTCAGCCAACTGTGGGCGAGCCTCCTATATAAATCCCCCTGATATATCCTGGGGCAAAGGGAGATGCTGCCAAAATATATATCTACTTCACAAGTTTGCCATTTTCATTCGATGTCTATATTGCCATGGACATAAACTCAAACGCTTTTTGATCATTCCCACGGTGGAAAATAAGTCGTCCCGTGGGTGTACATGGCCCTGTTGTTTAAAACCCAATTGGTCTATCGCTATACGGGTATTCCCCAGAGTCCTTATGTATATGCCATGGCAGTCATTGGGTTGACAAAGTCGGCAGTCACAACATATGACCCTTGGATAGTGCGGGTCTTCTGATGGGTGATTCCTCAGAGGGTCACCATCCACTATGGGGTCCGGGCTATTATTATAACATGTCCAACTATTTTGGAGTTCTCCTTAGCCCTCTATGGATGAGCCACCTATATACATCTCCACGACACATCTTGGGGCAAGGGGAGATGCTGTCGAAATGTACCCTCAATCTGTAGTTTTGCCGTTTACTCTCTATGGACCATGAATTGAGCATTTTAATAATAATGAATGATTGATATTGAACAATAAAGGAAGTAAACACAGGAGTGGCATTGATGCCCTGGATGGACAAGAAGAAAAGGTTAAATAAAGGGGCATTGAATCTATGGCAATCACAAGGTGATAATAGAAAATAACTTTAAATCCTTGCACACTATTGCACGTGTGTGTGTAGACATGGGTACACCTACCCTTATGCATGCCTATATGCTGCCGTTTGTCAGTATATAAAATGGTGATTTGCAGAAAGTCAGATTACGTCGGGCTAGAAGCTATCACTATGCATGATGGTGATCCTTTGATCTATGTTCTCTACCACGTACCAGGAATGCATACAGTAAGGGCGTATGCTCGCATGTAGGTTCTACACCTTGCCTCGCATAATAAATGCTCCTTGCATACACATACATGTATCTATCATGCTATGTGTGCCTGCTTGCCACGACCTATCAGTATATCAAATGATGACTTGTAGAAAGTCAGTTTAAGTCTGACCGGAAGCCCTCATCATGCGTGAGGTGATCTTCGGATCTTGGTCTTCTGTCATGCACCGTAAGTCAGTCTAATAAATACTATGACATTGTATGTTTGAGTGCATGCTCAAACATCCCTCTCACCTAACAAACATCATTTCTATCACTCGCATTCATCTGCATTTGTTTAGCCCCGGTGACTGCTTTATCCATGCGATTAATCAAGAGTTGTCCTTCTTCGGAAGGGCATAATTAACGTCATAACCCTTATGGTATGACAGACTTTTGGTCCCGACACGACCACCCACTTTTGTCTAATCAGTCAGACACTGTGCTTAATAAACTCATCACTCAGTGACTAGCATGCCTACGCAATAAACAAATAAACCTAACAATCCCAACACTAGAAAAAAAGAAAATCCATCTGCACATAGCTTGGCATGCCCAGTAGGACCGAGTCTCCCTTCATCTCTTCGCCAGGGTAAAGGGCCGTGGGGCCCTCCCCAAGAATGCTGATGGTTTGTCTGTTTTATGCTGTAGGGAAAAATAATGGCAACCAGATTAGCTAAACTTTTGTTTGGATCCTAGATCGTGGCTTCTCACGTAATGGATGGGTACTTGGTAATGCTCACTATGTTCAGTTTGTTTCCCCCAATAGTTGAGTTTCCCAACTTCCTGGGCCTCGCAATTGTCAGCTTACTTGAAGTAGAGAACAATGAAGTTGTCCAAGCTGCCACAGGCAAGGTATTGCTCGTCCAAAGAAGAGTCATCACCAGAAGACTGCTGTCAATTCTAGTGTCATTTCCTACATGGTCCATCATGCTCATTATGGAGTTTCCCCCATAGTCAAGAACTTGCCTGTAGGCAATAGGAGAAACAACTGAAGAAGAATAGTTGCTACTATCCCGTAAAGCTCCACTCTAGTCCCTGAAATCCCCAAGAGAGGGAGAAAGAAGATTGTGCCAAGAGAGGACATGGTGATGAACCCTCCACCAATTTCCAGGGCCTGTGCTAGATAGGCATATATTTTCTTGCATCCCAATATACTCAAAGAAACTACAAGGCTGACATGACTTTCTTATATGCTGATAGTTCAGGATCAGAGGCTGCCCCTTGTTATCTCCCCAGAGCGCAGCCAAGATGAAGTGACCAAGGTGGTGAGGTCTCGAAAGTCGACGCAGATGCAGACTTGACCATTTTTCTTTTTGACTAAGACAATGTTGGCAAGCCAGATTAGGTAGATACACGACTCGATGATGTCAACGTCCGCCATCTTGTTGACCTCAGCCAGACCTAGAGTTCCAGCTCATGGCGCATGCGCCGCTGGGACTGTTTAACTAGAGTGGCTGAGGGAGATATAGCTAGGTCATGCTCCGCTATGGAGGGGTCTAATCCTGACATCTCCTTGTATGTCCAGGCGAAGTAGTCTTTGTATTCGAGCAGGTGTTGCTTGTAGTCCTGCCTTTCTACCTCGGTAAGGAGGGAGCTGACAAACGTCGGTTGAGGGGCTTTATCTTCGCCCAAAATAATTTCGACGAGTTCATCGACGGTTGCCTGGCCACCATCCTCCAGCTCGGGAGGAGCGGGTTGAAAGTCGATGAAGTCCTCATCGTCAGTGTTGACTTTGTATACCGGGGGGTCCTCAAAGCCAATAGTTGAGGTTGATAGAGCTGGAAGATTGTCATTACTGAGCTCGGATTGGGGTTGTCCCAGACTGCCAAGGGTGGGCTGACAGTCATCAGTCGGTGCCATCGGGGCTTGACTAGAGTTGCCTAATAAAGTTGGTAATGCTTTGTGGTCTTTACCCTGGAAACCTTTCTCATTGGGAAAGTTTGGCAAACTGGGCTCCGTGGCTTGCGAGGAGGCATCGGGGACCTCCTCCGTCTCAATGTTTTTGTGGACAGATGTTGAAGACTCGTCGAGTGCTTGAACTGGGGGACTGGGTCTGGCGGGGAGTGAGATTAAGATGTCCTCTTCCTCGTCCCTAGAATTGTCGAATTTGGTGTTGACAGTATTTGGGTCACCAACTGGCTGCATTGGGCCTACAACGTTGACCTTGTAGTAGTCATGGAAATCTGGGTCATGGTCGTAGCCGAGCCCCATTGTATCTTTATGGGAGAACGGGGGTTGCCCCCAGACCTATAAAGGGGTCTACAAATAGTGGAAGTACCTTTGTTGTGTGGAGCCTTGCCATTGGGGGATATACTGCTTACGGCACATCTCCCGAATGTGAGGTGGTAGGTCGTCCAAAACTTGGATAGCTTCAGGAGTGTTGTTGGCTCACCTGGACCAGCCGAAGTCATCTTCCAGTGGAGCTTGAGGGGCCATGTCTCCCTTGTAGAAAATGATGGGCTTGTCCTTGTTAGCCTTCTTCTTGCTTCTGAGTTCTCGTTTATAAGTAACGATGAATGTCATGAGCCCCTCGACCTTGTGCTCATCTGAGGCACACGCGAGGTGGAAATATTTTGGCGATAGACATATGCTCTTGTCTATTACTCGGCTACTAAGATTAGCCTTGAAGTCGACTTTGTGCCTGTCGGGGAGATCTGTGGTTGACTTAGAGCTGAGGCGTAGCCAATAAAGCTTTGTCATTTCCTCATCAACAGAGAAGAGGTCACCCTCATCTTCTTCTGAGAGCCAGCCATTACTCTTGCTCTTAATCATGGGGTAGGGACTGATTCCCCTGAAGTAGAGAGCAGTGTCAGCCAGGTGGCATTCTATTGGAGTAAATGGAGATAGGTCTGCAAAGACCGTATGTTGTTACCCATCTTTAGGATATTTGATGCATTGATGGAGAGTTAAAGGGACGACCCAATTTTCAGAAGCCAGGGACTGCCCAATAACACTCTATAGGATGTGTTGGCATCGATAATGTAGACGGTCACCTTAGAGGTGAAATCATCAAGCACTAAGTCGACATCCACTCGACCTAGGACATCCTCGGTATCTTGATTGAAGCTGGATATCTTGACCGCCTGAACCTTCTGGATGTAGGGGGTCAGGTATAGAGTCTTGAATGTTTTGAGGGGCATGATGTTGGCAGCGGCACCAACATCCAACAAGATCTAGTTTACTTCATGCCCGTTGAATTTCCCCTTTATGTAAAATGGGTGATTATGGCACGGAGGGGAGAGTAGCAAGTCATTCTCCGTGAAGGTGACAGCAGTGGCGATAGCCTCATATGTGGCGACTTTCATTTCTGTCGAGTGTGCCTCATAAACTTTTGGCTCTTGGAGTATCTTGATAAGGGTTTCCCTCAACTCTTTACTCCAAGCAATGGCTTCCCAGATTGTGATGCCGGTGGGGAAGCGCTTCATCTGGTGGAGGACCTTCCGGTCGGCTCAAGCTCGAGCATCCTCCAGTGATGGTAGTATGTCAGGTTGAGTTTTCTGTGGACTACCGTGCTGCTCCTTGTCAGGGACCTGCACCGCCTTGCCTTTACAACTAGAGTTGGGTTGACTCTGGCCACCCACAAACTCCTGGAAGAGGGATGCCAATGATGGCCCTTCCGGGGATGGCTGGAGGGCCGGATCGTCCTTACTAGATGGCCCTACTTGTGCTGCAAGAGAGGTCAGAGCTGGTGCCAGAACTGGAGTGCTGGCATCAGTCTTGTCTGAGCCAGCGGGATCGAAGACGCTGGGTCCCCCCCCCCCCGAATTTCTATCGGTGGGATTGGGGCAGGCTGTTCCCCTCGGAAGAGGATGACCCACTCAGGGTCGAAAGCAGATGGGTGAAGAGTTAGCTCGAGGATCCTCCCGTGACCCCTACCGCGTCCGCGGCCATGACCCCAGTTGTAGCCTATGTATTTTGGAGTCAGTTGTAGCCCCAACGGGGTGGTGGTCCAGTCATGGAGTCATGGGAATCACTTGCATTGCATTTATAATAACCAAAACAAACAAAAAATCAGAAAATAGAAAACCCCCAAAAAATTAGTTTCTGGTGCACTTAACGCACTCGCCCAGGCGCGTTAATGGCATAACGGCTACTGGAAGGGCCGTTATGCTCCTCTGCAACCGGCATGGTTGTCTTTGTTTCTCAAGCCCGTGGGAATGGCCACAGAGGCCTACAATTTACCCCAATGAGTCCCCAGACTCATTTTCTCCCCTCCAATCACCCATGCAATCAAACTTTGAAATTCAAAAATTGAATTTTTAAGGCAAAACGGCCTACCTCCGGGTCTTGGCCTCTTTTCTTCTTCTCCGGAGCAATGGCCTCTTCCTCAACGCCAATGGCCTCCCCGGCTCCTCCCTCTGCTTCCTCTACTCCTTCCTAAGCTATGGGAGCTTCTTCCTCCATCGGGTGGGTCACCGTCGCTGCCGCTGCCATCACCTCTTCCACCGACAAGCTCGCCGATGGGGAAGCCGCTTCCCGTTCTACCCTAGCCTTCATCTTCCGGATCGCCTTTCTTTTCTTCCCTTTCTTGCACGTCATCGTGGCCGGAGGGAGTCTCACCAGAGCTCGTCGCTGGAGGGAGGAGGTTGAGAGGGTTTTGGAGACGTTTTGGGTGGTTACGGCGTATTTTGAACAAATAAGGGAAAAGTAGGGCTCGTTCATTTTTTTTTGGCAACCCAGGAACTTTAACGGATTGTCAAGGATCCGTTATGTTAACATAACGCATGGTACCTTTTTCGCCAAGTAACTGGGTCATTTATTATTAAAGAATTTGAATCAGTGAACTTTAACGGATTCCATCCAGTCCATTATTCTCTATGGCACACTTGTCGGAGTCTGTTAATGTCATGGTTGGCTTGTGTTTTCATTTGGTTGAAAGATTATGCTTTGTTTTAATTGTTATTATTCATTAGTGGCTAACCCTTTTTCAGCAAGCCAAATTATGAATACCATCATGAAATCATCTGCTCGCCCACTCAGGTAAGTCAGGTATTATATCTCGTTCCATTATCCCTTAAAATGCACTACTATATGTTAGCTACGTTATATTATCTCGAGAATCGGCTGGTCATTCATGTGTTCTAGGATCTGATATTCCCCTCAAACAAAAATGATGATGATCTAGGCGCACATGTTTAATCGTTGGATAGGCCATTGGGTTGAAAAAACTTGGGGATGATGGTTCTATCTTGCACGCCGTGGTTACAGATGGTGTCCTGACCCTGGTTTCTCCAGTCTAACAATACTATTCTCGAGTATCTTGTTATTTTGTCCTTTCTTTGGCATTCATTTTAAAGATTTCTTTTCCTTTAGCCCAGCATGCATCATACGTATTTTTTAGCATTATCGTGCTTCATCTGTCCAAGGTATCTTAGTAATGGTGAATAACTGTGTCCATGATCTCGAGCAAGGAGAGTCATTCCATTCTGAGTCGGAAAGTTTCCTTCGGTCTACTCACTCTGTCTGGTTAGCTGAAGATTCCTGTCTGGAGTTTAGTTAATCATCTCTTTCCTTTCCGCTGCTCCGGTCGCTGGCCGTGTTTTCCTTTCCTTAGTTGTTAGTTCCTCCAGACATGCGTCATTTGGTCTACCATTCCTTGGTGATTAGTCCGAAGTTTTTCAGAAGATTCCTATCGCTTGTTGGTTTAGAACGGGTGTCGTTTGCCTTAATGCCCACTTTTCGGTCCACTCCGCGTCATCTCCACTTCATCTCCATGTTTCATTTCGCTTTCGCTACACCTCCGCTCACTTCCCTGTAAAGAGGATGTTAAGGAGGGACATCTGTTGACACCCATTTTACGACCAATTAGTTGGGTCATCTCCTTACGCATTTTAATGATGCTCCGAGCTGTTCACCCTTGTCGAGTCTTCTTGGGCAGTTAGAGGTCTCTTTCATGGGTCATCGCCTTCCTTGGTTGGGTCTTATCCTAGTTTTGTTGCTAGGCAAGCACCTCCGTGTCAATTATCACCCTTTTGTCCGTAACGCATACTGATTGGCACGTTATAGTCATATAACGCCCCTCATAAGGTCCATTATAGTCCTTTCACCATCTTTCTCACCGTCTCATTCCGCGTCTTATATTGCGTCTCTATTCTTTTAACAGACCTATAACCATCCGTTATGCCATCATATAATGCCCTCATCCTGGTCCGTTACCTTCTCTCAGAAATGGAGGCTTTTGTCTCATCCACCGTCTCTCCTTCCATCTCATCTAGCATCTCTGTTGTTTAACGGCCCTTTGTTCATCCGTCATAATATCACATAACACACTCCACCTGGTCCGTTATATACCCCCAAAGGTCGAGTCTATCACCTCATCCACCGACCTCCTCATCGTCCCAGCCACCGTCTCCCTGGACGTCTTCATTGCCATAACGGATAATCTCTCATCCGTGACATGTTCACTATAACGCCCTTGTTCCTATCCGTTATACTCGCCAGAGTCCTAAGTCCAAACGCTTCGCCCGTTGTTCTTATCTTCTGTTGGATAAGGTCACATAACGGACTGTCTCTGACGCGTTATATACCCATGATGGTCTGTCGTGGATGCGTTATGTAAAACGAAAGAGTTTTAGCAGAACTGCTCTTCTCTGCTACTCCGTGGACGGATTACAGAGTTTGATGTCTTGATTTCTATGGTGAGTAGGTGGATGTCCAGGGTATGCAGTACTGGGATGATGTGCAGTTGGGCATTGTAAGGTGAATCTTGACCCAGTCTCAGGAGTGATGACTGGCATCGTATCACCATTTTTCATACTTTCTATAGGTTGGGCGGGAAATCCTGCAAGGTGATCATCGATAGCGGGAGTTGCATTAATGCTATCTCCACGGGTGCTGTGACACGCCTTGGGTTGATCCCCGTAGACCATCCCTCCCCTTATCGTGTGTCTTGGGTGGACTCCACTTCCATCCCGATCAGGCTGCGATCTCTGGTGCCATTGTAGTTTCCTACCTACCAGGATGAGATCTGGTGTGATATATTATCTATGGAGGTAGGCAGTGTTATCCTTGGGAGGCCTTAGTTGTTCGATCGGGATGCCACCCTCCATGGCCAGTCAAACACTTGCACATTTGACCATAATGGCCATCGGATTACGCTTCACCCCTCCCAGCCGAGGAGCCCATCCATCCGGGGTCCCACTGGGCCTAGTACCCTGAGTCCTTCAGTTCCCGGAACTAGTACCCCATCGTCGGCTCAGACTGCGACTGTATCTTCTGATGTCCCCACTCCGGATGATCCTCCGCCTAGGAGGTTGATGTTGGTCAGCTCCCGGGAGTTAGAGCATGACCTCGTGAAGGGGAACCATATCTTTGCTATTGTGGTCCGAGAGGTGGCGAGAGAGACAGAGAGTGATCTCCCACCCGATGTTGTTGATGTCCTTCGGGAGTTTGCTGATGTGTTTCCTAATGAGTTACCCGAGGGTCTCCCACCCATGCGGGACATTCAACATGCTATCGACCTAATTCTGGGGTCTTCATTGCCAAACTTGCCACATTATAGGATGAGCCCTGCTGATCACGCTGAGCTTCAGCGTCAGGTCGACGAGTTGATGAAGAGGGGATCTCTTCGTGAGAGCATGAGTCCTTGTGCCATCCCTGCTTTGCTTGCCCCCAAGAAGGATGGCACCTGGGGGATGTGTGTTGACAGTTATGCTATCAATAAGATCACGGTGAAGTACAGATTTCCCATTCCCCGCTTGGATGACATGCTTGATATGATGGCAGGAGCCACTATATTTTTCAAGATCGATTTGAAGAGTGGCTATCACTAGGTGAGGATCAGGCCAGGTGATGAGTGGAAGACAACCTTCAAGACCTAGGATGGTCTTTATGAGTGGCTGGTCATGCCCTTTGGGTTGACCAATGCTCCCAACACTTTTATGCGGCTGATGACCCAAGTCCTACGACCTTTGATTGGGGTCTGTGTGGTAGTCTATTTCGATGATATCCTTATTTATAGCCTCACTCGGGAGGCCCACTTGGACCACCTGTGATAGGTCTGTCTTATTTTGAGGAGAGAGAGCCTTTATGCTAACCCTAAGACATGTACTTTCATGTCTAGTCAGGTCACCTTCTTAGAGTTCATTGTGTCTAGTGAGGGAGTCTCCGTCAACCCAGAGAAGGTCAGGGCCATAGTGGAGTGGCCTGAGCCTCATACGTTTCATGATGTCTATAGTTTTCATAGACTAGCGACCTTCTATCACCGCTTTATTTGAGGCTTTAGTTCCATCACAGCCCCTATCACTGATTGCATTCATAAGGGGACGTTTGAATGGACGAAGGCCGCCTCGGACTCATTTGGGCTCCTCAAGGAGCGCATGACCCAGGCACCTATCCTTAGACTTCCCTATTTCACGAAGGTGTTTGAGGTTTCATGCGATGCCTCCGGGGTAGGTATTGGTGGTGTTTTGAGTTAGGAGGCCCACCCCATTGCTTATTTGAGCGAGAAATTGAGTGACGCCAAACTGTGTTACTCCACCTATGATAAGGAGTTCTATGCGGTGGTGCAGGCCCTTCGGCATTGGAGACATTACTTGTTGTACCAAGAGTTTGTCTTATTTTCTGATCATGAGGCACTCAAGTACCTCCATGCCCAAAAGAAGCTCAATTCTCATCACAATCATTGGGTGGAGTTTCTCCAGGACTATACCTTTATGCTGAAGCACAAGGCTAGTGCGGAGAATCGGGTAGCCGACGCCCTGAGCCGTCACGCTTATCTCTTGACCACCATGAGTGTGGAGGTGGTAGGGATAGATAGGATGAAAGACGAATATGCGGATTGTCTGGACTTTGGTCCGATCTACTCCACCCTCTAGGCAGGACCATCCCAAGAGTAGCCCGATTACACATTGTAGGATGGTTACCTTTTTCGAGGGAGTCACTTGTGTATTCTACGAACTTCTGTTCACAACTTCCTCACTTGGGAGATGCATGTGGAAGGTCTAGCCGGCCACTTTGATCGGAATAAGACCATCGAGGCGGTCGAGCATCGATTTTTTTGGCCTGGTTTGAAATGCGATGTTGCTCGCATTGTGGCCCAATGTCGCACTTGCACCGTGGCCAAGATGAGGAAGCAGGTTTCTGGCCCCTATACTCCTCTTCCTGTGCTCGATAGGTCGTTGCAGGATATTAGCATGGATTTTATTTTGAGGTTGCCACGGACCACCCGCAGGCATGATACCATCTTTGTGGTGGTTGATAGAATTTCTAAGATGGCCCTCTTCATTCTTTGTTCTAAGACTTCAGATGCCTCTAGGGTTGCTCGATTATTCTTCTCTAGTGTAGTGAGCCAATTCAGACTTCCTAAGTCCATTGTGTCCATTCCCTTGAGGAAGTGCCAACACTGGGGTTGAAGTCAATTTTTTCCTCGAGCATTTGGAAACTATCTTTACACTCTTCTGACCAGATAAATTTTGCTCCTTTCTTGGCCAACTTGGTCATTGGGGCTGCAATGGTGGAGAAGCCTTCCATGAACCGGTGGTAGTATCCTGCCAGACCAAGGAAGCTTCGAATCTCCATGACTATCTTCGGTGCTTCCCACTTTGTCACTGCTTCAACCTTGCTAGGGTCCATAGATATGATGTTCCTAGATATAACATGTTCGAGAAACATCACATGATCTAGCCAAAATTCACAATTACTGAATTTGGCGTAGAACTTGTTCTCCCTGAGAGTCTGTAGGACTACTCTCAGATGCTGCCAATGCTCCTCTTGACTGGAAGAATATATCAGGATGTCGTCTATAAAGACCACGACAAACTGATCTAGATAAGCACGGAAGATCTGATTCATCTATTCCATGAACATAGCTAGTGCATTGGTCAACCCGAATGGTACTACTAAGAACTCGTACTGGCCATAACGAGTCCTGAAGGCTGTCTTCAACACATTTATAGGCTTGATTCTAATTTTGTGATAACCCATCCTCAGATCGATTTTGGAGAAGACCTTAGCGGATGACAATTGGTCAAATAATTCTTCAACCCTCGATAGAGGGTACATGTTCTTAATGGTGGCCTGATTAGGCTTGCGGTAATCAATGCATAGTTGCATAGTCCCATCTTTCTTCCACACGAATATGACGGGTGGTCCCCATGGAGACACACTAGGCCTAATAAAGCCTCTGTCTAGCAACTCCTGCAATTGCTTCCTGAGTTCGGCAAGCTTTGTCGGAGCCATCTTGTATGGTGGAATGCAGATAGGTGTAGTACAAGGCACCAGGTCAATAGAGAAGCCTGACTCTCAAACTAGTGGCAGTCCGGGTAGATCCTCAAGAAATACATCAAGAAATTCTCGGACCATGTCCAAGTCTTCCAGGATCTTGACAGTGCCTTCTTCAAGTACCACACTAGCCAATGAATAATCACATCCCTTGATAATTAGCTTGTAAGCCCCGATGGCTGATACTATCATCCTCCCAGACTTGTTCTTCGGGCATTGGAAGAAGACTGTCTCCTCCCCTGGCTTCTGAAAGATCACTCTCTTCCGGTGGCAATCTAAGAGAGCATAGTGTTTGTCTAAGCAATCCATTCCCTGAATGAGATCAAAGTCAGCCATCTTTAGGATGTATGCTTCCCCCAGTAATGTCCTTCCATTGATTTTGACGTCTAAAGTAGGGATCACAAGCTTGGTGTGGACTTGTTTCCCGGTTGGTGTACTAACAATCATTTCCCTGAAGAATGAGGCTTTGGGTCTGTTCTTCAGTTCCTTAGCAAAACTGGTGGATATGAATGTGTGTGTAGCACTCGGGTCGAACAAAACCTTTGCAAACATTATCCACAAGAAGTGTTCCTTCCGCCACGGTAGGGGTATTGTCTGCCTCTTCTTGCATTAGTACATAAACTCGCCCTCTATACTGAATCTTCTCCTACTGTGGTACTAGATTTTGCTGAGTCTTCTTAGGGCAGTTCCTCAAAAAATGTCCAACCTCGCCGCATTCATAACACTTGCCATTTGTCCTCCAACGCTCCTGCCCTGGATGGGTATGCCTACAATGGATGCAGAATGGAGCCTCGAGCCTATTCCTTAGTACTGGCTCTTGGCGTGCCACCTTTTCCTTGTCCTGCCTCCCTCCTGCCTACAAAGGCCTTTTGCCCATCGTCTTCTACTCCTCGATGTACCTATCAATGGATATTCATTAGAACCTAACTTAATATGTCCCTTAAATCCTTATGGTTTCAATTATTACCTTGCATGCTCTTGCTCGACTAGGTGAGCAAGCCTCAATGCCGAAGGGTAGGACTCAGGCTCTTGGGTAGCCACATAGCATCGAACGCTACTACGTAGACCATTGAAAAATTTATTCACCTTTCAACGTGCCTCATCGAATATGTGTGGAGCATACTGACCCGGAGCAGAGAATTTGGCCTCATAGTTTGCCACTGTCATGCTTCCTCGTTCGAGGCTCAAGAATTCTTGCTCTTTAGTATCTCACACATGCTCAAGGAAGTATTTTTCTTGGAAGATAGCTGGGAATTCTTCTCATAATATGTCACCATTATGCCCTGCGAAGGTGGTCCTCAACTTGGCCTACCACCATAGGTCAGCTTGATCTTGCAATACATAGGCCACCCGATTCACCTTTTCATCCTCGGGACATCGCATCACACCAAACTTCCTTTCCATTTGTTGAGCCATGACTCAACCACCTCTAGACGGCTCTCCCCCTTAAAATAAGGAGGTGCCAGCCTCAGAAATCGATTAATCGTGGGTACGTCATGGCGTGGGGTAGGTGCTGGCTTCTGTAACATCCGTTGTTGAATGGCCTACATGCCTTAGAAACTTTGCATGAATCCCTCTAGATTAATTCCTACATTGTGCACTTGTCTACCCCCAAGCGTGGGAGCATTGACTGCCCCGTCATTCACCACATTGGGGTCCTCCACCCCCGATCCTCTCTCGTCTATCTGGGGAAGATCCCTTTGCCTTCTCTGCAGCATAGCTTTGAGAAGATAATAATTATTAAGTGTGCATGTTTTGTTTTAAAATGGTTCTGAACATACTGATACTACACTATTGATTTTCTAATCCATATTTATTGCTCGTCTTTGCTTGTCTAACAAGGGTAATCAAGATAGAAACCCCCTTTATCGGCCGGTCGGTAGAAGGAGGAAGTTGAACTCACATCACACCCCGCTTACAAGGTATTCTTCGCGATCATCCTTTAATCACATAATTAAGTTAATAATCTTTCTTTCTTTTCTTTTTTTTAATGTCTATGTGACACGTTCACACCGCGCATAGGGATTCCCGTGGGACATGAATGGTGAATGAGACATCATCATCCTCATCATCATCATTTAGCATTTCCATTTTTTTTAACCACATTACTGACTTAAGTGTCCTTTCGGGTTTTCACCGAAGCCAGCCCCCTCTTACTTTTGCCCACTCACTATTTCGAGTTTTCACATGGCGGGGTACCCGATTTTGCCTGTAGCGCCCTTTCAGATTTTCGCCACAACCGGGTTATAGCCATGTTTGCCCTTACTCAGAGTATCTGGGTAAGCCTGACGAGGCATCTCTATTTTGAGCCTCATTCATTTTCATTTTATCCATTCTCTTTTTTTTGAGTTGATTTGTGAAACCGACGTCAAGACATGTGGGGGTTTATTCATCGACATTGGTTAGATGCCGAAGCAAGGGCGGGTATACTCATTAACGAGGACGGAAGGTCCGGGTTAACGGTTCATTGTCTGACCTTGCTGATGATGACAAGAATCAGCATTGGTTTGTTCATTGACATTGGGTAAATGTCAAAGCAAAGATGGGTTTATTCATTAACAGGGACGGAAGGTCCAGGTTAATGGGATACTAATTGGTCTTGCCAATGATGACAAGGGTCAGAGCTGGTTTGATCATCGACATTGGCTAAATGTCGAAGCAAAGATAGGTTCATTCATTAATGAGGACGAAAGGTCTAGGTTAACGGTTCATTGTCTGACCTTGTCGATGATGACAAGAATCAGCGTTGGTTTGTTCATCGACATTGGCTAAATGTTGAAGCAAAGATGGGCTTATTCATTAATGGGGACAGAAGGTTCGGGTTAACAGTTCATCGTCTGACCTTGCCGATGATGACAAGAATTAGCATTGGTTTGTTCATCGACATTGGCTAGATGCTGAAGCAAAGATGAGTTTATTCATTAACGGGGATGGAAGGTCTAGGTTAATGGGATACTGACCGGTCTTGTCGATGATGAAAAGGGTCAGAGCTGGTTTGTTCATAGACATTGGCTAAATGTCGAAGCAAAGATGAATTTATTCATTAACGGGGATGAAAGGTCCAGGCTAACGGTTCATTGTCTGACCTTGCCGATGATGACAAGGATCAGTGTTGGTTTGTTCATCGGCATTGGCTAAATGCCAAAGTAAAGATGGGTTTATTCATTAACGGGGACGAAAAGTCCAGGTTAATGGGATACTGACCAGTCTTGCCAATGATGACAAGGGTCAGAGCTAGTTTGTTCGTCGACATTGGCTAAATACCAAAGCAAAGATGGGTTTATTCATTAACGGGGACGGAAGGTCCAGGTTAATGGGATACTGAGCGGTCTTACCGATGATGACAAGGGTCAGAGCTTGTCTGTTCATCAATATTGTCTAAATGTCGAAGCAAAGATAGGTTTATTCATTAACGAGGATGAAAGGTCCAGGTTAATAGTTCAAAAGAAGCGGCTCTCCGGTGGGACTTGTGGCAAATATCCTATCCGGAGTTCCATGCGGGTGAAGGCAAAGAGGAACTTTTAGTACCACCTTACTGACCCAAGTGCCCTTTTTGAGTTTTCACCGGGGCCAACCCCCTCTTGCTTTTGCCCACGCGCCCTTTTCAGGTTTTCACGTAGCGGGGTACCTAATTTTACCTGTAGCGCCCTTTCAAATTTTCGCCACAGTCGGGTTATAGTCATTTTTGCCCTTGTTCGGGATGTTTGAACAATGCCGGCGAGGCATCTCCATTTTAAGCCTCATTTTTTCTCTCTCTTTTTTTTTGAACATAATAACTAGCCGGTGTATGATGTTCTATTCCGCCCGTTTGGTTCATGCGTGTGGTAGCGACATGTAATTGTCAGCTAGGGCACAAAGCCTTGCACCGAAGAAGAGCGTATTCATTGGCAAGAAAGTAATGCCAATGCAAGGAAAGATTTATGCGTCGATTCAGACCTAAAGTCCGTAATGACGATAATATGGATATATCGGCTAGGGCATAAAGCCTTGCACCGAAGAAGGGCGTATTCATTAGCAAGAAAGTAATGCCAATGCAAGGAAAGATTTATGCGCCTATGCGGACGTAAGGTCCACAATGGCGATAATGTAGATACTGGCTGGGGCACAAAGCCTTGCACCGAAGAAGGGCGTATTCATTGGCAAGAAAGTAATGCCAATGCAAGGAAAGATTTATGCGCCGACTCGGACGTAAGGTCCATAATGGCGATAATGTGGATATATCAGATAGGGCATAAAATCTTGCACCGAAGAAGAGTGTATTCATTGGTAAGAAAGTAATGCCAATGCAAGGAAAGATTTATGCGCCGATTCGGACGTAAGGTCCGTAATGGCGATAATGTGGATATAACAGCTAGGGTATAAAGTCTTGCACCGAAGAAGAGTATATTCATTGGCAAGAAAGTAATGCCAATGCAAGGAAAGATTTATGCACCGATTCAGACATAAGGCCAATAATGGCAATAATGGGAAGCCGCAAGAGAACTGTTGGTAGCAGCTAAGGGAAAGCAAGTCCTGACCTACCACCAATGATATGATGAAGCTATTGTTCTGACCGCCAATGTGGTGATGGCAGAAGAAGATGATGATGTCTTGCTCGACATCCTGCCTAAGGGTGCATCGGGCGAAGCAACCGAGACCATCCCCAGCACAGCGGCCATGGATCTGGCAGTGTTGATGATGCTTCAAAGGTACCGACAGGAGATAGACCTGCTGAAGAAACAGCTGATGGAGAAGACAGAGCAATCTTCAGCCTCCAAATAGCCCGAGATGCAGGGCGAATCATGACGGGGAGCCATCAACCAGAACGACCCTCCACCAATCTACATCTTGCCCCAGCCAGTAGAACCAAGCTTGGCGACAGCTCAGCAATGCCCATCATAGCCGCTGATCGCACCAGTGCTGTTGTAGGTGCACCAAACACCCCTGGCGCCTCCACTGCTACGACCTCCTCCACAGGCGACCACCCTGGTCACCCCCTACCTACAGCAAGCACATTTCTACCCAGAACTGGTTGATCCAATTGCCATGATCAAGATGATGGTGGAGAGAATGATCGAGCTGAAGCTCGCTGAGAGAAGTGAAGGAGACTATGTCACGTTTGATGCATATAGGGTGCCATACCCATCGCATCATGCTGCCAAGTGGCTCCCTCCTGGGATTAGAAAACTGCCAAAGTTTGACAAGTTCAATGGGAAGGGATCCCCAAAGGAACATGTCGCCTACTATATGACCGTCATGGGCGATCTGGCCACCGATGAGTCATATTTGCTAAAAAATTTTGGGTCCTTACTGACACGGCTCACTTTCGAATGGTACTCCAGCCTCCCGGTCGGGTCGATCGGCGACTGGTCAGACATGCATAAGAAGTTCAGAGAAAGATTTCATGTTACAGAGAGGGAGGTTACAGTGGCCGAACTCTACTCAACAAGACAAAGGGCAGATGAGACAGCCCTTGATTATATTAAGAGGTGGAGGAACCTCGGAATGAGATGCAAGCGGCCCCCACACTTGGAGGACGTTGTACAGATATGTAAGCAAAATCTCCGAAGAGAGGCCCTGGAAAAGATGATAGGAATAGAAATCCGATCATTCGACCGATTAAACAATATTGTGGCCGAAGTAGAAGCCTTCCTGGCCAGACCTGCTCCTGCATCAACTATTGCCGCAACACAGAAAGGCAAAGCAGCTGAACGGCATCAAGCGCCTAAAGAAGTCAATGCCCTTGATATCAAGGCATTTGAGCAATAGAAAGACAAAGGCAAGAAGGCGGTTGCCCCATAGCCTGCTAAAGCCGGAGATGGTAAAGAGGGTCCCTCACGACGGGATAAAATGAAGAAGGCCTACTCCTTTCCAAAGGAGAAGACCAGAATCCTGTTCGACTGGGTAACCTAGTATGACAAAGTCACCCTACCTAAGCCAAAGAGGCCGGAGGATCTGAAGAGAAGAGACAGTCTGAGATTCTGTCCCTATCATCAAATGCTAGGACATCCAATTGAAGACTGCTATATTTTCAAAGACATTATTGAAGGCATGGTGAAGAAAGATGAGATCGACTTGGGGTAGTACAAGGTCGACCCTCCGCAGCCTTATGAAGCTCCTCCGAGGAGGGCAGCAGTCAATAGGTCTCTATATACCAGGCATTACCTGAAGAGATCTCTGAAGCCAGCACTCGGCACACTTATGAAGCTTGTTTCCTGGCACCCATAAAAGAAGAACAGGGATGGCAGCAGACCCATGCAAAGAGCAAGAAAAAGAAGAATGCACCTCGGTCGAAAGTGGGGGCACATGTCCGTGGCATCACACCACGACCCACTCCACCGATGATAGCACCTGTGTAGATCAACCCACCTGCAGTCATCAGGATACCTACATACAATCGGAGGAGGCAAACTCCGCTGCCGGTGACCAAGTTAGCCTTGAAGCCCGAAAGCTACAAAATTATATAGATGGGCTAGATGAGTATGTACAGCCCGAACTGAAGTCTCTGCTGATGCGGGACCACGTCCCATGGCAAGAACTAGAACAACTTTCACTCGAGCAAGAGGAAGAAGCTGACAAATCATCTGATAAGGATGGCAGTCTATTCTGGGGGCAAGCGCCAGCCGAAAAGAAGAAAAAGAAGAAACAGAAGAAGAAAAGAAAGGCCACCAAGGCCAACAAAGAATGGGTTATATCCTGTAACACCCTCTCGGCTCTCTTCAGCCTGCATGGTGAAGAGGATGAGGAGGAAATCTGCTTTGCACCTGCTGTCAGAGGAAGCCGAGCTGAGGCCGCCACCGCTGCTCATGCAACCCGATTAGGCCAAAAATGGGGGCGTCAGCTGCTCGCTAATCATAATATCATATTCAGGGGTGAACAGCCCTACAAGGTACCTCCCCCAGAGGTCAACGGAGTCCAAATCCCTCCTCCGGCAGGCCTTTACAACTAGAGTGGGGGCAGCACTACTACCCCTTCCTTCTTGGAATTTGTGAAGATGTCCAAGGGAAAGCAATCATGTCAGGACGCCGACCCTGCAATCAGGAGTACTCACCCGTAGTCCCTGCAGTCTTCTGAAGCTCCGGATGCAGAAGAAGCTTGCTCGGTAGCAGCCGATGAAGGGCAACAAGAACATGGCACCAAGCAGAAGGGTGCAGAATCTGAGCCCGATGAGGCAGGTCCATCAGAGGCCACAATCCAAGACTCTCCCAAGCCTAGATGGGCAGAGGAAATGAAGTTGTCAAACATCCGAACTGGAAGCAGGATAATGAAGCTGCTCAAGAAGCTCCCGGTGAGATTTGCAATCTGGGAGATCCTTTCTCTAAGTGAAGAGACCCGATAGGCGATCATCATTGCTTTGCAGACGCCTGCCAAATATGAGACATGCTTGGCCGAAGCACTACTGGAGGCCAGCATGACCTTCACTCAGGATGACATGCTACTCCCTACTGCTCGCCACAACAGGCCGCTATACATGAAAGGACATCTAAATAGACGGGAGCTGAATAGAATCCTAGTCAACCCCAGTGCAGTTGTCAACATCTTGCCATACAGAATATATCAGAGGCAATACTTCAACGTGCACCTTGAAAAGGTCGGAGATATGCGTATCGTCGGCTTCAACCAAAAGTGTCAAGATGGACATAGCTGGATTGCCAACTTTACGAAATTGTATCTAGACAAGTGGGTTTTTTCTCTTGTTTCTAAACCATTGATTGTTCATACAGGGGTATACCCCAAGTCACTATATAGGCCCTGCACTAGGTTTGTGCTTTTTTCCCCATTGATTGTCTTCTCAGGGGTTTGCCCCGTAGTCATTGTATCTTTTCATTCAATCAATAAAATTAGGACCACAAGATTTATCTAGGGGAGTGAGAACACTCTCCCCTTCTGGGGGAGGGTGCACTCGACTGGATTTTGATCTTGGTGGTCGGTCTTTTATTTTTTTAAAAAAAAATTCAAACTTTTCCATCCTTTTTCATTACAGGGACTATATTTGCCACCCATTGAGGATATAATACGACATGAACAAATCTGGCCTTGTGTAATTTATAAACTTCCTCCTTCATCTTCAAGGCCATCTGAGGGTGGAATCTTCTCAATTTCTATTTCACGGGTGTTGCCCCTGGTTTAAGTATGAGCCTGTGTTCTACCAAAGCGTGGTCAAGACCCAGCATGTCCTCATAGGCCCAGGCAAAAGAATCGCTATACTCCCTCAGAACCTTGATTAGCTCCTCTTCTACTTGAGGAGGGAGATTAGCTAAAATGATTATGGGCCTGGGGTCCTCTTCTGTACCAAGATTAATTTCTTTTGTGGATTCATCCACTGCTGACGATGGTTTATCGAACCTCTTCAAACCCTACGGGTACAAATCAGCAGTGTCGTCCACGTCGCTATCCTCATCATCAATCGGGTCCTTCTCATCCACGATTTCATAAATGCCCAATCCGTCATTACTCCATACCCCGTCTAATTCCTCATCATCCTCTAGGACGAGGGCGGTTGCTACAACCTCAGGGCATTTTAGGAGGGCGTGACAATGTTGGGCAAGATCTTGAAGAAATCTATCTGGAACAGTTCTAGAATGACGCATCATCGGGTGCGTCGCAGACATGGAAGGGCCAGAAACACTAGAACTAGACTCTACCCCAACTGACTCTTCTAGCCTAGGAGACTCTACGTACTGTACATCTAACCTAGGGGACAAGAAATCTATTGGAAAAGAAGCAGGGGTCTCATGCCCCTGGGAAGAAGGTGGGCAGAACAGAGCGTAATCCTCCACTGAGATCTCAGTCTTAAATTGGTGTTTTTTTTGTCGAGATCAGTGGATAACACACAGCAAGAGGAATTTGATGGAGGAGGAGGAAGGGCCCGAGGGCAGAGTGATGGAAAGAGTACATCGAAGAAGGGGTCGGAGGAGGAGAACCACATATTTGATAGATCAGCTGGTGAATCGGGCGACCACCTAGATAAAAAATCAATCGACGGTTAGTGCCCGCATGGACAATTAACAATCAGAAATTCAATCGGCCTCTCATGCCAAAAAGGAGATTGAAACATCAATGGATTAATAAGAATCAGGGGTGAACGGGGAACAAAAACCAACTGTTGAAAAATAGAAATCAGGCGGGAAAGAGACAAAGTGATCGTCGAGCTCTCCATTTCTCGCGGACGCTGGGCTGGCTTCCCGCGTGAATACTGCATCACCCACCCCTTGGACTTTCTCACACTTTCTTTCTCATCGAACATCTTGACAAAAACATCTGAATAATCAACAGCATCATCTACCGGCCCCTTCGGCAACAAAGGCAGTCTAGACATGGCATAAGCAGTAGTCTTTTCCTGATCCTGGCACGGTGGGGTCTTCAAAGTATCGGGCTATAACAGCCCCTTGACAAAATGTTGACGGTAATTCCATGTTAACAGCCCAGAGTCTCCCAATATTGACAATGACGACTCCCGGTAGCCAAGGCCTCTTTTGCTCATTTTGTTGCCTTTTGGGACCGGCTTAGTCCACCCCTGCAACTGAGCGTCGAGACCCATGCCCGACTGGTAGCCTAATTTAAGTATCATGTGCCATCCATTGGAGTCTCTAATCTTAGACTTGACTTTAACGTTAATTGGTGCAGTGGCGGGCTTGCATGACGCATATGCCCAGGAAAAATTCAAGTCCATGACAGAAAGAACCGGCTTATTGCTCGGCCATAGAGTTGGTAGAATCTTGTCAAAAATAGCTTCAACAGTTTGTACTATGGATACACTTTTCACCTTGACCACCCGCCCCTGAAATAGAAATTTGAGACATTGGTGAGCAGTCAAAGGTACAGCATGAAGACTATGAATCCACGGATGGCCTAGAATAGCCTTGAACATTGGATCAATATCCAACACATAAAACTCCACGGCCATGGTGAGAGGCCCGAGTTCAGCCTGAACAGTTACCACCCCGTGGCATGCTCTCCTGGAGTTATCATAAACAACAATGGTCATCGGAGTTGGCCTTAGCATGTCTTTAGAAATGTTGCATGCACGCAAGGTGCTCAAGGGACAAACATTTATAGAGGCTCCCGTGTCCACTAGAGATGCATCGACGGCCACTTTATTTAGTGTGATTGAAATGCATAGTGGCATCTGGCGTGCCTCAGGAGGTGCTAGTTCTGATTCACCTCATGAGGTCATGTCACCAACACACCATGTTAACTTAACACGAGAGTCACTAAATAAAATAAAATTTTTAATTAATACAACACACGTGCATATATTAATAGGGGCGTTGCACGTAACATTACCCTTCTTAATTTTCAAACCTGGGGTCCTCGGCTGCAGAGGAAGAGGGTTACCCTCTTTCATGCACTCGTCCCCTACCCCATCCTGCGAAAGAAACTTCTAAATGGAAAAATGGTTCAACATGTCTAAGACGGTGTTGAAACATTTTATATTTTTTGAAATTGTTGATATTCTAAGATGCAGGAAAAGAAGAGAAAATCATATGCGTACATCCTTTTTACAATAAAATATTAAAACCTAACGCAAACAACAAACCATTACGACACATCGGCAACATTTGAAGCTATCTTTCACCAGCATCTCCTTAATCATCTTTTTGTGAATGCTTAACGAAGATGGACGTAATTGATACACCCCACCGAGGAAGCCACAAGACCATCGAAGAAATGCCTTTTCCTCATCTGGCATGTCAAGGTGTCCTGATCAATCAGTCTCTCCCACAAGTATAATCAAGGTCAACAACATCGCCGATCCTGTCTTATGTTAACAAATCGTATCTATAAAAAGATGTCTGAAAACAATCAAAAAGTATTTTTAACAAGAGCAATCACATTCTTTGATTGAACAGCTCTCACTGGCTGTGATAAAAGGAATAGCAAAGAACATACAATAGCATTCCTCCTGGTGATGATACAGGGGAGAATCTCATGATGGGTCCAGTCCTTCCGGTCTAGACTTTGCAATTTCCACAAAGATCAACCTTCCAGCAAGTATCTGCAAACGAAATGCAGAAGAATCAGGCAAAGCGCGTGCATTACCACAATACCGTAGAATCGGAAGCCCGAGATCCGCAGCCAAACAACTAACGAGGGAAGGTAAACTCTATAAGCTGGATATATCAGCCACAACTTCAAATCACTCAATTGTGCAGAAAAACTGAAAGAAAGAAAGAAAGACAGCCATCTTCCCACCATATAATGCATAGGTGAAACTAAGCATTGGCCCCGCAAAGATTGAATAATCTGATAACACGAAATGAATAAAACGAACCAGACACATTGATGCCATGGGCTCCACATGGTTAAATTTGCCCTCCAATACAGTTTGCTTCTAATTAAAAAAATTCATTGAAATAACAAGCTTGTCGGGTGTACTGCAAGTTAAAACACTGAAAAATAACACTCTCTACGGAGTTTAAAATAGGCACCTTGGATTGCCCACCTAAGGATGAACTTAAAATTTGAATGTAACCACATTGCACTTTGACAATCCAGTCCCACTGGCATTGTTCCTGTTTTGCAACCGTTGAAATTACTTGCTAAGAATTTGGAAAAGGTTAATGCACCTACTCCAGTTCACAACAATCAACTTTTGATTTTTACAAAAAGAAAATATTTGTTTTTTGGGTAGAAAGAGAGCTGGCAATAAACTGCTCATAAATGCAAGTGAGATGTGGAGCAGATCACCTCTCATGTGTGCACCTCATTTTCAAAATATGGGCCGTTTAAGAGTCTTATAACACTTTCAAAATGATGCAGATTATACACGAGTGCACAGGTGATCCCTTCCCACTCAAAAGGGGGAACCAATACTTCTGAAGAGCTAGACAAGGAGAGGAAGGTAACACCCTGATTTGAAGGCAGAGAGAAAGTTCACACCCTGACTTGAAGACAGCTTAAGAACACCAAAGCTCGAAGAATCTAAGAATGGCGTAATGGTGCTCATCAACTAGAACCAAAAGAAAATATTTTGGACATTTCCAACCTTGACTCCACCTATCACATGGTCTTTGGTGAGTAGCAATTTTTATGTCTCAAAATCATTCAGTGAAGTCTTGAAGTTTCACTTTATTAATGAGTCTTGCTGAAAAGTGTAGGTTCTATTCAGTAAGAAGGAAATAGCATGCTTCACCATCCATGGTGTTCCAAAGAACCCGACATTGTACAAAACTTCTCTTATTTTACTAGTTAGCCTGTTCCAACCATGGTTTGCCATAATTGATCAGTGGGATATGGCCGACTCGTACCAGATCAGGGCCAATCCTAGCCCTGATCCAGGTTGTATTGACCGACTCATCCCTTGATATATTATGGGTTTATTAATTATTAAATTATTCATAAATTACTTCAAAAATAGTTTAAAATTGATGATGATTATGTGTTTCAATCATGTATGAAGTGTTTGCCTTTTT
Organism: Amorphophallus titanum; assembly: GCA_024336825.1. Classification (NCBI taxonomy): domain Eukaryota; kingdom Viridiplantae; phylum Streptophyta; class Magnoliopsida; order Alismatales; family Araceae; genus Amorphophallus; species Amorphophallus titanum. The sequence goes on from JANBPO010009603.1 coordinate 34,718,555, forward strand.
TTCCTCATGACTGGGGGAACCTACCCCCACCACCAACGTCAGTGTGCGGCTGCTTTGGACTGACAGGCTCCCCCACATGCGCATCATGGGGTCTGCTAGCAGGGGCAAGGGGTGGGCCTGGTAAAACCACCCAACAATGCTGCCCAGACCCAAGTCAGGGAACCACCCGTGGGTGTGGAAAGTGTGGCAAAGGCACAGCTGCACTTTGCTGCTGAGGGGAATCAAACCTACGACCTCATTGTTACCAAAAAAGTGCTGAACCATTCAACTCACTCCTCAAGTCATATTTACCTTTTTATTACCCTTTTTCCTATGTAAATTTGAGATGATTATGTGTTCTTCCCAAATTCTTATCCATTTACAAGTTAAAATATAGGGCAAAAATCATTTCAATATCATAGCCGACTTTCTACGGTTAACATAC